>CM042395.1:14075751-14763251 GCA_023634145.1 Thymallus thymallus | reverse complement strand
AATTCTCCACATCTCATTTGAAGTCCTCAATGAAAGTGTGTAACTCTGTGTAACCCATGGCTGCTGCTGGCATGTAAATCAGGCTGGACATACGTACTTCCACTGTGAATACAGAGATCTGAGGGTCTAGGGTCCATAGAGATCAGCTTATCTTTGTAAAGTATTCAGACCACTTGACTTTTTCCACATTTTGTTAAGTTACAGCCTTATAGAAATTTAGAAAAAATAAAAAACTGAAATATTACATTTACATAAGTATTCAGACCCTTTACTCAGTACTTTGTTGAAGCACCTTTGGCAGCGATTACAGCAGAGTCTTCTTGGGTATGACATTACAAGCTTGGCACACCTGTATTTGGGGAGTTTGTCCCATTCTTCTCTCCAGATCCTCTCAAGCTCTGTCAGGTTGGATGGGGAGCGTCACCGCACAGCTATTTTCAGGTCTCTCCAGAGATGTTCAATCAGGTTAAAGACCGGGCTCTGGCTGGGCCACTCAAGGACATTCAGAAACTCCTGCGTTGTCTTGGCTGTGTGCTTAAGGTCGTTGTCCTGTTGGAAGGTGAACCTTCGCCCCAGTCTGAGGTCCTGAGCACTCTGAAGCAGGTTTTCATCAAGGATTTCTCTGTACTTTACTCCATTCATCTTTCCCTCAATCATGACTAGTCTCCTAGTCCCTGCCTCTGAAAAACATCCCCACAGCATCAAGCTCCCACCAACATGCTTGGTCACCTCCCTGACCAACACCCTTCTCCACCGATTGCTCAGTTTGGCCTGGCTTCTTCCATTTCAAAATTATGGAGGCCACTGTTCTTGGGGACCTTCAATGCTGCAGAATTGTTTTTGGTACCCTTCCCCAGATCTGTGTCTCGACACAATCCTGTCTCGGAGCTCTAAGGACAATTCCTTCGACCTCATGGCTTGGTTTTTGCTCTGACATGCACTGTCAACTGTGGGACCTTATGTATACAGGTGTGTGCCTTTCCAAATCATGTCCAATCAATTAAATGTACCACAGGTGGACTCTAATCAAGTTGTAGAAACATCTCAAGGATGATCAATAGAAACAGGATGCACCTGAGCTCAATTTCGAGTCTCATAGCAAAGAGTCTGAATACTGTAAATAAGGTGTTTTTGTTTTTTATTTTTAATAAATTAGCAAAAATATATTAAAGCCCTTTTTTGATTTTTCATTATGGGTTATTGTGTATAGATTGATGAGGATTTATTCATAATTTTAATCCATTTTAGAATATTGCTGTAACGTAACAAAATGTGGAGAAAGGGAAGGGGTCTGAATACTTACCGAATGCACTGTATTAGGTAGTGTCCCACAATGACATATGCTGTGTGAATTATGATGCTACCCTTGCCTTATGACGTCACTTATTCTGTGGAAGAAACAGTTTGTGGGGCTGGGGAAATGTGTTCATTGTTCAAATGCTATGGCTATTGGGTTTGGTGTAGAAGGCTCACTCTCTACTGATACATTCCAAAAGCTGGTTTCCCGGAACCAGATGAATCTTATTCCAGGAGATTCTCTAAGACCAACACATTAAAACCAGTATGGTATGGATGCAACATTCCTATCTAGAACCTTAGTTTGCAGTCTTTTCCCAGGGGAGCAGAGTGAGCCTCTGGAAGAAGTATCCCAAGGGTTAAGGTAGGGTGGTGGCTGGAGCTTGGCATTTTCCAGGGTTTGGATGAGAGCTGGACTGCTTTTTATAGCAGAGGCTCAGTGGCTGGGCGGGGTCACAAGGTCCATGTGGCTTTGCAGAGCGCTGCTGTACTGCTGTGGCCGAAGGACTCAAATTCAGTACACAGCAGAGTAAAGAGACTGAGATGGGGGGAAAGGGAGAGGAAGACAGGGAGATGGAGAGGGAGTAAAAGAAGGAGCAAGAGATGGAAAGTGTGTGAGAGAGGGAGAGAAAGGGAGAGATGGAAGAGGGAGAAAACAAGAGATAAAGAGAAAGAAAGAGAACGGGAGATTGGAAGAGACAGAGAGAGGTGTTTTAGGAAGGTGTTATTGAACTGTGTGTCTGTTTAAGGACCACCCATGGGTGGCTAATGGCTAATAGGTTGTGACAGAAATATGTAGAGAGAGAGAGAGAGAGCGCGCGCGAGAGAGAGAACTGCTAGACAGTCAGAGACCTGTCCTCCTCTCCTCTCCCTCAAAGGAAATGCCCCTGTCTCAGCCCCCCGGCCCCCAGCCCTGTCCTCCTTCTGCTGAGTGGAGACAAATCAAACACAACTAGGGTGTGTTAGAAACTTCTCCTCCTTGGTTGTAGCAGCAGGAGGAATAAAGTTGTTTGTGAATGTCATTGTGAGACCAGGTTTATAAGCTATTGGAATAAAACAGCAGCCATATCAAGCCTGTGCTGAGAGAGAGAGAGAGATAGAGAGAGAGAGAGAGAGAGAGAGAGAGAGAGAGAGAGAGAGAGAGAGAGAGAGAGAGAGAGAGAGAGAGAGAGAGAGAGAGAGAGAGAGAGAGAGAGAGAGAGAGAGAGAGAGAGAGAGAGAGAGAGAGAGTCAACACACAATCCTCTCTGCTCCATACCAAGGATTCCTCGTCTCTACGCTCCGCTCTGCTCCATGGCCGGAGGAGGAATACCAGAGCACCAGCAGGGCCCTGGGGTCCAGCGAGATAAAAATCTGGCCCTATTTATCACTATATAGTTTATACTGTAGATGGTTTATTTCCACTGTAAAAATTATTCACAGTGTATCTATATGATTTAAATTGTGGATCTATAACTGTAGCTTTTAGATACAGACTTAAATATCGATATTGTATGTAAACATAACAGTAGTAACAACAGAAATAAAAGAACTCAACACATACGCAAGCGTCTCCAAAATAATAGTAAATAAAAAAGTCTCAAATCAGAGCAGGGAAATGTCAACAGGAACTTTTAGAGTGGACAGATTCCTATGACTGGGTTCCCATATGTGCTGTCTGTCCTTCACTCTATCTGAATGAGATTCTCAGATGAATCCTCTGACCGTGGAGGGGCTGGATGGAACAGCTCTGTCAGTCTTTACTGTATATTGTTGATTCTGGATCGTTTCAATTGTTTATGGTTGACTCCCTCGAATCTAAACAAGAACAAGTGATAGATAGCTGGTGTAAACTGTCTACATATGCGTCCTCTCATGCTAGGGATGAACCTGCTCTGAACTGGGACCTGAAATAATGTTGTCTGTAAACTTGGAAGGGTGGAACGGTTAAAACGAGCCTCACATTCACTCCAGGTAAGGTGCTGGCTAGAATAAACATATCTTTCTTTTGGTCTTAACTCTGGCACATTGCCTCTGTAAAGGCTCACATGATGAGTAAAGTTTTCTGATAACTGAAAACTTGTGTTAGCTCCCTGGGTTAATGCCTAGGTTTTAGCTCAGTGGGCTAACACAGTCTTGTTGGTGCAAGAAACACAAGGGTTCCAACCATGGTCAGTCACACCTTTCTCTAACCCACCAACAGTCCTTCAGTCAGTCAATCAGTTGTGAGTCCAGGCTACCCACACAAAGAGAGGATGTGTGTAGCTCCACTGTGACCCTTAACACGCAAAGACAGAAGCAGAGACAGAAACAGAGGACTATAATGACAAAAACAAGCCTGTGGTTGCATCTCAAATGGCACCCTATTCTATATGCTCTACTTTTGACCTAGGCCCATTGTGCTCTGGTCAAAAGTAGAGCTCTATATAGTGAATATGGTTCCATTTAGGACGCCCTGTGACTGGGAACTGGGGAGCGTATCATGGATCTACTGTGTGTCGGTTCCCAGGCTTCTCCTTTGTCAGGGTTTCAGTCAGGGTGCCACTGAAACAGGCTGCTTTACAAAGGCCACTTCTCATTGAACACTGCTAAACACAATACCAGCTGTCCCCGGGATACAGTTACAAAACAAGGTTTAGGCAGGGACCTGGGCACAGGGTGCACGGCAGCACTGCCAGAAGGTGCATTCCTTTTACCTTGACCGGGGCACTGGGTTTGCACATTTTAAACAATTCCATTGTTGCTAAAGTGAAAACCCTGCCCACCTGGGGAACCGAGAGAGCTAAAACGAATGCACCTAATTTCTAAGAGGGAGCAACATTCGCTTAGGGTGTAATTGCACCAGCCCTCATCAGTCAGCCAGGGCCCTGTTGGGAGGGGCCCTGTTCATCTCACACTAGACTCAGAGCCGGCTGGTTTGTTTGTGAAGGGGAAATTTAGCTCCAAAATGATAGTCTGTGTTTTGAGTCGAGTGGAATTTAAGCATGTTGACGCTGGCACGGTGGCACTTGCCTTGGTGCTCTCTCTTTGCGTAGTTCAAGTTACAGAATTAGAACAAAAGACAGAAATCAAGGCTTGAGTGGCTGCTGAAGGAGAAGCATAAATACTTTAGATTTTCCTAAAGCTTTTCAGTAAAAGTTAAGAGTATTATTGAATAATTAGAAATATATGAAGTGCCTCTGTTTAACACTGTGGTTAGAGTGGACCAGCATCCAAAAAGCCACTTCCTGTAAAACATGGGCAACGAGAGGAGAAATGACAAAGACATTATTTAGGGATTTTTGACACTGATAAAACAAATGCTCTATATTTAAAATATTTGTACTCCTTGGGGACCCACAGACATTTCACAATTTTGTTGTAGCCCTGAAAGGGCAAGAGGTTTGAGAACCACTGGTTAACAAAAGGCTGAATAGAACCTGTAATATAGCCAAGCTGTTTTGAAATTAAAGCCTTTTAGTAAGGGGACTTTGTTTGGCTGGCCCCCTATTGATGGTCTGAAGATGCTCAAACTGTCAACAAACTATCAACTGCAACTCTGTTGATTTGTAACTTTTTAGGGTTAGGGTTATGTTTAGCGCATATTTTGCTGAACAGGCTGTAGATAGTTATCAAACATCTACTGTATACACCATCTGTAGAGGATTATCCTAATGAAGTGTTACCTTGGACATTGTCTTGATGTCTGACCCCAGTTGGAGGACTTACTGGAGCCAGACCATGTTTTTCTCTGCTCACGTCCATCACGTGTTTATTTCTGGTCAAATGGGATTCTGGTCAAATCAGATACAAAGCTGTTGAACTTGGCAGCTTCCACGGAGGCATGTCATGGTGGCTGGCCTATCAGAGCTCAGACCTGGGGATCCAACATATATTCTCTCACATACTTGTGATCCAGGTCAAACATAAAGCTATTGAACTTGGCACAGGTACACTAAAACACCAATAGTGTAATGTTAATAAACCATGGACATAGAGAAACCCCACATAGCTAGAGGAGAGGAGAGCTGGCTAGAGCCCAATACAACAGACGCTGAGTAAAGACAAGGTGCTTCTAAAAACACAAATGACAAATGACACACGTGTGATTTATGTGGTTCATTAGCAGTAATGGCCAATTGGAGAAGGCCCAAAGCCCTGGAGATAAAACCTGCCTCTTACACACATGGTTCAGACAGGGTTGGGGAGTAACTGATTACAAAAAACTGTAACTGTAATTAGTTACATTAGCAGCAAAAATATTGTAATCAGATTACAGATACTTTTGAAAAACTACTTTTGAAATGCTTGCTTCTAGGATTACTTATAAATTCAGAACGGATGTTTGCGATAAAATACATTATGACACCTTTCTTTTCTCAATGACATTCAATTTAATGTTTCACTTGATATGTTGTGAAATCTGTTATGAATGTATTGTAATGTTTTTAAAATGTAAAACTGTTAATTTTGCTGGACACTAAGAAGAGTAGCTTCTGCATTGAAAAAGGCACAAGTTTAAGTTTGTTACATCTGATTGAGTGTGACCACAAGTCAGAGACCACTATGATGACACAACAAATGTGTTTAACGAATCCGCTTTGTCTTCTTCTGATGCCTCTTAAGGGGAAAGTAATCAAAAAGTAACTGAAAGTAATCAGATTACAATACTGAGTTGGTAATCCAAATGTTACGTTACTGATTAGAATTGTGGACGGGTAACTGCAACGGATTACGTTTAGAAAGTAACCTACCCAACCCTGGTTTCGGATCAGTTAGCACCCTCCCATAGGACAGGGTTAAAAGGGTGTTAGGCTAGGGACAACAGTATAGTAGAGCATAGACATAGAAGTAAGGTAGTCTGGCACTGGACACCATTAGTAACATCCACTATGACTTATGGCCACCTATCAGCAGTATTTCAGATATATTGTCTATTAAAGACAAAGAAAGGGAGTTGTAACTGGCTATGTAGTGTAGATTGAAAACCTTATATCAGAGAAATAAACAACTTTTTACATATCATTGGTAAATCTTAATTTCTGGATGCCTTTGTACTGTATTCATGTTTAAGAATGGACATTTGTTAATTAATGCTTTTATTTTGCTATCTACCAGGTCACTATGCTTTTCAAACCATATTATCCAGTCCAACATGGTCCCCATGGTACCAAAGAACCACTTGACAAAAAAACTATTTGTTTCCTTGACCAGAGATAAGAGCTGTTACTGGGGGCATGGCCAGCCCAGTAGCCAATGAGAGAAGCTGTTACTATGGGCACGGCTAGCCCTGCAGCGGATGGGAGCAGAGGACAGAGCTGTAATGGCTAAAGCATGTGACCTGAAAGAGAATCACCATGACGATACATTAAAAGATGATTAAGATGGGGAAACAATTTACTATTTGTGGAAACATCTGTCTCTGTCTCTTTTTTTCTGACTTCTTTTAGGTATTTTTTCCTCTTTAACTCTAAAAACCCATGTGAAATAACAGTAGAGGTTAGTTAGAAGGCTGTATGATGGTTCTAACCCATTGCGTTACGCCTCAGTGGAGTTAAAGTCAAATACAATATGTGATGAGAGAAGGGTTAAGAGTAGAACATCGAATCACCACGGTAAATGGCTTTTCACCATGCTTTTTCACTGGGCCATTTTTGGCCTAAGTGCACATAGGGGAAATACTTCAATTTATGCCTATATAGCCTCTCTTGGAATACTTAGGGGTGAATTTGAGAATGCTCTTAGGGATTCCTTAAAAATATTTAAAACATTTATTGGATATATTTTCTTTGAGCAGGTCGAGTGGAGAGGAAAAATAAGAGTAATGCAATATAGTATGTGTGAAGACCCCAGGGAGAGGCTGCTGTATAGAGGGCCCCTACAGTCAGCACTATAACAGCCTTACTGTCACGGAGACCGGATACTCACACCAGCTCAGTGGTAGATTAAGGAATGGACTAATGGAGTTCCCAGACTGACTGGTGATTTGGGTCTGTTAGTGAAAGGGGTCAACAACACTATCACATGTCAGCTATTAGGTGGCTATGTGAGTCCCTAAGAGGCCTCACTAACAAGAATGTGGGAAAATAACAGAAGAACATATTGAGTGCCATCCCAGTCTCTTTTTTAATGATATTGTCTACTGTGGTGTGGCTATCATGCATATCTAGTGTTGGTGTTTCAATGGGGCACTATGTATTTAATAAGTATTAGGATCCCCAAGGCTAGCTAATAATCCTGGGGTCCAAACAGGGTTAAAACAGTTACATCACAACAAAACACAACAGCCTACATCATAAATAAAAAGAATAATCATACAATACATTATTTCTCTAATATTACACATTTACAATATAAAATACACAATACCACAACATCACAATGTGTGTGTGTGTAAAGTGCATGTGTTAGAGTGTGTGTGTTTGTGTATGCGTGTGTGTATGCGTGTGTGTGTGTGTGTTTGTGTGTGTGTCTCTTCATAGTCCGCGTTGTACCGGTAGGTGTTGTTTTATCTGTTTTTTAAATCTGATTTTACTGTTCCCTTGAGTTACTTGATGTGGAAGAGAGTTTCATGTGATCATGGCTCTGTGTAGTACTGTGCGTTTCCCATAGTCTGTTCTGGACTCAGGGACTGTGAAGAGACCCCTGGTGGCATGTCTTGTGGGGAATGTTTGGGTGTCTGAGCTGTGTGTAAGCTGTTTGAACAGACAGTTCATGGCTTTCAACATGTCAATATCTGTCATAAACACAAGTAGTCTATCTCTCCTCTACTTTGAGCCAGTAGAGATTGACATACATGTTATTGGTATTAGTGCTCTGTGTCCACGTAGCTCTTACACACATACCTGTATACGGGTTAAAATGGCCGATTTGGGCACTAATAAGCGCCTAAATTGGTACGTTGTGGCTGTACAGTAACATGCTATACATGACATCAAAGCTCTGGCTCTGAGCCTCACAGCGCTGTGTGGGTTTTGACTGACAGACATTCTGAACTTGAGCACCGCGCGACAAGAAGTTGCCCCCATCCCTCCGGCTAATTGGGCAAATATTTTGTAGTCTGAGTGAGGGAAATGCAGTAAATGAAGATGTCTCAATGTATTTTGAAAGATGAGACGTTGAGGATTATAATAGATTCTGCTTGTCAGACAAGCAAGCCAAACACTTTTGAGTTCAAATGTGCACTTCACATATACAGTTTCAATGTTTATGATCACTATGCTTGGGTTGTTCTGAACAGAATGAGCCTATATTTGTTTATTGTGAAGAAAATTCACTGTGGCACACGCACCTGAATCCACTCATGCGTCCTTTCTATGTGCACCAAAATTACTATATATTTCTCTGAATTGCCTTGTGAAAGCCTAACACTAAGATCGTATTTTATAACTTAGCTAATCATGTTCGTAATAGAACACGCTTTCAGATCATGCTCACCTGACCCAGATTGTGATTTATAATGGACCGTTTTTGGATTGTGTAAACAACAACAGTAAGTGTGTGATGGCGGGGATGTAGGGTTTTGTTCCAAACAAAACAACTACAAGTGTGCTTGCTCTAGTTCCTCAATGACACAGCTAGGAGAGCAAAACACACTTCTAGTTGTAGACTCTTTGAGTCATAAAAGTGCATTGAAATTGCTTAGGACTTCACACTTTGGAGAGGTGTGTGGCCACTTGGAGACACCAGTGAGTCTGTAGGCTTGGTCCTAGTTTATGTGCTCTCTGTTAGCTGGAGTTGCATGGCAAATGGTCCAGGAACACAATGAATACACAAAGGACACAGCCAAGGACTAGTCAGCCCTTCCCCCTCTGAGAGGACAAAATGTATCTCTCTGTTACAGTATCCAGAGGACTGACAATTGAATGAGCGATGTAATAATACTATAGTATCCATGTTTAGTTTCAATCTGAAACTTGTTCATATATATGGATGTAAAAGAGGTTTTATGGTCTTCTCAGGAATTCTGTCTCATTTACATTGGTCTCATCCCCCACAAGCTTTTAAATGCTGTGACACCCTGTGGATATTGGGCCTGGGAGTGTTTAGCTTACTGTAAACTTGGTATTGTTTGATTGGTCAATGGTGGTAGATTTTAGGTTGAAAGGTAACACCTTCAGATGTTAAAATGGAATCAAATGCCTTTGTTCTCTCTCTTATCCTGTATCCAGTCCATGGAGGAAAGTTGTATGATCAATTCTAATTTCCTAGGCTTCTAGGCCTCTGGCTTGTAAGTTAACCTTAGGATCTATATGCCTAGAATAATGCCTTGTAATGCTTGTTAATGATTTGTAACTTAAGCTTTATGCCTTGTATGTGAATCCATTCATTTGACAAAGTAATTAAATACATTTGTATTTAGAATTCCATTCTCAGACATTTCTTGCCTATTACTGTAACTTAACTGTAGTGTTCCTGCATATGTCACGACTTGCCCTGTTGGGTGAGGGTCATAACCCCCCCCCACCCCCTTCTCCCCCAGCCGTCATATTGGGTAAGTCCACTAGGGACTTTTCATGACATGATTAGTAATCAATGCATAATCTATCCTGTGTATGTGTGTAATTCTGTGTGATTATTTAGGTAGTTAGTAAATCAGTAACTAAGCAAATTTGTGTATTGCTGATTCATCATGTAGACTAGGGTTCGTGCAGATAGATTTTACGATCATCAGAATGAGACTGATTAATTAATAATTAATAATTAATAATTGACTGATATTGATGTAAACGTCTTTAAGAGCTGATTTGGGAGACAGCAGCTTTATAAACCAATTATTCCGTGGTGCCCCAGGTTATTAATGAGTTAATTGTTGCATGATTTAATTAAATCACGTAATCAATTAAACGTTAGGTAATCGATTTGATAAAATATAACTTGCCAGTCAAGAAAGCAGAGCAGCACTTTATCACGGACAGACCTCTCCGCATCTTAACTACGATTAAGTCAATATGCTTTGACCATGTCAGTTTACAATCTAGCGTTACATCAAGCAGTTTAGTCACCTCAACTTGTTCAATTGTGTCACGAGTGGGTGGAAAGAGAGACCAAGGCGCAGCGCAGTAATAGTTAGACATTTCAATAATATGGACAAATTCCAAAAATGACGAACGAACGAACAAAAGAAAACACGATATACCAAAACGTAACACACTTACTTTCACAGTGACTTGATGATATAATAACGACCCACACCCCAGTGTGAAAACATACCAACCTATGTAGGATCCCTAATTAGAGACACTGACCATGGTTACATAGAGAAGCAAATTGGCTTCTCTATGGCCAGAGCCTGACAGTACCCCCCCCCAAGGCGCGGACTCCCGGACACCAAACAAAACACACAAATACATGGGGGGGGGGGGGGTATTTAGGGAGGGAGGATAAGTCCGTCAGTGGCGGTTCTGGCTCCGGCGAAGTGGCCATTTTTTTCCCATGCCCCTTCTTTATAACCGGGCCCGGACTGGGTACCGGTGGGGCAAACGGCTCCGGCCATGGAGCGCGGAAAACAAACCGTGCCCGGACTGGGCACCGGTGGAGCGGACTACTCTGGCCCTGGAGCGGAGTAGACGGCCGGACGCGGATTGGGCACCAGTGGAGCGGACTGCTCAGGCACTGGAACGGAGCAGACGGCCGGACCCGGAATGGGCACCGGTGGAGCGGACTGCTCAGGCGCTGGAGCGGAGCAGACGGCCGGACCCGGACTGGCACCGGTGGAGCGGACTGCTCTGGCACTGGAGCGGAGCAGACGGCCGGACCCGGAATGGGCACCGGTGGAGCGGGCTGCTCTGGCACTGGAGCGGAGCAGACGGCCGGACTCGGAATGGGCCCCGGTGGAGCGGACTGCTCTGGCACTGGAGCGGAGCAGACGGCCGGACCTGGACTGGGCACCGGTGGAACGGACTGCTCTGGCTCAGGAGCGGAGCAGACGGCCGGACCCAGATTGGGCACCGGTGGAGCGGACTGCTCAGGCTCTGGAGCGGAGCAGACGGCTGGACCCGGGATGGGCACCGGTGGAGCGGACTGCTCTGGCACTGGAGCGGAGCAGACGGCCGAAGCTGGGCTGGGCACCGTAGTTGGAGGTTCCAGGCCTTGGGCTGTGGCTGGAGGCTCCGGGTTGCTGACCTTCGCTAGAGGCTCCGGGCTGCGGACCTTCACTGGAGGCTCCAGGCTGCGGACCTTCGCTGGAGGCTCCGGGCTGCGGACCTTCGCTGGAGGCTCCGGGCTGCGGACCTTCGCTGGAGGTTCCGGGCTGCGGACCTTCGCTGGAGGCTCCGGGCTGCGGACCTTCGCTGGAGGCTCCGGGCTGCGGACCTTCGCTGGAGGTTCCGGGCTGCGGACCTTCGCTGGAGGTTCCGGGCTGCGGACCTTCGCTGGAGGTTCCGGGCTGCGGACCTTCGCTGGAGGTTCCGGGCTGCGGACCTTCGCTGGAGGCTCCGGGTTGCTGACCTTCGCTGGAGGCTCCAGGTTGCTGACCTTCGCTGGAGGCTCCGGGCTGCAGACCTTCGCTGGAGGTTCTGGTCTAGCCATAAGCCTCGTCACTAGCGCACATCAGCGCTGGGAATCCTTCTCCTCCTTTATTTGGAGGATCCGTGGATCCCTTGGCGCCTCCAGAGGAAGAGTGTTCCAGGCTCTCCACCACCTCGTCTGCTCCTCCTCTGATATCTTGAAAAACCCCTCCGGTCTCTCCCTATCGTGGATCGTGGGAAGACGAAGTGGTGGGTGATCCTCTTCCTCCAGCCTCTCCGGGTGCTGAGAGCGCATCGATGGTGTGATGCGTTGAGTCGGCACAGACCGTACCGAGCTCTGGGACGGCGCTGGAGGCACCAGGTTGGGAACTGGCGTTGGAGGGCTGGGACTGCCCAGATCTTCCTCCCCCCATCGCCTTCCGGTGAGGTCTCCTCCAGGAGCCCCCACGAGTGAGGGAACCGAAACACGTCGTCGTTGTCGTCCTCCTCCGACGAGTCCATCTCGAACCCTCCGAGGAGTTCCCTTACCGTGTATCGACGCTGCTTGGTCTCCTCGTGGTGGGTCGTTCTGTCACGAGTGGGTGGAAAGAGAGACCAAGGCGCAGCGCAGTAATAGTTCGACATTTTAATAATATGGACAAATTCCCAAAATGACGAACAAACAAACAAAAGAAAACACGATATACCAAAACGTAACACACTTACTTTCACAGTGACTTGATGATATAATAACGACCCACACCCCAGTGTGAAAACATACCAACCTATGTAGGATCCCTAATTAGAGACAATGCGCAGCAGCTGCCTCTAATTAGGGATCCCACACAAACCACCACCAGATACAGAAAGAATAGACCTGTCAGACTCTGACCATGGTTACATAGAGAAGCAAATAGGCTTCTCTATGGCCAGAGCCTGACAAATTGCCGCATTATTTATTACAAGAAGTAAATGAGGTTTAGGGTTTAGTGAATGATTTGTCCCGAAAAGTAAGCGTGGTTAGATGGTAGTTTTTTTTTTTTGCCTACAATTGAAGTCCCTTTCAGCTGACCTCAGCACATAAAGTATGGTCTATACGACTAACTGACTACGTGGTGGAGGAAGTGTTTCTGAAACATCTGTGTAACCATATGTAACACTGAAATACCTCCTCACCTCATTAGTAAGCCCCCTTTTCCCATGGCGCAATACAATGTCCCACATGCCCCAAATTATCCACACATTGGGACTCATTGTAGAGAGATCTGTCAACGTGCACACTTTCTTTGCCCCCCCCCCACACACA
This sequence comes from Thymallus thymallus, assembly GCA_023634145.1. Taxonomy (NCBI): domain Eukaryota; kingdom Metazoa; phylum Chordata; class Actinopteri; order Salmoniformes; family Salmonidae; genus Thymallus; species Thymallus thymallus. The sequence goes on along the minus strand of CM042395.1, from coordinate 14,750,243 downwards.
CACACAAACCCCTCGTTCCCCCCTCATGTAAGGCTGACAGAACAGCCCCCTTGAGGTTCCAGGTGGAACACCAGGGGGGAAGAATTACAGGAGCCCTGTGGGAAAAGTTTATATGAAACACCTCTGTGCCTTCTAGGCCCTTTACTTGTTAAACTAAAACCCCCTAGCCACGTCAACCTAAACCCCCAAATCCCCTAAACCCCTCCACCTTGGCTTCTAAGCTTCCCGCTGAGGTCAGGTATGGGGGATGGAGGGAAGGAGGGATGGAGAGAATGAGGAATGGAGGGTAGGGAGAACGGGGGGCTTGTGGGGGAAATGGCAGGGGGAAGGAGGCTCAGGGAGGGTGGCGGAATAGGGGATGGAGTGATGGGGGTAACTGGGAAGGAAATCCAGGGGGAAAGCCTTGGGATGGAACATTAGGCAGAACGGGCAGTCATGGATGCCGCTATGTGTTCCCTAAAATCTCATCAAAGCACTGTGTGTTTGCTGAGGAAGGGGCCAGCAGCTGAGGAAGGGGCCATGATGGGCTGAGGAAGGCGCCATGGCTTGAGGAAGGGGCCATGGGTTGGGGCTGGAGTGAACTAGGGGGGACGAGGAGGAGGGGGCTAGGGCTGGAGGGGGCTAGGGGGGCCCGAGGAGGAGGGGGCTAGGGCTGGAGTGAACTAGGGGGGCCGAGGAAGAGGGGGCTAGGGGCTAGGGCTGGAGGGAGCTAGGAGAGGAAAGTCGCTGTTACTCGGTAGGTAATACTGCCTTATTACCCTGATTCATCTGGAGCTCCGTATGAAACGTGTTGAGCAAGCTGACCATCTGACACGTGCTATTGCTCTAGTGACAAATTATATGGGAGATTTTAAGAGTGCTAATTGGTGACTATAAAGTATCATTAGCCAAAATCAATAGACCTTATGTTTGACCTTGCTGTTTGGTCCGTCTTTCAAAATGCATTTTTGTGACAAAATAGGGTCAGGTTTTGTATATCATCAAGATAATGTGTTGTCCTTCAATAGTGGAAATGGAACTCTTGGAAATAGGTGGAAAGGCTACAATCTCAGCCTCTAAAAGTCTAAGCTGTTTGGTGGGGGGATCCCTCCATATGTCCATTCATTTGTATGGGTTACCTTCAGACGAGTCCTGTAACCCTTGTGGGGGTAGTAGAGCAATCCACAGTGGGGTAATACTAGTTTGTAGCCCAAACAGTTTGGACGCTACAGACAGAAGTTGGCACATCAGCGTTACCAACTTCAGACTGGTCCCATGACATTTGTGGGTAATGTTCCCTCAAATTCTTTGAGGCACTGAGAAAATTGTAGGTCTTCTGAGCGGAAACTTAAACGTTGTGAGAATTTTGTGCAACTTCCAGGTCGTGTTTATAGTGAGGCTGTACCCTTACACTTTTAGACAGTGGCCAATAGGCTATTGTGGCTATTTGAGCATAATGTAGGCCTACCAACAAAACCAATGGAGCAAATCTCTTAACATTTTCACATGGAAATAGCTTTTGATTTCTATGATATAGCCTACAGCAGTGTTCAATGCAGGCCTACATTGCATGAGACTTTTAAAAACGTTTTTACATTATGAAGGGCTTGATGTAAATCATTTTTGACTGTAACACCATGGCCAAATAGATGACTGTAAATTGCATCGTATGATGCAAGAAACTACTTTACAAAATATAATTAATTATTATTACCAACAAAACCAATGGAGCACGTTCACTCGCAGGTGATTGAAAGACTGCTCGTGGGCTATGCCCGCTGGTAGAATTCTACTCCGTTGAACTCTGAATGTTAGAGAGTAATACACTTGGAAGCAGTGGATGGTTTGCTCGCCGCCTGAGTCTGACCAAAACCCCACTTCTCCTCCATCTTCTCCGCCGTTGACGTTTTGGAGTAGCACCTGGGATGAATGGGGCTGCATCAGGAATTTCAAACAAAGCATCCAGGTCAGGGAAGTCGAATTTCCAATCTAATTTCTGGTGAGTGAACGCCGATTTAATATCCCAAAGTTATTTTGGTCTGTTGGTAATAATATTGGAAACATTGTGTTTAAATAATGTAATGTAATTTCTGTCCAAAAAACCCAAGAAACCCCAAAACCCCCAGTCTAATAGCTCACACATGACACTCATTAAACAACTCCAAGCGTCAAGAAAGACCCTGATCCTCTCAGTCCCCCAAGCTGCTTTCGTTCCTCTTCTCTCTCTCACTTTCCCGATCTCTTTCTCTCTCTCAAACCCTCCTAGTGTGTTTTATGATTTCTACAAAGCCAGACATCTTACTTGTGTGACATCCGAGCCTGTATTTACTGAGGATACAGTAGGATCAAAGGACGGAACATACTCAGCTGACCTAGCCTGCCCTTGACTCTGTGTCATTGGGTTGCAACCCAACCCTGTGTCACACTAGCTCTACAGCCCATAGTAGTAATCCTTCCGAATATGGGCTTCAGATCGAGCCCCTATAGACTGAGACAGAGACAGGGAGGAGACTAAGCACAGGGGACTAGGTAGTGCCTGGGTGGTATATATGGTGTGTACAGTCCTGTCTGTCAGCCTGGTGGTTTAACACGGCTACTGGTATCGCCTCATCTCAGGTGTGTGTGAGCGGACTAGAGGCACCACACCGCCGACCAGCTAACCCCTGGCACTAACACCGCTGGGCAAGAGACACAAAGGTAACCCCTGTTTCTGAGCAGTCTCTCTGCTGCTTCACAGGTAACGGGAACTGTCACCCCCAGTCAGAATAGCAACAGTAACGTTGTTCCTACTGCCGGGACTCAGCTCAGATTCTAAAGAAGCTCTCTCATCCATTCCAGTGTCTTTGTGTTTCTTCATGCTTCTCTTTCTCCTGATCATTCTCTCACTGATGAAGGTGATTTATCAACGTACTGGAGTTTACTCACTAAGATACTGTAGCTGCCTAATAGCCTAGAGGATTTCAAGTTAGCAAAAGATTTATTGATTGATAATTGTTAGCATGTGGTGACGGTTTTAGACGTGCAAAAACGCCCCTAGAACATTTTCTAAATAGGCCTCAACTGTGTTCAAAGATCATTTCCATCTGCTGTAAAATCCTCACCGTGACCCTTTCCGACCATATGGAATGGTATCCCTAAGTCAAATATCATGTCCAATTAGCCTAAGTGTTATGATAAACAGATGATCATGACTACGTCCTAACGTTCAGGTTGTAGGCTATGTTATAATGTCCATACAATCATACTACTTAGAATGAAGCAATGTATTGGGCAAGTATTCTGAGGAATACTAGTGTGGATATTGGAACAGGTTAGTGTACGGTCACAGCAGATCTGTGTAGTAGTGTGTAGTACAGTATGTCAGTGTTTAACTCACACTGGTCTGGTCTGCATGTCACATAGTTAGGTTTGACCCTGTCAAACCAAGACCATCGCTCAGCAGCCCAACTCTGACCGACAGACCAACTCTGACCCTGCTACATAAAATTAAAAAAACTCTACCTTCAAGGAAGCCAGACTGTAGAAAAAACCCACCTGACGCTGATTTAAATATTTTATACTTTCTAATGAGCCTCTACTTTAATGTAAAATGGATGATACCTTAATGTGAGAAAGAAATACAAAGAGAAAAGGACAAACTTAATAAGTAGACTTGACAGTGGGCTGCCAAAAGCCCCAGACAAGGCCTATCCCACCACAGTGGCAAATTCTACCAGCTCCTGTCCCAGACCCAGGGTAACACTGAACCTGGTTGGAGAGGGAACAGTCCTCTCCCTGTCCTCCTTCTCAGTACTGCTATCCTATACTAGTAATCTGTGACTCAGGCTCTTCACTGACTGTTTACCGTTCATATCCATTCATCATTGAGGGCTCCAGAGGGCATGGGATCTCAAGACCTAACCCCATCCTCATCTCAAGACACACACACATAGGCATGTAAATATGCACACACGCACAACCCCTGAGAAGAATGGCGAGAGAGAGAGAGAGAGATTCCCAAACCTTCTATAAAAAGCCATCACCTACAGAGAGATGAACCAGGAGGATAGTCCAAGCTGGACAGCAACACAATTAGACCCAACCAAAAATGAGAAAATAAAAATATAATTACTGGACACATTGGAAATTTTGCCCTAGAATGCTATTTTGCCCTAAACAGAGAGTACACAGTGGAATACCTGACCACTGTGACTGACCCAAACTGAAGGAAAGCTTTGACTATGTACAGACTCAGTGAGCATAGCCTTGCTATTGAGAAAGGACGCCGTAGGCAGACCTGGCTCTCAAGAGAAGACAGGCTATGTGCAGAATGCTGCACATCCTAACTTCCTGCCAAATGTATGACCATATTAGAGAAACATACTTCCCTCAGATTACACAGACCCACAAACAAATCCAATTTGGATAAACTCCCATATCTACTGGGTGAAATACCACAGTGTTCAATCACAGCAGCAAGATGTGTGACCTGTTGCCACAAGAAAAAGGCAATCAGTGAAGAACTAACACCTTGTAAATACAACCTATATTTTGCATGTTTTATATTTTATTTCCTCCATCTCTCCACCTCTCCTACATCTCTCCTCCTCTCCACCTCTCCTATATCTCTCCTCCTCTCCTCCTCTCCTATATCTCTCCTCCTCTCCACCTCTCCTCCTCTCCACCTCTCCTATATCTCTCCTCCTCTCCACCTCTCCTATATCTCTCCTCCTCTCCACCTCTCCTATATCTCTCCTCCTCTCCTATATCTCTCCTCCTCTCCACCTCTCCTATATCTCTCCACCTCTCCTATATCTCTCCTCCTCTCCTATATCTCTCCTCCTCTCCACCTCTCCTATATCTCTCCTCCTCTCCACCTCTCCTATATCTCTCCTCCTCTCCACCTCTCCTATATCTCTCCTCCTCTCCTATATCTCTCCTCCTCTCCTATATCTCTCCTCCTCTCCTATATCTCTCCTCCTCTCCACCTCTCCTATATCTCTCCTCCTCTCCTATATCTCTCCTCCTCTCCACCTCTCCTATATCTCTCCTCCTCTCCTATATCTCTCCTCCTCTCCACCTCTCCTATATCTCTCCACCTCTCCTATATCTCTCCTCCTCTCCTATATCTCTCCTCCTCTCCTATATCTCTCCTCCTCTCCTATATCTCTCCTCCTCTCCACCTCTCCTATATCTCTCCACCTCTCCTATATCTCTCCTCCTCTCCGCCTCTCCACCCTCCACCTCTCCTACATCTCTCCTCCTCTCCACCCTCCACCTCTCCTACATCTCTCCTCCTCTCCACCCTCCACCTCTCCTACGTCTCTCCTCCTCTCCACCCCTCCATCTCCACCTCTCTACTCAAGCTGTTAGTACCTGTCTTCAATAGGGATCATGATTATCCAGCGACATCCTCTACCCGGCTGTATTTCTCCCAGCCACCCTGTGTTCATTCCCAAACCAAGGATTCTAATAATGAGGGTGGATGGCTGGGTAAGCAACATTTGGGGCCAGAGAGTTTCCATTGACACTCATTGCCTGGGCCTTTGGACAGGGGGCATCGACATGGCTAATATACTCAGTGTTGGAGCCATTCTAACCCTATAAATGTCTGTATTTCTGTCTGTATTAGTGTTACTGAGAAAGAGACTGAGACAGAGAGAGAGAGAGTGTGTTAGATGGCATACATCAAGCCTTCCCTAAGGGCCCTTAAGGGCTGTAGAACTGGCCTCTCGCTGGGCACATACAACTACATTGGCAGCCATGTTTGGCTAGTCTAGCCATTTCTTAATCTGAGGTCATCTCCTAAAATTCCTCTCATATTGAACTGGAACTCCTTCCACACACACATACATACACACACACAGAGAACGAGAGCGAACCATCCACCCTCCAATAAACCAGTCTAGTTTATACAGCCGTAATATGGATCAGTGGTTCCCAGGAAAACCTCAGATCTTTTCCCCTCCTGTGGTTGAAGATGGAACGCCATCAGATTCTGAACAGAATGTGTACCAGCTCGCAGTTTTCCCAGTTTCTCAGAGACTTACTCCAATCGCACCCCTAATTAAGAAGGAACTTTCCGTGCTTGTAAATGCCAAAACGCAACCATAAAACAGCCTCCACTCGAAAACAGAGGGAAATCTCCAGTAATCACAATCTCCGGTTGCATCCCAAATGGCACCCTATTTCCTATATAGTACAATACTTTTGTGCACTACTTTTGACCAGGACTACTTTTATTTACAGTGTCACAGACAGAGCTGGGAAATATTTGGCTTGAATATCGACCACAGCTGGGTGGTAACATATAGAAGCTAAAGCTTATAGATTACATATCATAACTCTACGGTCATATAGCGACAACTGTCCACCGACCGCCAGATATACAGCTATAAGTCTTTACATTAAAGGCCCTGTGTATTTTTCGGACATACTGTATATAAAAGAGAGAGAGAATATTTGATACATGTGAAGGAGAGAGGGCCAGGCCAATGTGTTGCTGACATAGACAAACACGTTGTGGCTTATCTGTTACAGAAGCTTTACAGAGTCTATCAGACATGTCTGTCTACCTGTTTCTCCATCTGTACACTCTTAGAAGAAAGGGTTCCAAAAGGGTTCTTCAGCTGTCCCCATAGATGGAGCCCTTTTTGGTTCCAGGTAGAACCCTTTTTGGTTCGAGGTAGAACCCTTTGTAGAAAGGGCTCTACATAGAATCGAAAAGGGTTCTACCTACAACCAAAAAAGTTCTACTTGCGACCAAAAAGGGTTCTTCAAAGGGTTATCCTATGGGGACAGCTGAATAACCCTTTAAAGTTCTAGATGACACCTTTTTTAGGTGTGTAGGGGACGTTTCTGACTGACTGAGCGACAGACTGACTGACACACACACACAGGCACAAAAACACACACAAAACTTGTTGGCCTTGCGTTCCCATGGCTGGCAGGTTGTGTTTTCCCTCTGTGCGGTCTGTTGGGGGAATCAGATCAATGTGAGTGTGAAAAGCATTCAGCTTGTCATTATCTAAGAGGCTGATCACTGTGATGTAACACTATGCCATTGCTACGGCAACCTGGACGTACCTCCCTCCCTCTCCCAAACAGTCTCCAGTGAAGTCTCATCTGGAACTCAAAGGTCTTTTACATTCTCAACTCTTGGCTCTTCACACACCCCTCCCCCACAGCTCTCCTCACCCTTTCTCTTCACTGTGCATCCTACTACATAAACTCAATCTGTTGCTTGCAGACAGACAGACAGACAGACAGACAGACAGACAGACAGACAGACAGACAGACAGACAGACAGACAGACAGACAGACAGAAATATACCATAACTACACAGTTCCATAACCTCAGCAGAATTGATAGCAGTGTACATTATTGTCAGGCTCTGGCCATAGAGAAGCAAATAGGCTTCTCTATGTAGTTATGGTCAGAGTCTGACAGTGTCGTTCTTTTCTGTTTCTGTGTGGGGTTTGGGTTGAATCCCTAATTAGAGGCAGCTGCACCGCATTGTCTCTAATTAGGGATCCCATATATGTTGAGTCTGTCCTTCACTCTGGTGTGGGTCGTTGTCGTTGTATGTCGCAGTCACGGTTAAAGTAAGTGTGCTCTTTTTGTTACGTCCGTTTCATTCGTGTTGGTTTAGGTGAACGTGACGTTTTTGTATTGTAGTGTTTGTTTTGAGTTCGTACTTTTGGATTGTTTGTATATATACATAGTATTAGTATAAATAAAACAATGTCGAACTATGAGTGCGCTGCGCCTTGGTCTCTCCTTCCACCTAACCGTGACAATTATGTATACATGAGTTAACTATATTGGTTGTTATACAGTCGGTATACTGTACATGTATGCTTTGTTAACAGTATATTTACTACACTACCAATAAGTCTTTTTAACTTTGAAAAGAGATAAAAGAGCATAGGAATGTGGAAATACGTACTTATGTAATGACATGTGACTTGTGCTTCGTGTTACAGTGTGTGTGTGTGTGTCTATCCATGTGTTCACATCTCTTCATATTCCTGCCGTCTATCATCAGAACAGGTCATCTATGTCCGCCACCACCTCTCTCTGCTAGCCACAAGACAAACTAAACTCTGCACATTACAAAACAAGATGTCATCACCTTGTTCTGAGACATCACTTCCCTGTAGAACCTCATCATCCCAAGAAGTACCCATTTTCTCCCATTCACCTGCATTCAAATAAACATATATTTTTTTAAATTTGGTGTCACTGATCTACACACAATACCTCATAATGTCAAAGTGGAATTTAGTTTATAGAACGTTTTAGAAATTAGTAAGAATGAAAGTATTTCATTTTCAATACATTTGCATTTCTAAAAACATGCTTTCACTTTCTAGGGTTACGGTTAGAGCTAGCGTTAAGATAAGGGTTAAGTTTAGGGTTAAGGTTAGGACTATGGTTAATAGATAGTTAGTTGAAATGTTATTGATAGTCTGTAGAGCCTCTACAGATGGACTATCCAAATAAAGTGTTACCAATCTAAATCAAGAGCACATAGTGTTTCGACATACTGTTTGTATTTGACCCACATCTGGATCCACTTCCAGTTCAAGCTCTTGTGTAGACATCTCAGAGTTCTTATGCTCTAAGTGATGTGGAAAACTGATATGATGGCTGGCCGTGTGCAGGACACACAGTCTGCTACAGTATCTACTCGGCAGAGGTCCTATAACCCAAACACTCCAGCTGGGGACTTTTGTAACTCTGTCAGATCCTGAGGACTTATAACACGTAACAACCATAACAGCCTGAGGATAGGGAGAGCCCAGAACCAACGGATGTGATTCTGTTATCTCTCAGAGAGACCACCTGGAGAGACAGAGAATGTGTCCCAAATGGCACCTTATTCCCTATCTAATACACTACTTTTGACCAGGGTCCATAGGGAGTCTGGTCAAAAATAGTGCACTATAAGGAATAGGGTGTCCTTTCGGACACAACCCAGGTTGTGAAAGTGATCCTAGACCTAATTGATCTTGTTCTCATCTTCTACACTTATTTCAGAGTTTCATCTACTAACTTCGTACTCCACTTGCAGAACATTTTCAAAGAAATGGAACAGAGAGAAGGTGAAAATGTGAGACGCACATGAACGCATGCACAAGCACAGACATGTAGGCATGCATACACACACAAGCATGCACACACACACCCACACAGAGAGAGAGAGCGAATGCGGGAGAGAGACACACAAAGAGAAGATAAGATAACACTGAAACAACACCTTTACCACCTACTTGGTGAAATAGGAGGGTCAAATATTATTTCATCTTTCTCTTAATGTACCTTGAGACCCGTTTTTCATAGCAGAGCAGACGTTGACAGCCTCTCTTAACAGACAAACATGAAATCAGACAGAAACACCGGGACAACGAACGGTGCCCTCAGACGACACGCTCCCAGTCAGAGCCCTTTCTTTAATTACCTCCCTGGTACTGCACCACACAACCAACGCATGATAAATATTATAGAGGAACAGTCCAGCTCTTGGTTTCATGCGTTAATATAGACTGGGCATATCAAGTGTCAGCTTCTATTTCTATTTCGTAAACAGCTGAAATGACAACTGGACACGTTGGTATCAAACATAGTTTGGGTTGTATCATGTCCTCTATTTCAAATGCCAGTTGAAACTTTGGTCCTCATGGACGGGAGCTGACCCTCCTGGTCTACATGTGTATGATTACGTGTCTAAGATTACTGTACAAAACAAGATCTACGGTAGGGGGACCTGAGGGATGCTGAGTATGTACTAGCCTATTACCCTACATCATATTACCCTCCATCATATTACCCTCCATCAGATAGCAGGGAGTGACTGGCTAGTCTCTTCATCTCTTTACTCCTCCATCAGATAGCAAGGAGTGACTGGCTAGTCTCTTCATCTCTTTACCCCTCCCTCAAGTACAGAACATATGTCTTATTCACAGAGCAGAGACTGGCTGGTGTGACGTCACAGCTTGGCCACAGGGACATCCTGATATCTGTCCTATAATGGTCACCTTTAATCTGTGGCTTTCACTTCTAAGTCTCAACTGTGTCACTGTGTCAGCTTGGCCCCTCAGGGCCACAGCCAAGTACCATTTAAACCCCATACTAATCCATCCCCCAGGTCCCAGTGTGTGTGTGTGTGTGTGTGTGTGTGTGTGTGTGTGTGTGTGTGTGTGTGTCTGCCAGGTCGCAGTTGTAAATGAGAACTTGTTCTCAACTGGCCTACCTGGTTAAATAAAGGTGAAATAAAAAAATTAAAAAAGGTGTGTGTGTGTGTGTGCATCAGAGAGTCTCGTGAGTGTTTACATATCACCTAGATATTTAGATATAGCTTAAATATTGTTTAGATCTTCATACGATATGTCAAAATGAAAATGTGTGACTGCATGCATCTGGGAGAACACTGAGCTGCAGGCTATTTGTCATTAATATGCCCAGTCCTGCAATAATGCTAAAAGTTGAGCTTTCCAACAGTACAAAGCTTTTAGATGAATAATCATTACACCACAGAGTGTCTGGCAGCCGAGCCTCAGTTATCCTTCATCATGATGATGCTTGTAATGGGTAAAATGATCCAACTCCTTGTGACTGACTTGGCAATCATACAGGAAGTACTATTTGAGGAACAAGAAAAAGGGTAAGTAGAATCAGCGTTAAGCTGATGTGACGACAGGACAAGAGCAGGTTCCTCAGGGGACTAAATGGATCACAGACACTTTCTTCTTTTGTGGATTAACTACTCATCCTGCCGGGCCACCCTGGGGGAACCAGACCAAGTAGGTATTAACACAGTGACACAGTTCCTCTAAGCCCATCTCCACTGGCTTACCGGTAGATAGACTATACACCATTTGTCTCCACGTGTCCATGAATTAGTTTTAATAAACAATGTGAACAAGTGAGCCGCCTACAGCTGTATTTTTGCTGTGTTTACTTGCATATCTACATGTGTATTAGTTTGTCATTGTGTGAAAGGATCTATACCTCCTTGTCAGTGGTGTAAAGTACTTAAGTAAAAATACTTTAAAGTACTACTTAAGTCGTTTTTTGGGGTATCTGTACTTTACTTTACAATTTATATTTTTGACAACTTTTACTGTTACTTCACCACATTCCTAAAGAAAATAATGTATTTATTACATTTTCACTGACACATACATTTTCACTGACACTGGCTTCCCAGCACTTGTCAATGTATAGTGGTGCACCGAGTGCCAGGCAAAGGAGCGGAGAAGGTCAAATAGGCAGCTTGCAAAGAACCGCAGGGTTTGTTCACAGACAGCCCTACAGAAAGAATTCCACATCAGTGACCATATGTAATTAACTGTTTTTGCTAGATAACAAAACTGGATTTGTTCCCTTTCTTGAATTTTTTGGGGGCCTGGGGAGACTGACTATCAGAGTTGTGAAATTGTGTTTGTCTTTTTGTCTCAGCTGGAGTAGTGGCCTGTGGTTTTGGCTGTGCAGGTGGACAGAGAGAGAGAGGAGAGAGAGAGAGAGAGAGAGAGAGAGAGAGAGAGAGAGAGAGAGAGAGAGAGAGAGAGAGAGACTGGCCATGCAGGGACTGGGGCAGGGAGAGATGGAGGGATGTGGGACAGGGAGAGGACCAGGAGGCAGAGGAGAAAAAGAGAGATTGAGAAGAGAGCCATGCGCGATGGCCGAGCGAGCCATGCTGGACGACAGTGAGGTAGAATTCATGCCAACAGGGTTGGACGTTTCAGGAAATAAGGACGATGGAGGTGTATAATTAAAGTATGGAATTGAACCCATGGAACCATCTTTATACTTCCACAAGCACAGAGCACGAAAAAACTAACAAAGACAAAACAAAGCACAACTTTTCCTAGTTTCCACACTAAGCGTTTGTGTATACATGGACAGTATATTATGTTTATACAGTATATGTTTGCATATGCAGGGTGTGCGTATGTGTATGTCTGGCTGACAGGAGTTAATCCATTGAGAACATGGGTGTGGTACACAACGTTTATACCTAACATGGCCACGTCCTAAGAGCCAAATAAATTAATTCATGTCTCTGAATGTCATCTCTGCCGTCCTGTAATTAACCATTTTCGGGCTGTAGTACAGTCGCTGGCTGCTGTAACTGCAGAAGGAAAGGATGGCTGAGTGGAGAGGTAACATAAGGTCTATATAGTCACAGTTAATCTCAGCCCAAATCAGTTTAAAAGGACCACTGAATAAACAGATTAAATTGGAATTTATTTTAAAAAGGCTTGTAGCTCCAAGTCATATTCAGTTGCCAATTAATTGACTTGGCAAACCCTGTGATGCTGACAGTTACAGTGTCAGAACCAGTTGGATACAAGCAGCTCTGTTCCATTCATGTGTAATAGAAACGGTTTAGTGAACCACACATGGGTGATGAGATTAACCTTGCCTAAGAGAAAAGTGTCCCAAGCTCATTCTGAGGCTTCAGCTCAACATGCTAACAGTCTTGTGTAATGCAGAAGACCAGGGTTCAGGTCCTTTATTGATCATGATACTATAGCGAACGGAGGGGTTAGGGAAGCGAACCCAGGTTGCTGGCGTGAAAAGCAAAGATCCTACGCATCATGCCAATAAGGTTAATGTGGCTCATACAGCGAGGATCGCTACACTTCCCCCTCCGAACGGGAAGGCACATCCCGGGGCTTCGGCTAACCTCAGCCCCCTCACACATCCCGGACTATGTGTTCCGATGGCCCCACGGCCACCATCCCACTTCTGACACCAGTGCGGCATTAGAGGTCCCACTGCTTAGCTAGTTAACTAACTAGAAGAACGAGGAGACGGTAACAGAGGGTTAGAAGGGTTACCCAAAACAATAAGCCTATCAGACTCAGAGACGTTATTGAGATCCATACACTCAGTCTGTCACGCTCTGACCCCCCTCAACCCCAAAACTAGTGGCCTATCAGCTATCTGAACTCCTCCCCCCATACTTTCCCCATGAGCCCCCCACATGATGGAGCTAGAGGGTTGCTACAATACTCTTGTGTTATCAAGTGTGTGTGTGTGAGTGTGTGAGAGAGAGAGAGAGATCTGGAGTGGATAAATTAGGACACATTCAGGATCCTCCAGTGAAGAGGTACTTATGGAAAGGGAATCACTGTAATTGTCTGCAATCATTCTCTCCAAAACCAATTGACGTGACCAGATCCTCACTGAAATAGGACACAGGTTATCATCATCATTACAGACACTGTAAAATGTTATTAGGGTTGGCCAGCAATAACCTCTCATCAATAGATCCTGATTGAGATTCAGATCAAATCATTGATCATATCATATCAAACAGATGTATGAGCCAATGCCAGATAGAGATTGCATAGTAAATAGTGATGAAATGTTGTGACCTGCAGCCTAACACCAAGATAAAGACCCTCTCATCATCAGCTGGAGTGGGGATCTCCCTGCCTACATCCCTGATATCTCTCTCTTTATGACATGGCACTGTAACACATGGGCTGGGGGTGGAAAATAAGACTTACTGGTGCTAGGGTTCAATTCCTTCAGGAATCACATACACCTACAAATGTCTGCCCTCCCTGACCTGTAAGACCCATAAACACGTGTTTGTTCTTCTTAAACTAGACGGACTACTATGGCTTCAGGCTGCAAACCCGACACTACCAGATATTTCAAGTCAAACGTACTGTACATACACAGGGTAAGGGTAGGACCCAGTCATACACACACGTGATCTGCGTAACCCTCAACGTTATTCAGACAGTACAGGCAAACTACAATTAAGTGGCATGCAGTGGCCTGTTGCTGAAGGAAGAAGAAATATCGAGTTCATCTTTTATTGTGCAACATTCCCCACGATTCAGTTAGCCTACATTTAATTTATGAATTTTTAAAATGGACAATATAAGCACTGGCCATCTGTTTGAATTGCTTAACAATGATATAGCGTAAGACTATCAAAATCTAGTGGGAATTGCGCACTCATGTTTGGAGCATTTTGACAGTAAATAGAAACAAACGATAAATAAATATTCTAAGAAAATACAATGTTTACGTGACTTTTTGACTAAGCAAACATTGTATTAATTCGGAGAGCTCTTTTGTAAGTGTGTAAACGTGTAAATGTACATTTGGTTGTAACCATCGCCATCTGGTGGTCTTGGTGTGTAACTCACATGAACAGTGCATCAATTCCAGTTACAGTATGGAGGAGACAAATACATCACTCAGGTTATAAAAACATTTGTTTATGGTTTTCTATAAATAATCAAAAATGTTGAACAAAACTAAACAAAGAGCTCAGACCAATCATTCTGGATCCATGATTGACATAAAATAAACCATTTTCAAGTCAGTGCTTTTTATTCGAAAGTTTCATTCTGAGGAACATTGGCTGAAATAAAAGCAAAAGCCCTTTAGAATACAATTTGAAACCAACCTCAACAATGCATTGTTTTTCCTCTCCAATGACCACCGATCTACCGTATGTCTAAGCTGCTGTGATGAAGTGAAACACTTAAAATACAAAATATGCAGTGACTTCGCTTCTCTGCTCTAGTGAATGAGAATACTGTAGGTCCAAGTGGACTATCGGAATATAATACATTTGTTACCAAATGGACCGTCAGTGTTAGGTGATCTTTGTGTGTGCCTACTACTCAGTGGAGGTCACATTTCATGCTCAGTGTCAGTTCATTGCATTCTTTGTGCAAGTATTGCTTTCACATTTAACTAGCATATAAAATAGCTAAAACCTAACACAATCAAAGCACACTGTCTAAATTCTTCCCATTCAGACCACCTGGTTCAGCGTGCCTTCTCACCTCACCATATTAGATTTGTCAAACCGCATAAAGAACAAAAAGGTGTTAGATTGGTCTATGGTTCGCTGCAAGGAAGGGATCAGATTCATGCATCTAAAATCTCTTATGTGGATTAAGGAACAGTCAGTGCTGGTACTTCTGTCTGGACAGGCAACTCAAGGAGGAAGGACTCTGGACACAGCCTGAGGTAACCACATGCAACGCACGATACTGCTAACATGTCTCAGGTATATAGAAGTATTATAAAGGCGTACATGACTCATGAAAAACACTGCTTTAGTGAGAAAGGTAGAAGAAGAAAACACATTCCTGTTGGTGAAGCATTTCTGAGGTATGCTGTAGTGTCTTGAGTCTTTGGTGTTGAATGAATGGTTGGTTTTGAACCATAATACAGCCGTTAGGATTTTCAAGATGTCGTTGTCGGCCAGTGCACTTCAGTCATGTCCGTGTAGGTGTTACTAGTCACTCTTACAATGTTCTTTGGTCTAGGGTTAAGTACAAGAGCAACTCTTATCGATGTAGGGATCTCTTCTAATTCAGAGACATTGATACATAGAAATCTCTATATACTAATGCTAGCCTTTCAACCATTTTTTCTGTTACATAAAAATGTGATTTTAGTTGTTTGGCCTTCCCACAGCCAGGTTAATAATCTGAGCCACCCCAAATCAGTAGGTATGTACACCCAAGGTTTACCAAGCCTTAAACCAGTTTAAAAACGCTGCACTCACCCTTGTCAAAAAGGTAGTGACACCAGTTTGGATGCTAGTCTAGTGTTTCTCCCACCCACCATAATAAGTCTGAATGAGGCTCTGTAGTGCTGGCTAAGTCTTCTGCTTGAGTGTGTCAAAAAAAGAATGTATGGCTTACTGAGTAGCTACACACGTTCACTACACAAAACATCAGAACTTTCATTGTGCCTTTTCACTGTAAACAAAAGGAGCTATTCAATTCAATTCAGAGGTTTGTGTGTGTGTGACCTATATAACTGTTCACATGACAATTACCCCCTCACTACATCTCACATAGCAGGTAGTGCCCTCTGCCGACAGGAAGCTGTAATGTGTCACCGGCAGAGCTTAGCGCTGTGGAAGGTGGCAAGGTGCAGGTTAATTGACTAAGGGGAAGTTTGTTTGTCAGTGCAGTGAGACAAAGCTTTCTCTTCTTCTGTGTTCCTCTGCCACTTTACCATGACTAGGCCCCAGGCCTGGAGAGGTGGGGGGGCTGAGGCTGACGTTGTAAGCTGGGTTGGACATGTGGAGAGCGACCCGCTTGCTGCTGCCGGTCCCGCTTTGATCGGGTCTTGTGGTGCCGGTTATGGTGGTGGTGCTGCTGCTGGCGGGGTTCGTCTGGAGGGCTGGTGGTATGGCTGTGGTGGCGTCCACCACACGTCAGAGGGGGCACGGCAACAGGGTCAGAGGTCACAGCAGGGTTAAAGGTCGCCACCGGATCAGTTGGGTAGATGCTGTCTGGACAGGAAGTAGAGACAGTCTGGGGTTTCCCTGTCTGGGGGCACGGAGAGTGAGAGGCCGACTCCAACAGGTCTTTAGTTCCCTGTGTGCATTGGGTGGAAGGAGAGCGAGAGAGGCAGAGCGAGAGGGGGCAGAGCGAGAGGGGGCAGAGCGAGAGCGAAGACAGAAAGTAAGACATCGTTGGAGGAGTTGGAAAAAAGAAACAGCTGAACAGAAAATAACAGAAGCAAGAACAGTTGGATCAGCTGAAAGGAAAGAAGGAAGCAGTGCATAAGAACAGAAACCCCCAGGGAGAGGACTGCTATCTCAGACCGCTATGCAGCGCAGCTATGGGTCAAAAGGTCAAGCTATAGGTCATTATAGTGGTGCAAGAAGGACATGCAGATATTCTAATGATGCTTGGTAGAAGACTGTCGTTTTGGTAGGGTACCATGCAGATGATGATGAAATGTTACAAAGTAACAGTGCTGTTGTATCAATCCAGACATGGCATTCCCACAGTACCAGTCATCACGTCAAATTCTCGTTTGAGAGTCAGGTAAGACTCCTAAACGGCTGGGGACAAGGAGATTGCCTTGAAGAAAAAGTCCTTTAGAGGGTTCATTCTCACAAAAATGACAGATCAATTAAAGTTTCTTGAAAGATGAAGTAACAAAAGGCAAAGAAAAAGCCACCAGAGCATAAACATTGTACTGTGGAGAAGATTGCATGTCTGACTGGTTGAGTAGAGAAGACAGAGATGCTCTTATGAGGTTACAGGATGTAAAGGCCTGGTGTAGCTTTCAGCACACATTTAACATTCAGAACCTGGCTACCCATGGGAATCTAGAAGGGTTCTGCATGAAAAAGTTATTTAGATCATTGTCTGGTGTGCACATTTACAGTGAGCTCCAAAAGTATTGGAACAGTGACACGTTTTTGGTTGTTTTGCCTCTGTACTCCAGCACTGGATTTGGGTATTTTCATCCATATCGGGTGAGCAGTTTAAAAGTTACAGCACTTTTTAGGGGACCAAAAGTATTGGGACAAATTCAGTTACGTGTATTTTGGAGTCACATTGATTGTAAATAGGAATATAATATGTTTCTAAACACTTCTACATTAATGTGGATGCTACCATGATTAAGGATAGTCCTGAATAAATTGTGAATAATGATGAGTGAGAAAGTTACAGATAACACAAAAATATCATACACCCAAGACATGCTAACTTTTCACCATTACAATAACAGGGAAGGTTAGCATTTGGGGCATCTAACTTTCTCACTCATCATTATTTACGATTAATTCAGGACTATCCGTAATCATGGTAGCATCTACATGAATGTAAAAGTGTTTAGAAACATATTATATTGTTATTTATAATAAGTGACTCCAAAGTGACAATACATTATTTACCATTCATTTCTATTGGCCTCAAAATAATCTGAAAACAGCCAAATCAAACAGCAAATGCAGCCAACAAGTTTGTAGAGTTACAAGCATTACGTAATCATTGCGTGCTAGGAATATGGCACCAAATACTACACTTTTATCTGCTTTAATAGACGTGAATTTGTCCCAATACTGTTGGTCCACTAAAAATGGGGGGACTATGTACAAAAAGTGCTGTAATATCAAAAATCACCTCAAATTAAAGCTGACAGTCTGCACTTTAACCTCAGTCATTGTATCATTTCAGATCCAAAGTGCTAGAGTACAGAGCCAAAACAACAACTTCACTGCCCCAACACATTTGGAGCTCAGCGTATCTGTATCTGCACAGACATAGCTGACAAGAAAACAATAGAAATATAGCAATTAAAGCACAACAAATGTACCATCTTCCTTTCCTCCGTTTTTGAGTCTGATATTACAAATCTCACAAGTCTGGAGCTTGAGTTTGTGTGTGATGGGATACAGCCTGACGTGGTAGGAATCAGACATGGTAGAGGAAGAAGCACAGCAGCACTGTGAGAAGCCAGCCGGGCAGATAGCAAGAAAAGCAGACAGCAACCAGCCACAGTGATGTCTCGTCGTTCCAGAGACATTATTTAACCGTCAGCTGTAAACAATGAACAGGCTGGTGTAGACTGGGCTACCAGGACCAGGCAACAACCGGGCAACACCATATGTAATGACCACAACAACAGTGGGGAGTAGGGAGAAACCCAGGTTAATTGACATAAAATTAACTTCCTCAATTGACCCAGATGAAAACACAGTAGCCACAGAGATGGATAAGGCCAGCCAAACACCCTGTACTGCACTCTACCTGGGGTCATCTCACCAACCGATCTGTCTGTTTCCACAAACCTGGCTCATCAGCCAGCACACAGCAAAGTCCAGACAGTTATCCTCCTAGTGGGGGGTGGTGATGGGACACACAGTACACACATAAATACAGAGACTTTACCAGCTGACACTATGGAATAGGCACACAGGGGTAAGACTTAGTGACAATGACTACATAGGAACTGTTTACACATTTATGATTATGCTACATCTTAACGAACACACACACACAAAAAAAAGGTTTGCATGTCTATTAAGAACAACTAATTTGGAAATACATTTATTTTAAAAAAAAGCAATATTTAATAGCGTACATTTCAGATGGACATAATATATTCCAAAATGACAAAAAAAATAACAATAGATTGGAATATAAAATATTTAAAAAAGCAGAGGAAAACAGTAAGAGGGAGATGACTGACTGGCTTGAGGGCGGCAGGTACCCTAGCTGTTAATCCAGCGTTGGATTTGATAGTTTGAATGCCCTTGAACTAGACACTGAACCCTATTCGCTCCTGTAAGTCACCCTGGATAAGAGCGTCTGCTAAATGACTAA
Organism: Thymallus thymallus; assembly: GCA_023634145.1. Taxonomy (NCBI): domain Eukaryota; kingdom Metazoa; phylum Chordata; class Actinopteri; order Salmoniformes; family Salmonidae; genus Thymallus; species Thymallus thymallus. The sequence goes on along the minus strand of CM042395.1, from coordinate 14,731,157 downwards.
AATGTACATGACCATTACATTACGACACACAACTACACTATCAGACTCATGTCAGAGACAAATACTAAATACAGACGACAACAAGAACACTGAGGAAAGACTAACTGTGTTCACACTCTATAAACAGAGACAATTCCATGTACATCAATAAAACATTCCCCTCACTCTTTTCCAGCTGACCAACAGCATATCAGTGAGGGAGGGTGTGCAGATTGAGACAAATAAAATAAAACAAAACACTTGGGTACAGACGTGTTTGTGACAGGTAAATTCCCTGCAGTAACCACTTCCACTACCAGCATGTGTTAGCTAAAAGTATAAATACTAAACATGGTATTTCTATGGTCTAACTCCTTCTGTGCAAAAATATATATAATACGCAAACTTCCAGCAGACAAGACTGAGCAATTGTATCCTTAAAGTAAACCAAGGTTAGGTTAGCTTGTCCCTATATTGCTTGAGTGTAAACAGAAGACCTCCTTGCACCTAAGTTTCTCCTCGACCTCAAAACAACAATGGCTAAACCTCTAACCCAGCTAGGAAGTGGATTAATCATATTATAGGCTATGTCCCCCTTTTCACTGAAATTAAAGACACAAATAACACTGAGTTGTCTGGTTATGACGTCAAGGCACGGAATTGTGAGTAACTTACAGTAGAGCTACACCCAGGTCAAACATAGCCTAGCAGCTGGTTTCACTTCCTCGTTCCAAAGACATTATTAAACTGTCAGCTGTAAACAACGAACAGTCTGGTGTAGACTGGGCTACCAGGACCAGGCAACAACATATGTAATGACCACAACAACAGTGGGGAGTAGGGAGAAACCCAGGTGTCCCTTGTTGTTTTTACTGAGATTACCAGCTGTAACATCCTGAATAACAGATCCTGACCAATAGTAATACAGTACCACTGGTCTGTACTGGATCCTGACCAACAGTAATACAGTACATTGGTATGTGGGACTGTCATGAGAGGGTGACCCCATACACAACAGCCAGTCAGAAAACAGTCAAAGGGGGTTAGGTTAGAAAAGGCAACTAAACTAGGGTCTGCCAATCAGCTGAGGGGGGTTGGAGGAAGAGGGGAGGAATGAACCTGCAAGGCACAGGATGGGGGCAGCTGGGATGGCGTGGGCCCTCCTACCACGTTTATCTCTTCCTTAGCAGCCAGCATGGACAGCTCTATCTCCGTGGCAATGGTCTGGGATGACACCTCCACCGGTAGAAAGCCTCGTCTGTCAATCAAACTGACACGGGAAAACATGGAGAAAACAGGTTAGTCCAAGGTTAGGCTTCAGGGTTAGGGTCAATTCAGTTTCTTGTTTAGTGAATTCAAGGAGTGGATAGAAATTTAATTAATGCATTGGAGAAAATCCTCAGAAAACAATGGAGCATTTTTAATTCAGAAAGTTTAAAAATCACTTCCTAAAATGGACTGATTTGAAAAATGTACTGACTTAAACCCTATCAAAGATACATTATAAACCAGGTTGAGCCTCACCTGGGAGGCATGGGTCCACAGAGTATAGAGCAGCAGTTAGTAATCATGTTGTTATAACTGTAGGGGTTACCAGTGTCCTCCGACCCACTCTTCCCCGACCACGAGCCTTTGATCTGGGAACAAGAGAGACACACAAGATTGACCATCAGTCCTCGTCCTAAACTAGATTTAGTTTATTTGTCAGGGACTATGCACAACAAACATGTCACCACATGTACATGCCTACATTCCACCTGCAGGTTACTGGGAAGGTCAATTAACTGTTTAAAGGCCCAGTGCTGTAAAAACATGATTGTCATTCGGTTATATAACAACAATAATTATATATTAGATATAAGGTCGGAAGTTTACATACACTTCAGGCAAATACATTTAAACTCAGTTTCACAATTCCTGACATTTAATCCTAGTAAAAATGCCCTGTAAATTAGGATCACCACTTTATTTTAAGAATGTGAAATGTCAGAATAATAGTAGAGAGAATTATTTAGTTAAGCTTTTATTTCTTTCATCACATTCCCAGTGGGTCAGAAGTTTACATACACTCAATTAGTATTTGGTAGCATTGCCTTTAAATTGTTTAACTTGGGTTTAAGTTTCGTGTAGCCTTCCACAAGCTTCCCACAATAGGTTGGGTGAATTTTGGCCCATTCCTCCTGACAGAACTGGTGTAACTGAGTCAGGTTTGTATGCCTCCTCCTTGTTCACACACGCTTTTTCAGTTCCTCCCAAACATTTTCTAAAGAATTGAGGTCAGGGCTTTGTGATGGCCATTCAAATACCTTGACTTTGCTGTCCTTAAGTCATTTCGCCACAACTTTGGAAGTATGCTTGGGGTCATTGTCCATTTGGAAGACCCATTTGCGACCAAGCTTTAACTTCCTGACTGATGTCTTGAGATGTTGCTTCAATATATCCACATAATTTTCCTTCCTCATGATGCCATCTATTTCGTGAAGTGCACCAGTCCCTCCTGCAGCAAAGCACACCCACAACATGATGCTGCCACCCCCTGTGCTTCACGGTTGGGATGGTGTTCTTCGGCTTGCAAGCCTCCCCCTTTTTCCTCCAAAAATAACGATGGTCATTATGGCCAAACAGTTCCATTTTTGTTCCGTCAGACCAGAGGACATTTCTCCAAAAAGTACGATCTTTGTCCCCATGTGCAGTTGCAAAACGTAGTCTGGCTTTTTTTGGGGGGCGGTTTTGCAGCTGTGGCTTCTTCCTTGTTGAGCGTCCTTTCAGGTTATGTCAATATAGGACTCGTTTTACTGTGGATATAGATACTTTTGTACCCGTTTCCTCCAGCATCTTCACAAGTTCCTTTGCTGTTGTTCTGGGATTGATTTGCACTTTTCGCACCAAACTACGTTCATCTCTAGGAGACGCGTCTCCTTCCTGAGCGGTATGACGGATGCGTGGTCCCATGGTGTTTATACTTGCATACTATTGTTTGTACAGATGAACGTGGTACCTTCAGGCGTTTGGAAATTGCTCCCAAGAACAGCTCAAATAAGCAAAGAGAAATGACAGTCCATCATTACTTTAATAAATGAAGGTCAGTCGATCTGGAAATTTTCAAGAACTTTGAACGTTTCTTCAAGTGCAGTCAAAAAGCTACCACAGCATTCTGCAGCAAAACAACATCCCTGTCATCAAGGCAATTTTTTAAAATTTGATTTAACTAGGCAAGTCAGTTAAGAACAAATTCTAATTTACAATGATGGCCTACCCCGGCCTCCCCTAAACCGGACGATGCTGTGCGCCACCCTATGGGACTCCCGATCACAGCCGGTTACAGCCCGGGTTCAAACGAGGGTCTGCAGTGACGCCTCTAGCACTGAGATGCAGTGCCTTACACCGCTGCACCACTCGGGAGCCAATAAAAGGGCGGCAACTTTTAAGAATCTAAAATATATATTTTACTTTTTTGGTTATTACATGTGTTATTTAATAGATTTGATGTCTTCACTATTATTCCTCAATGTAGAAAATAGTAAAAATAAAGAAAAACCATTGAATGAGTAGGTGTGTTAACTTTTGCATGCACACACACACTTTCCACACTACAAGGTTGGAATAATGCTGTGATTGTGAAAATTATGATAATGCCCTTTTAGTGCCCGTTTTGCTGGGATGGAGTTTTGGCATTCCATGGTAACACCACCATGCACTAAATTAGTTTATAGACCAATAGGAAAGAGTTCCAAACCTCTCTGTCAATAACAGCCAATTGTCAGTGTTCCCCTCCCCACTCAGACCACTCCCAGACAGTCCTAGCAAAATTCTTGCTTGAGAAATTGCCCTTTTCTAAGAAGCTATTTGTTTATTTTTGTCCATTTTAATTGAAAACCACAGTAAGATACTTTATTGTTACCTAGAAATGGAGATCAAAACAGCTGCATTGGACCTTTAAAGTGTATAATACCTAAAGGTTTATCACACATATCCCAGAGGTGACAGAGACGTCACACTCACTGGCATTTACTCACGTCTTCATTTGTGGTCAGGTTAGAAGCAACCAGGTAGGTATGGAAGCCTGAGAGGCCCAAGATGGACCAAACTGAAAAGAAGCAAATCACCAGCTCCACAGCAGTGCAGAAAGAAACGTCAAGGACAACATTTATGGTTTGAGTATGTAAATATCACCACAGACGTCAGCTGGACAGAGAGACTCATTCTTATTCTGCAATACGGCCAAGAAGCTGAAGTGAATGACAGTTTAAGTGCCCTAACACCACACTACTCGAGGCAGGGAGTGGTATTATGAGGGGATTAGATATGTTACCCTAGACACAGAGTCTTGGTGAAAGGATATCTGGCTGGACTCTCCTGAAGAGAAAACATCAGGCCTCTCCCTCTTTGTGCCCCTGAGGACAGAACAATTGAAGATTGTTACAGAAAACCATTACTATCATGACAGGATGATATCATGATCAACTCAAGAGTTCTGTACAATATCACAAGTCAGGGTAGCGGCCAGATGAGTCTGCTGTGTAGACTACGTACTCAGTGCTAGATGTGTGGAGACGCAGCCGAAGATGAAGGCTGTCAGGAAGGACAGAGAGACAATGAAGGTGTAGAAAAAACGATAGTTCCTCTTCCCAACACAATTCCCCACCCAGGGACAATGGTGATCGAATCGCTCTGGAGGACAGGAAGCGAGATAGGGGAAGAAAATGTACAAATATCTACGAAGGACATCTCATTGACATTGAGGCCAAGCTCTCAAGCCCCTTTTAATAGGAAAACACATTTGAATGAAATATATTTTAAGAGGCCCTGCTTTCAGAGTTGATCAGCATCTTTATGGAGAACACTAATACATCCTCTTTATAAGCCTGATATACTGTTTACCAAAACAATCTCAGTAACAGGCTGTGTAGTAGTCTAAATAATTCAGTCTAATAAATGTCAGTGTGTTGACCCCCCACCCTCTGTGTTCCGTTTTGAATGCCCCCCCCCCCCCCCCGTATCCTTACCCACACAGTTGTCACAAAGGGAGCAGTGGGAGGTGCGCGGTGGCCGGAACATCTTGCAGGTGAAACAGTACTTGAGCTTCACTACCTGCTGGTTGATCATCACCTCCTTGGTGCGGGGAGGGGGTCGGTAGGTGGAAGAGCCAGAGTTATCTGAAGAGGAGAAAGAAAGGGAGGACATATCAAGGGACATAGTACACAAGGTGTGTGTGAATATCCTTGTGGGTAACGTAAATCCCCCAAACTCCACACAAGGATAGTAAAACCAGGAAAAGTATCCTATTTTAGGCTTAGGTAAAATTGGATTTTTAATGGAAATCAATTGTAGGTCCCCACAAGGATAATAAAACCTATGCTATGTGTGTCCATTTTGAGATCCAGGTAGTGGCGTTAGGCCTAATTGCTGGCGGAGTGGTGTCCATTAAGGCGGAGTCACGGGGGAGGCAGTCAATCAACACAGGCTCTGTGTAATGTAAGAAAGTGTGCTGCCTGCCTAGCAGTCCCATAGACTGCATTTAGAAAGGCAGTCCATTGCTGATCTTTTTTTCCTACTAATTGGTCTTTTGACCAGTACGGGGAAAAAAAGTATGAACATGTATGCACTAATTAAATGTAAGTCGCTCTGGATAAGAGTGTCTGCTAAATGACTAAAATGTCAAATTTAAGGTGAAAAACCTGTCGATGTGTCCTTGAGCAAGGCACTTAACCCTAATTTGCTCCAGGGGCTGACCGTGTATGTAGGCCGTCATTGTAAATAAGAATTTATTCTTAACCGACTTGCCTAGTTAAATAAAGGTTAAATAAAAAATAAATAAACCATGTTGCAGATTTATACTTTTGGTGCCAGTTAAACAACCACCCCCTATCTCTCTCTCTGATATGTGTGTGTCAGTGGCGTGTATTCATGGATGCCAAGGGAACCAGCCTTCCCCATAATTGTATTTTTCGTCTCTCTCCGTTTCATCATTTTCATTCAATTCGCAAGTGGCTAGGCTGAATCTATCTATCTATCTATCTATCTATCTATCTATCTATCTATCTATCTATCTATCTATCTATCTATCTATCTATCTATCTATCTATCTATCTATCTATCTGTGTCTCGGTAGCCTAAGTGAAGCCCATGTACCTGTCTGGTCAAAAAGAGTATAACTTTATGTTGCCGCCCATAGCATTGAATTCAATAGCAAGGGAAGCCAGCTAGCATTTGGCATCCATTGATACCTGATCTTTCAACACTGAGAATTAAAATAGCTGGCTAGCTGGGAGTGCTAAGCAAAATAAACTGTTTTGCTGGCCATGCCTTCTATTTGACAAGAACACACAATTGCTCAACAACCCTTGGGCCACCACTGTTTTCCGATCTTGCAAAACTGGATTAGTCTGGATTAACAAGGCTCTCGACCAGGCCGCAGTGATGAGTCCAGAGGCACAACGAACAGATGAATAAGAGACATTCTGAAGAAACTGGTCATCATAGTAATTTACCTGGGACAGCAGGAGCAAGCCTTTGACGAGTCAGCAACAAGCCTCAACAAAGGTCATTTTGTGGAACTTGTCAATGCATTTGCATAGTTCTATACTGCCATGGCTGAACACCTTGGGACAAGCACTATATTTACACCATACAGAATGACATCATTCAGTGTGTCGCAGACATGACAAAGTGAAATTGACAGTGAGATCAGTTCAGCACCCTTCATAGCAGCCCAGGTGGATGGGACCACAGACATAGCATGCTATGATTGTCAATTGCATAATATTTAAATGATAAGGGTGTTATATGCGAGACACTCCAGGTGTTCTGAAACAAAAACTAAAAGGAGTTCATGTAAAAAAAAAAAAATGTACTTGTGTTTGAGGCCATTTTTTTCCTCACAGAACCACTGTTTCAGGCCCTGCTAATCTCTTGACGCAAGACATTCTTGTATACGGGTTGTATGCCATCAGAAGTTATGCGAAGTTTCAAGGGATATACAGTGGGGAGAACAAGTATTTGTTAACCTGCAAAATCGGCAGTGTTTCCCACTTACAAAGCATGTAGAAGTCTGTAATTTGTATCATAGGTACTCTTCAACTGTGAGTGACGGAATCTAAAACAAAAATCCAGAAAATCACATTGTATGATTTTTAAGTAATTAATTTGCATTTTATTGCATGACATAAGTATTTGATACATCAGAAAAGCAGAACTTAATATTTGGTACTGAAACCTTTGTTTGCAATTACAGAGATCATACGTTTCCTGTAGTTCTTGACCAGGTTTGCACACACTGCAGCAGGGATTTTGGCCCACTCCTCCATACAGATCCTTCAGGTTTCGGGGCTGTCGCTGGGCAATACGGACTTTCAGCTCCCTCCAAAGATTTTCTATTGGGTTCAGGTCTGGAGACTGGCTAGGCCACTCCAGGACCTTGAGATGCTTCTTACGGAGCCACTCCTTAGTTGCCCTGGCTGTGTGTTTCGGGTCGTTGTCATGCTGGAAGACCCAGCCACGACCCATCTTCAATGCTCTTACTGATGGAAGGAGGTTGTTGGCCAAGATCTCGCGATACATGGCCCCATCCATCCTTCCCTCAATATGGTGCAGTCGTCCTGTCCCCTTTGCAGAAAAGCATCCCCAAAGAATGATGTTTCCACCTCCATGCTTCACGGTTGGGGTTGTACTCATCCTTCTTCTTCCTCCTCCAAACACGGCGAGTGGAGTTCAGACCAAAAAGCTCTATTTTTGTCTCATCAGACCACATGACCTTCTCCCATTCCTCCTCTGGATCATCCAGATGGTCATTGGCAAACTTCAGACGGGCCTGGACATGCGCTTGCTTGAGCAGGGGGACCTTGCGTGCGCTGCAGGATTTTAATCCATGACGGCGTAGTGTGTTACTAATGGTTTTCTTTGAGACTGTGGTCCCAGCTCTCTTCAGGTCATTGACCAGGTCCTGCCGTGTAGTTCTGGGCTGATCCCTCACCTTCCTCATGATCATTGATGCCCCACGAGGTGAGATCTTGCATGGTGCCCCAGACCGAGGGAGATTGACCGTCATCTTGAACTTCTTCCATTTTCTTATAATTGCGCCAACAGTTGTTGCCTTCTCACCAGGCTGGTTGCCTATTGTCCTGTAGCCCATCCCAGCCTTGTGCAGGTCTACAATTTTATCCCTGATGTCCTTACACAGCTCTCTGGTCTTGGCCATTGTGGAGAGGTTGGAGTCTGTTTGATTGAGTGTGTGGACAAGTGTCTTTTATACAGGTAACGAGTTCAAACAGGTGCAGTTAATACAGGTAATGAGTGGAGAACAGGAGGGCTTCTTAATGAAAACTAACAGGTCTGTTAGAGCCGGAATTCTTACTGGTTGGTAGGTGATCAATACTTATGAAATGCAATAAAATGCAAATTAATTATTTAAAAATCATACAATGTGATTTTCTGGATTTTTTAGATTTTTAGATTCCGTCTCTCACAGTTGAAGTGTACCTATGATAAAAATTACAGACTTCTACATGCTTTGTAAGTGGGATAACCTGCAAAATCGGCAGTGTATCAAATACTTGTTCTCCCCACTGTATGACAACACTGTTGGAATGGAAGATGAAAGACGCTGCCGTGGCTGGGATGACTATGAGCAGGGATTCAACCACCAGGACGCTGACAATGACCCACGCTTCCTGGACAGATACCGACGACTGTACTTTAGAGTACTCGATGGACTCATACTACACATGACCCAGAGGTTTCCTGACACGAAGAGGCTTGACGACTTACATATTCTTGATCATGGGTAATTTCCAGAGGGGTTTCCAGACAGAGTATGCACACAGCTGTTCCAGACGTACCCTTTCTTTGACAACCAGAGATTTAAAAATGAGCTCAGGTAGTCTATGCTGATGCCTCCTTCCACAAACCACCAGGTGAGCTGCTGCAATCACGTGAAAAATTAACTGACCAGCGCTTTACCCGAGGTATGCAAGCTCCTGAAACTGATGCTCACCATCCCTGTTACAAGTACATCAGCTGAAAAGGTAATTTTCCTGTCTGAAATGGACTAAAACCCTACCTACGGTGGCTGAGGACAAGAGACTCAAGCATTTGGCAAAAATGTAAATGTGTCTGCTGCATGAACTTAAGTCCAGCAGAGTACTGTATGAAAAAGTAATTGACCATTTTGCCAGCATGAAAGAGAGGATGGCATTCCTTCACAAGTAGGGTGAGTCCACATGTTTCTCTTTTTGCGCGCGCACACACAGATCGATTAGACTGAATTGTTTGTGTTTTTAAAATTGCCATTGTAATTGACTAGGCATATTCTTTATGTTTTTGAAATGTTGTTTAAATGGTTTGTGTTTCAATCTTTGCCATAAGATGATCAATGTCTATATGCTTACAAATTAGCTCAGTTTATTTCATGTTAACTTCCATCTTCGCTGCAAGACGGTAATATTTAACAATTTATCTAGTCTGAACTGTGGGCATATATTGAGTCTGTTTTAATGCACATCTTGGGGTTCCCACAGGTTAACATCAGTATTCCAGGGGCTTCTCCCTATAGTTAGCCTACAACATGTCAAAGTTGAAGTGCATTGTGGTTGTATTTCCCCATTTTAATCTTGCTGCTTTGGAAACATTTTAGTAAGGATGTTGTAACTTGAGCAAACCGATGGTGAAGTTCACTTTGCCAACTAACTTTAACTTGCATTTGACCATGCTGTTTAGGTCATGTAACTGTTTGTTGCATGCAATATTTTCTTTGTGGACTCAAACAGGACAGATGTTGCACTCCGGTTTTAACTGTGATGAAACACAAACGTATGGGGTTGAATTTGTTCCGCCCCTGTGTGACACTTTGGAACTGTCTGTGAAATGATGTAGGCTATGGCTTATCGGCTATCACAGTGAAATATAAAATGCATTTCTAACCGGTTATAGAGAAAACACTGCAATTATCACAACATAGTTTGTAAAAAAAAAATGTGTCTGACTTGGCTTCCCCATTGATTTCACCCACGCACTGCTACTGGTGTGAATGTGAGATAGCGAGAGATGTTAGTGGCATCCCACTGCAATTGGGCCAGAGTGTCCTTTCATTTTTCACACAATTAAACAGCAGAGGCAACTAGCCCAGGGAGCTGACCACACACGGCAACAAGCAGCGCCATTAACAGTCAAAGACCTCTATCCATCCACCCCGCCCATCCATCCCTCCATGTTCTGTCAGAGGAGACTGCGTGTGTGGTTCCCTCAGGGAAGGAGGAAAGCCTGTAATCATGGAGGTTCAACCATTTGCTGGCTGAATAATGCATTGCTTCGAACAAAAAAACAGGACACTAACGTATGTTGCTGCTACAGTGTCTCAAAAACCAGCACAAAAAAAACTGACCAGAATATGGAACAGGAAAACAAATGCTGTCACTTGGGCAGTGAAGGTGAACATGTGTACAACACTGTGAAAGTGAGTGGGAAAGGAAGAAGTGTATGTGTTGCCCTTACCGATCTGCTTCTCAATGTCTGCAACTTCGTCTAGCGTGGCCCGGGGCAGGATGCCAGGGTCAGTGAAGCTGGTCTGCAGGAGAGAGATGACCACGAACACAAACAGCACTCCTCCAATCGCTGGGATGAACACGGTCAGGTGCTTCACCAAGAAGGGACAGCTGTGATAATAGGACAAAAAGAGGACCATATTCAGCAACAATTGAAGTGGACTACCTTATATGTTAAAACTAAGGGTGCATTTACACAGGCTGACCAATTGATTGGCAAAAGAGCTGATCTGATTTGATCAAAATACTAAAATTGGCCCTTTTCTGTGTTTGCAAACATTGTCACACAAGGGTGATGTGCACGCAATTTGGTTGCAGAAACCCCTCCCTGCTAATACACAAACCGCTAGTTAAGGATACCACCAGATACAAATGCAGAAAATCTGTGTGGAGCTCAAAATGGTGAGTATTACTGTGCATTATCAGCGCAAGATTTGGAGTGCTTCTCCAGAAAAATCTTATTTCAGCAATACTCCGAGGTGCTATTCACAATTTGCCAACTGTGGGGGGAACACGGAGTTAGACAGCCAGCAAAGAAAAGCCTTTATCTATCGATCGGTAGAAACACTTCAACAAGTAAAATACATCTGTGGCTAGCTTTGCTACCAGCTTATGTCAATGAGTATTCGAATTCTAGCTAACTGGTGTTGCATCTAAAATAGATATTTTGCAACTATCACAACAAAATATAATCTTAGGGTCTAGATTGATCGATCGATATATCGATACTTTATTGATCCCCGTGGGGAAATTACTTTATCAAGCAGCTACGAAAAACACAGCAGGTGCAAAATTCCAGAACGAAATACATAAAAGACAGATACACGATACATAGTGCGGCTGTATGAAAAAGTATAAAAATACACTTAGTCTGGAGTGCAAAAAGCTATAGAAACACATTGCATAGTATGAGTGAAAAGAAAGTACTGAAAAGAAAGATCAGAATTGGGCTGCCTGTGTAAACGCAGTCTAAAGTGGTGTGTAGCCTCTGCCTTCCTTCCTGAAAGTAATAGTTTTCACCAGGACAACTAAAGAGGTCAAAATTGATTGCAGAGCATTGCAGCAAAAAAACAGGACCCTGAGTAACCACATGAAGGACTAGTTCTCATTTTCAACATGAGAAACTAAAAATGCTGTCAAACCAGCCTGACACGCAAATAGTACAATATAGTTTCTTAACCACCTAGAGAGCATCTGGTTTTAGACAACTCATTTTTTAAATCACCACTGTAGCATAGTCTCAAGGGATGCAACACACATTTCAGCAAGACACTTGTAGGAAGATGTAATTACATTTTCTAGTAGTATTCTATTCCAGAATCTGCTGTGTTGTCTAAAGTGCCAGACACACAAAACCTACCATGGTTTGTTGAAACCTGTGGCATTATTTTCTTGCCTAGGGCAAACATTATTTCGTGTCAAAGAAATGCAAAACAAGAAGAGAAATTGTACTTACTCGAATACAAAGAACAGTACACTGGTGACCAGAATGAGGCCGAGGGTGAGTGGTAGGACACCGATTTGTTGAGCCACGATGAACCGTCCATCGCAGTAGAAGCGATTCTTGCCGGGGAAAACTTCCCATTTCCTCCGTGCCCTTTCCTCCTTCTGCTCTTCCTCAACAGCGGGTCGTGGCGGCAGGGTCGGGGTTGGTGTGGGCGTTGTAAGTGCCTGCGGGTCGATTTGTTGGTATTCGCAATTGTTCATGATTTAAGAAAAACTGTGGCTACTTTTGAATTCTCCCAGTCTTGTGCTTCCGGATCAGATGAGCAGTCACCGATAACCGGTTAGCTACACAACTACATAGGCAGCTAGCTCGTTAACAATAACGTCGACTAGCGCGTTGACAGTAACGTTAACTACAAACATGTTCCAGTACCGGTAAATGAGAGTGGAACATGTAGTCATTGAATCAACAACAATACCACACCAAGCGTGTCCAGTGTATACAAAATTGTCCCCAAAATATACACTAAATGAAAAGAACAATTCGACTTTTATATTATCCATCCTATCTGGCTAATGAACAGCTGCGCCTGTGTGTGACCGCTTAGCTGGCTAGGCTAACGAAAGCTAGGCTAATGTTATTCTGTGAAAGCTGGCCCAAAATCCAGTGATGAGCAGACTAACGTTAGTGGTTAACGTTAGTAGTTAAGTAGAAAGGATATCCTATGAACAGCATCAAAATAAGTATATTGGTACCATACCAGGATTCTGTCCGATACGGACAGTTCAATTAGACCCATGAGACCACCAACTCCTACACTTCCAGCCAGGCAGAAAGTAATGTTGACAGGTGAGGGTTTTTGACCGTCTGTTAAACATACATTTATCGAAATATTTGTTTTGGTCTTGTGCAGTCTATTCAATTCAGGAAAGCGCACAAGTCAGGTGTACTTATCGCTTGTTGTCCATCCCTATGAAAAGAGGCAGAGAGCATTTCCTCCGCCCAAAATGTGTCTGAGTGATATAAGCTCTTTTATAAGGTCTATGAGAGTGTCGAATTACGTGAGGTTTATTTAATAGAATATACGTTTCGTAATGTTTAGGCTATTACAAATGTACTGATATAAGTGGATGCGCGTGGCATCCCAGCTACTTTGAGAAAAACGACTAAAGCCAGGTGCGTTGCGTTAATTCATTTAGGCGATATATTCGGATTTCAGAGCACTTTCGTTTGAGTGTGCCAGAGCGCAGAATAACTGATGAATTTACGAACGCGCAACACCCTTTGGATATGACAGGTGTCCGTAAAGGTTGGCAAAAAAACATAATGAAATTGTTCCTAGCAGCACAGTTACAGTCACTAACACTCTAGATAACATGAAAACAGCCTAACAAGCTCTGCTAGGGCGAATAAAATGTTCTCTCATTTGTGTCTCGAAGTAGCTTGCAAGCTAGAGTGCGCTCTGAATTTACAAACGTACAATCTTAGGAACGCGCACTCCTGATTGAATTTACGAACACACCATTACTATTTGTGCCTGTTATTCACACGCACATGAATAACACCCTTTTCTTTTTATGGTCTATGCTTACACAACAGACACACGAGGAAACCTAGTGGGTTACCTAACAGTATCTTTGTTTAAATCTCAAAATTCAGGTAGTCTACTTTATATTATTATCATATTAACCATATTACATCATGAATAAGTGACCAAATAATGTCAATGCAAAATTATTTGTATTAACCCTAGATATTTAGAAAACGAGGTTTCTGCAGTTCCATTAGTTGAATATTGTCACTGCTGTTCCTCTGGGGAATCCTCCTGGAGGAGCTTACACACCAAATTCTCAGTGATCTCAGAGGCAGCTAGGGATGTGTTTGAGATGGCTGCAGAGGTGCCTGGAGGCTTGCTGAAGAGACTGTTGTTGCTCTTGACTGGACAAGCCAGCTGAGCCACCACCCCACTGCTTCTACTAGTGGTCCTGGAAATGTCCAAGTCCATGGAGCTGACCACCCTTTTTTAGAGAATAAGGGTAGAGAAAAATATAAATTTATTAGTCAATCTTGCAAAGTATATTAAAAAATGTATCTGAAACCACTAACCCTCCAGTTGTTCACACATTTTTTAAATTGCCCTGCCTTGGATTTGAACAAGCAACCTTCTGGCTACTGGTCTGCCTCTAACCTCTTGGCAGCCTGAAGAGTACAGAGAGGTCGGAATATCCTCCTGCTGTCCTCTTGGACAGGCTTATTATCCCTCTTAGTGAGGGTGGGGCGAGGAGGGGGGGTTGGCACCAGTGTTCTGGTATTCGTACGCAACTTCACAGGAGAACCTCTGCTTTCCTTTGTATCTGTGGTAAGACAAATACATCAGGATTTTATTAAATAATATACAGTGCCCTATTGGCATATTTTGCACCAATTTCAATCTAATATGAGGTGTAATGAGTATCATAAAGATCGATAAAGGTATTCAGGACTCCTACCTGGGACTGCGTCGACTTGAACCTGAAAAGCACTATCCAGAGACAAGGAGCTAATGATGGATTTGGTCATCAATGTACACAGCATACCAATCAGCTCCTCCCGTTTCAGTATGCTCCGTGGCGAGAGCTCGGAGGGAGACTCAGTAGTGAATCTCCTTTGAACACTCTGTGGCCTATGCAGGTTCTCTGTGAGAGAAGAGAGGATAATTTTATTTATAATTAGGAAACATTACATAGTATCAATAGCAAAGAAGGCAGAATTATTTGTTTATTTATACATTTCATAATAAAAATAACAAGAATTAAAAAGAACTATAAAATCGATCTTACTAGGATTCTTTCCTGTCTGAGGACTGGGAGACATCGCCAACTGCTGGGGACTAGTAGAAGTAGACATTTCTTCTCCTAGTTCTGGGTGGGATACCCGCTGACCCGTCAGCTTATGCACAAACTTTTCCACAGTCGTTTGTAGGAGGTTCACAGAGGACCTGGACATTCTAGCCTTGATCTTGATAGGGGGCTGCTGGTTAACATCACTGATTCTGATTGGACTACAGTTTGTGACCATTGACCCAGAAACATTGGGAGGCGCTCTATCAACTAGGTTTGCCATGCTTACTAGGCCTGACAATGTGGAAATATCCCGCCCCTCACAGCTTTTAGAAGGAAGCACATCCTTGGCTATCTTCTGTGGGGTTACATTCATGCTGATGGAATGGGAAGGCTGCACCCTGGTCTCCATAGTGGGTGATCTGATGGTGATGGTGGAGATGTGTTGTTGTTTCTCTGTCTTGACATTCTTTGATGGTTCAGCAAGTGTATCTTGTAGAAGAGACTTGGCGGACAATGACGGAGTGTTGAGGCAGCCATTGACTGGAGCAGTAGACGCCTGCTGGGCAGACTTGGTTGTCACCTGAGGAGGATGACCCGCAATCACACGTTTAAACATAGTGTCAGAGATAGTGGTGGACATGCAGTCAACTGGCCAGGCGCTGCATGCGTCGTCGCCTGTTCCGTGACTCTTAAGCGTCTGCAGAATCTCCATGAAAGCACATTCTACCTCGAGGCAGCTCTCCGCCATCTTCTGCACCAAGTGCTCTCTGGGCTTGTGAAATGATCCCCTTTTGGTGACGAAACTCCTCAGCTTGGTCACAACCAGCTCCAGAACCTCCCTGTAGACGTTGTGAATTTTTGACCCATGTGAGGTGGCCTGCTGGCTGAGCTCTGGATGGCTGACAGTCATGGCTCTGACAAAGTCCCTAAGGCTAGTCATCGAGCAAGTGGTCTTTCTGCTACCTGAGACCTCTTTGAGCTTCTCAACCACATTGGCGCTGATGTCCATGGCCACAGCTCGGCTCCCCAGGTTGGTCAATGAGACGCTCTTAGCCAGGGTGCTTGACGATGACCATCTCTTCTTGGGCATGGAGCAAGACTCTGACCTCAGCAGGTTGGCGGACAGATGTTCGATGATATCACTGATGGGTTCCACTGTAGCCTCCTGCAATTTCGTCTTGAAGCGGTCGTCAGTATGGAGCACATATGTTTGGGTAGATGCCACCTGTAGATCTCCAGTAGTGACCATCTTGTGGTCGAGCTTCTCAAGAAAGACCTGGATGACATTGCAGAGCAGCCGGCTCTCTTTGGCCTCTCTGCTGTGGTAGTTAGCCTGACCCAGCCACCCATGGTGTCTCTGGATGGTCTGCAGCACCCACCTGACTACTCTCAGGGCCTTCGGATCAACTAACTTCAATGATTTCAGATCAGCCCCCTTGGGGGTGTCAAGCACAGGGATCTCGGAGTTGTCCTGAGGAGAGTATTGTGACGGAAGAGTTGGGTGTGATCGCCTTCTTGGGGACAATGGTTTCTGGCCACCCACAGGCTCGTAAAGGTCATCGTCATGGTGTATCTTCTGCATGATAATGTTAATAATGCTGTTGGCATAGGGCATTATCTCCCTGTCTGACAGATCCTTTTCATTGAGCAGCAGTGGGCCGAGAGACCTCAGGGTGCTGGCCTGGCCTCCTAGGAGCTTACCAGGTGGGTCAGATGGGCGTTGAACATGGATCTCCTGATCCTGGCCACCGGACACACAGCACAGGGACTCACTGCTGGGGCTGGACCCTGGGGTGGCAGAAGAACTGCTTAGTCTGGCCTCAGGGATGGAGGAACTGCTTGTTCTGTCCACTGGACTAGAGGTAAGACCTGGTGTAGATTCTGGGCTTGAGGCAATACACACCGTGGAGTCTGGGCTAGAGGTCATACTTGGCCTGTACTCTGGGCTGGAGGTGATACTTGGCCTGTCCTCTGATAAGATGAGCTCGTGGCCCTCCCCAGTCAGGACATCTATCACCTTGAATTGAATACATTTTATTTGATACACATGCATCAGAACACATAGACGAGCACTGATGGTTGGTGGAACAAGTACAATACATGACGTCCATAGAATCAATAGAATACACTATGCATAAAAACAAGGGACTGTACAATACATTACCTTGTCTAGGATCTCATCAACCTGGTCCGAGGACAGTGCAGCGCTCTTCAACATGCTGATCATGGGGAACATTGAAGGACCAACTTCATCATTGTCTGATAATGACTGAGATAGCTCAGAGCTTCCATGGCTGTGTTCACTTTTCTCAGCATATGCACTCTCAACAGAATCCTTTGCATCCATAATTTCATTCTTTGCATTAATATTCTCATCCCTGAGTTCTATCTTGGATTCTATTTTCTCATCTCTGACTTCTATCTTGGACTCTCCAGCTGTTAGAATAAGCTCATAGCGCCTTCTGCTATTCTCTAATATAGAATTGTCTTGTTCTTCTGCCTTCATCTCAGCATTGGCTTCTTCTTCCGTTTTAGTGTCAATGTCCAACCCTTCAGTCAGCTTGACCTCTGTCTCAAAACTAGCCTCTACCTTTGCCTCTTGGGTGTCCCTCTTGTTAATCTCAACTACTTCCCTGACTTCGGTTTTGACCATCACATCTGCAATAGTCTCCACTTCCTGAACTTCATTCTTGGTTGTTGTACCTGCAATAGTTGGCACCTCTGTAACTTCAGTCCTGGCCATCACATCTGCAAGAGTATACTCTTCCTTAGCCTCCACCTTTTCCATCATAACCACAACAGTGGCCACCTCCTTACTTGCAGTCTTTGGTATCACATCAGCAATAATCTCTACTTTCTTTATCTCTAGTTTAGCCATTATATCTTCAATAGTCAAAAGTTCAGTCTTGCCAGTTGTGTCTGCAATAGTCGACACTTCTGTAACTTCTGTTTTAGCCACTCGATCTGCAACGGTCTCCACCTTCATACCATTGTTCTCCACTCCCCTGACTCTCTTCTCACCACTACTGTCTCTTGATGCAGCCTCAATACTCTTGGAGTCCCTCTTAGCCTTTTCCTCAAGACTCATGTTTCTCAACCTTCTTCCGTGCCTGTTGTTCCCCTCTGCCTCTAGTTTATCCACGGCTCCCTTTATCACCTCCTGAAAAATGGCCTCGACCTTCACCAGCAGGTTGGTTCCTAAAGAACCCAGACTGGTTCCAGAAGATTCCAAAAGGGTTCCAGCAGACCCCAAGCACAGAGGACTTGTCTCTGAAGGCAAGGATTGGTTTTCAGAAGGGCTACTGGAGGCAGCCAGGTCCACTGAGAGAGGTTCCTCTCTCTCAGTTTCTCTCTCAGACTCTCGATCAGCCTCTTCAGGAAAGCTTACGGTCAATGTTCCCTGTTTGATGACACCGGTAGTAGGTTTGAATGGCATGATGGGAGGTGTAGGTGTATTGCTGGACAGCCCTATCTGAGGGGAGGAGGACTGCAGGCTGGTGCTGAAGGATGATGACTGGTAGTAGTCAGAGGAGGAGGAGGGCCTGCTGTAGGTGGGTACGTCGCTGCTGGGTATGTCACTGGAGCTGATGGAGCCTGTTAGGCGCTCATACTCAAAGGCCATGATGGCTGGGATAAGGATCCCGTTGACCTCCTCCACTACGGTCACCACCACACCGTGCATGATGGTGTGTAGCTCCTCTGTGGTGATCTATGTGGAGAGGATGGCATGAGCAATGAACAATCAATACACAAGATCCATTAAACCTTAATTCAGACTGGACCCATGCAACATTGACTGTATTTCCAGTAGATATGAATGACAGTTATATTGATCCCTAGATGTTCTTGTTTACTTGACTTAACAAGTGACTAATAATGTAGGTCGCAGAATGAATATAAAACAAAACTCACAGTTCCTTTGAAATGCTCCTCCAGTAGGCTCTGTTCTCTGTGGAGGGAAACACATGAAAAATTCACTGCACCAACACTATATATAGCCTTCCCATTTATATTGAACAAAAAAAGAAATTGAAAAAACCGAACTGAACCACAGCTTTTACAGAAAAAACTCAGTGGACCAAACATGTCAATTCATCTATCAATAAATTGCTGAATATCTATACAGCACATTTCATACATATAAAAGCAAACATGGTTTGAAAGTGCAGACTTACATTTCAGACAGTTGCTGGGTGATGGACTGAAGGGATCCAGCTTGTCCAATCAGACTGCCACAGGTCACTAAGGTGGAGGAGACAGAGTCAACCAGCCCTGGACCCTCAGCACCTACAAGACATAAACAAAACACTCTTTATACCATACACAAAGAATAGAATGAGTATGTTAAAAGTCACCTAAGGCAAGAAATTATGATAATGGTTTTCACTCTAAATTGACGCTACAGGTCAAATATTGTTATAGACAAACGGTCATGTTATAAACAAAATGGCAGCTGTGATTAATCTCAGCAGGCGCAACTTTCACTGGGGACGGGGGCATGTCGAATGTGATACAAAAGACGGCAACAGTGGGCTTTAGGACCATGCGGACGCTTCCGAGTGGTCAGGTAGGCTGTTTGGAGTGTTTATTATAATAATAATAAATATATATGTCCCCCCCATTTCTAAAACCAAAGTTGCACCCCTGAATCGCAGTGTGGTGTTTCATTGTAATGCTGATTTATTCAATCATAAAATATTTTCAACAGAAAGATAAAATAGGGATTCCAGCCTCCTACTTACAGAGGTTATGGGCAGAGATGGTGGATTTCTGATTCACTGCTTCATCCATGTTTTGACACAGAGCTGAGAGTTTCTATAACACAAATACAACTTTTCATAAGTAACATGTTAACCACATACAAACACACAGGCTTTGCCTGAAATTACAGCCTATTCACTATGTAGTGCCCTAGTTTTGACCAAATAGTGTTATTTCCGACATTAGCCAGAAATAAATCACCTCCATTATAAGTGATAAATTAAGATTCTTACTCTCCTTACGTCACAATTCTGTTCCACTGGAGAAGGTGAGGGTTGATGATCAGAGGGGCTCGTTCTAGTGGAGCCAACCAGGTTGACTGATGTGGGATAAAAACAAAGACTAAACATCAAAGCTTCTCTTACTGGCTAAACTCCTTTACAAAGAGCTTATGTATTGCACCATACTTCAGGACTTGGCTGTCTGTTCAAAGCAAACATCAATAGGAAAGTCTCACCTTGGTTGTTGTCAGGATCTGATACTGATATCAGGATGTTTTCCATGTTCTCCGGGTTGTCTTGTGAATCTGTCTTGGTTGGAGAATGCCTCTCTTTCTTCAGTCTCTTCTGTTGTCTCTCTCGTTTCTGGGAGCAAGGGATCAAAACAATATCATTTTAAGTTTGGATCCATGTATTTTGTTTCTGTTGGTGAAGGCATTGATGCTTTTTGCGACAAAACACACTGGCTTTTCCCACTGCATGCTCTTAGGCCAGAGATATCCTTAACCCGCAGTTTGAACTAGTAAGTGTAGCGTGACCACGACTAAGGAGAGTTGAAACATACAATTAAAACCCAAAGCCATACCATTTTCTCTTTTTCCTGCTGGTTTGTGACCCCGCGTCGCTCCAGTCTCAACTCTCTCTTCACCTCCTTGGTGACCTCCTGCAGCAACGCACGACCCTTAGCATTCCACAACTAAGACCAGGGAGAGAGGATCCTCGAGTCAGTGACTGAATATAAATTTACCCAAAGTTATTTTTTATTTTATGTTACAAAATGCTACAGCATATCAGAACTTTATTTAATCTATTCAGTGGGTTATAGAGATGTATATTAATTGTTATGTATTGCTTTCATTACTGATGTTGTGGCAATATTTGAATGCCATATCTTTCCCCCATTCAACCAGTCAATCAATTAACCAATCAATCAATCCAGCCATTCTAGTTGGCCTGATAACAGTAGCCCTCGTGTTTGATTTTATTTTATTTTATTTGATTTGATGTCTTACCAGTTCCGACCTACAGGTGGAGCTAGAGCAGCAGTCTAGATCTACCATGTTGCCCCTTATAGCGATACTGGGCAGTCTCGCGAGAGAACAGTCCTCCTCCAGCCCATAGTCAGAAGGGAACCTTCTAAAGGGTTTTTCACACATCAAAGTAATAAGTGTCAGTAAGTGTTTTTTCTCCATGTGCAGCCACATTCACCATAGCTTCCATAACAAATCAATAAGGAGAACTTCCATGGGGCATTTTTACTTGCTACTTTTCCATACTCTTTTTGCACTTAATTTCTTCATTTTACTCATATTATTCTCATCAGGTACTATGCCAGCATCTCTCATGTAATCCTCTCATGTTTTGTCTATACAGTAACAGTAGCCATTTACCAGGTACCTTAGTAGCCTGTCAGCCTCCCTGTCTGTGCCTTCTCGCAGTCTCACCTGGCCCTGTTGGACTGCTGTCTCTTGCTAAAGAGGCTCCTTCCCCTGTGAAGTAACCACTCTGTGACATCAGACAGAGTCACATGTTCAGGGATCTGACCCTGCTGCTGGAGGGTCAGGAACTTACGCACCAACTCTTTCTGGAATTAGAGATAAAAAAATATATATATATATATATAACTTCCGCACCAATTCTTTCTAAAACCGGGAAGGGAAGGAACATGTCACAGAAATTGTAGTCGATGACGACATGGCTAGAATGTGTCTCTTTCTCTCGCTCCCTCCCCCTTCCCTCTCCCTCGCTCTCTCTCCCTCCCCCTTCCCTCTCCATCGCTCTCTCCCTCTCACTCTCCCTCTCTCTCAAAGCCCTGGTATCTGAAATCTGAACTCGCCCAGACTTACCTGTTCAGTCCTGAATCTGCGACCCCAGTCCAACTCCACATCCGCCAGGTGATCTCTATAGCGGTTCAACTCTTTGACTGAACAGATAATCTGAAGAATGGAAATAAGGAGTCATGACCATAGATGGTCTAAGGGCAAGAACTTCTATTTAGGATAACTTCATTTTTCCTGAGGGCTGTTATATTGTAGTGTCAGTACTATCCAAGTGCACTAAAACTCTTACAATCACACCAAACATTATGATACAGTTCATAAAAGCAATCAACATGGCTCATTGTAAAAGGCTGAAAGCTCACTCACTTTCTCATCCTTGGTGATGAAGCCCAGGTTAAGGAGGCGTTGGTGGATGTCTTTGCGGTGGAGGTACTTCCTGAGGTTGGGGTCATGGAGGCTGCTGTACCCAGAGCTCAACAGGTAGCCGTTGGGGTCCGTCAGGTCAAAGTCACTCTTCGGCTGGAACAACTGACATGATGACATGATAAGTGATATGTTTCTCTGACCTTTCTCCCAGTCAAGTGGAATTGGATCTATCTTGTCAATAATAGTAGAGTGTAAGCATTGTTTGTAAAACATGCAGATGCACAGAAAATGATAGCTTGAACCCTTTACAATTGTCAAAGTTATTTTAACAATAGATATAGTGCTGCTTACCCTGGAGCTTAGTGGTGCTAGCAATTGTGCTTAGTGCTGCTTACCCTCTCACAGAGCCGGGTTGTGTGGTAGACATTGGAGACCGCAGAGATAACAGGGATCTTTCCTCGGACGGGCAGGTCCAGAGGGTGAGAGGTGGTCTGCTTACCACCACCCTGAAGTGGATAAGCAAACCTCTCAATCAATAATGTAGCATATAGGATAAGAAGGCAGCTGACCATAAGACACTTTTTTTTCTTTACTGGGGTGTCATTTTAAATGTGGGCCTTATATGCTTCTGTACATCCAAACTCCAACTAATTTTAGAGATGAAACTAAATACACTGTACAAATGCCATGGTCTTATTTGACAGTGGCTAAAAAATCTGCTGAATATTGAAGAAATAGCTATAGCAGCTGAAATATAACTTTGTATAGAAAATAGCCTACATACCATATGCTCCATACTGATCAAATTCAAATTCTCATTCTGATGAAGAAAACTGGATCATTTCCAGTGGCATTATTCTATGAAATAAAAAAACGTTAGGGTATAAAATGAACAGACAGTACAAGAATTTGAGTTGCACTTTATAATTCTAGAACCCGCATCATCCCCTGGGACGCCATAAACCGCAATATGACGTCATATTGGAAATGGTTGGGCTTGTTGGACATAGCAGCCGACAGTGCATGCTGCCATGTAAAAATCTTCCCACAGGCGTCTGCCGACTGACTGATCTACAAATAACCTTGCATCATAAATAACTACTCATTATTTGTAGTCAGTCACAATTTACCCATGATACAGGTTTTGATCCCTCTTGAACACGGCCGTTCTGTTATTGTTGTGCGCTCTGAGCGGCACTGCCACCAAATGATCGCTAGAGGGGGCTACATGCTAAACAACTAGCTAGCTATTTACCCTCCCACCCTCCCAGTGCATAATAATGTACTGGTTTTCACGTTTACGGCAGCGTGTACAATTACTACTCTCTTGAGGCGCGTTCACACTGGTACTTAGCCCGGGGCTAAGCAAGTGTTCACACTTGCACACTCGAAACGGGGCCAGCACCAACCTTCGCCATAAGGCGGCAGGTAGCCGTTTGCCCAGTAAATGAAAGGTCGCTGGTTCGAATACCCGAGCCGACAAGGTGGGAACCTGTAATGTGTCCTTGAGCAAGGCACTTAACCCTTGCTCCATATGATTGTGATGCCTGTTATGCTCGTTATTAAATGTAAATGTATACTATTTCATCCTTCCATTTTCACTTAGCCAACTAAAGCTACAATTTTTTGGGTCTGTTTTCATAGATTTTCAATTTATATTTAATTGTCTATATCCGTTATAATATTGTTGCATGATTTTGCCTGGATTCGAAAAATGTATGTATCGTTCGTGCATAGCATTCTCTGTACAGAGGCGAGATCGAATTTAAAAAGTGAAACATTGTTTGCGAGGTCAGACAGGCAGACAGCTTGGAATACAAGTGTAAATCCTAGCCCAGGGTTAACAAATGCTTATAACGCATATATTAGCCTCCCTGAACATCACTGGGACGAGCTCTCTGCCATCTAGGACCACCAGATGCGTCAAACTTTTTGCATTCCGCCAGAAGTCATACACTGTCAATGGAGTAGACCGCAACGCTGCGTTGGGGTTGCTGCACTAGGCTGTGGTGAGTCCTGTGTACTGCATGCGTTCAATATTTCAACTCATTCGTTGCTTTACTGGCACTTAGCCCGGGGCTAAGCAAGTGTTCACACTTGCACACTCGAAACTGGGCCAGCACCAACCTTAGCCATAGGGCGGTGGTACAAACATAAATTCGTAATCTGGTACTTGAGCTGTTACTGGTACTCCCCGTATATAGCTTCATTCTTGTGTATTTTATTTTATTCCTCGTGTTACTATTTTACTATTATTTAGCTCTGCACCGCTGGGAAGGGCTGGTAAGCAAGCATTTCACTGTAAAATCTACAGCTGTTGTATTCAGCGCATGTGACAAATAAAATGTGATTTGGTTGATATGCAATAGCATGGTTAGGGATGGATCTAATATAAATAATGTGTACCTGGAGGAAATAGGAGAGGTTCATGCTTTTCTCATTTCAGTCAATGGGAGGGTTTCTTGTTTGTAAAAAAAATGTAATTTAACCATTATTTAACAAGGTAAGTCAGTTAAGAAGAAATTCTTATTTATAATGACGGCCTACACCGGCCAAACTCCAACGACGCTGGGCCAATTGTGCGCTGCCCTACTGGACTCTCAATCACGGCTGGATTCAGTCTGCAGTAGCGCCTCTAGCGCTGAGATGGTGTCTTAGACCACTGCGCCACTTTGGAGCCAAGTGTAGGGTTATCTAGTCCAGGGTAGGGTCATGTCATTTGTAATTGATGAAAAAAAAAAAAAAATCTCCGTGTTTTAGAATGAGTTGCTTATTAGGCTATATATCAATGTGTTCCCGATGGTCTCAATCAAATGACCTATAGCCTATAGGCTTTATTTTAACAGAGAACACATATTGAGACCTAGATTTATTTTGCAAATTCGCCCGGTATAATAAAACAAATATACACATTATACCATATATATATATATATATATACACACACATATATACACACACACTACCGTTGAAAAGTTTGGGGTCATTTAGAAATGTCCTTGTTTTTGAAAGATTAGCACTTTAGTCCATTAAAATAACATCAAATTGATCAGAAATACAGTGTAGACATTGTTAATGTTGTAAATGACTATTGTAGCTGGAAACGGCTGATTTTTTATGGAATATCTACATAGGCGTACAGAGGACCATTATCAGCAACCATCACTCCTGTGTTCCAATGGCACGTTGTGTTAGCTAATCCAAGTTTATCATTTTAAAAGGCTAATTGATCATTAAAAAACCCTTTGGCAATTATGTTAGCACAGCTGAAAACTGTTTTGCTAATTAAAGAAGCAATAAAACTGTCCATCTTTAGACTAGTTGAGTATCTGGACCATCAGCATTTGTGGGTTCGATTACAGGCTCAAAATGTCCATAAACAAAGAACTTTCTTCGGAAACTCATCAGGTTATTCTTGTCCTGAGAAATGAAGGCTATTCCATGCGAGAAATTGCCAAGAAACTGAAGATCTCGTACAACGCTGTGTACTACTCCCTTCACAGAACAGCGCAAACTGTCTCTAACCAGAATAGAAAGAGTGGGAGGCCCCGGTGCACAACTGAGCAAGAGGACAAGTACATTAGAGTTGCTTGTTTGAGAAACAGATGCCTCAAGTCCTCAACTGGCAGCTTCATTAAATAGTACCCGCAAAACACCAGTCTCAACATCAACAGTGAAGAGGCGACTCCGGGATGCTGGCCTTCTAGGCAGAGTTGCAAAGAAAAAGCCATATCTTCCTCTGTCCAGTGTCTGTGTTATTTTGACCATCTTCATCTTTTCTTTTTATTGGCCAGTTCTTTGCAACTCTGCCTAGAAGGCCAGCATCCCGGAGTCGCCTCTTCACTGTTGACTTCACTCGACTTAAGTCTAGCCTTGCCACTCAAAAACGAGCCAAATATCTCCAGTGCTGATTGTGATAAAATCATTTAGCTGAATCTACCTTTAAGCAATGTATGCTCTATGGTACTAAAACCTGGATAATCCAGATTTGATGTAGCTAATAAATCCTTGAGTTGAAGGCAGATATCACACTTACTGTATGTACAGTTGTATACTCAATATAATAAATACACTATCAGCAACCTCTAGGATAATGTGACCTATACATGTAGTAGAGATCAGTTGCATTGTAAGAATATATGCATCAATTTGACTACATCCAAAAGGTGTGGCACACTGTAGCAAAACATTTTGCAACCACAAGTGTTTAAGTTCAGCTAGGTCCTGCACGGTTTCATCCCGTTTGCATCAATTTGGTTCCTAGTGATTACACCTGTGGTCTATGACTGCAGGTCTACCAATAAGACACATTCAAAAGCCCATAATAAATAAATCCATAACAAACGTCTTACGAAGATTTAATGTACATTTATTCTTAACACATGGAACATATAGTATAAAGATTTCTTACTGAAGAAATTATATTCATTAAGCCAAAAAAAGGAAAAAAATTGAATTTACATCAAGTCTTTAGCTACATCGTCTGAAATACAAATATGCAGTCACTGAAAAAAAAAAAGAAAATTCAAACGGTTTATTTATCAGGGGTCTTGCTTTGTTGTTTACGTAGGAGCTGAAATGGAACCGTAGCAGACATGTTTTCAGACATGTTAGACTGGAGACAAATTGAAACTTAATCTGTGTGTGTCGCGGGGACGTTGCGAGGGAGTCGCAGCAGCTGAGTCCCTGTAGCGAGAGACAGGCGGGTGTGTCGGGGGTGAGGGGTCAAAGGTTAGGTAATTCCATGGTGAACTTGATGCAGGGAATTTCACTTGTGTAACCTTAATTCATCGAAGATTAAAAATGGTGAAGCGCAACAGAAGGGTTAGAGAGAAAGAGAGAGGTGTAATGTACATCATATATACACAGCAGTCGGGACTGCGTCTAGAATAGAGGAGCAGTCCTAAGAGGTGACTTATTTTATAAGGGTCAAGTCATACAATCGAGGGACAAAGAGAAGAGGTCGGGGTGTTGTAAGGTTCACGATACTTTGGGGGGAAAGCCTTTCGTCATCTCTCTCAGTTCAACATTTAACTAAAATCATTTTTAAAAACTACAGTTTGCTGCCAAGCCAGCATATCTCAGTGTGAAACAGTATTATTACAGTATGTTTACAGTTGTTTTTAAGGTGTACAGTACAGAAAAAAAGTCCTACAATCTACTGCACAGGCCTCCCCATCGAAGACGTCTGTCTGTCTGTCTGTGTCTGCTCACAGCTGATAACCTGGGTTCTGTAGGGCTGAATATATAGCAGCCAAGTTACAGCAGTATACCAAACCAGAGTCCAGGAGTCTGTTTCACCGTACATTAACTAAAAACAGGTTTTCCCCGTCCATGCCCGCCCTGCTCACCCCCTACCAACCCCAAGGGAGGAGAACCTGGGCACATATATCCCCCAAACTCACTGTAAACGAGACAGCAATTTTGGTTCCAGTTTTTATGTTTTCTTTTATCTTTTCATTAAAAAAGTTGTTTGCCGCAGGGCAGCTCTCTCCCTCCATCCCCTCATCCCTCTCTCCCTCCCTCCCGCCCTCCATTCCAGGGTCCCATCTCATTGCTCTTATCACATCATATCCACGTTAGTTTCTCCGTTTCCGTGTTCCAGAATGTTTAACTCCACCGCTACTTCAGTAAATCCGTCCTTTAGTGAGAACCAGGGGGTAGAAAGGGTAGACAGTGGAATCCGAGGTGATTTTGCATAAATTAAAAAAAGGACAGTCAGTTTTGCTCTTAGTTCTCTCTTCCACTCACACTCAACAGACACACAAAAACAGAAAAGGGAGGGGGACGCGGCGGGAGCTGAAACTGAAACCCCCACGGCTGTCATGACTGGCCAATCAGAAAGAGTACGTCACAGATCACATGGGACACCAGAGAGTTCATGAGTGGTGAGACAGAGATGTCCAGTAGGCGGGATTCGTACAGGGTGAATTCTGAGTGGTTCTCCTCCACCTTAGCCATGGCGTGCAGGGCACGGGCCGCTCGCCGCATCATGTCTACGCTAGTGGGTTCAAAGTGCGCCCCCTGTAGGTGCATCATGGAACTCTGGCTCTGCTGGTACTGTGTGGCCGCTAGACTGTCCTCCAGGAAGCCCAGGAGGTTACCTACGCTGGCCTTCTGCACGGCGATGGCCCTGGCCGCCATGCTGTCTCCCTGGGCCAGGTTGGCCAGTAAGACCACAGACATCTCCCTGCAGACAGCCACCTTCCTCTCCCCAACCAGACGCACCAGCGTCCCGTACAGCTTCTCTAGCCGACTGAATGGCGGCGTGGCCAGGATAAGGTCCACGTTGTTGTCCTGGATGCTCAGCTTGCTGAGGGTCTCCAGCACCAGTCTCTGGGGGGATAGGGCCCCGTGGGGCCCCAGCATGGGGAAGGGGTCCAGGGCCTCGGCCGAGGGACAAACAGCCCAATGAAGCAGGCCGTCCAGCAGGGGCAGACAGATGCTCTCTGGGTAGATGGACAGGTCCAACTGGCCGGAGATGTTAGCCAGAGTGACCAGACAGTTCTCCCTGAGGACCTCCAGACAGTCCCACCACCACTCGTCCCTCTCACAGCTCACCCTCTCGTCCTCCTCCTCCTCCTTCTCGTAGGTGACAGGGGCCTGTTTCCTCTCTGGGTGGCGGTGGTGGAGCAGGACCAGACGACCCAGCAGCAGCAGCAGCCCCGGGTGTTTGGACATCTCCAGGTCGTTGCCGGGGATGAAGGACAGCGAGCGGACAATGTTGGAGACGCAGACGCAGCGGCGGGCCACGGTGTCCTGCCAGTCCGATAGCGTGTTTAGTGGGGTCTCGTCCTTGCTGTGAGGCTCGTCCTCCAGGATGGTGATGTTGCGTCGGCTCTGCTGCGCCTGGCGGATGGAGAACAGGAACTTCCCCCCGTTCTCCTTCTGCTCCTCGGCTGCTCCTCGCACCGCCTCCTCCGTCACCGAGCCCGGCCGGGCCGACAGGACGTCGTCGATGGTGGCAGTGACCGGGGCGGGCGTGGTTGGGGCGGAGGTCTTGGTGGTCTGCTGTGGATCTTCTGACACCGTCGCGGGCACAGCAACCTTATTTCTACTCTCGGTGGCTGATGGCGGAACCCGTTTCCGCTGCTTGAGGAGGTCGGACCGGCTCTCAAAGTGAGTCTGGATGTGTTCCGTGGTGTCCCCCCCGCCGATGCTCCAGTGGATCAGTCCGCTGTCGAAGCTCTGCCGCCGGCCCAGCTTACTGGAACGGCCCCCAGGGAAGGGATCTTTCTTACGCACCATCTTGATGGGCAGCTTGTCGAACTTACTGGCCTGTTTGGGTTTCTCCTGGAGGACGTTGAGGTTATGGGGGGCCGAGGAGGAGGAAGAAGACTCTCCTCCTCCTTCCCTCTTCTTCTCTTCCTCCTCTGCTGTCGACATCTCCGCCGTGGAATCCTCCTCTTTCTCTTCCTCCTCCCTTTTCACCTGGACCTGCTGCGACGAGGTGGTGGTGGTGTCTGCGTTGCTCTTCCTCTTGTCCTCCTCCTCTTCGTCATCTTCCTCGTCCTCCTCCATGTCCTCCTGCTCGGGCAGCTCTTCATCGGACCAGTCTTCGTCGGCAGCATGGGGGTCGATGAGCGTCCGCTGGCCAGGGTCTCCCACCTCATACTCCTTCAGGATGCCGAAGATCTCGATGAGGCAGCGTCTGAAATACTCCACTACCAGCTCCAGGAACCCAGGCAGCTGAGAGGAGACAGGGTAGGACAGGACAGGCTGTAGTTAGACATCCACATCAATGACAAATATAATCACGCATTAATTCTTTATACAGAGATGTGATCAGGACAACCTAGAAAATCTGAATGGAGGAAATTGTCAGACAATACATATTAACATTGAGGTTTTATTAGAATGCTTCTTAAAGATTACTGTATCATCTGGTAAGATACCAACTTCAAAATGTAATATTTTAAAAGGATAATATTCATAGAATTAAAGTATTATTATGGGTGTTTCATCATTCTAACGCCTGTTGGAACTCACCTGGCAGAGGTTGAAAGTAGAAATGCTGTTGTCATCGTACAGTAGAATATTAATGGTGTCCAAGGCCCAAGTGCTCTCGGCTAGTAAGCCTGACTTCAGTGACATCATCACTCTCCAGGCCTCTGGTGTGCCTGAGGGAACGCAGCAGAAAATACATCAGTGACTGATACAGGATGATGGCACTACTTTACTAGCATTACAGCACTTGAAAATGACTCATATTTAGGAAGAATGTTCCCTCTAAGCTGCCGCACAGAAGAAATGCCGCGCAGAGGCGCAAGAGATTCAACTTCACTAATGTTCGCCTCATTAGTTTGCACTATATAGACACTTTTTTTCTCTGACCGAATGAACATTCTATCAGTCCCTTTTCAATGCAACAATCCAAAACAAATCTAACTTTGCAAGATTGAGTTTGTTGTAGGCAGAGCCAGAGTGCAACGGTGTAGAATTCGGGCCGGTAACCCACAAGGGGTTTTTCCCCAATCACCCACGAGTGAATGAATGCGCTTTTCATATTTCGGATCAGAGCCGTGTGTGTGAACATTTGTTGATATTCTTTGCTAGTTAGCCCAGTTACAGTGAAGTATAGACCAGCAATGGGGAGTTACTGATTCCTACAAGAGCACAAACCGTGCAGGTACATTTCATGCTGTCATTGAAAAGAGAGTCAGGTTAAAAAAAGCTTATGTCTTAAAGGGGCAGTGCTGTATTTTGAGACGGGCTTGAATATGCAAATAAGTCAATAGGCAGAGGGGTAGCCTACATGGTCTAATTCTCTGTATGATAATAATAAGTTATTGTATTTTGTAAAGTGGTTTCTTGCATCATACAACACAATTTACAGTCAACCATTTGGCCCATGGTGTTATAGACTAATAAAAAAAATAATGAATAAATATCAAGCCCTTCATAAAGTTAAGTCCCATACAATGTAGGCCTGCATTGAACACCACTAATAGGCTACTACAGTAGGCTATATCATAGAAATCAAAAGCTATTTCCATGTGAAAATGTTATGGGATTTGATCCATTGGTTTTGTTGGTAGCCACATTAGCTACTGTCTAAAACTGTAAGGGTACATACAGCCTCAGTGTTCACTGTTAACGCGCGCCGGAAGTTGCACAAAATTCTAAAAACATTAAAGTTTCCGGTCACAATACCTACTTTTTTTTTTTTTTTTAAACAGTGTAAGTGACATTGTCTGCTAACATTTAATCTCATGAAAATGTCAAGTTTTGTGTGGGAAAAAAAATAAAATCGGTCAACACTTTCATACCAATGTCTTTCATGGTGAGTCGTCCTCTGGGTTTGAGGATGGGTTGGGAGGCCTCCACCGACCCTGGGGGGAAGGCTATGTCCCGTCTGATGAGGGGGGGCTGCACAGGGGCCTGGCCTATGTGGGACGCGGGCACGGGGGGCCCCGCCTTCTGCATCTTGATGCCTGAGTGCATGTATGGCGACTTGGAGGGGGACGTCCGGCTTTCCATGGGGCGGGGCATGGGGGCGGGGCTGGACACCTGGGAAATGTGGTTCTGGGAACTCTGATAGTTAGACTGCAGGGGTCTGGACATGGGGGGGCCCGAGCCCCCCGGCCCGAAGGGAGGCTGTCTCTGGCTGGGGTGTCCCGGCCACTGGCCCTCGTGGTTCATCCGCTGGTCGGCCCCTGGCATCATCTCCTCAGAGCGGTTCATGCCGTGGTAGCCCTGGGGGGGCCCCTGGCCAGGACCTGGAGGCCCCTGGCGGTTGGGGTAGTTGGGGTAGCCCATCTCATTGCGTCCCTGCCACATGGGGCCCTGGGGGCCATCAGGGGCTGCCTGCATAGGGCTGCCCATCATCTGGGGAGGCATTGGGGACTGGGAGTTGGGCCCCCCGCTGGAGGTCCCCCGGTCTCGGCCGAAGGGGAAAGGGAACTGGCCCTGGGGGCCAGGTGGTCGGCGGTCAGAGCCGGGGTAGCCTGCGTTGTACTGATTGTACATGTCCTGTTGGCCCTGGGGCCCCCCAGAGGGCTGGGGCCCCGGCTGCTGCTGACCACTGAAGGGGACGTTGTACATCCCATCCCCCTCATGACGCTTCGCTGGGGGACCGTAGCCCACGTCCACTGGAAGACGCTTGTAGTTCTGAAGACAGACACATTGTTAGCATCTCAATATCAAACCAATTAATTATATATCCAGCACGTACATATTGATTATGTATTCAATACATTTCAGAAGGTTATTATGTGCATTTTTTTTTTACATTAATATCGTATCAATACAACATCTCACATACATTTCACTGAATAAGTTATACTGATAAATGCAAGGCTTCTGAAGCAGATATGGGTACACAAAGAGAGCAGTGGACAAAATGTTCTTACGGGTTGTTGTTGTGGAAACATTCCTGGCTGCTGATTAGTGTAGGGGCCACCAGGTGGCGCTCCTTGACCAGGGTACTGATTACCATAGGAATCATGACTGAAACACAACATACAACAAGGTTATCAAACTAACACTTTGGCAATTGAAATGCAGCAGAACTTAAAATAAAATACATAGAAAACACAAATGTTTGAATAGATAATATAAGCTCACACCAAGATCAAAGCTTTCTTGAGAAAATGTATTTAACATGTATAAAATCCTGTATGGGACTTAGCCCAGTTTTAGGTACTGACCGTTGCTGCGGTGGGGGTCGGCTGGGGGAGTACATCCCCGAGTCGGCTCCCGAAGGCATCAGGTTGGGCTGGGGGGCCCCAGGACCCATACTGCCGTCAGGACCCATCCCTGGCTCCTGTCTCCTGTCATATCCAGGTCCGTAGGGGTACGGTTGTCTCGGTCCCATCTGCATGTTGGGGCCCATGGGCCCTGGGGGGCCTCTGTTGAACTGCCCCTCCATACCACTGTTAGGGCCCGGCCCTGGAGTCATGAATTGCTCTCCAGCTGCAGAGAGTTAGGGTTAAACACTGGACAGTGTCTCAATATTGTATGGGACAAGTCTGTCTAGGCCACCTAGCAGATGCTATGAACCCACCACAACCCACAGTCTTGGTGTTGCTAGCGCCACGCTCTTAACCAACTGAGCCACACATGATATACAATATACTCCAAGTCTTCGTACAGCATTCTTGTATAATTTCCTGTGACCTCCAAATAAAATATCTAAAAGCCAGTTAAACATATCGCTCACCTTTCCTCATGCCACCAAAGGGGTCCTTGTTGGGTTCGTAGGGCCCCATGCGACCCATCATCTCCGGACCAGCCATCCCAGGCTGGTAGCTGTTGGGGGTCATAGAGTTCCGTCTGGAAAATGCCGGGTCGCCCCCATCTGCAAACGGGTCCTGCAGCCTACAGGGAGGAGGAGGAGGGGGAGAGAGAGAGAGAGAGAAAGAGTGCGAGAAAGAGAGAAAGAAACAAATTGAATGAATTACCCAAAAAACTAACATTTTCAATTGTGCTGTTAGATTGGTTTAGAGACTAGTAGAGAGAGAGGATGTTTAGAGACTAGTAGAGAGAGAGGATGTTTAGAGACTAGTAGAGAGAGAGGATGTTTAGAGACAGTTGTAGAGAGAGAGGATGTTTAGAGACAGTTGTAGAGAGGATGTTTAGAGACTAGTAGAGAGAGAGGATGTTTTGAGAGAGTAGTAGAGAGAAAATATGTTTTGAGACAGTAGAAGAGAGAGAGAGGATGTTTTGAGACAGAGTAGTAGAGAGTGTCATTGGTACCTGACTGGCATGGGGGGCATCTGGCTGTGAGGGGTGGAGGCTGGGGTGGGGGGCTTCAGGTCTCCCCCCTCAGCCATGGAACTACTGGTGGACTGCGGGGTCTGGGGGCCCTGCAGAGATCCAGACCCAGCTGCAACACACACACGGTATAGACACACGTCACAGGGCTAAATCCCACTAAATGCACACGCACAGCTTCAGCACTATTATAGAAGAGACTCACAGTGAGATAGAGAGATCACTTCAGCCCAGTGTTACGAGACTAAACAGTATCTCTCCCTCCCATGCTGCTGCTGTTAGCTAGCTCAAATCCCATTAACTCATTCCTATGCCAAACACACACACACACACACACACACACACAGGGGCTGGCTTTGGGCGCCCACACACACATACAGCGGTGCTGAATCCAGGATTCAGCACATCTCAGTAT
Organism: Thymallus thymallus; assembly: GCA_023634145.1. Classification (NCBI taxonomy): domain Eukaryota; kingdom Metazoa; phylum Chordata; class Actinopteri; order Salmoniformes; family Salmonidae; genus Thymallus; species Thymallus thymallus. The sequence continues at coordinate 14,697,115 of CM042395.1, read as the reverse complement.
GCCTTGCTGCCGGCATCAAAGTCAACGCTGATATAAAGTCAGCCTCTGTCAGATTACCACATGGCCCAGTGTGTGTGTGTGTGTGTGTGTGTGTTGCATGGAGAGGCTCTCGTCTTTTTCCCAGATCATCCCTGTCTGTTGAGTCATGTGTTCTATTCATTAACTGACACACACACGGTCATTGACAGGTCACAGTTACTCACATTTTCTCGCACATCAATCTGCCTGCCCTCCCTTCCCCTGCCTCCCTCCCCCCGGGGTAGGGATTTCCCTCTACTACAGCTGAAGAGAGGAGGAGGAGGGTGAAACGGGGGAATCTCAGGAAGGGAGAAAAAAAAAGACCGCAGGGAGGAAGAAAAAAAAAAAAGCGTGTGACTTTACACACACACACACCACCTCTTTTCCATTCATCATTTTCTGGCTCAGCATAAAGCTCCTGGGGGGGGGGGGGCGGGGGGGGGGGGGGTTGCCTGTGAAGCTGTGGGCCAGGAAACAGACACTAGGCCCTGCAGTAGTAGCAGCTAGTTATGGAGGGCATCAACAGATGACCCCCCCCCCCTCCAGTCTTCTTACTACTAGGGGGCTGCCAGCAGACATACTCCCCACCAGAGGATCTCCCTGCACCCCCATAACCTCTCCCAATCCCCATCCCTCCAGCCTACTGGCACAGACTCACTGCCCCTTGATATGACAGCCCATCCTTAACTTGGCTGAGCCAGACCAGCAGAGCAGAGCAGACTGTTGAGGAGCAAGTGGCTGGTTCTGGCATCATGTGTTCATGGTGTGTCTGCCAGGCAGACTGGGTGATACCAAAGACCAGCCTCTACAAAACTAACAGTGTTTGGGGCGAGAATACTGACAGAACACAACACCCCCCTGAGGAGATATGCAGGGGGGGGCAGATCACTGAGGACAGCCCCAATAACCTCCAGCATTAGACTATGAGGAACCAGGGAATAAACACACACTGTCTGTGCCTCTCAGAGACAACCACAGGACGGCCTCAGCATACCAGTATGTTTAGAATAAAATTAATGAGTGTTTGTGGTCGGAGGCTGCAAAGGGACGTAGACATCCACACACCTAAGAGACCAACACACAGGAGGCTAAAAGACACGTTGATTCCCCACCTCGTCTTTACACACACACACACACACACACACACACACACACACACACACACACACAGACACACACACCAGGTAGCATAGCGGTTAGAGTGTTGGGCCAGTAAACGAAAGGTCACTGGCTCGAATAACCGAGCCGACAAGGTGAAAATAACCTGTCGATGTGTCCTTGAGCACTTAATCCTAATTTTCTCCAGGGGCTGACCCTGTAGGTAGACCCTGTAGATAGGCCGTCATTGTAAATAAGAATTTGTTCTTAACTGACTTGCCTAGTTAAATAAAGGGTCAATAAAATGTAAAACACACACACACACGTAAATGCCAGGAAGTATTCCCCCAGATATGCTCATGAAACTGTCGGAGGACAACACTCCACACACACAAGCCTGTGACTTGCTACCTTGGCAGTGCTATCATTTACAGCTAGTTTATCCTTAGCCAAAACAGTGGTGATTTATAGAGGAAGGTGGCTCATATAGGGGAATTGACGCACAGTGTTAACTTTACAATTAACAGGATACAGTAAAATATGCTAGTTTATGGCCCAGTTATATGGGGTGAGGAGGAAAACGAGAGATCTACAGTGCATTTCGGAAAGTAGTCTGACCCCTTCCCTTTTCCACATTTGGTTACGTTACAGCCTTATTCTACACCATGACAAAGCAAAAACAGGTAAAAATTGTATGCAACTTTATAAAAAACTAAAATACCTTATTTATGTAAGTATTCAAACCCTTTGCTATGAGACTGGAAATTTAGCTCAGGTGCATCCTGTTTCCATTGATCATCTTGAGATTTTTCTACAACTTAATTGGATTCTACCTGTGGTAAATTCAATTGATTAGACATGATTTGGAAAGGCACAGCTGTCTATATAAGGTCCCACAGTTGACAGTGCATGTCAGAGCAACAACCAAGCCATGACGTCAAAGGAATTGTCCGTAGAGCTCTGACAGGATTGTGTCGAGGCACAGAATCTGGGGAAGGGTACCAAATCAATCATTCTTAAATGGAATAAGTTTGGAACCACAAAGACTCTTCCTAGAGCTGGCCGCCCGGCCAAACATAGCAATCGGGGGAAAAGGGCCTTGGTCAGGGAGGTGACCAAGAACCGATGGTCACTCTGACAGAGCTCCAGAGTTCCTCTATGGAGATGGGAGAACTTTCCAGAAGGACAACAATCTCTGCAGCACTCCACCTTCAGGCCTTTATGGTAGAGTGGCCAGACAGAAGCCACTCCTCAGTAAAAGGCACATTACAGCCTGCTTGGAAAACCAGTTTTTTCTTTGTCATTGTGGGCTATTGTGTTAAGATTGATGAGGGGATTTTTAAAATATATTTTTTATAATTTTTAGGATAAGGCTGTAATGTAACAAAATGTGGAAAAAGTCAAGGGGTCTGAATACTTTCTGAATGCACTGTGTGATAAATAGCACAGTAACCACAATAACCTGGAGAAATTAAACATTCTATCACTTAAATCAATGTGACTATCTAAAACTCAAACTGAACAGATTCGGTATGGGAGGGAGGGGATGTGAAGTACTAGTTTCAGTATCCGGCACTGACATCGACTAGGGGGCTGACGCACACAGACACACAAAGTCAAATACTAAGACGGACACACACCTGGGCAATGGGGCTGACAGACAGACAGACACACACACAAATAAAGACCAAGATAAACACAGCACTGACCTGGGCTGGGGGGCTGGATCTTGGGCTGGGTGGTCTTTTTGGCGTCGGTGAAGAGATCCGGGGGCGGGTCCTCACCACGTTCGATCTTGCACTCGAAGGCGTACAGACACTGGATGTACTGTTTCTTCAGAGAGCTGGCGGCGCTGCTGGACGTGCCCACGTTCAGGTTGGTGGACAACTCCCTCCACTTCTTATTCTTGTTCACCTGGTGGGCGTAAGGAGCGAGGAGAGCTTACAACACCACAGCTATCAAACAGAGTCCAAACTAGCTAAATAAGTGATGTTCGGGCATACAACGTCTTTAAACTGCTGTAGAAAAACTTACTAACGATAACACAAGATTACCAGGCAAATAATGACGCGTTGGTATACTAAAACACAGAGATATGTAGACACACGCATAGACACACTATACACAAATACTGCAACAGAGGAACCACTGACCTGTGTGAGGCCTCCGATCTCTTTGACCGAGATGTAAAGTCTGAAGAGGTCCAGAGGTTTGCGTCCCACAGCGGGAAGGTTGGTCATGCCCATGGCCTTCTCCTCAGCGAATGCCAGGTAACGGTCTACCCACGTCCTCCTCTCCAGCTCCGGACCCAGGTCATACAGACGAGTTATCTTCTCATTGGTCGTCGTCGAAGAGTTTGACTTCTGAAAGAGGGAGATGGGGTGAGGATTTGGCTTGACAGTCACCATTGACTTAACCTTAATTCCACTCACTGACTCCATAGAAGTAGAATCCCAATCACAATACCAGGTCAGCCATATTGAGTGTACCCACGAGTTTACCAGTCAAATTGCCATGGTCAGAGGGGATTCTATTTCAATGCACAAACACAACCATGCAGCTCTCTCATTCTGACTGTATCATTCAGTACCACAAGTCAGTAACCACAAACCTTCTTTACCTTCTTGGTTTCAGGTTTGGGCGTGCCGTCCACCTTGTTGTTCATCTTCTGGGCTGGGTTCAGTTTGACATCGATGCCAAACTCAGGGCTAGGAGCCATGCCTGGTAGATGGAGAACAAAATGGGGGGGTTAGTCCAAGTAGTACCACATATTAGTGAAGTAACATTTTAATCAAATTCATTGACGATTTCACACTATCAAATATCACGTCAGATGATATGTCAAAAGCAATAATTTTGTCCACTTGAGTTGGGTGATAAAAAAATGTCCAGACTCACCAGGTGTGTTGTTGGCCATGTTCCCTCCCATGGGCCCTCCTCCGTAGGGTCCTCCCTGGTTCATCATACCCTGCATGCTGTTGATGGCCCCCGGCCCCGGGCCATACGGAGACCCTGCTCCCATCATCCCCTGGGGCATATTGGGGGGGTAACCTGGAGGCCTGGAAGGGGGACGACGACATAATAATAAAACCATTCACAATGGTTACGATACACAACAGTTATAAAACAACATGGCAATATTCAAAACATATATAGGTGAAGAATATTGTCGCTGTCTGATGAAAACCTTGTAATGAAAACATATTCAAAATAGTTTCGGAAGTTTTCATAAATATGGCAGTTTTTTTGTCCATATACTGAAAAGTTTCTGTTTTGGAGATAAGAGGTTTTGAAACTGTATTTCTCATCCTCCCTTTTCTTCCTAATAGGCCTCGTTGTCTCCTTCCATCTCTGCTCAACATCCTCAGTGAACACTCCTCAGTGTGCTCAGTAAAAATAAAGTATTTCTCTCCGTTTCAAAATGTTTTACTCCCTACTGAACAGGGACCTCTCTGCCTCTCTGCCTCTCTGCCTCTCTATGGCTAATCTCATTCTCTCGGTTTCTCTGCTCGGAGGCTCAGCTGACTTCCTGACTGAACAACTGTGTGACTCACTGCCTAGATCACTGTTCTCATAAGCCACCTCTCTTTCCTCTCTGTCCCTGTGTTCCCCTGACTGGTCTACATTTTAGCTGGCTGGCTGGCTCACACCTGACCTCTCCTCTCTCACACAGCAGAGCCTGGGAGTGGGAAGAATCAAACAATGGGGGTTTTTCAGGGTCACACACAAACACAATTGCCAACAAAGAGATTAACCATGTAATATTGAATGGCACTCAACGCTGAACTGTCTCCTAAAGCAGCAACGCAGTGTCATTGAGTGCAGACCAGGCGACCTACCTGTTGTGTATAGAGTTGGCTCCATGGTGCATGACAGAAGCTGCATCCGGAGGGCCCCCGGGGCCCTTCCTGTTCATGCCTGGAGGGGGACACATCCCAGAGGTCACCTGTGGGGGCATGCCCGGGCCCATGTTGGGGCCCATCCCAGGGCCAGGGCCGTAGGGGCGAGCACCCATCTGACCCGGACCAATCCTACCAGGGGGCATGCCTGCATACGGCGCCCCACCAGCCTGGCCTGGCATAGGGTTCATACCAGGGTTCATGCCCCCCGGACCACCAGGGTAGTTAGCGTTGGGCATGCCACTGTAGCCGGGCTGTCTGGGGTAACCTGGAGGGTGGGGAGAGAGAGACATCATGGGACTGTTCAGGAGGCACACTGTAATTTGTGTTATTATTGGACAAGTCCATGTAGTACCTCCTTGTTTCACTCAGTGTCAAAACGTTTTATTTTTACTGAATACAAACCAGGTCTTACTCTAACACAGCAAGAGTCCTAATCCTAAATGCAGCCTTGATTGAAAAACCAAGAAAAAGTAATTAACAGATCGATACCTGTGGTGAAGCTTTAGGCCTGTTGCATGTAGCCTGCGGTGAACCTAGACCTAGACTTCCTCAAAGAAACCTCCTAGCCTCCGGCATATAGAAACCTGTCTGGGAGTTTCAGTGGTCCACGTCTAAATTTAACTCTACAGATATAGCCTCTCTCTCGGTCTCTGTTCTGACAGGCTAGCTGATGAAACAGGGTGTAGATGGTGGGCTAGAGTCTGATTCGATGAGTAATCTATCTCCATACTTCTTCAAAGACCGTGAAGAAAGCCCTCTGAGGGAGAGCTATTCTACATTTAAAATGCAGCTTCAAAAGGATCTCTGTATCTAGGCTACCTCAGAAATGCTGTGATGGTTGTAAGATGACAATTGAAAAATCTTTTGAAAGATTACAACGTTCTGATCTTTTTTAACGGTCCAGAGAGCAATACTAGGCTATAAAAGAGGACAAAGAGAGTACAGTGCTCCTACTATCCTGACAATCAATGGCTTTACAATCAGGATGAGCCCTGTGTGTATGTTACAGCAATAGCACTGCAATAAAGGGCTACTACTACTGTGCTTCAGTAAGAGCGAGAACAAGAGGATCAGAAGTTCCCCGTTGACACTTTAATTTTCCCTTTTCTTCCTTCCCCACTCCTTTCACTAAGCTTTCACTAACGCTAGTTAGCAACTTCCTTCAAACTGCACGCCGAGACATAAAAATGGTATCCATAAGTTCATCTGACTCTGGGGAAGTAGATAAAGGGCTTCATTGCAAAAATCCTGAAGTATCCCTTTAAAACCAAGGTGCTTAAGCATGCAGCCTTCAGAGGTTTTACTCACATGGAGTATGTTACTTTTTGGGGCGACCCAACCAAAATCACTTAGAAATGTATGTTATAGATATGTCATTCTCATGGAAAGCAAGTCTAAAAGTGGTAGATCTGTTCTATGTGTGCTAGTTCTATACCTCCCATTCTTAAGTTTAGTTTTCGGGTCTTTTACTTTCGGTTTTGTACACCAGCTTCAAACAGCTGAAAATACAATATTTTTGCTTATGGAAATTATATTTCACAGTGGTTTAGATGTTACAATTCATCTCTACACTATACTTTCTTGTTTTGTCACAAACTGAAATTAGGCAAACTATTAGAATTTTAGAAACCAGGAAATGGCGGGCACGATTTCTGCATAGTGAATCTCTAACATTTACTTAACCAGGTTAGTCTCCTTTTCAAGAGAGACCTGGAATCTTTTGGCCGGTCATCAATAAACAGGACAGAACCAACTTAATAACTTCATTGTGTACGAGCTGTGTGTACGGGGCTTCACCTTGTGGTCCGTACTGTCCGCCCTGAGGGCCGTAGTTCCCCATGGAGTTGTTCTGAGGGTAGGGCCCCATCCCAGGATGCATCTGGCCTCCCGACGACTGGCGAGGGGATAAGGCGGAGCCAGGTTGCTGTGGCGACCCGTATGGAGGAATCTGGGGGTTACGCATGTACACTACGAGAGAGAGAGGGAGAGAGCGAGAAAGATGGATGAAAAAGTTGGCTATACTCTTTAATTTACACACAGCAGTCATAGAAGTATAGTGTCAGTCCAGGCTATATCACAACCGGCTGTGATTGGGAGTCCCGTAGGGCGGCGCACAATTGGCCTAGCGTCGTCAGAGTTTGGCCGGTGTAGGCCGTCATTGTAAATAAGAATTTGTTCTTAACTGACTTGCCTAGTTAAATGAAGGTTACATTTAAAAAAATATAGTTTCCTAAAAGCCTATCAAGGTCGGGTGTTAAATGTCAATCCTTATCCAAAACAAACCACAAATAAGCAAGGTGATTTGTAGATCGTTCAGGCTGCAGTCGCCCGCTCCAGGGTAGTCCATCTCAAACACAACCTATATCTTGTCCTACTCACCCCTGTCCTGGCCCATGGCTGACTGGTTCATGGATGAGTGGAGGATGCCATCTGAATGGACGCTGGGCGGCCGGGGAGGCATCTGGTTACCTGCGTGATGACATCAGGGAGATTCAGACACACTGGGCATTATAACAAACAGACCATGCTTCTGTTGTGGTTTACACCTGCTTTAGGAAGCTGGATGTGTACTGTGATAGATTACCGCTTCTCTCTGGAAACCAGTGGCTCTATCATAATGTGTAGCTCTATTCTCCCTCTGTACCCACCTGGCACGGCAGCAGGTGAGAGGGGTCCGGAGCGGGAGGGGGTGACGCTGGCAGGAGAGCCCACTGGTGAGGGGGAGGGGGAGGGCCCGCGGATGCCAGGCAAGTGGGGCGAGGTGTGAGGGGAGAAGGGTGACTGAGCAGGGTTACTCTGTTCCCCCTGGCTACTGGACACCCCTGACGTGCTGACCCCCGGACTCAGAGCCCCCTCCGTACCTGTTGGCAGGTCATCTATGGAACCAGAGAGGTCCTGGAACCAGAGAGAGGAGAATATTAGAAACACAGAATGAAACAGAACACTAGGTAGTATGAATCCAGAAACAGTATTTATTTGGAACAAAGGGTTTTGGTTATGCACTAGACAACAGTGATGTTCACTTGGATATTGAGGGTTGTACAGTTCCGATATATTTGGCAGCAAAAGTCAACAGTCATCTCATCTGTCCAAAGTCTACAGAGGGGATCCACATGACCAGAGTCCAGCGAAGAAGACAACAGACCAGGGTTTCCTTTAGCCGGTACTTGCCGGCTTTTGTACGCACATTTTTTAAAAAGACAGATTTGTTGCTGGCCAAATTGACAGTGACCATAGAAACATGGAGCCAATTATTTTATAAAGACTTCATAGGAGGCGGATGAGATTTTAATTTGGGGAAGCATACAATTTATCCTACCGTTTCTACCGATCTGCGCGGCAGTTATGATTTTCATATGCTTTTCATGGAACACTTTACTAAAAAAAAATAACGTTTGTTTCTCAAAATCATTGTCACGTGGTTAATCATAATTTTTTAAAATTAAAATGTAAAAGTTAAAATTCAACTAATTTCAGGGCACCAGCCTCTGCCATGTGGACACATTGACACACCATGATCATTGGTGGCTAAACAGTCTAAATGAGCGCATGGAACTCAGATGGCCTATAACTTCCATTGCCAACTATGTAAAAATACATAAAGCAGACAAATAAAACTGTCAAAAATATACTGATGAAAATGCTGGTTCTTTCAATCAAATTCATCTCTCTACTCAGCCTGTCTGCCTGCCTTTCTATATCGGTCTTGACTTGAGCGATCACTAGTGAAGGGCAACATTGTATCAAATCAATCAACTGGATCCTGCCAGAAGCAATCTCTAGAGTTTCCAGCACCAGTGAGCTTGGGACAGACAGCTGTTTTTGCACAAGGTATTTTATGATGATGATATTTAGCTCTTTCACACCGAGGGTTGGTTATTATCGAGGGGGAGATAGTTGGAAAGATTTTTCAAATAGGCCTACTTTAGCCTAATAGTTCCTATCATTCGCCAGTATATTTATTTTTAAAAAAAAGATTAAAAAAAGACTTGACTTACTGTGTGAGATTAATAAAAAATGACTGAAGCTCAGTTTATAAGTGGTGGACGTGGTGAGTTAAGACAACCAGAAATCAAATGGGCATTTTCCTACACTTGCGCACAGCAGACCAGATGGACTACTTTATTCGTGCTCAGGCTCGCGCACGCTCAGTCAACATTTAGGGCGGCAGGTAGCCTAGCGGTTAGAGCATTGGGCCAGTAACCGAAAGGTCGCTGGTTCGAATACCCGAGCCGACAACGTGTCCTTGAGCAAGGCACTTAAACCTAATTTTGCTCCAGGGGCTATAGGTAGGCCATAATTGTAAATAAGAATTTGCATAGGTTCAATTAAAAAAAAGAAAAACATCAGGACAGAGAAACCTATCTGTCATATACCACTTGCACCTGGCACGGTGTTTAGAATGGTGTTTTCCACAAATTGCATTTTGGCAAATGTTTGAAAATGACATTTTATTGACTGCTTAATTACAGGAGATCCATGGTATGGTAACATTAATGACCATAATCCGAAAATATGATTTCTGTCATACTGAGCACCATGAGTGCATATGCATACATTCCTCAAATTGACAGTAAATTCAAATCTTCCCGGAGCCACATTTTCCTAACCCTGCGGAAACCCTGCACAGACCCACGAGAGACTGTCTGATCCATCTCAGCAGAAACACTGCTGGCTACTCAAAACAGATTGCGGAGCTAATACATTTTCTCCAGTTCAGGATTCAGTCAGGCCCTAATGCCATGATGTGGTATTGATATAGGCAGGAGAGGTAATAGTGTTTGAACAGGAAGTTGAGAGTTGAGAACACACGCTGTCTGTAGTCACGTGGATCCCATGTGTTCCTCTCCTCTAACAGCTAGCTAGCTCATCTGGCAGTCTCATCAGAAAAGGAAGGGAAGGAGGGAGGGAAAAAATTAAGTAGAGGGAGGAGTTGGAAAAAAAACACTCCCTGGAAGGTGGCCAAGTATTCCCACAAAAATCTCACACTCTGTGGCAGGCAGGCAGAGAGGCTGGCTGGGGCCCCGAAGTCGGCGGTTTTCAAGTTGAAACTGAGCCCAGTGCTATTTTTGGGACGTGACCTGACGGAGGCACCCCAGAGGGACCGACAGAAGGAAGACGATGATTCAGGAACCCTCGCCTCCACCCCTCTCTCTCCCGTTATGCCTCTCTCTCTCTGCCAGCTAAGAGCTGTGAGTGCCGTGCCCAGCGCAGGAACATGTCATTGTGAGCATGAGTGTGTGTGACAGAAGGAGTGTGTGTGTGTCTATGGGTGCACCCATGTGTTACCCACAGGAGAGGTGGGGAGTGTGTGTCTGAGTATGTATGTAATTCCACTCCATAGCGGTTGCCTTGCCTTGGACATTACGAGAGTTTGTATGCGTGTGTCCCTTTCTGCAAGAGGATAATAAAAGAAAAACGCTCAGATTGGGGGCTAGATCAAAAGCGAGGAGGCATTCCTGGTTAAAGAGCCATGTCGGGATCTGAACAGTGTCAGCTGACCTCCCCCACTCTGGGCACAGAACACACATCACAAGACCAGTCATCTGACAACAGGGCTAATGGGAGGCAGGCAGGGAGGCTGACCGGATGCAGGCGAGCGAGCGAGCTAGGCAGCTCAGGTAAAGCAGTCATTGTAACATTCTGCCCAGGGCCCAACCCCAGTCCTGCCTGTCTACCTCCCTGCCTGAGGGCCCCACTCAGTCTCAGCGAGAGAGAGCAAGAGACATTCCAAGGCCACAGGGCCCTGAGGCAGGGGTTAGTGGTAAGAGGTTAACCTTCTAAGGCTGTGCTCTGTAGTCTTACCTCATTGAGAGGTCACATACATAGATAGGAGTCAGGACTATAGAGACATTCAGCAAGACCAGGAAGCAGGGGTCACGTTAGAGTTCAGAAATCTAATTTATTTTTAAAACGCAGACCATCCAAAATCTGCATTTTAAACCATTTCACCTGCGTTTTATTCAATGTCAGTGTTTTTTTTGCTTCAATAGAGTGATTAGGGGTGTGAAATTATAGTTTTCCTTCTCAGAAAATACATCAGTGCAAGATATTCAGCACAAAATAGCTTCCTTTTCATCAGATGACAACAGAAGTGCAATGCTATTTGGCTAGAAGCCACAGAAGTAAATGAGCTTATAATGAAAATAAGTTTTTCACCAAAACGATGCATGGCAATCTTATTTAACATGTAACATATAAAGAATGTAGCCAGCTACATTTCCTAATGTTTTGCTTGAAGTTAATCTTGTTTCACCAGTAGAAAAAAAAACAGGCTACAGGAGAAAAGTAGCTACATAGAGCGTTATATTTTGTTTGGGATTGAAAAATGCTGAATTCTGTGTTAATGCGACCCCTGGGAAAGGAGACACTGAATGTGACAAGAGGTATAGTCCTCCTAGTGTGGAGCTTAGAGAGAGAACAACTGAATAACCAGTTCTTACACACACACACACACACACACACACACACACACACACACACACACACACACACACACACACACACACAGTCTTTAAAATTACCCCAACCAAAGCTGTCAGCTGTGATCCCTGGATACAGCCAGCACTGTGTACACACACACCGAGCCTCTGCCTAGCTACTCCCACTCTGCAGCCAGTCATTGAGTGGGTCTAGCTACTCCCACTCTGCAGCCAGTCATTGAGTGGGTCTAGCTACTCCCACTCTGCAGCCAGTCATTGAGTGGGTCTAGCTACTCCCACTCTGCAGCCAGTCATTGAGTGGGTCTGGCTACTCCCACTCTGCAGCCAGTCATTGAGTGGGTCTAGCTACTCCCACTCTGCAGCCAGTCATTGAGTGGGTCTAGCTACTCCCACTCTGCAGCCAGTCATTGAGTGGGTCTAGCTACTCCCACTCTGCAGCCAGTCATTGAGTGGGTCTGGCTACTCCCACTCTGCAGCCAGTCATTGAGTGGGTCTGGCTACTCCCACTCTGCAGCCAGTCATTGAGTGGGTCTGGCTACTCCCACTCTGCAGCCAGTCATTGAGTGGGTCTGGCTACTCCCACTCTGCAGCCAGTCATTGAGTGGGTCTGGCTACTCCCACTCTGCAGCCAGTCATTGAGTGGGTCTGGCTACTCCCACTCTGCAGCCAGTCATTGAGTGGGTCTGGCTACTCCCACTCTGCAGCCAGTCATTGAGTGGGTCTGGCTACTCCCACTCTGCAGCCAGTCATTGAGTGGGTCTGGCTACTCCCACTCTGCAGCCAGTCATTGAGTGGGTCTGGCTACTCCCACTCTGCAGCCAGTCATTGAGTGGGTCTGGCTACTCCCACTCTGCAGCCAGTCATTGAGTGGGTCTAGCTACTCCCACTCTGCAGCCAGTCATTGAGTGGGTCTAGCTACTCCCACTCTGCAGCCAGTCATTTATTTTATTTTATTAGCAGCAGCAGAGAGAGAACCCTGCTCTGCTGTCTTGTTCAGTTGTGCTGACTGTACAGAGCTGCTGGCTGCCTGGACACAGAAAGAGAAAACTGGGCTGGCAGCACTCTTCCTACCGTTGCCATTCACCAGACTGGTCACTCATCACAGAGAGATGGAGAGAGGGAGGGTGAAAGAGGGAGAATAGAGAGGAGGTGGTGGAGTAAAGAGGCGCTGAGGGCAAAGACTATTTACCACTAAATAAAATACAAAACAGACCCCTATGCGAGCCCCGACAACAACCCAAATATGTTATGTAGTAAGGCTAAGCTAGCGCAACGTGGGAGAGAGAGAGAGTGGAAGCCAGTGCTGCAGCTCCTCTATAGCACCATCTCCCGATCTGCTCAGTGGCAGCCATTTTGTGTTTCCAGCTAACATAGGAACTTCCATAGAGCTTGATTCCATCTTTTACAGCGAGAAAACAGCCAGACTTAAATAGAAAACACTTGTCAATTTCTTCTAAAGACAGAAATGTTAACAAAAAACTAACTAAAATCCCTAAGTTCCAGTCTTAGGAGACTAATTTCACCCAGTTTTCATAGTCTTATATTAAGTAGCCATGTTGTGTCTAAAGCAGCCACTAGCATAGCCATACTGCTCCACGGTCTCCTGCTTCCACCCCAGTCCAATTCACTCTACAGTCTACTGTATTCCATTTACAGATTACTTCAGTGAATCAATCTGCCATTAGTCTACTCTACAGTCTTTTTCTACAATGAGCTCTATGGGCCCTGGTCAAAAGTAGTGCACTACATAGGGAATAGGATGCCATTTCAAGCACAGCCTATGAAAAGCAAAAAGTAGGGGAAAGTGGAGGTTAGTGTGCTGTGATATCACCAGTCAGTCAGTAAGATAACGTAACCTAGCTGCTATCTGGAAGCTGGGCTGTGAACCGGTCTGTAGTGTAACAGGATCTGGGGACTAGTGGGCTGGTGGTCCTGGAAGAGTTCAGCTCAGTCACCGACTCTCAATGAACCCCCCCTCTCCCTCTCTCTCCATTTCCCTATGGCTTTCTTGCTCACTCTCTCCCTCTTTCGCTAGCTCATCCACTCACTGGCTGTCAGGTTTCCTGTTCTCAGTCCTCTACACAAAGAGGCACATACATACCCACACACACACACACACACACACACACACACACACATAGGTGAGGGGAGAAATAAGAAGAAAAAACGCTGCGTCTCTGGGGCTGCCATGGTAACCATACTCCACGTGATTACACATTAGTGCAGACACTGCCCCTCCCCCTCATCCCACCCGTCCTCCCTGTGAGTCTGCCGGGGTCATGGTGCAGTCAGCTCCTATAAAGAGGAGCTGTCATTGTTACAGGAAGCTCAAACAGACCAAACCCATTCTCCTTCCCAGCTCTACACACACACTTTAATTATACACACACACACACACACACACACACACACACACACACCGCAGAGGCAAAAACCTTCAAGCGTTCAGCAGCGTTTATGTTTACATCAGTTATAGTGCTGCTCTACTAACTGAGTACTAAACCGTACATGTACCTCCCGTTACTATGGGTAATGCATGCTTACTATGGTAATGTGTCTCTCTGATCTTCTCCTTAGAAGAGGTGAAATGACTTTTTCCCCCATGACCCTATTTCACTATCAAACAACATCTCACCTGATTTCACTTCCATTGATTTCTCCCCACTGCTTCAGTGCATATCCACTACCTGGCCTCAGATGCATGGTAGTCACATGACGACCGTACTGCAGCCATTTTATAGGTTTAATATCACAACAAATATCATATATGTAAATTTTTGCCTTTTGTACAGTAGTTTTTGGGAACCATTTTGCATTCTGTGAGTATGTGGCTCCGCCTTAGACCCTCATAGCATCTGAACATACGGACGCCAGCGTTAGGCTAGTGTTGAACAGGACAGGTGAGGGAGGTGAGGGGTCCAGGCCAGGGGCACTGGGGTGACCCTCCATGGTCAGGGTAGAGGGTAAGGGATGTCCCCCTGTGTACAGGGCCAGGGTATGGTGTTCTGGGTAGCCCGGTAGGGGTATAGAGAGAGAACCACAGCCCCAGCTCTGGGTTGGCTAGGCTGAGCTCCACCATAAGGGGGCACTCCTATCCCACAGTGGCGAGAGAGGAGTAGAAGAGAAGAGGCAAGCCCCAGCCTCATACAGAACAGCAGCCATTACCGTTTCAGAAACACAAGACTACAGCAAGAGAAACTCACTATACCAATGATACCTATACAACATATAGCCAACCATACACGTTATACAATCAACGACAACATTACTGAGGCGTCGACCGAAACAAATCGTAGAATATCCAAATATTCAAGAATGCATTTCAATTAAATTCCTCCCACCGCCGAGTTGGTCATTATACCCCAAACCTAGGTGTTGCTCTCTCCTCTAGGCCAGGCCACTCTGAACACCTATTCTAAAAAGGTATGTTCCCTCTACAGACCTAGTCCTTTCCCAGCCCCATCTCCCCCGAGACCAACATTAGCCTGCTACTTAATACTGGAGACCATATGGGGATTGTAATTAATGGAAAAGGTAGAGGAGGGAAAGTGGGAAGGGAAAATTACATAAAAAGATAATTGTTTTTAAAAAATGTTTTTTTTAACAGCATAATAAACAATCAATATTGCTCAGCTGTTCTTTTCCGATTTCTAGATGATTATGCTAAGAGCACATGTTTAGTCAAAATAGTCTGCCTGACTAGATATGTTTGTAAACATTCAACATCTGAACATTTGCCTAATTGAGGTTCTCTATTGGTAACAGTCAAACACACACTGCAGCAACCTGTGTGCAATACAGAGTAGAGAGAGGAGGAGGAGGGTCTGATTGCTGTGAATAATGGGGCTAGGGTGTGTGTGTGTGGGGGGGGGGGGGGGGGGGCTTTTGTGCTGATCACAATGGTAGAGGAGAGTCCCAGAGCTCTGCACAGATGCCCCAGTGAGGCAGGCAGCTGCCCAGGCCAGGGTGAGGGGTGGTGGGATACGAGGGGCTGGGAGGGACCAGGATCTGCCTAGCCTGTCTTATACAAGGGGCTTATCTGGGGGGCTGGGAGGGAGGAACCACAGCTTGTCTGCCTGATACCAGGGGCTGAGCATCTTGTCTGGCTACATCACCGCTTGGTATGGAAGATGCACCGCCCTTGACCGAAAGGGCTACAGAGGATGGTGCGAACAGCCCAGTACAACACTGGGGCAGAGCTCCCTATCATCCAGGACCTCAATATCAGGTGGGGTCAGAGGAAGGCCCGAAAAATTGCCAAAGACTCCAGCCACCAAAGCCATAGACCGTTCACTGTGCTACCGTCCGGCAAACAATACTGCAGCATCGGCTCTCGGACCAACAGGCTCCGAGACAGCTTCTACCCCCAAGCCATAAGACTGCTAAATAGCCGGACAGCTAAATAGTCCATTAATGGTACCCAAACTATCTGCACTGACCCTGCGCACACTCACTAGACTATTTCGGCACGTGACAAATAAAATTGGATTTGATTCGAGTCTGCCAGCTTGCCTCTCTGCCTGCTTCTCCAGAGCAACGCCTCTCCCACTGATCACAGCAACAACCCAAAGTAGACTAGAGGGCGCTGCCAGAGCCCTGCACTGACTGACAACCACTGTTTCTCAGAGCAGAAAAACTAAAAGGTCATTTAAATCAAAAGAACATTACTTAAAAATGTAATGAGCTGTTTTGGTGCATTTAAAATCCCTGTCCAAGCAAACACCACATAGGAAGAGAGGGAGCAGAGAGGAGAGGACAGACAGTGCTGCAGTCAGCCACAGCCTTTGTGCTGCAAAACTAGCTCAGCCCAGCAGAAATGGAGGGAGAGGGGAGGGGCGTGCTTTTGAGAGAGAGCGCGAGATAGCGTGCGTTGCACAAGAGCAAAAAGCAGGATGGGTTTACCAGCTCCAAAACAATTCACTGAGGCAAATCCATACAATACACTGTGTCAGCAGATTGAATTTTCTAAAGTACATTAATTAAAAATCACGTATGTGCGGACGGGGGAGGGAGAGCGAGAAAACGAGTAGAGACAGTCAGCCCAGGAATCTGAATAAGACACGTGGGCACAGGAAGCTCTGGCCCCAGAATAGCAACAGGAAACACGCCCAGGAAACTGAATACTGCAGAGCAGAGAGAGAAGCTCGCAAAACAAGGCTGAGCCGAGCAGCATTACGAAAGCTGATTTACAGAGAGTGAGACAGAGGTTTGGGGCCTTTTCACAACATTTAATCCATAGAATGTTCCTTTGGAGGAGGAGTTGTTGACATTTGTATCTAAAAGCATAATTGAGAAATAATTTTATAACATTTTGGCCTTCTTTAAGACTCCATAATATTTCATCTGTAGGTGCTACAAAGAAAACATTGGGTTCATATAAAGCTTTACCGCTTTCTCTGTAATATGAGTAGTATTTTTATTATATAAATGTCTTGAAAAATTAAAAAAGACAAATATTGATATTTTAAAATTGTCACATTTTTCTCTACGAGCATATTAAAAGTCCCAGAGTGGGATCTCTGCTAGTTATTATCCAATTTGTAATTATTACCAACAGAGTGAATGTGAAAATTGATTTGCAGGACGCGCAATGACGTAAAAGGAGGGCTGCGATTGGTTACACTGCCTACTATTCCAATTTCTAAAACGGGTCATTCCAAGGAAAGGTAAAATAATAAGGGTTGGAGCTGGGTATGGTTGGAGAGAAGAAAAAAAAAAGTGAGCCGGCCTAGCTATGCATAATGCTCCAGAGCAGTGTCACACAAACAAGATGTACGGCTGGAGAGTGGAGAGGAAAGGACTTGGCACATACACTATCAGTCATGGGGGTCTGTTTGGGAGATGCAGGTGGACCGCTAAAGGCGTCTGCATGCTTCCCAGCCGAAAAAGTTCAGAAGTCTGTGCATATATTATGACATCATTTTGTTATTTTGGACGTCGGTAGCCGAAGTCAACGCCCCTTTGTCGGTGATTGGTCAACAGTATGGGTTCTTCAATAAGGTCTTTTGTCATTCAACGAGAGACTAATAGTTTTTCCATTAAGAAATACTGCACCAAGCACAAAGATCTCAAAATTAATGACAGATTTCTTGAATTATCTTATATTAATTATATTTTGAGGAAGAGTATACTGGCTACGGCGTCTCAAAATTAACACACTACAAACAAAGGTATTTTAAGGGAGTAAGCAAGCACACTCCTTCAGTTAGCCTAGCCGAGTTCGGTCGAACTGAATCATGCCGACGCCTTAACAGTGACGCAAGCCACTGGAATGAATGTGAAGGAATCTAAAGGTGGGGCCCAATTGGGCTTTCCTCTCTCACAAACACACACGCTAGACAACACAGACCCTGAATTGTAAAAGTTCTGAATCAAACTAATTCAGATTAAACACTTGTTAAATGGGAAAAGGATAAAAGAGGAAGCGACGGCTGAAAGGAGGGAGGTCGGAAAAACAACAGAGAACGAGTGTGTGACCAACATGTGACCTTCCTCTCTCCCTCGCTCTCTTTCTCGTCCAGAGCTCTTTCAGTCAGTCAGTCCCCACACACCGACAGAGAGCGGTAGAGAAAGAGACAGCGCCGCTGTCACATCCCACGATCCTTAGCAGCGGGAGCACAAGACCAAGAGCAGTGGGAGTGTCAGTGGGATTAGCCCCACGTTGGGATACAATAGAAACTCTCTGGGCAAGGAGGAGATAAAAGAGAGAGGGGGAAGAAAGAGAGGAGGGGGTAGACTTCCCCATTCCCACAGAGGGCTGACATGGAGAGGAAGTGTCACTTCCAGGGAAAGTGAAAGAACTGCCTGGCTAGCTGGCTGACACTGACAACACCAAGAGAGACCGCTACCCTCCCCCTCTACACATCCCTACCCCCAACACACCCCAGACACACAAACCTACAGTGTTGTATGTAGGTCTGGGTTTTTATAGGGCTAAAAAGGTTCTTTAAAAAACAATTCTACAAATAACTATCAGAATATGAATTCTTTCTGAGCATACTGCTTCATATGTCATAACGATGTGCCTTATAAAGTATCATACAATATCCATATAACTCGGAGGACTTCAACCCATGCTCCTACAGTACTGACCCCCTGACCCCTGTAGGTCTCTGCCTGGTCAGCCCTGCCTGGAGCCCACCGATCTGAGGCCAAGCCTATGCGACCCAGGGTTAGGGCCTCCTAAGCAGGATTAAATCCTCTCTCTCCCTGCCTAAAAGGAGTCCCCTAAACACCTCACCTCAACTCGTGGTCGTCTTGGGTTTAGAAATATGTATCAACATTGTTATTTGTTCACAAATTTTCCCTTTACCTAATATTTGGTTTTGGTTGAAGATCTGATAACATTCAGTGTAAAAACATATGCAAAAATAGAATATCAGCACTGCAGGTATAAAGCAATGCTTGACTTGGACTAAAATAGGTACTCATTGTGGGTGCTGGTACGGTTTATATTTAGGTACAGGAGCTCCACAATACTTTTGAGCTAATATTTTAAGAGGTGCAGGAGCTCAAGCAGTAGAACATTTGAGGTGCCGGTACTCAGCTCCGATGAACTCCTGCCCAAGTCCAGCACTGGGTATAAATGAGCTGCAGAATGAGATTGTAGATTTCAGTTTTGTTGATGAGCACCATATCTAAGGGCATTGGTGGTGCTGTTGTTCTATAGCCCAGAGGAAAGTCAGCCAATCAAATATACTATATATATTTATATGTATACACACACACACAAAACTATGTGGACACCCTTTCAAATTAGTGGATTCAGCCATTTCAGCCACACCCGTTGCTGACAGGTGTATAAAATTGAGCACACTGCAAAGCAATCTCCATAGATAAACATTGGCAGTAGAATGGCCTTATTGAAGAGCTCTGTGACTTTAAACATGGCACTGTCATAGGATGCCACCTTTCCAACAAGTCAGTTCTTTACATTTCTGCCCTGCTAGAGCTGCCCCGGTCAACTGTAAGTGCTGTTATTGTGAAGTGGAAAAGTCTAGGACCAACAACGTCTCAGCCACGAAGGCCACACAAGCTCACAGAAAGGGTCTGCCGAGTGCTGAAGCGTGTAAAAATCGTCTGTCCTCGGTTGCAACACTCACTACCAAGTTCCAAACTGCCTCTGGAAGCAAAGTCAGCACAAGAACTGTTGGTTGGGAGCTTCATGAAATGGGTTTCTATGGCCAAGCAGCTGCACACAAGCCTAAAATCACCATGTGCAATGCCAAGCGTTGGCTGGAGCGGTGTAAAGCATGCCACCATTGGACTCCGGAGCAGTAGAAATTTGTTTTCTGAAGTCATTAATCACACTTCACCATCTGGCAGTCCGACGGATGCCAGAAGAAATGCTACCTAACCGAATGCATAGTGCCAACTGTAAAGTTTGGTGGAGGAGGAATAATGGTCCCCTTAGTTCCAATGAAAGGAAATCTTAATGCTACAGCATACAATGACATTCTATACAATTCTGTGCTTCCAACTTTGTGGCAACAGTTTGGGGAAGGCCCTTTACTGTTTCAGCATGACAATGCCCCTGTACACAAAGCGAGGTCCATACAGAAATGGTTTGTTGAGATCTGTGTGGAATAACTTGCTTGGCCTGCACACAGCCCTGACCTCAACCCATTGAAGACCTTTTAGATAAATTGGAATGCCGACTGCGAGCCAGGCCTAATCGCTCAACATCAGTACCCGACCTCACTAATGCTCTTGTGGCTGAATGAAGCATGTCATGTCCCAGCAGGATTTTTTTTTTATTTCACCTTTATTTAACCAGGTAGGTCAGTTGAGAACAAGTTCTCATTTGCAACTGCGACCTGGCCAAGACAAAGCAAAGCAGTGCGACAAAAACAACAACACAGAGTTACACAGTAAACAAACAGTCAAAAACACAATAGAAAATCTATATACAGAGTGCAAAATGTAGTGCAAAATGCAATAAGGTTAGGAGGTAGGACAATAAATAGACCATAGTGGTGATATAAATTACAGGTTAACATTAACACGGGAATGAAGGATGTGCAAATTATGATGTGCAAATGGAGATATGTGCAATGTTCCAACATCTAGTGGAAAGCCTTCCCAGAAGAGTGGAGGCTGTTATAGCAGCAAAGGGGGGGACCAACTCTATATTAATGTCCATTTTGGAATGAGATGTTAGACAAGCAGGTGTCCACATTACTTTTGGTAATGCAGTGTTCATTTGAACTTGAGTAACGTGGATTAGCTGAGATGTCATTGGTGGGAAACACTAAGAATAATGCCTAAACTGGGGCAGCATAAGCTGACGCATTTCAAACAGAAAAGGGAAACGTTATTAAAATAACTAAAGTGAACTGAACAGAATAAGTGCAGTATGGGGAACAACACAGTATGTTTAGCTCAACAGTAAGAAAGTGTGTGTGTGTGTGTGTGTGTGGTTCAGTTCACAACCTGGCTGAAAACAAACGAGGAACCAGCTCAACTCGTCCAGCTGGTTTCAACCTCGCTGATGGTAGTCAAGTCCTGGTAGAAGAACAACAACAGCCAGCATGTGAAACGGGAAAACCAGCAAGTCTGGCAGGTTTCCCCTTTCACATGCTGGTTGTTGTTCTTCTACAGTCAGTTAGGCTTGTGAGTTCCCACAGGAATATGCAGCAGACCGAAACAGACTGGTTGTCAGCACCTGGCTCAAACAGACCAGTCTGGATGTACAGTGGATGAGGTGGTGTTGCCTTGCTAAAGTTAAATAATGTCCATCATGTTGGTGAAACTACACGGAAATGTCCAGTGTAAACAATTACGTTTTTCAAAGTCTAATTTTAAAAAGGCAGTGGATCTAAGCTATCCTAAAGCTACCTACCTGACAGAACATAATGATAAACTACCAATGTAGTCTGCTCTGTTGGCATTGGCTTTAGGCAATACTGGCTATATGATATAGCTGAGGCTGCCAGTGTTGTATCTGTACTGTTCTGGCTTAGGTGTTGTCTGCCTGCCAGGCTGGGTGGGTGTCTGTGTGTGCGGCTGCATGTCTGCCTGAAAAGCAGCATGGCTAATGTTGGCGGGACTAATCTGCACACTGTGTCATGTGCACTCCACGGGGGAAGGTAGGGGGAGGGCTGGCAGTGAGGAATCTGCTGGTCCAGACCTCTGCCAGATTAATGTCTCTCATGGCCAATCACACACAGCCGATGGGGGAATCCCCAGCAAACAAATAACCTCCTTGGCCAATGGCTGAGCCCAGAGACAAAGAAATAAAGTGAAGAGAAGAGGGAAACATCCTGGCACTAACAAATCTCTCTCCAACGCGCTCTCTCTCACTCACTATTTAAGTAATTTCCTTGCACTTCCTCACTCCCCTCCCTCCCGCTTTCTCTCACTCTCATTAATGATCCAATTTTTCACTTTCCATCCCTGTAGCGTTGTTCTCTGTCTAAACCTATAAACAACCACAAATACTGACTCCTACTGGACTGTTATGCTCTTCCACACAGAGAGAGTAGTGAAAGATCAGTTTCATAATCATTTAGTTTAGAATATCCAATCTGGGACTAGATAAACTGAACATTTGCTAATTAAATAGGGGTGAAATAAAAAGGTAAATTACATACAATTTTTTTAACCTTTTATTTACCTGATGAATATGTTTTTACCTGCTTCTCTAGACAGGTTAATTGTGGCCTTTTGGTCCCATCTACTCCTCTGTTCCTCCCACAGCGCCACCCTACTCCTCTGTTCCTCCCACAGCTCCACCCTACTCCTCCCACAGCTCCACCCTACTCCTCCCACAGCTCCACCCTACTCCTCCCACAGCTCCACCCTACTCCTCTGTTCCTCCCACAGCTCCACCCTACTCCTCTGTTCCTCCCACAGCTCCACCCTACTCCTCTGTTCCTCCCACAGCACCACCCTACTCATCTGTTCCTCCCACAGCTCCACCCTACTCCTCCCACAGCTCCACCCTACTCCTGTTCCTCCCACAGCTCCACCCTACTCCTGTTCCTCCCACAGCTCCACCCTACTCCTGTTCCTCCCACAGTGCCACCCTACTCCTGTTCCTCCCACAGCTCCACCCTACTATTATATGATTTTCCCACCTCTATAAAGACTGACATGTGTGTTCCAGCTGATTACCATGTGATCAGTCAAGGTCAACAGAGCCAGCAGTCCAACAGAGGGGACTGGGCCAAAGGAGGTGGATATGCTAAAATTGGGTGCTGGGAAAAGATGACTGCTGAGTTGACAACAAAGGAGATAGCGTTTGTTGGAGTGTGGTAGAATGTGTGCATGTGTATGTACGTGTGTGTTGAGTGACAGACAGGTAGCGTGTGTTGGGAGGGCTCACCGGTAAGCTAGAAGGCCGTCCCTGCATGCTGTCCTCTGCTCCACTCTTGTTGGAAGTCATGGGCTGGTTGGAAGGGGGAGCACTGGACTGGGAGCTGAACGAGTCCTGGGAGAGCTCCTGGAGAGAGGGGGGAAAGAGGTCGGGGAAAAATAGATAAATGTGTGTAGACTGAGAAACCGACACTTCCTTTTTCCATATCAAAAGAAATCGTCCTGACGAGTAACCCTGCCTGTAAACCTGAAGACTTGAGTAAGCTACCCAAGTTAAGGCCTAGGCCTTAGTTCAGCGGATAGATGATGTTTTACCTGTGGCGGAGGTGGAAACCGCTGGAAGGGCGACTGCTGCTGCAGGGGTGGGGTCTGGGAGTAGGGTGAGGGTTGGCCCTGCTGAGACTGACCCTGCTGCTGTGGGGGTCCACCGTGGCCTGGGGAGGGCTGGTGGCCTGGCGGTGGCTGCTGCCCACCATGGCTGGGGGGTGGCTGGGCCTGTGGAGGGGCCGCCCTATCTTGCTGCTGCTGGGGGGGTCCTTGCTGCTGCGAGGGGGGCTGCTGCTGTGGAGGCTGCTGCCCCTGCCCTGGGCCTGGGGGTCCTTGCTGCTGAGGGTAGCTGGGCTGGGGGCCCTGACCCTGGGGCCCAGGCTGGCCCTGCTGGGGCCCCGGCTGGGGCTGGGGTTGTCCCTGGTTGTAGGGTGGCTGGGCCTGGGGTGGACCCCCCTGAGGAGGCCCTTGGCCCTGGGGGTAGGGGCCGGGGGCCCCAGTCTGGCCGTGTTGGGCTGAGGGCTGGCCCTGGGAAGGGTGGACCTGCTGGGGGTAGGGGGCCTGGGTTCCAGGGGTAGTCTGGGGCTGCTGGGGATAGGGGGCCTGCTGCTGGCCAGAGTGTGGTGGGGGGCCGTGCTGGCCGTAGTAGCCCTGGCTCTGCTGACTGTAGCTCCCTGGACCCTGCTGCCCATAACCGGCCATCTAGAGAGAGGACAAACGGCAATGTAGTCACAGATTTAGAAGCTTTACCATCTACATCAGTGTAGGAAACACAGTCCACGGGCCAAAATGCGGTCCACGGACCCATTTAATGCAGCCCATTGAATAAAATGTGTCCCCAAGCAAAAATAAGTTCTGTCCCCTGGTCTACATAAGGACACGGTTATTTTAGTCCTATTGAGACAAAGGTCTCTTTTACAAGGAAGCCCTGCATCAAATAAAATATAATAAGAAATACACAAAAATGACAAATCGATTCATGAAAAACAAATCGGTTAACATAAAACGCATGAGGTTATATTAAATAAGATTAAATAGAAATACTCTCTTTAGTAGCTGTCAGTTGGTGGTCTTGTGGCTTTTCTGTACGTAAAAAGACTTGTCGCACAGAACATTGGCGATGTATTGTTCTCAAGTAACTCCAAAGAGTAGCTGACCTTGCCCAGCAAGTACGCTGAGGAAAAAAGGAAAACAAAAGCCATGTGGTGTCTAGCAGGACACTTACCCTCTCAATATAAGGCATTGCAGAAAAGACCTGCATCAAATCCACCTTAAGGGGTTATTGTTTGAGACCGGTAACAATGAGACAGGACTTGTCTCCTCTACAGGGTGCCTACAACACCCAACAGGCCTGTGTGTATGTGAATATCAAAATTATTTAAGCTGTGACTGCATGGAAGTGTGATGATCGAGAGAGTGTGATGATCGAGAGAAAGCGAGAATGAACCAACCTGTTGTCCGTATTGCATGCCACCCATGCCAGCGGGGGTGCGTCCCTGCATGCCCATAGGGTACCTCTGAGGCCCCGGGGGTCCATAGCCCTGGCCTGGGTAGGAGGCACCCTGTTGGGCCCCTGGAGGAGGAGGGCCCTGCCCCTGGCCTTGCTGCTGCTGGGAGTAAGGGTTGGCTCCACCGTACCCCTGGCTTCGCATCTTCCCTACATGGTCCATAGGGCTGGGGGGCTGGAGAGAGAGAGAGGGTGAAGGCTTGTTTTGAAACCAAACTTAAAAAGACATTCATACGTTTATTTTCATCTTTAACATTGCACTCCTGAATAAAATCATTTGAACCAACTCAACTCATTAAAATGTGAACATGTGAGGAATTGTACACAAGCTAAGTAGGGGGGGGGGGGGGGGGGGAAACACAGGAGATGTCACTACGGAGTCCCATAACTAAGCCATGCAACCGGTGGGAAAAGTGAAACCTATGAGGGTATAGCTAAAGAATGCTAACAAAACAGTCTTGACAGATTGGTTTCCCACAAAAAAAGGAAAAAAACTTGGCCATGAATGAATGGGCCCAGTATCCTCCCTCCATCCCTCCATCCCTCACCAGGAGCATTTGACTGCCCAGTAGATCAGAAAGCCAGAGGGAAGATAAAGTTACGTTCTGACGTTGGGGAGTGTTCAGGTTCCTATGAAAATAATCTGGAGGAAATAGAAGTATCCGACTGCGGTGTCTGGAGGCAAGCCCACCCGTCAGCTGGAGGGAAGAGAGACATCATGGGAGAGGAGGCCTGACCTTGCCTGATCCTGGGCTGGACTGGCTGGGACAGCATCTCACACAAACTTCCTTTCTCACACACACACACACACACACACGTAAAGTAACCTCAGTACCAAATACAGTAGCTGCAGTAGTCTGACTAGATTGAAGAAATACCACCACCAGCGTTTCCCCTACTACTAAGAGCTGAAGAGGGCTAGTTGGTATTGCTCCACGCATATCTTAAACATGGCATTGTTGGAATAGTACATGTAAGTAAGCATTTCACTGTTAGTCTACACCTGTTGTCTACGAAGCAGGTGACAAATAACATTTGATTTGACTACAATACCTGAGCCAGTGTTCACCATTGCATGTAAATAACACTGGCTGCAACCACCAGCGTACAATCAGAGAGGATGCTTTGAAGTACCGGGCAGCCGCACCTACAGCCTCTTGGACCCCAAGACAGGAGGGCAACACGCAAACACAAAGCAACAGACAAAAACCGCCTTCTCACTGTTTCCCACGGTTCTTCATCCATGTCATGTTTTTCCCTCCCAAACCAAACCTCAGTGCCTGGTTATAGAAAGACAACCACAATCTATTTATAGCCCAGACCAGAGAGCGGGAGAGAAGGGAGAGGGCAGTGTGCCTGAAATGTAACAGGTCCCAGCTGTATGGCGTTTGAACCTGTGCCAGAGACAGACTCCTCTCCCCTCTTCCTGTTTTAATAACACCGTTTTGGCACCGTATGAATGACACTCGTGGTATGGGGAGGGGTGAGATAACCGGTCCCATGGAGTTAGCAAGGGGAGGGGAGGGTTGTCAGCATAAGGAGATAACACATTTGACCTCCAGCCAGCCCAGCCACCCCCAGGGCAGGCCGCACTCTCTCTCCAGGGCTACCCGAGGTTCAAGGACAGAGAGTATGTGTTACTATACTCCCTACGGTCATAACAGGACCTCACAACCGGGAGGTAGTCTCCTGTGAGATCTCCTGCACTTTTAACCCCGTCTTTCTCAGAGTCTGAATGGATGTGCATGGCATCCAGCCACACGATTTTCTAGCGATCCTCTGTCAAGAAAAGCTAAATACTGTATGTTTGAAACCACTTTCAAGTTGGACGTCTTAAAATGGGTTTATTCATTCAATTAGGTTAAAAACTAAATCACCGCAATGATAGCTAGCCTATATTGCAGAAAAAGACAATCGGTTTTCCAAGCTAACAATAGAAAGGTTAAGCTTCAGGACAGTTATCACTCCATGAAAAAACCTTAAAGTAGTTTGGATGTGTCTGTCTGCCATTAAACTAGGATGATCGTCCTGTCCAGTCATCTTCCCTCCCTCCAGCCATGTGTACCTACCTAACCCCTGTGTTGACATCTCCGTGGCAACCACATACATCCACTTTGTGTCCACACAGTAAACAACCTACTTGAACAATGCCTGAGCAGGGCTGTCCCAAATGGAACCCTATTCCCTATATAGTGCAATACGTTTACCTGGAGCCCAATTCCTTATTATATATCCCATAGGGATCTGGTCAAAATGTGTGCACTTTATAGGGAATAGGGTGCCATTGAAGGCCTGTAACAGCTATTTACAAGCCTTCCTTTTTTAAGATCAATGCCAAACACAGAGAAATAAGAAAAACAAATAGAAAAACAAAACAATGGAGGCAGTCATTAGTTTACTAGCCTCAGGTGTGTGCCATCCAATCACAGTCAGTTCTTCCATTGATCGGTTTACTACCAAGACTTTCCTTATATTGTTAAAGTTGTTCAAATGTCTGACAAACACACACTGTCCTGTCTCCGAGTCCCTCTGGGATCCCCTTGAGGCGTGAGAGAAGAGAGGGAGCGAGAGAGAGAGACTTGTCTTTTCATTCTCCTGGATAGAGGTCAAGGAATGTTATGGCATTCTGCTCCTTACTGTGGCACAGTGCTTCTATGAATGAAGTGTTGCTTTGAACAGAATTACACCAGACTAGGGATTTCCAACAAAAAAATTAAAAGTCTGTTAGTTCGACCAATTGATTGGTCTAAATGTTAAAACGTGTATTTTTCCATATACAGTATAGACACATCCTATGTGTTTCAATCAAATCAACTATACTGAACAAAAATATAAAATGTTAGTCCCATGTGCTGAATTAAAAAATCCCAAAAGAACACAATCTAAAATCAAATCTAATTGTATTTGTCACATGCACAGAATACAAGTGTAGACCATACCGTGAAATGCTTTCTTACAAGGCCTTAACCAACAATGCAGTTCAAGAAATAGCTAAGAAAAGACTTACTAAATAAACAATAAAGTAGCAAATAAAATGTAACACAAAATTACATAACAATACAGAGGCTATATACAGGGGGTACCGGTAACGAGTCAATGTGCAGGGATACAAGTTAGTTTAGGTAATTTGTACATGTATGTAGGGGTAAAAGTGACTATGCATAGATCATAAACAGTGAGTAGCATCAGCGTAAAATCAATGTAAATAGTCTGGGTGGCCATTTGATTATGGCTTGGGTAAGAAGCTGTTAAGGAGCCTTTTGGTCCTAGACTTGGCACTCTGGTACCGCTTGCCGTGCAGTAGCAGAGAGAACAGTCTATGACTTGGGTGACTGGAGTCTTTGACCACTTTTTGGTCCTTCCTCTGACACCGCCTAGTATATAGATGTACTGGGCCGTACGCACTATCCTCTGTAGTGTCTTGCGGTCGGATACCAAGCAGTTGCCATACCAGGCGGTGACGCAACCGGTCAGGATGCTCTCGATGGTGCAGCTGTAGAACTTTTTGAGGATCAGGGGACCCATGCCAAATCTTTTCAGTCTCCTGAGGTGGAAAAGGTGTTGTCATACCCACTTCACGACTGTCTTGGTGTGTTTGGACCAAGATAGTTTGTTGGTGATGTGGACACCAAGGAATTTGAAAAACTCTCGACCAGCTCCACTACAGCCCTGTCGATGTGAATGGGGGCGTGTTCGGCCCTCCTTTTCCTGTAGTCCACGATCATCTCCTAAAAGATCACAGAAATGTTCCATTCGCACAAAAAGCTTATTTCTCTCAAATTGTGTGCACAAATTTGTTTACATCCCTGTTAGTGAGCATTTCTCCTTTGCCAAGACAATCCATCCACCTGACAGGTGTGGCATATCAAGACGCTGATTAAACAGCATGATCATTACACAGGTGCACCTTGTGCTGGGGAGGGAGCTTGCAATTGGCATGCTGACAGCAGGAATGTCCACCAGAGCTGTTCCTAGATAATTTAATGAAAATTTAATGAAGATAATTTAGGAAAAACTCATTGTGATTGGCTGGGCCTTGATCCCCAGTGGGTGGGCCTATGCCCTCCCAGGCCTCAACATGGCTGCACCCCTGCCCAATTGAAATCCATAGATTAGGACCTAATGAATCAATTTCAATTGACTGATTTCCTCATATGAACTGTAACTCTGTAAAATCATTTAAATTGTTGCATGTCGCGTTTATATTTTTGATCAGTATAAGTTGAGGTTTCCTATCTCCTTACTTTTCTTAGACAATAAAGGCAAGGGCTGTTTTCTCGTCTCCTGATGCCACTGCTGCCTCCGCTGCATATTTGTCAATACAAATATGCTGGTTAACTTTGCTATTATGCACATGGCAACATGGTCTAGTAAAAGATGGCAATTCAACAGCGCAATTATGTTTTAGAAGCATGGACAGCGACCACCATCCAACGCAGGAGAAAGCGCACTGGTTATAAAATAATATTATTTGTATTAGTGATGTACCATTGTTCTTAAGTAAAATAAACATTTACAATTTCAGTAGCTGTCTTAAAGTGATGGACTGTGCCGTCCCCCCGGCCTCCACAATGGATGAGTCCACTCAGACAGGCACCAATCAGACAGGTGTCTTGTACACCAGGAAAACATTTTGTTTTGCTACTGCTCGACTAAAGAAATCTCAGTCGACGAACAGCCTTTCGACCAAACAATTGACTAAATAGGGCCAACCCTACACCAGACACATCAACGGTAGTATTTCAACACCTTAACATTTCTCTATGTTTGTCTTTATTAGGAATCTTACAATATCGTAAATAAATCAAATAGTTTTACACATGAGCTGGCAGAGGCATGTTTTTTTTGTTAGTACAGCATACATTCTGAGTTCATGCAGTGCAGTGTGTTCAGTTCTAAGCTGGCTGGTGAGAAAAGATAGCAGCTGAAGAAATTCAAAAGGTTTATGAGCCAATCAGAAGATAAGAAGCCACCCCCTCTCTCTCCCTCCCCCTCTCCCTCCCTCCCTCCTCTGCCCTTTTTTTCCCTCTTTCCACCAAAAATAAATAAATAAATGCAATTAGCACATGGCTAATCTGCATAGAGGAAAGGTTGAGCTGGGTATATTGTCTCACAGCTGGGCCTGGGATGGTGGTGGAAGTGTTGGGGAGGGACTGATTATAGTGGTGCTCTCTCTCTGTGTGTGTGTGTGTGTGTGTGTGTGTGTGTTTCGCGGTGGACTCAGACGGGCTGGGGGCAGACGATAAACGTCCTGCTAATTTAATATGCCACATGGCCTAGGATCTACACAGACTATTGTTATGTTTAAAGCCCTCCACACACACACACACACTGGGGCTCAAGCACTCAGGGCCTCCCTTAGATGGGCTGCCACGGTCACTTAGGCCCTAAGATTTACTGGTTGTTTTTGAGTATGTCAAACATGGATGTTATGCTATTTAGAATGGCTACTTCAAACCAACCCTAAGAAATAACTTGTAAACCTCCTGAACAGGCCTAAACCAGTGAGTGTTCACACATGCTAAGGAAAAAAGAGCAAGAACACCCATAAGAACACTTTCTATACCAGTATGTCTGTCTTCATCCCTGTTGCCCATAGCAATAGCTAACACAACTAACACAACTAACACAACATCTAAGAAAAACTGTCTATTAACAGTCCATTACCCGTTGGTTTTTAAAGTAAATATTATGTCTGGTGGGCCAAATAGTAATTTGTCTGAGTGGGTTTCTCTGCAACCATCCATACCCGTTGTAGAGCTAATGTAAACACGTTAAACCCATGCTATGTTCTCAATTAGCTAATTACTCTTGCTTTCCTTCCCACCATATCGGCCTGCCCGCCACTCTTACAACAGCACTGGTTAGGAATCTAAACTGACCGCTAGAAGACTGGAATAAAACAAGAAAAACACCTCCTGTCCTGAGGGGGGAGGGGGAGAGAAAGAGGAAGATGCACCACACTACTACTACAGCAGTAACACACACCCAGATGTTCCTCCAGCTGTTCGCAAACATTCTGAAGATTTACAGGACAAAAGGATTAAACACAGGAGCTCACACACCATAGATTAAAACGCTTCAATTTAACCCTGTTGGAAGCTAACGGGATGAAACCAGGTTAACAGGCCTTTAGTTTTGAGCCTAAAACCTACATAAAAGATGAGGCTCTTATGATAATCATTATTTTGTCTGTGAGCTGATCTTGTCCAGAGGGGCCTAGTCATGTTCTCCTTCAGGCTGGTAGCTTTCACTTGGCACCGGCCCAGTGGGCCACAGGACAAATCACCTGAATGTTGAACTCTGCTATTAGACTAGATAGGCTACTCTTCTTCAAATGTATGCATTTCCCCAATATTGTCTGCAAAGTACAGTCTGGCCTAGGTTGGGAGAAGAACACAAAGCTGTAGCCTTCACACACCAAACACAATATTACAGACCAAATCTTCAGACCTTCCATCTATTCAGCGACCAAGATGTATTCTCCCATTAGTCCGAACAAATTGTATTTTTCTTCTTCTATAGGCAGCATGATATCAGGTCAGAGATAAGAGACTGAACAGGACCCTCCACTGCAGAATATTAACCGGTCACCCTCAGACCACACCCATCTTCTAGCCAGGTCACCATTCATGTCCTGAAGAGAGGCTAGGGGTGCTGGCGGTTGGACTGAGGGAGAAATAAAAACACAACCCTAGAATAATTCAGCCTTTTGATTGGCCAACCATCAATGTCCCGCCTCTGCTCGAATTTCATTGGCCACGGCATTTTCACCAACCCAGAAGTTAAGACATTTGCAGCTATTATGGAATTAGTTTGGTTTAAGGTTAATGTCATGGATTGAGTTAGTGGTTCAAATCAATAGGCTATGTGGCCCGTTAGGCTAACCTGTATTTTAACCAGTAAAGTGGGCCTGTTTTATGCATCAGCCAAAGAGATAAGACAATCCCATGACGTCCCAGCCACAGGTCACATGACGTCTTCAGGTGTTAATACCCGCCTAACCACGATGACCTCAGTGGCCTGGCCTGAATGACCCCTTACAATAATATGTGTCACTCAGTCACTATACTACCATTTACATGTCAGAAATACCCAGCTAAATAAAGTCAGCGGGGCCAAGCCAGGCAGGCAGGAACAGGGGGTGCTTAAGGATCTGTCTCGGTCACAAGCCTAACCCACTAACAGTCAGACAACACCTGACTGACGCTGATATCATTCACCCTAGTCTCAACTGACTCAAGTACCAGTAGTTGGTCGCAGTTATAGGTAAGCCTCAGTGGGGGAGTAGAACTGTTGGACTTGTGAATTTGCACATCCAGCACTCCAATGGAACGAAGCAACGACAGTTAGCAATACACACACACACTTCTCTAAGCAACAGTTAGGCCTGGGGCATGCAAATTCTGGGGTCATGGAGAGGTTGATGCATGGCGGGAGATAAACGCTGCAGCCAGCCACACCTACACCTGGCCTAAGTTTTCAGAGCAGTAGAACAATATGAGTCAGTAACTGTACCATTTCCCTTTAACTTCTGAAATATAATTTTGGTTTGCTCAAATTATCAACGAGGGTAATTCCCAAAATACATTGCAAGGAGACTCTGCAACGTATGCTTTCCCATCCCTCATGAAGCCAATGGCATTTTAGTACAGACCTACCGTAACAAATCTACCTACCTACCCCCCCCCCCCCCGCAGCAGCCACACATTTAAAGGTTAACCTGCTTCTCTATAAAAACACACGATGTCACGTAAATTGAGTCTCCAGTCATGCTAGCATATTACTATGCTAATCTAGTGCATTTTAAAGATAAACCACCTAAATGTCAAAATAAATGAATTACCCTTATATTCCAACCTGGACTATAGCAACAGCCCAAGTTTGACATTTTGTCCAAACATGGGGAGACGAGAGGAATTCAACTGAATTTTGAATGGGTTTGCCCCTTTTTTAATGTGTGTAGTCCTAAATAAATGCTAGCATGCTAGCATGGCCCCAATCCCATACCACTGGTACAAGCTAAATAAGGATTTGAGGATGAAAAAATAAATAAAAAGGGTGAAAGTGGCAGACACAGTGTGTGGAATGAGAGATTAATGTAGGGTAAGAGGGGGAAAAAGACTAGTGAGAGACAGCCTGTCCTTGGTTTGCACCACCTCCTTGACTGTTGTCTCAGGGCTTCGGTCTGTGTTACTGAAGAGAAGAGGCGGATGGCTGGTGGCACGTGGAGCACTGAGCCGGTCACAGAGAGAAGATCCTCCGGAGGCATCCGCCACACAGGAACACACAGAGACAAGCACACACACAGCCAAGCACACGCACACACAGCTGTCACAGGCAGCCAAAGATCATTCACAAAAACATTCCCCCTCCCCTGGGTATCACTCACATGCTTTCTCCCCCTCTCACACACAGGATCAGCCCGTCACACAGGGCGCACACAAACAAGCGTGCCGTCTTGGCCGTTTGGCGTGTGGATACTCATTACTCAGCACTGCAGACAGACAGAGGATAGAATTCTTGAGTGCATAGCCACAATACAGTACACCTCACACCTCACATTCCCCACCACCTCACTGGCTACAGCAGTGTCTCAACTCTGGCCATGTCAAGTACACCCAAACAGTACATCTTGGTTGCATAGATTGACAACATTTCACCTTAAAATCAGTAATCACGCTCCTATCAATATTTACCTAGAAGATTCCACAAACGGGTAAAGCCATCACCCGTCAGTATGGGCAGGCTAGTTCTAGCGCAGGGAAACAAGACCAAAGCCAGTTGAACTGAACCTGGATATCAAGGTCCCTCAGTCAAACTTCAATACCACAGACGGACACACAAACGCAACCTTTCTCTAGATGAATTTGTGGCCCACTACCATATGTCCATGTTGGTAGATTGAATTATTCCAGGGTTTTTGTTGTCACAAACTAAATGGACAAACTTTATTGGACACCAACCAGATTTGATTTCAGTCTGATGTGTCTTGTTCTCTCACAGAAAAGGACTGGGTCTGTCTGACTGCGGATGTAACAGTCAACCGTTAGGCTAGGTTTTACAACCAAAAGGAACAATTAGCCCACAGCTATTAGGCTAGACATCTCTCATCTTTGCCTCAAAGAAAGCCCCAGTCTCAGCACCAGACCCTTAACAACCTGGGCATAGGGTAGGGAAACACACAGTGATGACCTCTGTCCACAGATCTGTACAAATACATCAACTACAAATACAGAAACTTAAACGCATTAAAAGTCAGTAACATAGTGATATTCTAGCCTACGCAGGCACGGCCTATTAATTAGAAGGCATCTAGAAGGCTGAGGCAAAGGCATTTATAGTCCGATGTAACAACTATTAGAGCATGAGTGTATGTGAGCAGCACCATTCAAGTGTCAACCACAGATTGGATTTTAACAGGATTCAACACAAGGCTCTCAGAGATTGCCACTGGAAACTGCAAAATATTCACTTCTTCAACTCTCCAGCGGCTCCACATGCAGAGCTGTGGCTGAATGAATCACAAATAGCAGAAGTGGGTTTAAAATGTGTCTACTACACAGCCTGCATACAGGAGAATTAACAGGAGTCTGCAAACACCTGAGAGAAAGAATGAAAGTGTCTTTAAGACAGGTATTCCCAGCAGCATCATGCAAGTCTCTAGGGGAGAATAATAAAACAGAGAGGAAAGAACAGTCCACAGACTGCTACATTTTTCCGCAATCTTAGTCAACAAATTCAGTGGTTCCCAACCACAGGGGGCACTAGGCCCAGCCACAGGGGGCACTAGGCCCAGCCACAGGGGGCACTAGGCCCAGCCACAGGGGGCACTAGGCCCAGCCACAGGGGGCACTAGGCCCAGCCACAGGGGGCACTAGGCCCAGCCACAGGGGGCACTAGGCCCAGCCACAGGGGGCACTAGGCCCAGCCACAGGGGGCACTAGGCCCAGCCACAGGGGGTACTTGGCCCAGCCACAGGGGGTACTTGAGAGGACTCATGAGAACATAGGCTTACTGGTAGAATGCATGAGGGGGTAATTCAGGGGTACTACGGGCAGAGCAAAATGTAATTGGTGGTGCAGTAACCGAAAAATGTTGGGAACCACTGAGCTAACCAATAATAAATTATTTTAAATGCTTTATAAAAATATATATAATAACCTTACCTTGAATCATGTGAACATTTAGGGCTAACACGTGCATTGGCAATTGCCAAGAAACGAAAATCAACAAATTTCAGATAGGATAGAAATTACAAATAGGCTTAGCTATTCAATACTCAGGTTAACTCTACTACACCTAGCCTACATGTGGTTGATAATATTCTAAAACCGGAATACACCACTAGTCTGTTGACATGGTTGCACGCTGTGTAGCATCACATGAAAGTAATCATAGTAACTTGGCTGACACGTTGGCTGCTTGTAAACACTACAACTACTGCAGCCATTCAGATTCTCTCACACAACACCAGTCAGATTCTCTCAAAGAACACAACACATTCTGAAACTCACTATAGAACCACAGAACACCAGTCAGATTTTCTCAAACACAACCCTTTAGCTGTAGTCTCTAGCTCTAGCTAATTTGTCCTGGGATAAACATTGGGTTGTTATTTTACCTGAAATGCACAAGGTCCTCTACTCCGACAATTAATCCGCAGATGAAAGGGTAAACAGAGTTAGTTTCTAGTAGTCTCTCCTCCTTCAGGCTTCTTCTTCTTCTTGGGATTTTATTTGGCTGTTGGCCACCAACTTTAAGGTGCATTACCACCACCAACTGGACTGGAGTGTGGACCTCAGTTCATCTTTCAATCACCCACATTGGTATATGCTACTAAAAACCAATGAGGAGATGGGAGAGGCGGGACTTGCAGCGCGTCACAAATAGAACCAAGTTCTATTTTAGCACCTGGCTATGCAGACGCTCGTTGACGCGTGTGAGCAGTGTGGGTGCAATGATTGAATAACATGTATGTGTACATAACACCAGTCCGATTCTGTCAAAGAACACAACACATTCTGAAACTCTACACTGTTGAACCACTCCAGTCTCTCCTCTTATTGCTGATCCTAGATCAGCTAGGAACACTATTCTTGCATGGGGAAAACAGCCACACCTACTCCCTCTGCTGTTCCAGAGTCAGCACTAGAGTTCTGCCACATCTCCAATCTGTCTATGGAGCTGTACATGCATGTAGAAGTATGAACAAAGTATTTTTGCATGTAGTCTAAACTGAGATTTTACCTAGATTTATGCTAAACAAATACAAAATGTAATGTATTATTTGAGTGGCAGGCATTACAGTCATCATGCAAATGACTAGAGGGCCTTACACAACATGTGTTCAATGAAACCATCCATAAAGTATATTTTGCACAGTGTTTTATTTAGCATGCATGGACACAAAAATAAATGTAGGCTAGTGTATGCTGACCACAATACAAATCAATATAGGGGAGGCAGGTAGCCTAGCGGTTAGAGCGTTGGGCCAGTAGCCAAAAGGTTGCTGGTTCGAATACTTGAGCCGATGTGTCCTTTAGCAAGGCACTAAACCCTAATTTGTTCCAGGGGTGCCGTACCACTATGGCTGAACCTGTAGGTAGGCAGTCATTGTAAATCATAATTTGTTCTTAGCTGACTTGCCTAGTTAAATAAAGGTTAAATACAAATATAGTTAGCATATCGTTTAGGCTAAATGTCGTGCGACATAAGCGTGAATAATATTAGTAATGTCATCTTGACACTGCCAGAGTGCATGAGCTGATGATTTCTGCAGCGTTACATTAGATGCAATTATAAATGGCCAGATCAGGGAATAGGGAGCCAATCAGATCTCAGCTAGCATGTCAACCTAAGACCAACTGTCTCCTGGCTTTGACAGAAGGATTTTACCTCCATAATTCAAATCCCAAAACAAAGTAATCTGCTTTTACTCAAATCACTGGCCGTGTTTAATGGCGGTACAAAGACAACTTCGGAATAGAAAGGAAAAATATAACGTCTCTCTATCGTTAGTTACAAGGTAACAATCGGAATAATTATCAGAAGATAAAACGTAACAAGTTCGCGGGAAAAATGTGACTGACTGATAGTTATTTGCTACATTTACAAACATCGACAACAGTCACGTTCAACGACAGACGTGTACTTTATATACAATCCGCTTTGCTTCCTTACAATTGTTCCAATATAATAGTGTTATATAATCGGTGTTATTTACATCTTGCTATTTAAAATTGGTGTGAAACCTTGCAACAAACTTAGGGTCTACATGGAGTGGATATATCACAAAAATACATTTTTGCAGGGATTCGTCAGCGACATAGCTAGCAGGAGAAACAACTGTCATTGCGCCTTATACAGACGAATCTGAAGCAGTAAGTTTTGCTAAGAAAAAAAACACATTTAGCCTCCCAATTTCTCCTCAAACTCGTGTCCCATTTGCCCCTAACCAGGCAAACGCTTCACATCTTACCAGCTCAGTGAGATTGGCATTTTAGCACAGACGTGGCTTGTTTCTCTGTTTAAATGCTCTTATAGGAGGTGGTGTAGGGAGAAAACAGGCAGCCATTTTAGAGAGCTAGGTAGCTACATGAGCAATGGCTGCAACCCTTCACTACTACACAGAGCTGTCTGCAACTTGCTCAAAGTACACCAGTGCTGTGATTAAGTTTACCTGGTTTCTGTTCAGAGGTTGTACCGTGTTCCCTGGGCTCATAGGAGGCGGATGGTGACTCCTTTGTTGCCAACC
This sequence comes from Thymallus thymallus, assembly GCA_023634145.1. Classification (NCBI taxonomy): domain Eukaryota; kingdom Metazoa; phylum Chordata; class Actinopteri; order Salmoniformes; family Salmonidae; genus Thymallus; species Thymallus thymallus. The sequence goes on along the minus strand of CM042395.1, from coordinate 14,659,807 downwards.
CGGATGGCCCCCACCATACTGACTGCTGGCCATATCTGCTGCTCCCTTGCTAGCCCCTTCCTGGTTACTATAGTCTCCTTGTGGGTAATTCTGGTAGCTCCTCGTAGAGCTAGGAGACGTTAGGAGCTGATTTAAAGTCGGGGTAGACGTGGGCTGTGTGTTTCCCATGTTATACCTCTGATTATTGTACGAGGCAGCCATAGCTGTAGTTCCGCCTGCTGGCTGTTGCTTGACTGGCTGCCCCCCAGCCGCCGGGGGCTGGTTATTACGCGGGGAATTCATGGCGTATCCTTGGCCCTGATAAGAAGTCCGGTTCGGGAAGGGGCTGTAGTTGTTAAAATGGTTGGAGAAGCCGTGGTCGTGTGAGTTGGGCGGGTATGGGTCCATCATGTTGCCTGGCTGCACTGCCGGCCCCGCTGCAGCTGCCATGCCAGGGCTTTGTTGTCCGCCATGTTGATGAAAAGGGCCCCGGCTGTAGTGCTGGTTGTAACCGTAGGGAGGTGGAGGGAATGAGCCCTGGTGGTGATGGCCCATCCCGGGGTGGTTATTCCCCTCCGGTCCCCCAGTATCATTCTGGTTGTTATTATTATTCACCCTAGATGAATTCCCGTTCCCGTTCTTCATGTCAGGTTCCCCTCCTCCCCCTACATTTCCAGCATCGGCCCCGTCCTGTAGATCCTTCTGGCCCGGAGATCCGTTGTTAGATCCAGGTTCCTTATTTTCATGCTGTTTCTCTCCCGGTACCGACTCCTCCAGTGGGTCCCGATCCGGCTTTTTAAGTTCGGATGGCGGGCTAGTGTTGAGAGTGGCGACGCTAGCGACCTGCGCGGCCATGATATCCCTCTCTGCCTCTCTCACAGCGAGTCACTCAAAATCGAGCTCACTGAATCGCATTGAACATAAATACAATTATTTATAACAATGTACCCGTGTCCCGGATCATTCCCCCTACCTCCGGACCGAATCCGGCATCCACTTCCGTCTCCGATTCGACTGGAAAGTTACTGGAAGAATAAAAATACGGATCCAGGGAATTAAATTACCCGACAGAAAATGTGGGGAGGCTTCTGTTACGGAACGAGAGTAAGAGCAAGAAACCGACCAAACCAGCACGAGGCTCCGCGAGACACAGCCATTTTACTGAAGCGTTCAGACGAACGCAAAACACGGAGCGGATTATACTAGTAGGTAGGAGGCGACTAGGCTACAACAAGCAGGGATGGAAATAGGATGTATAATTTGAAGTGGTTATAGAGCTAGAGACTCTAGCAGCAGAACATGAGAAATCATGTGACATATAAATGTAACATAATTCATAACATTCCATATTTCTTCTGTTTTGTGGACAACCACAAAATCTGTAAATCTTTAGTTATTTTCATTGCAGGTGATATATTTGTTTCAAAGCTTCATTCTGCGATTATGAATATAATAACTTTATTGCAAATCTGCTTAGTTATAGTGCATTTAGTTTTTCATTTCATACAGAGTAGACACACACATGAAGATGTTACTGGGAGACTTTGTATAATTCTAAACACAATATAAGTATGTGTTTATAATTGCATCTTATCAACAATATATTAATACAGTTACAGAGCATTACGATTGTGAGGGACTCCTTCCATGTTCCAGGAGAGAAAACTATCAGAAGCAGAGGGCTTGATCTGTGGAGAGGAAAGCATGAAATTACAGAGAGTGTGTGTGTATGAGAGAGAGAGAGAGATAGAGGGGGGGATAGAAAAGGAAGAAGGATGGGGGATGGACTGAGCCAGTCACAGAGCAGGAAGTGAAGATAAAAAAAAAAAAGAGAAATGCAGAGTGAGAGAGAAAGAAAAAAACTGTGTAGGCCACTGAAAAATCCTACATAGAATGCTATATCTAAAGCAAAATTAACCATTCAAATCTGTGTGTGGTTTCGTAGAATAGCCTATAGGATAAATCAAGAGGAGATTTTGAGAAAGCATAATGTAAATAATCAAATGAGAACAGCCACACTCTCCTCTTCCCCTCTCTGCTGTCTCTCTCACTCTCTCTCTCTCTCTCGCTCCCTCTCTTTCTCTCTCTACCCACCCCCTCTCCTCATTCTCTCTGCCTGCCTGCCTCATGTTCTCTCCTAGCAGCAGCAGCCTCTCTCTGCTTGCAAAAGCAGCAGAACTTTGCTATCAGCACGTGGGGGATGGGCAGCACAGCACACAGCTCAGCACAGCCCTCTTCTCCTCTACAATGCAGGGCTTTCTGGCGATGAGCTACAGCAGCCAGGCTCATACTACTGACTAGCATGGGAAAGGGATCCCCTTAGTTGAAGTTTTGTTTATTTATGTTTTCTCTCTGAAATGTGCATTAAGGGAGGAAGGACATGCAGGCTGTTAAAGGAGGGAGGGAGGGAATGAGGTGTGGGGGTCAGCAGCCTGCCTGACTATATTGGCTAGGGAGGGAGGAGTGGTGCTGTGTGCTGCTAGAATATAGGGAGAGGCAGACAGAGGAGAGAAGGGGGTTGGGATATATCTCTTTTTTCTCTTTAGCATAAACTTGGTGTTTATTATAAGGGGGCCCTGCCTATTTTTTACCCCCGCTTTCCTATTGTCCACCCTCCCCCATTCACTGCTGTTATAGTCTGTTACACCTGGGTTAAATATATTTTGTCTGCACACTTCTTTATAGAATTTAATAGATAGTATAGTAAACAACAGTCCAGGAAATAATGCCTTTGTCTTACATGGATTCCACAAACCACTATATGAATTTGTTGCATTATGAATGATTTATAATGTAGAAGTATGTTTACGTTTCATTTGGCTTATCGTGAGCTAAATACACTATAGCAGAATAAATACAGATATATTATAAGGTGTTTGTTGGTCGTCAAAATACAATACAGTCTTCATAAAGTAATATATTTATTTCTTGGACCATTTGAACATGGAAAGATTCACTCCAAAGACCCACTCAACTATCATGAGACAGAGGCGGACACTCTGCTTTGGATGGAACTACTACAACCATCCTCAAGGCTTTATAATCTCAAGTCATCAACCACTCGAAATAACACTGGTTGAATCAGGTGCTATGAAGACAATATGAAGTGTTATGAAGACTACTTAGATTTGACTCCTTACACAGTCCCATGGTGGTGATTTAGGAGTGTTTACTCTGTACCCCACCGTGTAGCTGACCATGATGCATCACCCCCAGCGTAGTAGCCTGGGTTTCTCCACCATCACCACGGATAGACCTGGACACATGCCAGGGGAATACAGCCAGGAACTACTTTTTCTTGTGATGGCAAGTATTGATTGCAGGCCTCTCTGATAAAACAGACAAACAGTGTGTCAAGGAACATTATTATTTCAACATTTGGAGTAAATGGTAGGTCAATGGGATAAACATAATGCTATGATAAGTAATATTTAGAAGACATTGGTTGGAATTAATAATATGAGATCATTTTTTTGTTATTTATGCAATTGACAACAAGAGGACCTGCACTCAGCATTGTCTCAGCATCACAGGCCTTTGCTAGGAGAGTATATAGGAGAAGAAGAAGAATAATAAGCACATTGCTGGAGAATGCTCTGTTATGGTGTCCACTAACCACTGTTACAACACCTGACCGTGATCCAAAAGTTTAACAATGCGTCATTCCAACCACATACACAAGACTGAACTGTAAATTATACATACTCAAAATTCATCATCATGAAATCCAAATTCTTAGGGCTTTTTTATTAGCTTAAAATCCACACCAATATGAGTGCAACATCGCTGGCCAATAACATTCTGCAGTTCCTTCCAAAGAGTAAGTGATTTAACAAAGTTCACCCAGAGGCCTTGACGAGCCATTCAAAGTTATTTTTGTTCAGTCTGTGTCATAAAGCTTAATGTATAAATAGATATAGAGATGTTTTTGTATAGTACATTTATTTATATTTTTTTGAACCAGGTCGTGTGATGGTAAAAGTGTCAGTCTTGAGGAAGTTAATTGATGAGGGATCATTGAGAAGTTTTTTTAATCCCCAGGGATCTAGTCTGGGAATGGAGCCATTCGATCGCCAAGCCAACCTAATAATGTGGAGTGGAATTTCCTAACAAGACTGGAGTTGAGTTTGGAATAACTGGGAGACACACACACACACACTTGCATTCATTACTGAAAAAGCAGCTCTGCTACTTCAGCCTGCCAAATATATATATACACACACACACACACACACACACACACACACACACACACACACACACACAGAGAGAGAGAGAGCTTACATTCATTCAACAACATGCTGTCATAGACGCACATGCTCACAGTAAATGTCAGGGAGACTCCCACACAAAGGCCTGCCACACAGGCTTGCTCACACGTGCACAAACACACAGACCCAAACACACACCCATAAAATAAGACCACACAAAGTGCAGTTGGGCTGTGTCCAGTTGGTTGCCAGGCAGCAGTAGAATACCTAGTCTGGAGTGTGCAGAGGAACGAGGATTTTTAGAAATTAATCAAAAATCTATAAATATTCAACCCCTTTGTTATGACAAGCCTAAATAAGTTCAGGAGTAAAAATGTGCTTAACAAGTCACATAATAAGTTGCATGGACTCACTCTGTGTGCAATAAAAGTGTTTAACATAATTTTTTTATGACTACCTCATCTCTGTATCCCACACATGTTATGGGTATAGTTTTCATCTGTAATGACTAGGGAGTTTTGTATGATAAAATGAAACATAATAGAGCAAAGCACAGACATAATCCTAGAGGAAAACCTGGTTCAGTCTACTTTCTAACAGACACTGTGAGACAAATTCACCTTTCGGCAGGACGATAACCTAAAACAAAAGGCCAAATATAGACTGGAGTTGCTTACCAAGATGACATTGAATCCAGGTGTGCAAAGCTCTTAGAGACACCCAGAAAGACTCACGGGTGTAATCACTGCCAATGGTGATTCTAACATGTATTGACTCAGGGGTGTGAATACTTGTGTAAATTAGATCTTTCTGTATTTCCCTTTCAATAAATTTGCAAAAAAGTTGAAAGACGTTTTCACTGTCATTACGGGGTAATGTGGGTAAATGGGTGAGAGAAACACATATTTAATCAATTTTGAATTCAGGCTTTAACACAACAAAATGTGGAATCGGTCAAGGGGTATGAGCTCTTTCTGAAGGCACTGTACATAATAGCTCAGACTTGCATACGTGTATACCCAATTCAAATACTTAATCTGTTTAAAAAAGGAATGCAATGCATCATGATATTAGAAACAGGTTATTATCAATGATAACTCACACCTAAAAGAGTTTGATTTGATACAAAGGGATCAAACCATGTTTGTTATCACCCTCCAACACACCAGCAGCTTTTATCACCAGATACTATGTAGGCACCAAATCACTGTTGAAGAAAATAGTGTGAGGCTGCTGGTATTTTGTATACATCAGGGATGGAATCCTCTCAGCTCCTAATGTGAATATAGGCTACAGATGTAGGATCTTAATTTGAGCCAGTTTTCTACAGAATGAAAACAATGCTGCAGCAACAGGAAGTGTGAATTATTATGTGGATTATAGTTCATGAATATTTTTTGTAGGGGTTGATATATTTGATGTGGGGCAAATCAAGTCTGATATGTATAAGTAGAAATTACAAACTTTAGAAGCCTTTTTAAACCTTTTAAACCAATACAAGTAAGATCAAATTAAGATCCTACACACACAGACACAACTCCACGCGCCCTGACAGGCTTTCACAACAAAGCTAATAGGACGTATTCAGGTTACACCAGTGCACTTTTATCTGAGAAGGACTTTTTCTCTGGAGCTATCATTTGCTCGGGGGCATTTCTGATGTATTTTCATTCTTAAAAATCCCTGAATATATTGTATGAAAACTGCAGTCACACAGGTTGGAACACAGACAAGAATGCATACACACCTCTGTAAACATTCCATTTCTCTCACAGTGTGTGTGTGTGTGAGAGAGAGAGAGGGAAGGGTACCCCCGGTCTAAACAAAGCACAGAGCACGGCAATAAGGTTAAGAGGACTCACAAAACATGGTGTCCTTCTCACAAGGACAGAGAAGTGCTCCAGACAGTCTTTCAAAAGGGATTAAAAGAGAGAGCAGAGAGAATGGAGAGAATCGTCTCTATAATGGTAGGAACTCATCATTGTCCTCACACTGAGAACTGCTCCTTAGTGGGTCATAGAGCACACCGTGCTCATTCCTCTTGTTGCACAAATACACACACACACACCGTGCAGCTTGTACCTCTGGTGACAAAATACTCACAGTTTGTACCTGACAATCACACTGAGCACGCTGTCATCAAAAGGGGAAGACGAGAGAAGGACTGATGGGTAGCACAGAGGAGTGTCAGGTACAGAAAGAAAGAAAGAAAGAAAGAAAGAAAGAAAGAAAGAAAGAAAGAAAGAAAGAAAGAAAGAAAGAAAGAAAGAAAGAAAAAGAAATGAAAGAAAGAAAGAGAAAGAAAAGAAAGAACAATAAAATGACTCTACAAGAAGCTTCTATTTTGTTTGGCTCATGTAAAACAGACATGACAGTCATTACACTCCTTGGTTTCTATATAGTACACAGAGAGGAAAACGTTTAGCCAAACTGATTGATGCGCCAGGTCTGTAATCAATGGTAGGGGACAAAGACATTTGAGTTGTATAGAAGAAACAGCCCTTGAAGCTGTGCATATCAATCTGAACCATGACAGACTGAGAAGCTGAATCGGACCGCTAGTTGCCCCCCAAAGAAAATACAAAGAGTCTATTTAGAAGTTTAGGCTTTGATGGCGGTTTAAATTTATCATAAGATTTGAGTACTTGAGTGTACAAATCGTCATCCAAACAGCTATGTCCTGCAGTACTATTAATACAACTCTACTGCATTGCATCACTATTATGGTTCCCTGAACTGCCTGAGTGACAGTTACTGTGTGACAGTGAGGAGAAACTCAATCAAAATAGGATCATTCCCTCTCAGTCTCTATGTTATAGCCTATTGTTTACAGATGTGTCTTTGTGCCTCTGAGTCTAGTCTCTAACGTGGTTTACAGTGTTTGTGTTGTTTGGTGTGTGAGCCAGGGCGCCACAACAACTCACAGAGGGCATAGATGAAGGGAAATTCTAAACACTGTGAATGTATTAACAACAGTAGCTACAGTTTGATCAGAGATATGTGCAGGAGTCAGAGAAGGATGAGAGAGAGAGAGAGAGAGAGAGAGAGAGAGAGAGAGAGAGAGACCGAGAGCCTGAGAGAGAGAAAGCCCCTTCAATTGAATTGAGAGGAAATACATGCATGTACTGTATACATACAGTTACAGAGACAAAGGAGGAGAAATTGTGAATAAACTGAGGCAGTGACATTGTCAACATACAGAATACATGCAATGCTTTTAATGCTGTTTGAATGCTGGAGAGAGAGGGAGGTAGGTCAAAACCAGGCGTCAGACCAGACACCCTTCCACACCCTCCTCTGTGGGCCTGGGGACCGTAGTTGTGGTGGCTCCATCACCATGGGAAAGGTACAGCTGTGACAGTGTGACAGGAGCTGCCGCCGCATGAGGTCGACGGCACACTTCAGGAATGACCCCTCGCACCCATGCCGGGGGTTCCCTGTTCCCGCACCACCACACCCGCTCCAACCCTCCCACCATGCACACAAACAAACACTCACCGTCCGCCACCACCCACCAGTCAACTGTGAAAACAAAACTTAGTCCTGGCTTTGTGACGTCCCTATGGGGGGAACAGTAGATAAAGGCTTTGGAAGGAGAGCTATTATCTGAGCCTGAATGTGAAGGCTGTGTGTGTGTGTGTGTGTTTGTGCGTGCGTGTGTGTGTGTGTGTGTGTGTATAATGAGGGGTGTAGGATTTGAGATATTTGCATTGAAATGCTGAAAAAAGAGAAATGGAGCTGAGATTGCTCCTTTGTAGGCCTATCGCTGACTGATAGCTGATTGACTGGACACGCCTCCTATCTGAATAACTAGAAATTAGAGAGTAGACACTACAAAGCAGAAGCTGCCATCTCACTCTCTCTGTCCATTGAGTCATCCACTAAGGATAACCAACATAAATGGCTATAGTATATGATGACTATAATGTAGGACAAATCAAGCTTAGCTTACGTATGGCATTGGGTCTGTTGCTAACTATTACCAGATGAGGTGGCAGGACATTATCTATGCGTTCCTTGAAATATGACCATAACATTTGGAATGCAAACCAGCTTCTATAATTTGGAACATGTAGGATTTGGAACATTGTCACGTTTAGAGGAGAGGATATTTGAACTCTTGAGAGAGACACTGCTGCCTCGGCAGGGCTAAGCTGAACATATCTGTTGCCAAATAGGGCATTTATAAAAGGTTGGCACATACCCTTACAGCGTGGAGGCTGGCAAAGGCATGATGCCCGCATCCTCAGATTGCTAACCAAGGAGGGTTTGTTTGGCATGTGTCACTGTAGTGTTCTGCTGCCTAGCTGTGGCTCCAACCGCTGAGAAACAGAGAGAAATAGAAATTCATCATCAGATCTGAGGCTGAAAGTATTGATGAAAGAAAAGTGATTGATGAGATTGTGTTGTTCTATTGTTGATTTGCTTTGGGTCTGTGGCCATGCACAGAACTGGAGGGGTAAGCAAAGCACTCACTAATTAATTAACAATATCATTTTCATTAGTAAGAGTGCAACACTGTAACAGTGAAATACTCCAAGTCATTTTGGAAATTAGTGTCTTCTAAGTGTCATATATTGTACACTGAACAAAAATATACAGTAAATGCAGCATGCAACAATTTCAAAGATTTTACAGAGTTACAGTTCATATAAGGAAATCAGTCAATTGAAATAAATCCATTAGGCCCTAATCTATATATTTCACATGACTGGGAATACAGATACCTTAAAATAAAAAAAAGTAGGGGCGTGGATCAGAAAACCAGTCAGTAGCTGGTGTTACCACCATTTGCCTCATGCAGTGTGACACATCTCCTTCTCATAGAGTTGATCAGGCTGTTGATTGTGGATATTGGCGGGAACTGCTCAATGGGGGACATGTCTGGTGAGTATGCAGGTCATGGAAGAACTGGGACATTTTCAGCTTCCTGGATGTGTGTATAGATCTTTGCGACATGGGGTCGTACATTATCATGCTGAAACATGAGGTGATGGCAGCGGATGAATGGCACAACAATGGGCCTCAGGATCTCGTCATCTCTGTGCATTCAAATTGTCATTGATAAAATGCAATTGTGTTCACAACGTTGACATAAAAAAAACGATCGCCCACGCGACACCATACACGCTGTGAGCATTTGCAGTCAGGTCAAGACCCTGGTGAGGACGACGAGCACGCAGATGAGCTTCCCTGAGACGTTTTCTGACAGTTTATGCAGAAATTCTTTGGTTGTGCAAACCCACAGTTTCATCAGCTTTGCAAACCCACAGTTTCATCAGCTGTCCAAGTGGCTGGTTTCAGACGGTCCCGTAAGTGAAGAAGCCAAATGTGGAGGTCATGGACTGGTGTGTTTACACGTGGTCTGCGGTTGTGAGGCCTGTTGGACTTACTGCCAAATTCTCTAAAACAACATTGCTTATGGTAGAGAAATGAACATTAAATTCTCTGGCAACAGCTCAAACAGCTCTGGTGGACATTCCTGTAGTCAGCATGCCAATTGCACGCTCCATCAAACTTGATATATCTGTGGCATTGTGTTGTGTGACAAAACTGCACATTTTAGAGTGGCCTTCTAATGTCCCCAGCACAAGGTGCACTTGTGTAATGATCGTGCTGTTTAATCATCTTCTTGATATGCCACACCTGTCAGGTGGATGGATTATCTTGGCAAAGGAGAAATTCTCAAAAGGAGAAATAAGCTTTTTGTGCATATGGACAATTTCTGGAATCTTTCATTTCAGCTCATGAAACATGGGACCAACACTTTACATGTTGCATTTATATGTTTGTTCAGTGTATCATAAATCATAACACAATCCTCAATCAGGCTGCTACAATAAAGTGACTTATAAGAACACATACAGTCAGGGACAACAGCTATGTTTCATTTCACACACCAAGGAGAGAGACATTAGTGTGCCTTCCTTCCTTCCTGCGTTCATTTCAGCAAATCAAACAATTTCCGTGAAGAGGAAGAGGAGGAGGGGGGAAATATAGCTCAGTTATCGTAGCCTGTTATAACTCTATTCCTTTTTAGAAAATGCAATTTAGAAAGAAAATGAAAAGAGGGGGATAATGGATGAAAAGATGAGGCACCACCCCCAGTAGACCTCTATCTGTCAGTCAAAAAAAAACATATTAGGGGGGAGTTCAAAACAATGGTGCATTCACAATCACAGTATCTTAATACTATTAGTTATGTAATATATGTAATATATAGATATGTCTATTGTTGTGTGCTGTTTGAACACTGAGAAATAGAAACATTAAGCAGGAGGCGAAGGGGTGTCTTGGTTTGGTTTGCCTGTAAGTCCCTTCTTCCACTGCAAGAGAAGAGAGAGATAGAGTGAGGGCAACTGGTGAGGGAAAGAGAGGGAGAGGAGGCCCAGCAGACTACAAAAAAAAAAACGGCACAAGGCGGTTATGCAGAAACCCAGATTTAATGTAAGGCTTGGCTCCCTGTTATAACCAGGAGAGAGAGGGAAAAGCTGGCCTGGATCAGGCTGATGGAGGAGAAGGAGGCAGAGACAGAGAGAGTGAGAGACAGAAGGGAGTATGGAGAAAGAGAACGCAGCCTGTCAAAGAGTCAGTCCGTCATCCACAAACCCAGCCTACTAGTAGAGCTTTCAAAAAGGATTCTGTCCAATCAGAGAAATTGCTGGCCCTGCACCCATGGTGATCATCTACTTGTCTGAGAGGAATGTTTTCCTATTGAAATTAAACTACTATCTCTTAGCTCTAACGCTGGGTAAACAATGGCATAATGCATTAAATGAACAAAACAGGCTCCAGGGAAATCAGGCCTCAACACTATAAATTGACAACCCCCCCCCCCCCCCCCCCCACACACACACACTGCCCTTGGTTTTTATGGTTTCAGGCTCAATAACCCTGTTATTAAACCACGTTTACTCTAACCACATGCATGTCCTTGTCGTATCAATAAGACAATGCATACATGCAACCAATATTAGCTTGATCAAACCAGGTAGTGATATAAACTGTACTGGTGGTGGTGGTGATTTTAAATCTGTTTAAATCTGTTGTGGCAAGCAGACCTATTAATAATAAAATGACCAAATATTTTACAACGGCTGGAGCATTGATACATTTTAGGTAAATCTGTATATAACGCATGCTGAATAAATTTATATCAACTTCCTTTTGTAGTAGTAGCCTAGTCATGCCACCATATCCCCAGATTATATTCTCATTTGGTAATTTATGTCATTTGAAACATTAATATTCAAGGCTATGAGGAAGTGTAATTCAAGGGCAGCCAGTGTAATCTCTACTGGGGGTCTTCAGTCTGGCAATATATTTAAAATCAACCACATAATCAAGGCAAGAAAAACTGTTCAGCCACACAAAGCCTAGTGTGAAAGGAAAGGGGGAACGGCTCCAGCCTCTAGCAGGTTCTGTGTGCTTTAGGCTGTAAGCACTGCCTCCCCAAATGTGTGACTCTGGATGTGTCCCAAATGGCACCCTATTCCCTATGTAGTGCACTACATTTGACCAGGGCCCATTGGGCTCTATTAGGGCTCTGGTCAAAAGTAGTGCACTATTTAGAAAATAGGGTACCATTTGGGACACAACCTCTGTTTGGTTTGTTTTCTCTGCTGGAGATCAGGTAGGAAACCCTCAGCAGCGGTTCCTCGCCCACAGCTTAATCTCAGCCACAATGACAGGGGGACAAAGCCGTCCGGCAGCCCGACAAGGCCCCGCTATTATGTAATAATCGACAGCTGGACACTACAGGGAGGGGTAAACCCCAGCCCCATCCCAACCATGTCCCTGTCGCCATGGCAGCACGCTCTCTGTGTCAATCAGACAGATGTGACAATCAAACAGGGGACTGACTGAGGGGAGAAGGTCCTGTGCAAAAACTACCCCTGCACCCTAACCCCTAGCCCCTAAGGTTTATGGGAAAGGGGATAGTGGGATTGGGTTAGGGGTTGTTCTGGACAGTAGCATGGGTTTTCCGACAGGAGGGGCCATCTAGTCACAGAGTGGTCAATACAGTCTAAATCAAAATAACAGCACAGCCTAGTGCAGAATGCTGACCTGACATTTCCTCCAGATAATCCAATGAATGTCATCAAGAGATACAGGAAGTCATCCAGAGATACAGATAATCTACATTATAATTCCAAGGCTGTTCTTCCCACTCTCCAAATGTGACCATTACTGAAAGTTACACCAGCACTGACTGAAATGTAACCACTATGTTTATTTTGCATTAAATCCTCCTCCTGCTTTTACACAATGATTTTCTGAAGTAAAAAGACTAAGATCAGCTTTCTGGATGAGAAAGAGAGAGAGTGAGAAAGAGAGCCGCTGTCTGTGATGATAGAGAATTATTTTCTTTGAAGTCCTCCCAAAAAATCTTCTTGGTTGCACAACAACAAAATGAACCTCCCCGCTGTCAGCCTCTTTCAGAGACATGGGAGAAGGCATGTGCATTTGTTTAGATACTCCCAACACTCCAACAGGAGGTGATTTTTCTCTATTGTGTTCCCTAATATGTCATCTCTTTGAAATGGTGGCACATTGACACTGAACACAGCGGCACCGCAATGTTTGATTAAACTCCTGGCTGAGGCCGCCTCATTCCTTGCAGTCGGTCAGGCTTTTCTTTTCTCACATGTGCTGCAGACTGGCTGCCTGTATCTCTGTCCAACAGCCCCTTTGATGCTCGGAACACAGACGAGGACAGACAGCAAAGCCACTACACAACACAACACTAAACAATACATTAATTGCACAATAACAGTGACAAACGGTGCCCACAAACTGTTAGGGGCTACATACAGCGGCAAGAAAAAGTATGTGAACCACAATTACCAGAATATCTGCATAAATTGGTCATGAAATTTGATCTGATCTTCATCTAAGTCACAACAATAGACAAACACAGTCTGCTTAAACTAATAACACACAAACAATACGTTTTCATGTCTTTATTGAACACACCGTGTAAACATTCAAGGTGCAGGGTGGGAAAAGTATGTGAACCCTTGGATTTAATAACTGGTTGACCCTCCTTTGGCAGCAATAACCTTAAGCAAACGTTTTCTGTAGTTGTGGAACAGTCAGGAGGAATTTTGGACCATTCCTCTTTACAAAACTGTTTCAGATCAGCAATATTTTTGGGATGTCTGGTGTGAACCGCTCTCTTAGCGTCATGCCACAGCATCTCAATCGGGTTGAGGTCAGTACTCTGACTGTGCCACTCCAGAAGGTGTATTTTCTTCTGTTGAAGCCATTCTGGTGTTGATTTACTTCTGTGTTTTGGGTCGTTGTCCTGTTGCATCACCCAACTTCTGTTGAGATTCAATTGGCAGACAGATAGCCTTACATTCTCCTGCAAAATGTCTTGATAAACTTGGGAATTCATTTTTCTTTCAATGATAGCTCCCAAGTGGCTCCTAAGGGGCGCAGTGGTCTAAGACACTGCATCTCAGTGCATCTCAGCGCATCTCAGCTAGAGGAGTCACTAGACAACCTGGATCTCGACTGTATCACAACCGGCCGTGATTTGGAGTCCCATAGGGCGGCACACAATTGGCTCAGCGTCGTCCGAGTTTGGCCGGTGTAGGCCGTCATTGTAAATAAGTATTTGTTCTTAACTGACTTGCCTTGTTAAATAAAGGTTAAATGTAAATAGCAAGCTGTCCAGGCCCTGAGGCAGCAAAGCAGTCTCCAAACCATGATGCTCCCTCCACCATATTTTACAGTTGGGATGAGGTTTTGATGTTGGTGTGCTGTGCCTTTTTTTCTCCACGCATAGTATTGTGTGTTCCTTCCAAAAAACGTAATCTGTCCACAGAATATTTTGTCAGTAGCGCTGTGGAACATCCAGGTGCTCTTTCGCAAACTTCAGACGTGTAGGAATGTTTTTTTGGGACAGCAGTGACTTCTTCCGTGATGTCCTCCCATGAACACCATTCTTGTTTAGCGTTTTACGTATTGTAGACATGTCAATAAAGACGTTAGCATGTTCCAGAGATTTCTGTAAGTCTTTAGCTGACACTCTAGGATTCTTCTTAACCTCATTGAGAATTCTGCACTGTGCTCTTGCAGTAATCTTTGCAGGATGGCCACTCCTAGGGAGAGTAGCAACAGTGCTGAACATACTCCATTTATAGACAATTTGTCTTACCGTGGACTGATGAACATCAAGGCTTTTAGATATACTTTTGTAACCCTTTCCAGCTTTATGCAAGTCAACAATTCTTCATCTTTAGGGCAGGGCAGCTCTAACCAACATCTCCAATCTCGGTTAGCTGACTCCTGACTCCAATTAGCTTTTGGAGAAGTCATTAGCCAAGGGGTTCACATATTGTTTCCAACCTACACTGAGAATGTTTGAATTATTTATTCAATATAGACAAGAAAAATACAATAATTTGAGTGTTATTAGTTTAAGCACACTGTGTTTGTCTATTGTTGTGACTTGAAGATGAAGATCAGATGACATTTTATGACCAATTTATGCAGAAATCCAGGTAATTCCAAAGGGTTCACATACTCTTTCTTGCCACTGTAAAGCTGTCCCAACAGCAAATCCCATTAGCAGTCCCAACACCTTACCACTGCTACACCTGGCTATCAGTGGAGCCTTGTCTGGAAGTGAAGTTATTAATTCAGCCTCATTTACTGCCTTTAAAAAAAACGTAGCTGATATGGCTGATATTGCTTAAACAAATGTAGTTTCTACTGATAATTGAGATGTATAAACTATGGCATAAGGGGACGAGGAGCGGATAAGAGGCAATCCGTAATTTCGATTAGGACGGACGTAGTCAATATAACTATTTGTTCAGGCTTTTGAAACATACAGCGACAGAATTCCGAACATGGGCCGTTCTTACAGTATACTCCCTGTATACCAAGTCAGAACAGTAGAATAAATAAAAGGGGCATATAAGCAGACAATGAAAGCTCTTACAATATTCGATGATTACATTTCTGTAATGGTTGGCTAAATGTGCACCACCAAGTCAGAACAGTATGCTAAGTTATGAGGGGAAAGGAACCAAATTATTAGGGTGAGGCACATTAGCTACTAACAGCTTACTACACAACATACACTTAGTATTACTTTCTTAGATACAGTATACAATGCATATCTCCCTGGCATATTACATAATTTATGCAGCAGCATACAATACATTTTTGGACTCACCTTGTTGTGCTGTGCAAACTTGAACAGGAAGGTGGTGTGTCGGTCCTTTGTGGGCAAATTTTGTCATGAAACTTTGTCATCAAAGTCTGGTATTCTCTGGATGTATGGTACTTTGAAGATAACTGGGAACTCTGGAAAAAAGACAAGGTTGAATTATGACGTCAGAGATCTTCAGGTCCTAGCTGTAGAAAGAGGCCAGAGTTCCCAACTTGCAATTCCGAGTTGGATGACCTTTCTAAACCACTCATAGTTGAATTTGCGATTTCCAACTTGTTATGTAATGTTTATGTCCAAAGGCCGATGAGAGACAGATAGAGGAGGACAGAGGAGGACAGACAGAGGAATCAGACAGAGAACAGAGGAAAAACAGACCGCGGAATCAGATAGAGGAGGACAGACAGAGGAGGACAGATAGAGGAGGACAGAGGAGGACAGAGGAATCAGACAGAGAACAGAGGATGACAGACAGCAGAATCATCAGATAGAGAAGGACAGACAGAGGAGGACAGACAGAGGAGGACAGAGGAGGACAGACAGAGGAGGTCAGACAGAGGAATCAGACAGAGGACGAAAGACAGAGGAATCAGATAGAGGAGGACAGACAGAGGAGGACAGACAGACAGAGGAATCAGACAGAGGACGACAGACAGAGGAATCAGATAGAGGAGGACAGACAGACAGAGGAATCAGACAGAGGACGACAGACAGAGGAATCAGATAGAGGAGGACAGACAGAGGAATCAGACACAGGACAGACAGAGGACAGAGAGGAATCAGACATAGGAGCACAGACAGAGGAGGAAGGACAGAGGAGTAAGACAGAGAAGCACAGACAGAGGAGGACAGACTGAGGAGGACAGACAGAGGATTAAGACAGAGGAGAACAGAGGAGCAGGGGATAACCAACAGACCAATAGGGAGGTGTGTTGGTTTTGCCACCCATTCCAAATACTTGAGTGTTGTTTGAGGGAAGAATCCATTCCAGCACCAGAGGGCAGACAGTGGAGAAGGTTGGCTTGGATAGACTGAGGGTCAGGCTGCTTCAGAGAGTATATGGTCGCGGAGTTGTGATGCATCTTAGGCTATATAGAGTCTATGGTCGGGGAGTTGTGGCCTTCAAGCATGGTTAGCCTATATCACAGGACTGAGGTCTGGCTGAATGAATAGAATGAACTAATACCTTTCTAGTGTAATACATAAGTTATCTCTGGAAAAAAATAGGTATTCTATTCTATTCTATTCTATTCTATTCCAGTATTCATGTTGCCTACCATGTGACTGGAATATTTTCTAAGAATGCATATGGAACAATAATACAGTTGATTTCACTATAGCAAAATATAAAGGTTGATACTCAAACATGTATCTTGTTTGAGATAGATTACCTCACCACTGTGTGTTGCAGGCAGGCTTTGCCAGCATTATTTCCATGAGGTAAAATATCAGCTCTAGTCTGGAGGTCAGAACACCAGCCCTGCTCTCAATGAACACGGTGGGATTTATTAACAGTTACAATGTTGAAATAGACAAATAGATGCTTAAATTCAGTCATTGAGACAATATTTAAGCTCATCAATTTAAGAATTGTAAAGCTGGAGTTGTGTTTGCATACTTTTTAAAGGGTTTTTGTGATAGATTAAAATCAAACTCCACTCCGGGTTTTCGACACGATTCTAGCTTCAATTTACTGTGTACGCTTTCAGCGGCGAAGTACGCACTGACAACCTTAAGGATTCCTCCGCGGCTCACTTGTGTGTGTATATGTGACTGTGTTTTTTTTGCCGGAAAACTACAAAATACCCAGCCATTTCACCTTAGAAAATGGTGCTAGAAAATATGATTTTACTCACTCTTCCACAGGGGTGTGTGTATCGTGGTTGAAATCTGCTAAATTACGATTTTAGTCAACTTAGGCACTATTTCGTCTGACTGTCCTGTCTTTCTAACACATACAATGCATTCCTGTGTTGCTCCGCGGGTGATGGGGCCTGCCTGCCTGCTGCTGCTGTTCCTGTTACTCCCGCTTTAGAAGAGAAGAGTAGGGAAGAGGAGAGGAGAGGGTGAAGGGGAGAAGAGAAGTGGGTGACGGGGAAAGAAACCAGGGGATAAGGATAAAGAAAAGTGGTAGAAAATATAGTTTAAAAGGCAATTTGGGAAAGATAGTTTATCAACATACATATTGAATTGGTACATTCATAATATACATAAATGCACAAAGATTGTCTGGGAATGAAATAGGTTATTCTACCAGCAATTTAGTATTTGTTTCTGCACATTTGAGGAAATTCTGTTTATAATTCTTCCCAAACATATTTTCCCATATTATTTATAAAAATGGGGGAAATATATATTTTACACATATTCTATGCAATGGTAGGATATGACTATATGTTATTTTGTAGGTAGGCCCAATAGGCAAACCCATTCATTCAAAACAGTGATTTTAAGGCAAATTTGCTCCCCGCGTTCATATTCTTAATTTCCAATATCTTTAAAGGAGACTTCCCTCCCACTCCCTTTGCTTAATATCATATATAACCCGTCAATTAATTTTGAGTCAGCTTCTGTTTTGCATAGAGGTCTGTGTCTGGGGGGCGGGCTGAGACGAGGCTCCTTGGTTTGTGAGGGATGCCTAACGTTTTCACAGCTAGACTAGTGTGGAAAACCAGATTCCACTGGCCCTAAGTGACACTTTATGGTCTCTGATTTGGTTTGAGGAGAGATTGCCAGGCAACAAAACTAGCCTGAGTCCTGAATGAAATAGCCATCTGTTCCACGGGCCGATAAAACTGAATTAATTTAACATAATCCTGGAATTCAGCTGTAGATTGATGTCTCGAGGTAAGACATCAATCTATGGATGGTGCCCCTGACCTCTCTGGTGATAAAACAAAATCTATCAATGGCAATTTTGTCATTTTTCTTCAGCTATATGCATTATACAATATTTTTGTTATAGTATGTTGTCCATACTGTATGGTTGTACATATTTCCTTCATATAGCCTGCACTGAGAGAATATAAAATGATGAAAGCAGTTAAGCAGTCTCTTATAGCCTAATTGAAATGGGACACACAGTGTCACACAGCAAAAACAAAGGACACTGGCTGTGTTGTATTCCCATACAGTGAACCAGGTCATAGTGGAATAATCCCTTTGTCTATAGGCTGTGATGTACTATATATTGCCCTATGTCCACCCTATATACTTCCCATTCATAAATCTGACCTGGGCCAAGAGGATTTGGAAGGAGATGGTTTCTTGGGTTATAGACTAATAAGAAAAACCTTAAAGCCTTAATCTTTAGGAAATATTACAGCATAATCAAATTTATTAACAGCATCAACAACTGCACTTTTTTTATTGACATTTGCAATATTACAAGATGTTGTGTAAACACAGGTTTACAAAACATCTGCACTCAGAAATGTGTGTGATTTTAATGATTTTCTAATGTAAGCAAAGCAGCTCTACATACAACAAGCACAATTTGAGTGAGTAAGGGAGTCTGGGGTTGACAGTACTGCAGTGCTAAACAATCCAGGTGAACACACGCTTGCTGACAGCTGACCCTTGACCCCTGGGAGGAGGAGTCTCTACAGTCTTTCTGCATGTTAGACACAGACTGGTTTAGCCCTTGATCCACCGTGGTGGCTGCCATTGGGTTGGGACATGGGGACACAGGGACCCTGACATAATGCCTTTTGAGAGGGAGAGGATGAGGGGTCAGCACTGCTACCCCACCACAGGGCTTTTGCATGGAGGGAACCTTTGTTCTCACTCTGTAGTCTCACTGAGATCACAACCCCCTTCCCAACCCATGCTTTCTGCGTTTGCGTACATTTAATCAGCATATTATTTACAGTAAATCAAAATCAAATTGTATTTGTCACATGTGCCGAATACAACAGGTGTAGACCTACTTACAAGACCCAAACCAACAATGCAGTTCAAGAAATAGAGTCAAGAAAATATTTACTAAATAAACGAATGTAAAAAATGTAATAAAAAGTAACACAATAAAATGACATAACAATAACAAGGCTATATACAGGGGGTACCGGTACCGAGTCAATGTGCGGGTGTACAGGTTAGTCGAGGTAATTTGTACAAGTAGGTAGGGCCATACGCACTACCCTCTGTAGAGCCTTACGGTCAGATGCCGAGCCGTTGCCATACTAGGCGGTGATGCAAACAGTCAGGATGCTCTCGATGGTGCAGCTGTAGAACCTTTTGAGGATCTGGGTACCATGCCAAATCTTTTCAGTCTCCTGCGGGGGAAAAGGTGTTGTCGTGCCCTCTTCACGACTGTTTTGGTGTGTTTGGACCATGATAGTTTGTTGGTGATGTGGACACCAAGGAACTTGAAACTCTCGACCCGCTCCTCTACAGCCTCGTCGATGTAATTGGGGTCTGTTTGGCCCCCCTTTTCCTGTATTCCACGATCATCTCCTTTGTCTTGTTCACATTGAGGGAGAGGTTGTTGTCCTGGCACCACACTGTCAGGTCTCTGACCTCCTCTCTATAGGCTCTCATCGTTGTCAGTGATCAGGCCTAGCACTGTTGTGTCGTCAGCAAACTTAATGATTGTGTTGGAGTCATGCTTGGCCACGCAGTCGTGGGTGAACAGGGAGTATAAGAGGGGACTAGGCATGCACCCCTGAGGGGCCCCGGTGTTGAGGATCAGCGTGGCAGATGTGTTGTTTCCTACCCTTACCACCCGGGGGGGCGGCCCGTCAGGAAGTCCAGGATCCAGTTTCAGAGGGAGGTGTTTAGTCCCAGGGCCTTTAGCTTAGTGATGAGCTTTGTGGGCACTATGGTGTTGAACGCTAAGCTGTAGTCAGTGAACAGCATTCTCACATAGCTGTTCCTTTTGTCCAGGTGGGAAAGGACAGTGTGAAATGGGTTTGAGATTGCGTCATCTGTAGATCTGTTGGTGCAATATGTGAATTGGAGTGGGTCTAGGGTTACCGGGATGATGGTGTTGATGTGAGCCATGACCAGCCTTTCAAAGTACTTCATGGCTACCGACGTGAGTAATACTGGGCGGTAGTCATTTAGGCAGGTTACCTTTGCATTCTTGGGCACAGGGACTATGGTGGTCTGCTTGAAACGTGGGTATATCAGACTCGGTCAGGGAGAGGTTGAAAATGTCATTGAAGACACTTGCCAGTTGGTCTGTGCATGCTCTGAGTAAACGCCCTGGTAATCTGTCTGGCCCCACGGCCTTGTGAATGTTGACCTGTTTAAAGGTCTTGCTCACATCGGCTACTGAGAGCGTGATCACACAGTCGTCCGGAACAGCTGGTGCTCTCATGCATGCTTCAGTGTTGCCTGCCTCAAAGCGGGCATAGAAGGCATTTAACTTGTCTGGTAGGCGTCACTGGGTTTCCCTTTGTAGTCCGTAATAGTTTGCAAGCCCTGCCACATCCGACTAGACTACTATTGTATGGTGTGTATAGACGGCAAATTTGCATCCCATTGTGGCCACACTGAAATAAAGTATCCAACGTTCACAACCCCATGCTTCACAATCTATTCCCTGCACACATTAAATCATTGCATTAGATTAGCACATTAGATATAAATGAGATGCAGTTTGAATAATTGCTCTGTCCTTTTTGTCTCTGCCACTGTCATATATGTCCCTCTCACCCAGTCCTCATAGATGATCATCCTCATGATCACACTTACCGTAACTCCACTGTGACTTACTATGACTCCATCAGTCTATGTAATGAGACTCTGACAAATCCTGATGTCATTATTGCTCTTGTGTCAGACTGTGGTGTGGTGTTATCATGATGATGTGTGCTTTACTTCATATACTGATAACCTATACACGTCACAGATCCTCTTTTGTTGTCTTTTTATAATTGTTGATGCAGGTCGCGTTAGTGTACAGAGGCAAACACACTTTGACTGTGCAGATTATGGTAATGATTGTTATGGTAATGATGATGTAGTTCAGAAACACGATCATGCTCTATTGATCAATCCAAGAATACATCTTGAATAAAGCCCATATAAGGTATTATTGTCCTTGATTAAGGTTACATAGTAAACTAAGCTGTGAGGTAATTAAATAAATAAAATGGGGAAGGCAGTACATATGTTTGATTTCTTATTTCCCAAGAAAGAAAGAAAGAAAGAAAGAAAGAAAGAAAGAAAGAAAGAAAGAAAGAAAGAAAGAAAGAAAGAAAGAAAGAGTCAGTGGAGGTTGGAGTGTTTAGGAAGGGGGCAGGTGCTATTTTGAGTATTGGTTTATTGCAGGCTAGTTTTAATTAATTAACCACCAGTCTATTCTTAATTCTTAATCTGAGAAACGCTTTGACAGCAAAACGGGAGTGTGCGTCTATCTATCTGCAGCTAAGCAGTGCAGTGATGATGGTCCATAATGGATCTAACAAACAACTCTCCCTTTTATTCACAGTAATTAAAGCTGTGAAGGGGAAGAAGAGCATGGGACACAGAATCAACCAATAGTTCATAGGCCACGGAAACAGGCCCTCTGAAACAAAACATTAACTCAGGACTGCCATCTAGTGAGCAAAAGGATGTAGCACAAGTTGGAAATAAAGCTGCCTTGCTTCATTGAAAATGGCCACAAAAACACATCTGAGGTTCTTGATTAATTCAAAGTAGTATTTTAGTTTTTTTAAGGTAGAAGATACCAACATCATGCAAAAAAACAACTCATTATGTGTATTGTGTGTGTGTGTGTGTGGTTAAACATTCCTCTTATTACTATTTCCTGCCCTGTAAGCAATTAATCTATCTATAGGATTATCTGACTGTGTTTGAGAGTACTCATAGCAGGAACTATAGCTAAGTGCTAGCTGCAGTTCCAGTCACTTAGTTCTACAGAAACAGTGGGAGAATGATGGTGTAACATTAAGGTTACCAGTGTAATTATGAACCAGGAAATTAAGTTCTATAAAATCTCTGGCTTGCTGGGAAGAAGGAAGATATATTTAGAATGGCCATCCAATAGTCTCTCTGTGTGTGATGAGATTTCTTCTTCTTCTTCTTCTTCTTCTTCTTCTTCTTCTTCTTCTTCTTCTTCTTCTTCTTCTTCTTCTTCTTCTTCTTCTTCTTCTTCTTCTTCTTCTATCGCTTCTACAGCCACGCATCACATGGGGGGGGGGGGGGGGGGGCTGTGTGTGCGTGCGTGTGAGTGTGTGCATGTGTTGGAGAGAGATAGAAAGAGAGATACATTTTACCCTGTTTAGTGTTTTCAATGGGTTGTTCTTGAATTGCACGTAGCCATCCTCTCTCCCCCTCTCCCCTCCCTCCCTCCCTCTCCCTCCTCCCTCCCTCTCCCCCTCTCTGTGTGTCTGACAGCTGCCACAATTATCTCAATCATTTAGAGGGATCTTTTTTAATTTGGCAGCACAAAATTGTCAATCTTGGAAATGTAATCAGCCTCATTCCCTATTCCAGACCACGACTAAAATAAATAAGAGAGAGAGAGAGAGAGAGAGAGAGAGAAGATAGAGAGAGAGAGAGAGAGAGAGAGAGAGAGAGAGAAGATAGAGAGAGAGAGAGAGAGAGAGAGAGAAGAGAGAGAGAGAGAGAGAGAGAGAGAAGAGAGAGAGAGAGATTTCCCTGATTTCCCTTTTGGTTATTGTCTATTCCACTTGCTTTGGCAATATAAACACATGTTTCCCATGGCAATAATGCCCTTTGAATTGAGAGAGAGACAGATACTCATTAAACAACCAGACACTACAGCCAGGCAGGCAGGGGGCATGTTGCCTCAATGGACTTCTGACAAAGGGAAGGCACAGACACCCTTTCCTTCAAACGCAAACCGATCAGTGTGCGTGCATGCTTTTTTGCGTTTGTGCATGTGGGCGTGCATGCATGCGTGTGTGTTTGTGTGTGTCGGTTTGAGTGAGTATGTCAGACAGACAGAATATAAATATTCATGTCTCTCAAAGAGGTTTTAATTCTCGCACCGCTGCCCCTGTCATTCAGAATGGTGTGCATTAGAAGACTCTACTGACGAGTTCCTGTCTTGATATGTGTGTCATGAGTGTAAGTGAGTGTAACCATTAGGAAAAACAGAGAGGGAAGATGCTGTAACGTTGATCACCCTGACCTCCCAGTGGGCTTCATTTCCTTCATGTTGGATGAATTTTAGCTTAGCAAAATGGTTTGTTTAAGCAATAAGCAATAAGGTATGTGGTATATGGCCAATATACCATGGCTAAGGGCTGTTCTTATGCACAATGCCACGCGGAGTGCCTGGATACAGCCCTCTTTTTATAGCTTTTTTTTACACTCCAGATATCTTGTATTTCTATACTTTTTCATACTGCCGCTCTATGTATCATGTACCGTATATCTGTCTTTTGTGTACTTTCGTTGTGGCATTTTGCACCTGCCCTGTGTTTTGTTGTAGCTGCTTGACAATGAAATTTCCCCCTCGGGGGATCAATAAAGTACATATCTATCTATCTTAACCATTGTATATTGGCCATATACCACAAACCCCCGAGGTGCCTTATTACTATTACAAACTGGTTACCAACATAATTAGAGCAGTAAAAATAAATGTTTGTCATCCCCGTGGTATACGGTCTGATATACCATGGCTGTCAGCCAATCAGCATTCAGGACTTGACCACCCAGTTTATAATTAGATTTAAGACCAAGTCTAAATTAACCATTTTGCTATGCTAACATCCATCACTTATTTTCTACCAAATGGTAAATAGCGTGATCCAGGATCTGACTGTGCAGGTTTCACGTGTTCTCATTGGCTGAAGTCCCTCTTCTCTTCCTACAGTGGCTGTGTATAATGACCCATTATACGGCAAAGCAAGACTACCCTATCACTTCACAGACCCAACACTCATAGAATGGATTCAGAACCACTGCTTTACCATTCAGGAGCAGCACACAGCTACTACTCCGATTATATTATTTTCATGATTGCTGTTAGGCTTTAGGGGTGATTCCATCAGCACCCAGAAGAGGGCCTCCAACCCAGCTAACTCAAGGACCAACGAGGGTCTGACGTCTGAACACAAAATAGGAGAGTGGATGTGAGAGGGGGATGGAAAAAACTAGAGTGAAAAAGGGAGGTGGGGAATCTTTATGAGTGAGAGAGAACAAACCCTTGGCATTCTGAGTTCGAAAATGGCTTTTCAAGACATACACTCTCAGAACCAGAGAAGATAATTAGCTGTAATGTGCAACACATCCCCCCCTCATTGTTTTCACTGTTCTCCCGTCAAGACTAAAATAAATCAATTCACACTGTCACTTGCATTAATGGATATAACTTTATAAGATAAAGCATTGTATTATCAAAGGCTCAACTGTTTAATGTTTCCAATATTTACAAAATTTGTCAATCACTGTACGTGTCAGACATGATGCAAGGTTATATGGTACCAACAACACTCTATATAGCTTGAACTTCTGCCTCTGAAATGTAGCCTACATCTGAATTCAAATCAGTGTTTCGATTGCGTATTATCACCTTCAAAACAGGCTTGGCTAGGACTGAAAGACATCACAGACAACAGATTGGTTGTTCTACCACAAGAGAACCTCATTTGTGGGAATCTATGTATAGGATTATCTGACTGTGTTTGAGAGTACTCATCTTTCTGCCGCTGAACCTCTGAGAGTTTACAGACTCATGAATCAAATATCTTGTTGAAATCCTTGAGTAGTAATGTTGAATTATTTGATTAATTCACAAGCCTTTTCATTTGATTCACACTGTGAATATCCATGACTTTGCACAGTTGGCAGGCAGCATTAAAGAAAAGAGATGAATCTGAACTTGGCACCGCCATCCTACCAGAAGAGAGCGCCCAAGCATTGCATGAGGACACCGGTACACAAGCAATCATCAATGGGATTACTGATCCAAAATTCATGTAACTTTAATTCAGGTATGATGCCTAGAAACTGGATAGATGATAGAATTCAGCTTTGTAAGGATCACAATTGAAAATAAACACAATATCCATCACCTATCAGACTCAAAGTGAGTCTACATTACTGATGTAACAAAGACATAAACGCATCTGTGCCACAGTAACCCCTTGTTTACTTTAGCTGTTGTATACACTACTTCACTCTGATGTAGTCCAACTCTAAGCCTTCCTATTTAAACCCTCTAAACCCTTAATCTCTTCCTGGTTTGTACAGATGTGTTCCTCCTGGGTTCCTCCTGGTCTGGGCAGTGGGTCAGTAATAAACAAAGAGGGGTGGAGGGGCCATTTTGGTTTGGACAGGGAGAACCTGAGGGATTCATGAAAATGTCACCAAACCTTGAAACAGAGTGGGCAGCTGTGTGTATTTCCTATAAAACAAATGATCAAATGCCAGCCAGTCCACTGTAAACCTTGCATTGAATAAAACTAAAACATTTGATTTGTCCTATGTTGAAGTGTTCAGTAGACACAGAACATCTTCCCATGAAAAGTACTGGTACTGATATCCCTGTAAGAACTTAGAAACTGGCAAGATGAATGGCATACATTGGTTTCTATGTATCACATGTTCAATGTATTCTCCTCAGCACCTAGTAGTATCATCATGGTTAATAATAATCAACATGCTATTACCATGTTATTAACATGTAATTCATCCGCATGTTATTATCAATGGGTGAAAAAAAGGGTCTTTCTCACATAGGCCATAGCATCAGCAGACATGTTGCATCTCTGCTAGATGTTATTTAAGAGGGGACCGACCAGTTTGTTTACAAGTCTTTTCCACTTGGTGAAACTGTCCACAGCCAAGTTGACAGGCCCTGTCAGGATGGTGAGTGTGTGTCACCATCTTGGTGGTGACTGGAGGAAACATACATTAGCTTATGCTAGCTAGCAACTCTTCTTGATGTGTGAAACTGTCACATATGTATTATAAAAGCTTTTAGACAACATCCGATCTGATCATTTCAGAAAGTCAGAGTAGAATCTCTGAGGATGATTTGTGTGATGATTCGTAAAAAAACAAAAAATAAATGGTTCTCCATAGAAGAACCCAACATGCTGTGATTCCAGGATCAGTTTTTTTGGTGCCTGAGCCAGTGCTGTTTCACTAGTGAGGTAGCTACGTTGTTTACCAGCATGGTAGATGAACAGACTTCACAGTAGGCTCTCTGTTCCAGAATTAGCTGCCTGTGTACACTTGAAGAGTTTCAACATTTGTGTCACGAACGTGGTGAGTGGCAGACTAAGACGCAGCGCTGAAGTAGTGCAACATTATTATTTATTAAATCAATTGCTTGAAAATAACAAAGAGATAAACACGAACGTAA
Organism: Thymallus thymallus; assembly: GCA_023634145.1. Lineage (NCBI taxonomy): Eukaryota > Metazoa > Chordata > Actinopteri > Salmoniformes > Salmonidae > Thymallus > Thymallus thymallus. The sequence continues at coordinate 14,633,136 of CM042395.1, read as the reverse complement.
CAGGTAGGCTAAACAGCACTAAACCAAACACAATTATCCACAACAGACAGGTGAAACACCTGAACTTAAATATGGCCCCCAATTAGAGACAATGCAAAGCAGCTGCCTCTAATTTGGGACCAACACAAAACCAACATAGAAACATAATACATAGCTCTGTCAGGCTCTGACCATAGAGGAGCCAAAGGCTTCCCTTTGACCAGAGCCTGACAATTTGTGTTTTTTTCATCAGAAATGATTGCTTATGTGTACTATTGCTGTTCCCAGATTTGTTATTTATAGATGTTTATGAAAATTGTTTTTTTCTTGCAAAATGCTATACATCCATATATTTGATATGTAGTTGTCTCACCTAGCTATCTTAAGATGAATGCACTTACTGTAAGTCACTCTGGATAAGAGCATCTGCTAAAAGAATATATATATACTGTATATTTTACATACAGATTGTGTGACTGTGTGCGTGCGTGCGTGCGTGCATGCATGCATGTGTGTGTCCATGGCAGCCCCTCCAATCAATACACACATCTCGTTGATATCGTTATCTATATCAGATGCCCAGCGCGTTGTGTGGATTGAGTGGAGGGGTCTACGTCTCTTCAGTGGAAAATGATGGTGTGGTGAAAGCATAGTAGAGGAGGGAGGGGGGGGGAGAAAGAGAAGCCCTAGAGTACATGAAGATGTCAAAACTGAAGGCATCCCATGGACACACACACACACATTCACTTACAGAAATGCATGCACGCAGGAACACACACACCTCCCCTTTAACCCTTTAAAATCCAATCAGGCCTTACATACTGATTGAAAGTAGCAGAATATCATTATGACCTTCTCAGTTTAACTCATAACCTTCTGTTTCAGCCTCCCCCTCTGTCCCTTTCTGCCTTCTAACCCAGATGACACAAATGTGTCATTTATACTGTTCTTTATTAAAAATGCTGTTATTTGTTACATTTCACTGTGTAAAAATGAGCAGTACAACGTATTTCTCTGAGAGTGAGGCCGATATATAGCATTTGTCTCTCTGAAATGAAACCATCAAGTGATAGATTTAAAAAATATCTGTCATTGAACATAATTAGTGAAAAAACACATCAATCTCTTTCATCATTTCTTTAATTCAACAATAAAGGTTAATTCACTAACATTTCTGAAAATTGATATATATTGGTTTGGAATGAAACGCTTCGCTTTCTCCCAGTCTGCCTGGACTGTGTATGGGTGGGGTTGTTTGAGCTCAGAGATGATGGGTACAGGTTGAGGGCAGGGAGAAAGGGAGGAAAGAAGCAGGGCAGAGGAAGAGGTAGAGAACTCAGCTGAGAGCAATGTATCACCCAGGTACGACAATTTCTTCATTAACGAAGACACACAGACATCAGAGGGTGAGTTGGGGAGGTGGGATGGGGGAGAGGGAGGAGGAGGGGGAGAGGAGGGGTAGGGTGAAGGGGGTGGTGTGTTTGCAGACCTCCCCCTCACCACCACCCCCTTTGCTGAGCTGACTAGATGTTCCAGATTTGACTACTTATTTTTTGGGCGGTGGAACCTCATAAATCACCCAGAATGCTTTGCTCTCTGACTCATCGTCATAACCGGGGTGTTTGCACTGCTGAGGCCTCTCTCTCTCTCTCCCACTGCCTGCTCGCTCTGCAAAATATTCCTGGAAAAGGAGGGACATGTGAGAGAACTCGTAGCCAAGGACAGGATAGGAGAGTAGGCCTTATTCCAAGAATAGCTTGTGATCTGAATCTACAGATGTTGGCTAATCAATCAATCAATCAGTCAGTCAGTCAGTCAGTCAGTCAGTCAGTCAGTCAGTCAGTCAGTCAGTCTGTCTGTCTGTCTGTCTGTCTGTCTGTCTGTCTGTCTGTCTGTCTGTCTGTCTGTCTGTCTGTCTGTCTGTCTGTCTCTGTCTATCTATCTATCTATCTATCTATCTATCTATCTATCTATCTATCTATCTATCTATCTATCTATCTATCTATCTATCTATCTATCTATCTATCTATCTATCTATCTATCTATCTATCTATCTATCTATCTATCTATCTATCTATCTATCTATCTATCTATCTATCTATCTATCTATCTATCTATCTATCTATCTATCTATCTATCTATCTACTGTATATATTCAGCTCTCCTTGTGTTTTCAGTATACAGGAGAGGCACCTAGGGCACCACTATGAAACTATACACAAATAAGTAAACATGAGGACTTTCTACTGTCTGACTGGAGTTGCCTGACCCCTTAGAACAACATTGAGCTTATCAAAACTCAATTGACCTCTTCTGTTTGAGACACACAGACCAGCCTTCCACAACCTAGTGCCGGGCACACTCTGTAGAGCGTATTTGGATCACACATACACACACACACACACACACACACACACACACACACACACACACACACACACACACACACACACACACACACACACACACACACACACACACACACACACACACACACACACAATTAACGAGGACCAACAGAGAGCGCAGGTCGTAGTGATCGGAGCAAGCTGAGAGGCTAACAAGCTGTGTACTCAGCTCTCTGGACGGACAAAGACTTCAGTCACTGAACGTCTGTCTGTCTGTCTGTCTGTCTGTCTGTCTGTCTGTCTGTCTGTCTGTCTGTCTGTCTGTCTGTCTGTCTGTCTGTCTGTCTGTCTGTCTGTCTGTCTGTCTGTCTGTCTGTCTGTCTGTCTGTCTGTCTGTCTGTCTGCAGCTCAACACACATCCCATAACAGAGCAGAGAGATGGCCTAACTCAGCAGGACTTATTTGCCACTGGAAGACTGAGCAAAGGCCAGCATATGCTGCCCAATCAACAAACATCCTCACAGAGTATCCTGAAACACTCACACACAAGCAAATGTACAGGCACTCAGCCATGCACACACACACACACACACACACACACACACACACACACACACACACACACACACACACACACACACACACACACACACACACACACACACACACACACACACACACACACACACACACTGAAGACACAAGTGAGATACTTTTATACAACGTTATTTATTATTATTTTAAACAACATGAACCAGCACAAACTATAGTTTTCATATATTCAACACATAAAACCTTGGACATCCCAGTAAATTCAAACTTAAACTGTTCCCATGTGAAGGCCAGTGCTCCTTGAAGCGCTCATAAAGTGGACAGAGGTATGGAGGTATTCTGTCATAAAATGAAGGTATGGAGGTATTCTGACTGTGGGGAACCTTTGCTCCTTGCTCCTGCACACAGGCCTGCTGTCCTCCGGCCTACTGCAGTCTAACCCTAAACCGGCCAAGCCCTGCCAGCTGGATGTCACATTGCTGCTTCATTACTGTTTGCCGGTGGCTCTGTGACCCTGCAGTCTTCATTTACACCCTGGTGTGGAACCCTCCATCAATGTCCAGTCCTGGGACAGGTCCACCGCTCTTCTCCCTGAGCCTGTCAGAGAGAGAACGGTGACGTCATTATTCAGTACATATCAACCTAACCTGATACCTATCATGAAGAAGATGGAATATAAGACTTGAAGTGTATGGGTATACAGTGGCAATGAAAAGTATGGGAACCTTTTGGAAATACCTGGATTTCTGCATAAATTGGTCATAACATTTGATCTGATCTTAATCTAAGTCACAACAATAGACAAACAGTCTGCTTAAACTACTAACACACAAACAATTATATGTTTTCATGTCTTTATTGAACACACTGTGTAAACATTCACAGTGCAGGGTGGGAAAAGTATGTGAACCCTTGGATTTAAAAAATGGTTGACCCTCCTTTGGCAGCAATAACCTTAACCAAACGTTTTCTGTAGTTGCGGATCAGAACTGCACAACGGTCAGGAGGAATTTTGGACCATTCCTCTTTACAAAACTGTTTCAGTTCAGAAATATTTTTGGGATGTCTGGTGTGAACCGCTCTCTTAGGGTCATGCAACAGCATCTCAATCGGGTTGAGGTCAGTACTGGGCCACTCCACAACGGGTATTTTCTTCTGTTGAAACCATTCTGTTGTTGATTTACCTCTGTGTTTTGTGTGGTTGTCCTGTTGCATCACCCAACTTCTGTTGAGCTTCAATTGGTGGACAAATAGCCTTACATTCTCCTGCAAAATGTCTTGATAAACTTTTTCCGTCGATGATAGAAAGCTGTCCAGGCCCTGAGGCAGCAAAGCAGCCCCAAACCATGATGCTCCCTCCACCATACTTTACAGTTGGGATGAGGACTTGATGTTGGTGTGCTGTGCCTTTTTTTTCTCCACGCATAGTATTGTGTGTTCCTTCCAAACAACTGTTTGATCTGTCCACGGAATATTTTGCCAGAAGCGCTGTGGAACATCCAGGTGCTCTTTCGCAAACTTCAGATGTGCAGCAATGTTTTTTTTGGACAGCAGTGGCTTCTTCCGTGGTGTTCTCCCATGAACACCATTCTTGTTTAGTGTTTTATGTATCGTAGACTCGTCAACAGAGATAAAAAAATATATATATGTAAAATGTATTTAACTAGGCAAGTCAGTTAAGAACAAATTCTTATTTACAATGACGGCCTAGGAACAGTGGGTTAACTGCCTTGTTCAGGGGCAGAACGACAGATTTTTACCTTGTCAGCTCAGGATTCAAACCAGCAACCTTTCGGTTACAGGCCCAATGCTCTAACTACTCGGCTAGCATGTTCCAGAGGTTTCTGTAAGTCTTTAGCTGACACTCTTGGATTCTTCTTAACCTCATTGAGAATTCTGCACTGTGCTCTTGCAGTCATCTTTGCAGGATGGCCACCCCTAGGGAGAGTAGCAACAGTGCTGAACGTTCTCCATTTATAGACAATTTGTCTTACCGTGGACTGATGAACATCAATGCTTTTAGAGATACTTTTGTGAATGTTTTTATAGGGCAGGGCAACTCTAACCAACATCTCCAATCTAGTCTCATTGATTGGACTCCAGGTTAGCTGACTCCTGAATCCAATTAGCTTTTGAGAAGCCATTAGCCTAGGGGTTCACATACTTTTTCCAACCTACACTGTGAATGTTTAAATGATGTATTCAATAAAGACAAGACAAATACAATAATTGGAATGTTATTAGTTTAAGCACACTGTGTTTGTCTATTGTTGTGATTTAAATGAAGATCAGATGAAATTTTATGACCAATTTATGCAGAAATCCAGGTCATTCGAAAGGGTTCACATACTTTTTCTTGCCACTCTACCTATGATGCTATTCACTGTATTGGATTCTAGTTATATAAGCCACGTTCAAATTCCTACCAAGTGGGTGAACTTAATTGTCGTAATGCGTACACTTTTTGCCTTTCATGCCAGCGACCCTCTTCACCCAATACACTAGAACATACAATATGAGAAATGTACATTTCAGGGACACATAAAGCAAAAATAACCATGAAAATGTAGAGTTAAAGTTCTAAATAAAACGTTGAGGCGTTATTGCTTTCCATTTTAATTCTCTCCCTGGTGCGAGGCGGTCTGACATGTTTGCATACGGCATTTTGGGTTGATATACTATCTTTTTGTTTAATGACAGGGAATTGTAAACATGTTAGCCATGTGTCACACCTTCATGAAGATTGTCACAAAGATCTGAATGGTTCCATCTCTACATGTCAAATTAATTACACAAGACGATTCACTTAGCATAGCAGTGTTGGCACTGGTATTTATAAAACACTCCATACAGCAGCCCCAAAAGATGATTGAATTTGTACTTTGGCAAGACCTTATTTTCAACAGTTATTTCCTCACAATTTGTCTCTTTATGAAAAACTGGCCTGCTTCTCGTTTGTTTGTGTGTGAGTTCTTTTTGAGTTGTGATGATAAAGGTTATGAAACAAGACGTATCTGTGTCAGTTAATGGCAGTTGAAGTAGACTATGTACTCACCTTAGTCCAGCAAAATATTACGTATGCTTTCATGCCAACATGGGTCTCACTCTTTGGCTTGCAGTTTTATATTATACATTTAAATATGACATGGGCTGAAATGTATAGATTCAGTTCATCTTCACCTTCTAGGATTTTGAAATTGAATTGTATGATTATAGACAGTAATGTGGTGGGTAAGACGTAGCTAGTAGTGGCTCATTCCATTGGCAGTGAATGCGACTGTAATTGACACACTGAAGTCATATTTGAGAAAACAAAGGAACTTTTAATTTATTATTAAAATGACATAAATAAACATAAACTCTGAATGAGTTCAACAAATACAAATAGAATAGATATGTACATATGATTGGCAGGGAGGGAATGTACACAGAGTGAAGGAGGAGAGACATCTGTTCTTTCTCCTGGGCTGCTGTGGGAGGATACAAGGCACTTTCTTTCTTTCTTTCTTTCTTTTTTCTTTCTTTCTTTCTTTCATTCTTTTCTTTTCCTTCAGGCCGTGAAAAGCAACACACTGACACTGGATCCAAAACAGTTACATGTAAATGGCTAACAATGAAAATGGTCGTTAATTTATAGTGAACAAAAATATAAACTCAACATGTAAAGTGTTGGTCCCATGTTTCATGAGCTGAAATAAAAGATCCCAGAAATGTTCCATACACACAAAAAGCGTATTTCTCTCAAATTTTGTGCACACATTTGTTTACTTCCCTGTAAGCGAGCATTTCTCCTTTGCCAAGATAATCCATCCACCTGACAGGTGCGGCATATCAAGAAGCAGATTAAACAGCATGATCATTACACAGGTGTCCCTTGTGCTGGGGACGATAAAAGGCCACTCTAAAATGTGCAGTTGTCACACAACACAATGCCACAGATGTCTCAAGTTTTGAGGGAGCATGCAATTTGTATGCTGACTACAGGAATGTCCACCAGAGCTGTTCCTGGAGAATTTAATGTTCATTTATCTACCATAAGCCTCCTCCAATGTCGTTTTAGAGAATTTGGCAGTACATCCAACTGGCCTCACAACCGCAGACCACGTGTAAACACGCCAGTCCAGGATCGTATGAGACCAGACACCCGGTCAGCTGATGAAACCGAGGAGTATTTCTGTCTGTAATTTTATTTTGTATTTTTTTTAACTAGGCAAGTCAGTTAAGAACAAGTTGTTTTTTACAACGATGGCCTACCTACAGGGTCAGCCATAGTAGGACGGCACCCCTGGAGCAAATTAGTGTTAAGTGCCTTGCTCAAGGACACATCGACAGGTTTTTCACCTTGTCAGCTCTGGTATTTCGAACCAATAATAAAGCCCTTTCGTGGAGAAAAACTCTGAAAAACTTCTGATTGGCGCCCCTGCCCAGTCATGTGAAATCCAAAGATTAGGGCCTAATGAAAATGCAACTCAGTTAAATCGTTGAAATTGTTCCATGTTGCGTTTATATTTTTGTTCAGTATATTTTATATACACACATATACATTTTCTGTTAGATCACCAGATTATTTCATCTTATTTATCTGTATTATAATAATAACAACACTAATTTTAACAATAAACAGTCAAACATAAGGATTGGCCCCTTTAGTAAAGTTGAGGGGGTTACTTCATAAACTTAGCGTTGGGTAGCTAGTGATCCTGATTGTCTTACGCCAGCGTACGATTGTCTTGGAGTACTGTGTCTGTGCTGAAGGACATGACTACAGTAACACACCAGCATCTGGAACGATTGTGGAGGAAGTATCTTCAGATTGTCTTTGGCTTGTAACTGCACCTTGGAGAGAGTGAAGGAAACTCCCAATGGAAAAACACATGCCTCTTCCACTGAGACAACAAGTTAAGAATGGCAACCTACAGACTTTGGCTTAGAAAGTCTAGGGTCTTTGGAATGGAAAAGCAGCCATGTCTTGTTGGTAAAACACAAGGCCTGAGAGGACTCTACATCTCTCTGCTTCAGATAGACTCTCTGCCTTTCACAGGCGCTGTTGACCACATGTACTGCATCAACCCAAAGGTTTCCTAGCTGATAGTCAGGCAGTAGAGAGGAGAGGGAGGTGATGCGGAGCAGGATTGTGGTTGAGGAGAATCAATGTCTGATGGAAGATGCATTTTGCTCAGTAGCTCTGAGCCACGGGTGCCCAGGAGGCGGTGAGCCTGGCGATGGAACTTTCGAACTGGGCCTCGCCCACTCCTACACCCACCTCACTAAGGCTGGGGTCGTACATGGAGGATGGTGAGGACACAGGCAGGGAGGAGGTCAGGCCTGTGTAGGAGGAGCCTCGCAGGAACTGGCTGGTCAGGCCGCCAGCGATAGAACCAGAGGCAGATCCGGAAGGAGTTAGGGTAGTCCCGGCAACAGACCACAGACTAGGATATTGGCTGTAAAGGAAGAGAGAGAGAGAGAGAAGAGAGAAGAGAGAAGAGAGAAGAGAGAAGAGAGAAGAGAGAAGAGAGAAGAGAGAAGAGAGAAGAGAGAAGAGAGAAGAGAGAAGAGAGAAGAGAGAAGAGAGAGAGAGAGAGAGAGAGAGAGAGAGAGAGAGAGAGAGAGAGAGAGAGAGAGAGAGAGAGAGAGAGAGAGAGAGAGAGAGAGAGAGAGAATGGGGTTCGATTAGCAGTCAGGAAAGTGCTGAAAAATAAACAGTGATATCAGAAACGTATATACATGATAAACTATGACCATGTGTTGCCATACCTGGAGTTAGATGTGGAGTTGGTGGTGTGGGCCAGGGTTCCCATCCCAGTGGAGTTAGGGATCTGCAGGGCTGACCAGCTGTCATGGGTGGGCAGGGCCCCCGACGAGTTGTCCATGTAGTTGTCTAAACAATAAGGTACATAGAGAAATGATTAAAAACAGTATACAAAACATTTCTCTGATCAAAATTCTGATCACTAGTCAGACTCATAGGTATAGATTACAGCATGGCCATTTCAAGATGTTGGTTAATAAAAGTTTGAGAAATCACCCCTATTAACCAACATCTTGAAATGCCCATGCTGTAATTTATACCTATGAGTCTGACTAGTGATCAGAATAAGGAGGGGGTAGAGGAGGGGGTTCTTACTTGAGCTGGAGGAGCGGTGTGGGTAGTGGCTGGGGTAGGGGGCTGCCCTGTGTCCCCTCAGGCTGGAGTACCTCTCACAGTAGGACCCTGAGGAGTGGCCAGGGGCCCCACTGAACGGAGGGGGGCTGCTGCTGGAGCACATAGGGTTGTTACCAGGTAGAAACCAACCACCAACTGAAAGGAAGAGAAGAGACAAAGTGGTTCTGTTAATACTCTTTCTTTTTTCATACTGTTCTCTATGTACAGTTTTCTTAGGGACATGGAAGGCCTTGAAAATAAAGATGTATGATAATCATTATTTTCTGAATGTTCAAGAAGTTTGGAAATTATGTCAAATATAATGACTTGGGTTGATTGTTGCAATTGAGAGGAATAGAAAGAGCTTTTCTAATTTGGTTGATGTTGCGAAACTGAAGAGAAGCCTTACGTTGAGAATAACCAGACTGTTGACTGTCTCCACCATGGTCTGGCATGTCTTTATGGTCACTCCTAAAATTGAAAACATAACGTCAGAATTGGCACAGAAAATAAAATAAATACATAAAAAGCATATTGCTGACACAATTTCAGTCTCTTCCTCTTACCTCTCTTTGGCGTCGAGGAAAGCTTTAGCGAATGGATTGTGTTTGATCTTCAACGCTGTTATCTAGAAGGTACATAAATATGACAGCTAATGTTATTTTCTTCCTTCGTTGTAAAAGCCGAACACAATACAACGTTTGTTATTATCTCTGTGACTGTGTTATTCAGGCCAACTGACCTCTTCATTCTGGTAAGCGGTGACAGCGATGAACTGAGTCTCGGGGAAAGACTGGCTACTGATCATCTTCTGGATCCCTCCAACCTTCACAATGTGTATCCTGGGCTCATACTTGTGCAGAGAATTCAGCATGATCTAGAGAGAAATTATACATTATTTTAATAATATCACAATAAAGTGCAATCAAAAACAAAGATCTAAAACACACTCAAAATTAATAAGATAGCAGATCAACGTGGTCATACATATGCCAAATAAAAACATGTGAAGTTGATTTGGTATGGGGGAAAAAAACACTGTTTTCCTCACAGAAAAGGCCTAACTTTGCAATTCAGCACAGCAGGGTAGAGCATCATTAGCTCTGAGAGAGCAGGGCAATCTGAACTAGCCTACCAAGTTGTCCTTAAATTGATTTACATAGTAATACATATGCATACTGCATATACAAACAAAGAAGACGACAAAACAAATGGTGGCCTTACCTGTCCTCCCCCGTTAAGTTTATTGGACAGTTTGACTTTGCTGAATGAGACAGGCGCTTTCATCCAGTGTGCTCCGAAGTTAGGCGAGTCTGGGTGGATGTAGACGCAGCTAGGGCTCTGTGGCTCGGGCTTGCCACCGGGAACCCACTCGCCATTCACGTACTTCCACCGGTTGTTGTCTGCAGCCACGAAGTCCAATAGGACTGAGTACATGGCGTTGGGGTCCAAGCCGCTCACATTCGCTCTGAGTACTGGAAACATCCGTCTGTAGGTAAAAATAAGGTTGTACAAAATAAACATATATCCTAAGCAAGCCCAAATATGATGTTATGTTGGCTCAGCCGTTGATATTTATAATTGAATTATTTCAATTTTAATTATTTCACTTTACTTTATCCTAATAATAGGTTTGATAAGATTTGACGACCTTTGCGCGTTAGGCCTAATTCTTGACATGGTATTCAAGTTGCCACAGTGAAACATAGATAGGGCCTATAGCCTGGCCAACAACCGCTCATCTAGCCTATTCTGTAAGGCTGAACATGTCTGTTGCATATCTAACCTGGGCGCTTCAGTTACATTTAGCTTCGTAAAGTCGTGCGTAAACGCGCGCAACGATCGTTACAGATAAACTTTGCTTTTAATGATGCTGACCAATAGGCCTCGAAGGCCTCATTTTGATCCGTAGCTAACTGCAAAAAAAAAACATCCATAGCCTACCTGCCAGTCTTAGTGACGATCATTTCGTTGGTTAGTTCTTTAAACTTGGTCCATAATTCCGCGTCTTCTAGTCCCAGTTTAATATCCCTCTCCGAGGCGTCTCCTTTCTCGCTCCCCTTCTGAAACTCGTTCTCCACAACGCTCAGAAGGTGGTCCAGCCTCTGGTCGGAGTTTGAAGAAGTCATATTTCCTATAGGATGAGTTCGTGTGGAGTTCCGCGAAATGTACCGTTAGAATAGGCTTCACTGTTTCTAGATTTGTTTTGACAGTGAGATAAGTACTATTGGCTTGGGAGCCCAAGGCCTGATCATATAAGGCCCCCCGGGACCACATGGGGGTAGGGGCGTGGCGTTTGCGTTCTAGACCACGCCCGGGTGGCCTAATGGTCTCGTTTCAAGCGTCTCTTCGATATCCCCAATGCAAAAAGGCCCATCATAATTGCGTCAATTCAAAATGTATAAATTTACCCATAGGCCTACTTTAAACATGTTATGTTGGCTTACATGACCTAGACCTATGCATAACAAAAAAGGATATTCGTTTACTCTTGCACAGCCTAATACATCTCAGATCTGTTCATATTTCATACATTCGTTATGTATCTTAAATTACCCTATTACGAACAAAAATACATGCTAAAATTGTATTAGGCCGTATTGCCAATAGCATACAATATGTTTATGGTATTAAACATAGTTGATTAGTATCCTAGGCAATATCATCTATTTGGATGATTGTTGGATGATTAGGCCAAACACAGTTTTTGAAGCTTTGCATAAAAAGAAAAGAAGGGAAGAGACAGGGCGACCAGCAGCAGCCACGGTGCCTTTGAACTCAGTTGTATATTTGCGAATAATGCTAATCTTTTGTTGTACCAAATACACACGTGATAAGTGTAGTGTTGACTGTGGCCGGGCCATTAGGCTGTTCCTCTGTTCCTGTACTTGGCGAAGTGTGGATAGACCCGAGGTGACATCGGAGATCTGCGGAATGGGGCCGACTGTCTGTTTCTGATCTCACATCCACTCTCACTAACATCGAGGAAACATTTATTCACACTTCATTGTAAAAGTATTAGACTTCTTTATCATTAAGATCGGGTATTGAGATTATAGGGGATTAATATTTGTATCCTATGCAAAATAATATAATCTGCCATTTTTTCTCATCCTGATACCATGGTTTTGAGCAATGTCTGTAGCCTAATATCTTGTTATATATAGGCCTACTTAAACAATATAGTGATATCAATTATCATAATTTCATATTTTGTTCCAGTTTATTATTTTCTTATCCGTTTCATTCAATTCATATATTTTGACATATGGTTGCCTGAAGAATTACTCAAACGTTACACATTCATTTCAAGACAGGTGAGGTCTTGAATCTGTGTCCCATCTTATAATGTCAGAAGATTTAGGAGGGAACTTGTGTGGCTAAAGTCTTTCCTGATGCCTGAAGGTTATATTAGGTCTAACAGTTACCATTGATCCCGAGGGAGGCAGAATATGGTGGGTCTGTGTGTTCTTGTGTCCTTGTCTGCTGTGTCTGAGGCTCTGTGATGTACTTGGAATTGAGTGGGTTCTGTGGAGCGTGACTCCACTTTACTACTCCACTTCCTGTAGCTCTACAGAGGTCATAAATGTAAAGGGGTTCTCTCACACCTTTCCATCCCATATCATTCAACTGCCTCTTCCTTTTCCCTCTTCATTTTGAGGCCTGAGAAGAGAGAGAGGGAATTTCACCACCAGCTACATAATACAGGACTGTTCCCCATCCCGACCAGGCCCTCTGTCTCCGCTCCTCACTATTATACCCCACCCCCAACAGAAACACAAACACACACAAAGACACACAAACACACACACAGAGATGCACACACACACACACACACACACACACACACACACACACACAAGAATAATCATATATCTTCCAACACTGACAACTGAGTTTAGTTTGAAAGCTGTTAGCAATTTCTTAATAAAAAATATCCCTACACTTCAAAACTCAAATCCTGGGTTCAAAGTGAAAGTTTGGGTTTTAGGTCTCTGTATTTCATTAAAACCTTGGTGTTGAGTTGTACTGTATGGGTGCTGTACTACTCAACCAATAATACATCTTAAAATAAGATAGATGTAATTAATGAATTTCTAATGTGTACGTAAATGTTATTTGTAAAATGATGTTCCCATAATCTCCTTGGCCATTTGGTGACGTGAGGGTTAAACCATCCAGTCTCCTCAGGCATCAACACACACTCACCTAGGTGAGAAATATTACAGAGGCCTGGTGCTTCACAAAGGGACAGTTATAAGGCCAGGCATATTTTCCAGAGGGCTTCGTCTTCGTCTTCACTGGTCAAAATAAGTAAACACAGAGACAGGAAGGAGTCAGCCCTAGGAAGAAGAAACAACTCACCACACACACACAGACACACACCACAGGAGGCTGGTGGCACCTTAATTGGGGAGGATTGGTTCGTGTTAATCGCTGGAGTGGAATGGGTGGAATGGTATCAAATACATCAAACACATTGTTTCCATGTGTTTGATGCCATTCCATTTTCTCCGTTCCAGCCATTATTATGAGCCGTCCTCCCCTCAGCAGCCTCTACTGACATACACATCCTTTCATCCTCCTCTCTTTGTCTGTTTCAGGATATAAGGTAACAGGTATAACAGTACTGTAATAACATGAAAGAACATGCTACTTCCCATGTCACTGTCATTTTAGCAGCCTCTTCTAGCTCCACAATAGAACTATATGTCTGTGTTGTCTTCTTTTGTTTATCACTGATAACTCAAGGTGGGTTTGAGTGGAGCAAGTTTTGGGTTTCTATTGCGGTCGTTGTATTGTATTTTAATGGTACTTTATTAGTGGCTGGTGTAACTGTGGCTCCGTGTGAATGAGGAAAGGTGTTGTTGTCCATAGGGACAGATAGGACCTGAGTGAAACACACCAATAGCCACTTTCCTTTACTAAACCCACAGCGTAACCCTCGTCCTACCCCCGACCACCCTCCCGCCCAGCCTTCTCTGATGTGGATTGAGCCCTAAGATGTGTCTGTCACTTTTGCGTTTTTGTTACAAGTTCAGGAAATCTAAACTTTCCTCTTCTAATCACCCAGGCCTTTGAAAGGGATACAAATAATTAGTGGGGACAGTAATTGCCCCCTCTAACCCCTCTTACCCCTACCGACCACCCCTACCCCCTCAACCCTCTAGAAGACTAGTGGAGGTGGAGGCGCCCTATATGAGACCCTGGGACCTTAGGGATGCTAATGAAAACTCAGCTAATGCCAGCTCAGCTCAGGCTCAGCTTTGACACAACAGATTAACTTTCACTGTAGAGTGGGAGCTTCCGACTGGGGATACTGTAGTAGAATACTGTAGTAGGATACTGTAGTAGTTTACTGAAGTAGAATACTGTAGTAGGATACTGTAATAGAATACTATAGTAGGATACTGTAGTAGAATACTGTAGTAGGATACTGTAATAGAATACTGTAGTAGAATACTGTAGTATGATACAGTAGTAGGATACTGTAGTAGAATAATGTAGTAGGATACTGTAGTAGAATAATGTAGTAGGATACTGTAGTAGAATACTGTAGTAGGATACTGTAGTAGGATAATGTAGTAGGATAATGTAGTAGGATACTGTAGTAGAATAATGTGGTAGAATACTATAGTAGGATACTGTAGTAGAATACATCCATTCTGTCCATCGCTGCCATTGGACTGAGCTGAAACACAGATTCACAGATTGTGACTTTAAGTCATTGGATTTATGATTTAGATGTTGACTGTTGACATGGATACGGCTGGAGCCACCGTCTTAGTGTATCTCTAGTTCCTCTAACCTAGAAGGTGTCAGGATCAGCAGGTAGCCAGGGTGACACCATGACTGATTTACTACTTGTTGTAATGTCAGGTAGCCTAGCAACACACTGTTGTTTCATTAGATGTTTTCGTCTCATGTTTAACCAAGAAGTGTTTGATTTGAAGGTCTTATCTTTTTTAGTATAGGAGGGATCCAGACTAACTTTTTCCCCTGGTGCCACTGGAACTTGTTTGGCATCTGAATACCAGTCCCCAGTAAAATAGTTCACTGCTGGAATGTGAGAGTTGAGCATCTCACAGTATTTTGATAGCTTCTATATTCTCATAGGCCTGTATACTATCTCAGAGAAGGAAATTACTATAATTACAGATATATGATAAAGGAAAATCCTTATTCTACTGAGGTTATATCATCAAGCCATTTCGTTTCCTGAAACCAGCCTGCCTGCCTGTCTGGCTGGCTGGCTGGCTGGTATGGTAGGAAGGACATGAGCTGGCAGGGTTAGGTATGGTAGGTAGGAAGGACATGAGCTGGCAGGGTTAGGTATGGTAGGTAGGAAGGACATGAGCTGGCAGGGTTAGGTTTGTTAGGTAGGAAGGACATGAGCTGGCAGGGTTAGGTATGGTAGGAAGGACATGAGCTGGCAGGGTTAGGTATGGTAGGTAGGAAGGACATGAGCTGGCAGGGTTAGGTTTGTTAGGTAGGAAGGACATGAGCTGGCAGGGTTAGGTATGGTAGGAAGGACATGAGCTGGCAGGGTTAGGTATGGTAGGTAGGAAGGACATGAGCTGGCAGGGTTAGGTATGGTAGGTAGGAAGGACATGAGCTGGCAGGGTTAGGTTTGTTAGGTAGGAAGGACATGAGCTGGCAGGGTTAGGTATGGTAGGTAGGAAGGACATGAGCTGGCAGGGTTAGGTTTGTTAGGTAGGAAGGACATGAGCTGGCAGGGTTAGGTATGGTAGGTAGGAAGGACATGAGCTGGCAGGGTTAGGTTTGTTAGGTAGGAAGGACATGAGCTGGCAGGGTTAGGTTTGTTAGGTAGGAAGGACATGAGCTGGCAGGGTTAGGTATGGGAGTAGAGAGAGAGTTGATGGAGAGAGATCAAAAGGATAGAAGCACAGACACACAGACAGATAGTTCATGCATGGATTAATGGTAGCTGGTCTCACCCCTGAGGACGTTATTTACCCAGAAGAGTAACGGGACGTGAGCCAACAGAGCAGACACATCACCAAGCACCCTCTTCCTGTTGCATCACTAACTCTTTATAAACACACAATGACATATTCACATGTTATGGTGTCAGCTACTGATGAATGTTCTACAAGCTATTAGGATTTCTTGTTTATCTATTAAGAAACAGACTCACATCACAATTTATTTTGATGGTCTTTTCTGGTGTTCATCCTGGGACACATAGGGGAGATGGATTAAGATGGTCTGTTGCTGAGAAGTTGAATGTAATCTTTAGCTAATCTTTGTTAAAAGAGAAAGTGCTGGAACACACGCTGCTGAGGCAATTCCAGACAGAAGTGCTCCTTTTTTGACTGATCGTCTACCCTATATGTGTCCCAGATTTTCCATGTAGGAAGGAGCCCCTCTCTGGGCAGCCAGAACCAAAGCCAGGACAAGAGCCGCCAGGGTCTCAGCCCAGCGTCTTGTCTGTCTGGCCAGTATGAGGGGGCTAACCAGGAGCTGTAGGCCAGCAGACTATAAAACAGAGTAAACAAAGGGGTTGGGCCGGAGCAGGGGGCTTTTTACTGCATTCCCACGCCAGCAGCAGCAGCAGAAGTGCTACACTGAGAAGTGCTACCTGGAAAATGCAGGCAGGACCCCCCCCCCCCCCCCCCCCCAATCTACCCCCATCCCCACTACCAGCAGCAGGAGTAGACAACCAATCCAAGGCGACTGCTGCAGCCCAGGTGTACAAACAATAAACACAGCCCCAGATCAAAGGGTCTCATTAAAGGACAATAGATAGACCCCCCTATCCCCCCACCCCACCCCCTAATCCATGCTTGTACTACAGCATGGGCTTTCTCTATATCAATCCACTTACTTAGGCTACAACCACTAGAGCTCCCCCTACTGTCTGTTCAATCCTGGGGCAAGACAGTCACTTTGTCAGGGAATCTATCAGGACCGTAACACTGCCCCTAGAGGTTGGTTACTGATCTTAGTTTGCTTGTATACAACATCCATACAACTCTACATTATTATCACCCAGAACAATTATTCACTCTATCCAGTAATTTTTTATGCAGGAAATGCAGTATTTAACTGGTACTTAGCAACAGTGGATTTCAGCCTGTCAAAGTATTCACCCACACTTGTGAGTGAGCAGTGAAACTGTATAAGCCTCTTATAATAAGATAAACAAATGCTGTGTCACTATTGGTCCAGATGTGCTGGGTATTACAAAAGCTTTTTATAGCAATGATAAATATACAAGTGGGTAGATACTGTGTGTCAACTCAGGCAGGTTCTCAAAAACAAGCTGTAAAAAATGAACCAGAACCCTATAGAAAGGGGCGCTGCCGCATCATTTGATTTAGATTATGAAAAATTTATTGATAGATGTCAGTGAGTCAGTCAGGTCAGGCCTGGGAAAGGTCTGTCTGGACTGAACGGACCCCAGAGGCCACTACCAGCCCCTGTGTGTCTTTGATGGGGAGGCCCTCTCTTTGTAGTCGGCGTGTTAGTCAGTAAAAGTTAAAGGGCTTAAATGGTCCCTAACAGGAAGCAGTTTACACGGTGACGCTCAAGCTGCCTGTGGCCCCTATTGTTCCCGGGGCCTTCACCACTTCATTACCATTTCCATAAGAAAGGAAGAGTAATTTACCCTTTTCTTCTGGCCTCCCTTCATCTTGGTGGAGTGGACCTCTCTCTCTCTCTCTCTCCTCTCTCACTTGTTTCTTCTCTACTCCAAGCTACCAATTTATGGGTGTGAAATCTATTGGCTGGTTATGTAATGGCCTTGTATGTTTTCGAAGCAAGTTTTGAAGCATTTAAAAATCATGGAGACCAGTTAGTAAGGATTACAAATAAGTACAGTCGCCAAATTATAATCAAACTGTATAATGTACAAGCACTGGTCTGTTTTGTGATGAGAAGTAGGACTAATTTGCAGAGCACCTTGACCTGAGACAGCCAGGTCTGTCAATTGATGAAAGAGTAGCTAGAGTTCATGAGGTGAAACTTGGTGTCTTTGGTGCTTCTGAGGAGGTTAGCATAACTGAGCTGTACACAGATAAGCTGTTCAAATCCTTAATGACTGAAGGGTCACTGTGACTGGCCACTGACCTGGATGGAGAGAAGGCTAGTGTCCACTACCAGCTGAGTTAGAGACCATTGAGCGTTCAAACGGTTTCCCAGAGAGAGAGAAGGAAAGATACTTTCAAGGAAAGCTCCATATAATGGTCATCCACATTATAAGGCATGGTGTTAGGGGATGTGTGGGGGTGTTCAACAACCCCCCCCCCCCCCCCACACACACACACACACACCTCACCACACAACCTACTCCACCCCACCATCCCCTAACCCTCATCCCACACTTTGAACTTCTGAAGTGAGAAGGGGAGAAATGCAGCGAGAGCAGAATTTATCTATGCGGCGAGAACAATGTGTAATCTCTCCAGTTAATCCCATCAACCCTGTCACATGGACACATCCTGGGACACATGCAAACACCGATCAAACATGTCCTCTCTCGCTCACGAATGGTAGGATATCCCAGGATCCCGATATACCCCACTGGGTGGGCAAATACCCCCAACTCTCCTATGATAGACCTCAGTCCTGTAAACAACCTTGGTATTACCTGCAGATATAATGCATGATACATCTGTATCACAGCATTACATGTGTTTAGGAGTGCTTGTTAACACAGATGCTTTAGGTGGTTGAATGCGCCAGATACTAATTTCAGCCCAAAAGTAGCCCTGTCACTTCATTAACAGGAGTAGGTGGTTTCATTGTTTTCCCTCACTATCGGATGTCACTTGTCAACATGAGGTGAAACAGTCAGTAATTATATATATATATATATTTGTTTATTTTATTTAACCTTCATTTAACTAGGCAAGTTATTCTTATTTACAATGACAGTCTACCTACAGGGTCAGCCATAGTAGTACGGCGTCCCTGGCGCAAATGAGGGTTAAGTGCCTTGCTCAAGGACACATCGGCAGGTTTTTCACCTTTTCGGCTCTGATATTCAAACCAGCGACCTTTCGGTTACTGGTCGAACGCTCTAACCGCTATATCATCCAGGGTGGTTATAACTCCAGCTATAAAACCAGTTACAACCTCTATAAGGACTCATGGTGCTCTTGCTCTATTTTTTTGTTTCCCAAGGGTCATGGCTGGAAGGCTGGTTGTTGTTCCTCCTTACTGAGAAGGGGAGGGCAGCAGGCAGCAGACCCCCAGACTCCCTCAGTGTGCTGAGCTGTTTAACCCACGGCCCCATGCAGACCCGGACAATAGAAACAGGCTGGAATCATCGTCTGACCTATTGTTGCATGGGGAGCCAGAGAGGCTGGAGGCTGGTTGAGGTCCAGAGCCCATATTCAAAAAGTGTCTCAGAGTAGGAGTGCTGATCTAGGATCAGGTCCCCCCTGTCCATATACGTCTTAACATTATTATCTAAAAGGCAAAACAGATCCTAGAGCTGCAATCCTACTCTGAGTGGCTTTAAGGAGAGGCCTCCTTATTAATACGCTCCAAACCTAATTTATAGGTTATATTTTATAGTTATATTTATGTGACTTCAAATTATTGGTTACCGGCTCCTCTTAATGATACTATATTCCTTTACAATGCCATTAGTTTTGGTGTGATCTACTAACTATATATTCTCAATAACTCATTTTATTAAAAAAATAACCATCAGATTTTACTTGTTTATAAAATGAATAGAACATTCAGAAAACACTGTAGTTTTTTCTTCTTCCTGTGTACGATAAACAATAACGTTTTATTTATTTTAATTTACCTGATCAAATGGATGTTAGAAAAATATTTCATTTTTAAAAAGACTGCTGATTTTATAAGTAAAATACTGCTCCCTTGTGGTAAGATTATATAAACACCAGGATACAATATTACATAAAGGATTGCACCAAAAATAAATTATAACTAAAATAATTGAAAAAGTAAAACTTTTAATCATATTCATGCATTTAGTATAACCGTGACATTTATTTCAATAATCTTCTCTTCAGTGGAGGATTCTAAATAAAAAATACCATGCTGACCTCACCTAGTAACCCAGTAATATTCACTCAACCGTTCTCAACCTATGAACTACAAATATTGTCATTCACACTATACACACTTAAGTTGGACACCTGCTCCTTACTCTATATGCCTGATCCTATATCAGATCTGATTTAAATTAAAGTGATTCATAGGGGATCCACACAAACCTCAAGGACAGCACCCATTACAACACACACTCAACAGTTTCATTTCAAACATGTTGAATATGTCAGTCAGCCAGCAGCCCTTGGGCCTGAGGCTTGGATGTCCTCCAAAATAAATAAGACTACCTGTTAACCTGGCCTTCAACTACATTTTATTATTGTAAACTTTCAATTCATGGGTAATAAAAACTATGAGAACCAACACAAAATTGGACATACGCCACCTTTCCCTCTCACCTTGTTACATTTCACAATGAATTAGACCGAACATAAATATAAACACAACATGCAACAATTAACTGTTCATATAAGGAAATCAGTTGAAATTAACTCATT
This sequence comes from Thymallus thymallus, assembly GCA_023634145.1. NCBI lineage: Eukaryota > Metazoa > Chordata > Actinopteri > Salmoniformes > Salmonidae > Thymallus > Thymallus thymallus. The sequence continues at coordinate 14,612,563 of CM042395.1, read as the reverse complement.
AGGCCCTAATCTATGGATTTCACGACTGGGTGGGGGCGTAGCCATGGGTGGATGAGTCAGCCAACTAAAATGACTTTTTCCCCAGAAAAGGGCTTTATTACAGACAGAAATATTTCATCACCTGCCTGGGTGGCTGGTCTCAAACGATCCCTCAGGTGAAGAAGCCGGATGTGGATGTCTTGGGCTGGCGTAGTTACACATGGTCTTCGGTTGTGAGGCCTTTTGGACATACAGTCAAATTCTCTATAACGACATTGGGAGGTGGCTTATGGTATAGAAATGAACATTAAACTCTCTGGCAGACATTCCTGAGGTCAACATGCCAATTGCATACTCCCTCAAAACATGACACATCTTTGGCATTGTGTTGTGTGACAAAACCGCACATTTTAGAGTGGAGTTTTATTGTCCCCAGCACAAGGTGCACCTGTGTAATGATCATGCAGTTTAATCAACTTCTTGATATGCCACACCTGTCAGGTGGATGGATTATCTTGGCAAAGGAGAAATACTCACTAACAGGGATGTAAACAAATTAGTGAGAAATACATTTTTTGTGCGTATGGAATATTTCTGGGATCTTTTATTTCAGCTCATGAAACCAACACTTCATATTTTTGTTTAGTATAAATGCCAAATCTGCATGGTAGTTAATCTCAAATGGTATTTCAGTAGTTATTTTTCTCTTGCAGTAAAGTCCAGATGATGTCATATTTCAATGAATGTGGTTTGAATCAATTTATTTAAAAAAAATGAAAGGCTCCAAACATTTAGAACACAGTAACATGGAACAGAAGGAAAATGGGAGTTATTACAGTCATCAAGTTTCTGTCACAGGAATGAGACTAACAAGAAGCCAGCACCTCATGACTACAGAAGAGTGGAGAGACAGAAAGGGCGATGAAGACAGAAAGAAAAGAGAAAGATGGGGTTCAATTCAACTGGAACCTCAGTGCCGGAGGTTGGTTTTGATAAGTACTCATAGTTGTTGTTTTCTTGGGCAGAGTAAGAGCACAGCGGGGTATGGAAGGTTGGTTGGGGAACGACAGCGACATCTCAGCTGAATTTGGCTTTAGAGAAGTCCATCTCTGGGTGCTGCGACATGAACCTGGAACACAATGAGAGGGGGGGGGGTCACATCATCTGAATAGTGAAAGAGTAGCCTGGTCTAAGGCTACAAGGATTTGGCAATGACAACGACCATAGGAGTTAGCAAGACAAGCTGTTCTGCCTCATTCAGGACTTATATACATTTTGATATGCGCCACCCAGTGGCCATTCTATTTAACTGCATCTAGCTTTTAGTTATCTATTTAACCTTTATTTAAATAGGCAAGTTAACAATGGCCTACCTACAGGATCAGCCCCTGGAGCAAATTTGGTTTTAGTGCCTTGCTCACCTTATCGGCTCAGGTATTCGAACCAGCGACCTTTCGGTTACTGGCCCAATGCTCTAACCGCTAGGCTACCTGCCGCTTCAGGACAGTTCACGAGACTATGTGGTTTGTAAACTGCCTATAACTTTTTCAATAAAAAACAGGGCACATAAACTGTGCAATCCACCTGCTCACATAACAAAAGTTAAACACTTGGAAAATGTTTTTCCCACAAACACCTTGGGACTGACTGTACAATAAAAGCCAAGGTCAGTGTGGGTCCCTGACTTTGAATAGGGATAACTTATGCACTACTCATAAAAAAGGAATACAATGAGAGACATGTTTCCTCCCCAGACACCTTGGGTATGATGGTAGAGGAGCAACAAGAGAGGTCAGCTCTGGTCCCTGACTTCATAGGGAAGCTGGTACAGACGCCTCACTATCTGTTTATGGCTGCAATGATTATGTGACCTGACCTTGACAGGAAACAGTAGGAGACAGTCTGCTTTCAAATTCACCATTTTACCTCCTTTCTATGGCTCTGTTAAACTATACAGTATAACAGTAGCTACTTGAAGTTGTTAGACAATAAAAAGCAAAGCGCCAAGTGGGGGCCTAGTGGTTAGAGCGTTGGGCAAGTAACCGAAAGGTTGCTAGTTCAAATCCCAGAGTCGACTAGGTGAAAAATGTGTCGATCTGTCCTTGAGCAAGGTACTTAACCCTAATTTCTCCAGGGTCGACGTCAATAATGGCTGATCCCTGGCTGTGACCCCATTATCCGAGGGCGGTCTCGGTGAGAGTGGGATATGCCAAAAACAAATTTCCATTTCACATCACATACACTTGTACATAAGTGAAACAGGACAAATATGCACCCCGTATTTGAGTTCCTGTCAGTAGGTATAATATGAACTATTCCAAGTCCCAGGGATGATTGAAATTAGTATTGCACTACTTAAACGTTGTCATAATGGACATGCTATACGACGGTGCTATAACCGTTGTCATAATGGACATGCTATACGATGGTGCTATAACCGTTGTCATAATGGACATGCTATACGATGGTGCTATAACCGTTGTCACAATGGACATGCTATACGATGGTGCTATAACCGTTGTCACAATGGACATGCTATACGATGGTGCTATAACCGTTGTCACAATGGACATGCTATACGATGGTGCTATAACCGATATGCTGAAAGCTACTTTTTGAGGACGTCTTGTTTCTTCTGCTCTTCGGAGGTGGGTAGACCCATGGACTTCTGTCTCTGGTCATACATCATCTTTTCCACCATACCACGGGTTTCCCCATCCAGATCTGACAGCTGACACAGCAGGAAGACAGAGGGAGAAGGAGGGTGAGAGAGATGGAAGAGGAGAGAGAGAGGGTGAGGGAGTTTTAATAAGAGGGAGATAAATTACCCTTTTACTTTTAAATAGAAAAGACTAACCACATTTTATCTTGCAATAATCAGTAGCTTGGCGTTGGTTACCTTAGAGTTCTCAGGACAGATCTTCTTCGTGTTGAGTTCTGGATCCGTGGTCACTATCTTATTCCACCATTCCATCTTGTTGATCTGAAACAGACGCAAAGCATGACTTAGTGACTCAAATTGTTTCAGCGTTAAAGTTTTCAATCTCAATGAAACCACTTGTAATAAAATCAATAAAAGCATTCTTTCCCAAGTACCTTCTCCAGGTGAATAGTGACCACCGTGCCATCCTCAATGAGCCAGGAGCTTTCCTCTACCTTGACGTCGTTGTAGAGCTGTCCCTCGATCACAGGAGGATGGCCCTTCAGACCCACCTTCAGCACACGACGCTGAATGTCCACCACTACATCCTTCCCTTTCATACGGAACTTCACATCAAAAGGCACCACCAGCTGGGGGGGGCGGAATAGATGGCAACACAGAGTTAGAATGAAGGCACACTAACTAGGGGGAGAGGATAGCGGGGACTGAACAGAATGCCTAATTACCTTGTCTGCCCAGAGGACAAAAAGATAACCAACAGCCGCTCTGAAATAGAGGGAGCTGCCTCTATAGTTAAAGCAACAATCATGCTACAGTTAGACAACTTTAATATCCATGTACTAGGGAACATAGCTACACGGTAATCACTATAGGCAAAAAGGTAATAAACTCACGTCCACTTCAGACAGGGACTGTGTCCAGCGATAGCTGGCCAGGTCAGCGCCGTTGCCTGCGTTGGGTTTAATCTTGTCCTTGTCTTCTTCTTCTCCATCAGAATCAGTCTGGTAGAAATGAAGCAGAGTGTGATTAAATATCTTCAATTGTCTTCAACATACTTGTGCTGTAAACTATGTGCATCCGTTTTTCCCCCCAGGTGGGACACCCTGCCTATACGATAGCAGGGGAAACAACTTCTACAGCTTGTTTATCTACTGAGGCACCCCAACAGAAGCTACTGAGGCATCCCAACAGAAGCTACTGAGGCATCCCAACAGAAGCTACTGAGGCATCCCAACAGAAGCTCTTACCCCCTTCTCTTTCCCTTCCTTCTCAGGTGGAGTTACTGCAATTGTGGCCTCTTTCTTCTCCTCTTGTTTCTTTTGCTGAAACCAAGACAAGACATTAAAGTAGTGCACATAGGCTTCATCAAGACAAAGACAAACTGTTAAATATAGTGTATATAGTACATCAATCAATTTTTCTTACCTGGTCGATTTCAGACTGAAGCCTCTCTGCCTCTTCGTCTGTCAGTTCTTTGATTTTGGGCTCGTCGTCTGTGTTCGTACTCTTCTTTTTCTCCTTCTCCTCAGCTAGCTTGGCAGCCCGCTCTGCCTTCTCTTTCTTCTCCTTCTCCTGTCTCTTCTCCTTCTCTCTGTGGGCCTTCAGGGCAAGACCACTGTGATGGGCAAACGACTCCTTCACCAGCTGGGGACATAGGGGTTGTCACTAGGCAACACAGCCACAAAGTCATAAACCCCTCCTATTTCTACAATTTATCTGCTTAAATTCCGATTTTTAAACCTAATCCTACACTAAACCATACTGATAACCTTATGCATAACAAAAGTGGCGCAGTGGTCTAAGACACTGCATCTCAGCACTAGAGGCTTTACTACAGACAACCTGGTTCGAATCCAGACTATCACAACAGGCCGTGATTGGGAGTCCCATCGGGTGGTGCACAATTGGCCCAGCGTCGTCCTAGTTTGGCCGGTGTAGGCCGTCATTGTAAATAAGTATTTGTTCTTAACCGACTTGCCTAGTTAAATAAAGGTTACATTTAAAAAAAAAAAAAAATATATATATATATATATATATATATATATAATTAAGACCAACAATTTGCGATTGTGCTATCTAGTGGAAAACGGACAGAGTGGAAAAGAAGGTGGAGATTAGACTGATTAACTACTTTAGCAGTTCTGCATTTCTTGACGTATGCATCTTTGTTCTGTTAGGTAGCCAATTCTGGACTCACCTTCTCTGGTGCACCTGCCTCTCCACCCGTGAAGAAGTCTGTTTTACGCCGGAGGAAGCTGAAAAACGTGTTTACTAACTGTGGGAGAATAAATATTTCATTAGAGATGCTACATAGCCAACCTAAGCCTTATACAAGCCTATTTGCTATGTATTACTAACATTACCACACCAGCATGCCTAAACACAGCCAACTAGCTAAACCATGGTTAACGAGTACGCTACCGGTGTGATATTTAATATATGTGACTAACATTAGAGGTTTGTGGTGCCATATGTCATGGTGAAAACGCTGGACACTTTCCCATCCCCCATCATATAGCTAACGTAAATTAGCTGGCTAGCCAGTTGTTGTATGATCAATTTGCTAGCTAATGTTAGCATGCTATCAAGCTGTAGTTTACCTCTTGTACGCCTCCTTCATGCTGTTGTGCCATAACAAGCAACATCCCGTCATACTTTTCATCATCACACATGTTCTGTCCTGATCTATGAACTTGATTAAAAATATAATTAGAAATGCAAGCTAGCAGCAACAGGGAGCTAAAAGGGAGCAATGTGAAGTCACGTTGCTGTACTACTTCCTGGAAACAAGCACCGCCTTGTTTCTAAGCGAATGAACATTTGATGCAACGGTCCAACCTTTTGATTGGCAAACCAAACAGCCAATTAGATCGTGTTAGATGGCTATCTTAGGTTCAAGTTTTGACGGTGTGAAACGAAGTGCAGCGGGGAACCGAATATTCTAGATGTGAAATTAGTGTTTGATTGATGGCAAAAGAGTATTGGTAATTCATTATGCCATAATTATCGTATATTCATGTCATTTCACTATATAAAAAATATTAGGTTAATCTGTTAAATTTACATTTTAATGAATTAAAATGTGTTTATGTACAGACATTTTCACATGCAAACACGATTTATATGCTTAAGGATTACATTCTGATTCTGAAATTATTTGTTTTAGCCATTATATCTAATCTTCCCACCTCTAAATTGGCAATGACCCTTGTTTGTCTTCAGAAATCCTATTGAAAATTGTACATTTAATAGTTGGATAACATCGTTCTAATTCTAATCCTTCATTTATTGACAGTGATAGTGATTTAGCAGGAGATATCTCTGATGGATAGGTGTCAATGACCAACAGCTCAATGTTCCATTCTTTGACCCAGATAACATATTGTATCTGTGGCGCCACGACTGAACTATTCAAATAAACTGAAATAAGGGTCACAGTGACCATGACACAGTGTTATGTTGAGTGATGTGCAAATTGGGTGGAAAGATGAATGTTTTCTAGGTTACATAGTCTATTTGCAAAAACACAAAGAAAGTAGGCTATTGATAATGAGAATAAAATTATATCAATCTATGTGATTAGGATCTAGGCTACTTGTGTCATTATTTTCTACAAATTATATTACTCTTTATCAATACCAAATGCTGCTATCCTATGATCCTGAGTTTGCATTTACCCCTTAACTAGCAAGAAACAGAAGACCGAACCAAGGCTGTGTGTTGGAGTGGCAGTCTGTATGGGGGCATTGACCCCGTCCTTGGTAGTCAGGTAAACATGATAAATGTTAAATGTCATTGACCCCATAGCGCAGCTGCCTTCCTCACATCTCTCCCTCCCTGCAGGCCAAATGTCACAGTTGTATTGAATACGCCCTATCACCTCGCTCCACGTGGAGAGAACCTAACACAGAGAGAAGAGCAGTCCAGGGTCACTCTGTTCTGACAACTGTTCTGAGGGGGAGGGGTCAAAGCTGACTTGTCACACACAGATCAGAGGAGTGTGTCCTGTCTACCTATAAATAGGACTTGGGGTACTGGAGTTGTCAGTCAGAGCTGCTGATCACACTGCTGGACAATATTTCAAAGAGAGAATGTGGCTATTCTCACCTCTTTAGCATAGCTCTGTAAAACCTCTGCACTAGGGAGATCTTATCATCTATTGATTGATTGATACTATTGATTGATTGATTGATTGATACTTTTATTGATCTTCAACAGGAAATTCTCCATGATGTTTCCTCTTGAAGAGATGAAGACCACCTGTCGCTGTTCAGGTTACCGGGAGCAACAACAGCGGCCTCACACCATCCTGTACAACATCCTGAGCCGGGTGGACAGTAACTACAGCAACAACAACAGCCTGATCAACAACAACCATGTGAACCAGTACGACTACAACAAGATGATGCCTCACAACTGTCACTGCAAGCGGCGACGGGCGGTGGGTCTGAAGAACCCTGAGGGAACCTGTCAGGTGGCATCTGATATTCTGGTCAAAACCATCTGCTTCATGAGGAGTTTACCCTCCTTCAGACAGCTTCCAGTGGAGGATCAGCTATCTCTGCTGAGGGACTGCTGGGTGCCCCTGTTCTCTCTGGGCTTGGCCCAGGAACGGACTGTGTTCGAGGTGAAGGATATTCCACAAGCTAGTATGTTGAGGAGGATCCTCCTCAACGGTCAGGGGCCACAGAGTGAGGAAGAGCAGGAGGAGGATGAGGGGAAGAGGTCACTGCCCACCCTGGCTGGGGTGCATAAACTCAGATCCTGTCTGAACAGACTGTGGACTCTGGATCTCAGTCCAAAGGAATATGCCTATCTGAAGGGTGCTATGCTGTTCAATCCAGGTAAAGATATTTTTTTTCTACTTCTTCTCAGAATGCTATGATGTAATGTGGAACTCCAAATCTACCTCAACTGACATTGCATTAATTTAAATATTTTAAGCAATCAATGGCATAATCGCTGATTACTTAATAATCTAACATGACAAATTATGGCGAACAGCTTCTCTTTTCTGTCACAGTGAACTGCTGATGGTGGAATACAATTGAATTGACATTCCATTTTCCTCACTTCCTCTTAACAGATGTCCCAGGACTGAGCACCACCGTATTCATTAACAGTCTCCAACAGGAGGCCCAGAGAGCACTACAGGAGGTTGTCCTGACCCTTCACCCAGGAGACTCGGGTCGATTCAGCTGCATCCTACTATCAACCTCTGACTTACAGTCTGTCAGCCAATCACTCATCACAGAACTGTTCTTCAGACCTGTTATTGGTCAGGCGGATCTGTATGACTTGTTAAGTGAGATGCTGTTTATCAAACAAGAGTACAGCTGAACGTGTGTGTGGGTGTATGAATTATATTTTAGGGTATTTTCTACTATGACAAATATGAATGTGAAGATTGCAACCAGGCAAAAAGTTTTATAAACTAAATGTTTTGTTTTTTTCTCTACTATCCACACATTTAATCATTTGTTTTTGGCATACATCTGACAATTTATCAATGGTGTGAAAAAAAACAAAAATGAATTAAGTGAGAGATATGGTATTTGTTATTGTTAGAAAAATCCTGGAATATTGTACTGGCTCTTAGCATGATATGTACTCTGGCTCCCGCTTGTGGTTTTCTACCTGTAACTACAAATATCTGTTGTGCTGTATACTGTACAGGGGAGTATGGAATGGAAAGTACCAAAATTCCCTTGAGTGACGTGACCTGGGATTGAACATCTCACTCCCCAAATCAAGGGAGGCTAGCAAAATATGGCTTTAGACCATGTATTAATACTCCAACTAGCTCAACAATGTGTCAACACTCATATTTCCTAAAAACCTACCTATTATCAGTCTGTGTAGCTTAAGTCATAAACTGAATTTTGCACACTTATGTTACAGAACGTTCAGACAAAAATGTATTAAGTAGATTAAAATATATGCTTGCCTTCCATTGTAGAATAGAGAATTATGTCATATCTTTTCAATCCGCAACGTTCTAAACATTTCACTTCACAGAACTCTCATTGGTTCTCACAGTCTGTATTTTGACACATCAACAGCTACTCCATAGTACTGAGTAGTAAACAGATTGGAAGAGTACTGTGAGTGAGTAACTCGCTGATTCATGTCCAGTCACATGAGGGGGGGAAAGGCTATTTAGAAATAATGAAAAAAACAGACATACACATAGCCACACACAACCAAAACATGACTCCGACTCTTCTACTGGTGAGCTAATGAAAGGTGAGCTAATCACAGGTTTTCAGACGTTTGCCTGGATGATTTCCATTTGTGGGTTCCTGGCAGATTTTTTTATTAACAATGTAAGTAATTAATTTAGACATTCTTAGAGAGGCCGATCCTAACCTCCACATAAATCCACTTAGTCTCCCATTGTGCCTAACTAAAATTAGACTTAAGTGTAAGTTAGAATTTTCCCCATAGAGAGCAACGCAGTTCTTTTATACCAGCCACAATAAAACTGAAGACAAAATGTGCAAGAATAGCATGGCATCAATGCCTTTACAAATTAATTTATGTTTGTGTATCTCTTTTTCATAGTTGTATATAAATAACAGAATTGCACACATTATACAATTTAATTTCAAGTATGTACTCATTGGAGTCTACAATGAGATCATGTTAAAACATTAACCAGGCCACATGCTCACGAGAGATTTGAACTTTAAAGTGATACAAACATTAGGATTAGCGTTATAGGTAACACTTTACTTGACACCCAAAGTCATAACCATGTCATAATGTCATTACAGCTGACATAACTTGTCATAACCCGTTATACCTGTTGTGACATATTGCATTATTTTATGGCTGTTATGACACCTACATAAGTGTCAAAATTCACAAAACATTCCATAATACCATTTCATTATACCATTTGTGAAATTTACCATATTAAATTATCATTGTAATTGCGCACACATTGATGTCAGGCTTGCACTTACCCCAATGCTCTGATACTGATGACTGGGATGAACGCAGGAGATTTCAGGAGCAGGACAAGACACCCTCTTTTTGACTGATGACTGACAGAAGGGCATGTACGTGATAGGCCTATCTGGATTATATGATTATGATGGTCATAATGCTTCTTGACAGTGTCATACCTTTTGTGTATTTTCTACAAGTTATTTAAAATAAGAAAAAAAACATGACTAAAGAACTCCTTATAACAACAACAAAGAATTTAAGAAACAATCTTTCAAACAAAAGGACACTAATTTGAATAAATGTGGGTTGACACTAATGTAGGTTTCATGACCAGCCATAAAATAACTTAATATATGTCACAACAGGTGTAAATATATGGGTCATGACAGGTTATGTAAGCAATTATGGCACGGTTATGACCATGTCATGACACTGGGAGTCAAGTAAAGCGTTAACAAGTTATTTACAGGAGTATGATATTCCCATGGCATCAAAAGGTATATCTACAAATGTATTTCAGTCACCAATAAGTCAATAATAACATCCATCGTCTTTGAGGTGTTCCGTGTTCTTTCTTCATCCGTTCCGAGTGGTATTTGGCCTCCAGTACATTCCAGGTAGGTTCTTGGTGTCTAAACGTTGCACAATAAAACCGTTGACCAATCAAGTGTGTGGTTATGTTTCTTGAGTCAGTTTCCTTTACCCTGCAAGTCACTGGATGTGAGTACACTACCTTGAAACTTCTTGTGTCACAGTGTTGTGGGTTGAACTGATAAAGCAGAAAGAGGTCCGGCAGCAATGGAGAGTCAAGTTTCAGATCAACACAGCTAGTTATTATTCAAGGGTAAAGGATTGACGTAATAGATAAGACAGGGGGAGCTGCTAGAAGGGTCTAGTAAGTAAGTCTACAGTGACTTCTCTCTGAGACAGACCAACCCCCAAACATGGACGCAATACACCAGAATCAAATATGCATTCACTACCCTGATTAACAAATACTGATGACACAATCCATATAGTCTTCAAAGCAAAGTCATGGTCTTTGGAAGAGTTTGCATTTGCGTAATACTACTCCCACTTAATTCTCTGTCTCCTTAAAGTTCCCAAAACAGAATTAAATAGAAAATATACTGTATGTATCTCTATGGGTCCCAACCTCTTCAGCTGGGGACTGGTGAGTAGATCTATGACATCAGCAGTGTTGAGGATGGATCATCATGTTCTGACTGAGGTCCTGGACAGGGGCATGCCAAACACAGATCTGATGTTCAGAACTTTCTGCTTAAATCAAAATATGATAAAGAAGGCATGAGATAGAATAGACAAACGGCATTGTCCACGCAATGTGGAAATGTGTCTTTGGCTTTATAGTTCACACAAAAATACAAATGACATAAAAACAAAATCAGGAGCACCTCGACATCAAGATCATTTTAACAAACTTACAAAAAAAGTGTGCAAAATTCAGTTTGAAGTCCACAGGTTTAGTCATATATAGATAATTGGTTCAAGACCATCATCGTCAAGGACAACTCATAATTTACTTCGCTCAAACTCAACTCTGGACCTTGAAGTCAGTACCACTCCTTTTTTTTTTCCATTGTTCCCCTCTAATCAGGGACTGATTTAGACCTGTGGCACCAGGTGGGTGCAATTCATTATCAGGTAATACAGAAAACCAGTAGGCTCCGGACCTCGTAGCTTAAGAGTTGAATACCCCTGATCTACATGATTCAATAGGTTCATATTACAGTGTTTGGTTTCTACCAATAGTTGCCAGCAGAAGGAAGTGAAACCTATCTATCCAAATTTAAGGCAACCAAACCACCTATGGGATAGGCTTAAACATAGGCTCCCGAGTGGCGCAGCGGTCTAAGGCACTGCATTTCGTGATTGGGAGTCCCATAGGGCAGTGCACATTTGTCCCAGCGTCGTCCAGGTTTGGCCGGGGTAGGCCGTCATTGTAAATAAGAATTTGTTCTTAACTGTAAAGGTTACATTTAAAACTAAAATTAAAATAGGACGTTTATGATAAAGTAAGTTCAGTATCTATCAGGGAAGAGATAACATTGTATATATGCCATAACATTCAATCTATTAGATTCTCACTCACTCAGATACTAATCCCACCCGTTTCAGAGTTTACCCTAGATTCTTTTTTTTAGCAGCAGTGGCAAAGGTCGTGAAAGGGGGAAGTCAATGTGGCATTCCGGCAAGGAAGATTTGTTGTATTAGGACTGCGAGTAGGTAAGTTCTGGTGACATTTTAAAAAGGACATTCTACAAAATGTATGAAAATCAAATGACGCCAACACCACCTATCTATAATCCCTCCCAAAAATGATACCAATAACATATTGGTAAAAATATATTTTACCATAGCCTATACATAGCACCATACAATATTATCAGGCAGGTGTGCTATTAGCAATAATCACTTTTTTTTCCAAGATCAAAAAGCAGTAACTTTTTGTAGAAAACGTTCCATGGCGCTGAGAGAACATTTGGCAATTCCACACATTTTACAATGGCCAATTCTGTGTTGTTATGCTCAAACATAGTTCATGGCGTGCCTGGTCTGAAATACAGCCATGCCAAAAGTTTACTCCTAAATTCATTGTTCTATTTAATTGGTTTCATCGTTGTAGCTTTTACATTTTTTGGTGATTTCAATTTGCAGCAGTTGCTGTTAGGAAATTAATCTGCTACTGAGAAGACTTACTGCGTCTTAAAAAAATATATAGGTCAATTATAATTTCTAGATTCTAATTCTGTCTGGATTTAGTCATTTAAATTGTGTGGCGGCAACAATTTAGCAGCAGCAATGTGCCACTCCTACATGAACACAGGGGAAACATAGCGATTTCAGAAAAAGCATGTCTCGAAGGACTCTAACCATATCATAACAAGCTCTTAACGATGACTACAACACTGTACAGTCCACACAGTAACATTTGTACACGTGAAGTTGCTTACCTTCTCCACAGTTCATCCTCATGTTCCTAGCGTTCCAATCAGAATCTGTCCCCTTTGATATCTGGATATCATAATCATCTTCGAGGTAAAAAAAAACAACAAACAGAGAGTGACAGTCAACTAACAGCGTAATAACAAATGAAAGACTATGAAGTATTACTTCAACAAGTACGTAAAATAAGGGAAAAGCTGTTTTATCAGTAGAGGTGGTGCTTACTGTTATTGCTGGTGGTTGATGTTTGGTAGTTGCTCATGGTTTCGTTACCGCTGTCGGAGGTTCTCTTCTGTGACCTTTGGAACTGAGGTTTCTTCTTCTTGCTCTTCCTAGTGCTGATCCTGATCAAATAAAATAGAATGGATTGATCTATTTATTGTCCTACCTCCTAACCTTACTACATTTTGCACTACATTTTGCACTCTGTATATAGATTTTCCATTGTGTTTTTGACCATGTTTGTTTACTGTGTAACTCTGTGTTGTTTTTGTCGCACTGCTTTGCTTTGTCTTGGCCAGGTCGCAGTTGCAAATGAGAACTTGTTCTCAACTGACCTACCTGGTTAAATAAAGGTGAAATAAAAATAAAAAAAATAAAAAAATAAATTGATATAGTATATCAACTTTCCATTTTACAAAAGGAAATTTATTGATTTACTGTTACATTCCCAACCGCTTGCATGCACACACACCCGTTGTGCCCTTGATCAAGGCAGTTAAACCCTACCAGCAAATGGCAGTGAATGGTAGCTACCTGATGATGCCCTTGACCAGTCGACACTCTGCATCCTGCTCATCTAGCTGGTGCTCCTCGGCCAGGTCACTGATCAGCTGGCTGATCTCACAGGTCTTCTTCAGAAATACTGAATCTGAGGTGCAGTGTGCCAGCTCCTCGATCTGGTATTCAGAGTACAGCTCAAGAAGCTTCTGGGTGATCAGAGTGTCCACATCAGCCATACTCAGATCACCCATATCCCCCTCGTACCAGGAGTAGGATGGAGGGCTGTACCTTCTCCCTCCTCCGTCTCCACCTCCTCCATTGTGTAACAGAGGCCTGGTAATGACCACCGGCTCCTCCTCCATTCTGGGAATGTACACTTTGACCCCTCTGATGTAGATGTCCTCCGACCAATCAGAGCCACCACCCCCGACCTCCTTCCTGGTTCGGGGGTCGTTGGCCCCAGGGTGGCTCTGGAGACCCCGGAGGCTGACCTTCTCCTGATCGTTGTCTGGGGATCTCCCTCTGGGACTGGGGGCCAGGCAGGAGGCCAGGATGGTGCTCCGACACACCCTGTAGAGGCCACAAGTCAGCACGCTGCACACCCAGTTCTTACAGCTGCCTGGGGAGGAGGGGGCACAGGGACCACACCCTTGATTCCCATGAGGAGAGTCTGCTGATCTGGGGATGAAGCCGATGGTCTCCTTAGCCTTCCTGCTCTGCGCGTCCCTGTAGTGGGCCACCTTGGGCCCCTGGTGCTCCTGGGTCCTCTCCTCCACCGGGTCCACACATCGCTCCTCATAGCAGGACTCCTGGCTGGTGCTGCTGCTCCAGGAGAGGTGATGGTTGGGTCCCACAGGGACGAGGCCGTCCTGGCCCCCTGGCGCTGACCATGGTCTGGAGCTCCCCGTGATGCTGCTGGGCATGGTGGCTCACTAGAGCCAGGGCCTGGGAAAGAAGAGGACAGGGAGTGTGAGGAAAGGGCAATGCATTATGTTAATGTAGGAAATATGAATGTTATGTTTTCAAGAACATTGCTTAACCCTGTCATAATAATCAGCGGCTTCAAATAGACAGACAACAAAGTAGATGTGACTCAATAGATAATACTACATAGACATTAAGTCTATGCCTGACTATATGACATGTCAAATTTATGCTGAAGGCCCATGGCATGGGAAACCAAACCAAACTTGAAATATTAGTCACCTGAGGCTGCAACCCCTCAATCACCACATATCCCTTAGTGCCAAGCAGTTGCCCAACCTGTTCTGTAGGGCTCAAATAAGTTGTTTTAAAATCAATGAAACACAAGATTGTTAAATTCAAAAACTGCCCAAACTGGTGCACATTTGTGTTCTATCACAGCATTAAAACACTTGATTAAACTAAATCCAAGGCTTGGTGATTAGATGAGAAACTGATTAAGGTGTGTTATTGCTGTGGTAGGAAAAAAAAAACTTGTAGCCTGGGTCTCCAGCACCAGGAGAAGCCCTAAGGGGTATCATAAAAACCCGAAACAATGAATTAGCCAGCTAACTTGCCTAAATATATATTTTTTTTTTGTTACGCTTGAAATGGGGATGGTGTAATTGACTAAACATCCACAAACACATATCTAAGATTAGCTTTCTTAATGAACCATAACATCTAGTTATTTCTGGTTGTGATTAAAACAATGTCCTGATCAGATTTTTGATTAAAGCCGGGCAGGGCCTACTTCATATAATTAAAGGTTACTGCTGTACTTTGCTGACACGCAGCACCGCAAAACAACTGGTTGAAATGGACGACAACCTTTTCAGTCTGTCTATCTACAGCCTTCTGTCAAAAACAATTACTATAATTGTCAAGGTGCCACTTCCAAAATACATATCTAATCAACTATCGTGTTTTGTTCCATCTGTAATGGATCGTTTAAAATAAGTTACACCTGTGTTTTACCGTTTCCATGTTTTCAGGCAATGTTTTACTCACGGCATAGGAAGGGTGATCGCGGTTCTCCACCGAGTTTTCTTCCGAAAGGTTATATTCCACAAAGAGCAAGAGTTTACATTTTTATTTTACTTTTGTTCTTAAATTGAATTGCCCACATAACAGATGCGCTAAATGCTTCCTACAACAGTTTTTCACCTGCGAGACAAGGTAAACCAGCAATAAACTCAAACAGAGAGGAAGAGGCGAAGCGAGAGGGTTTACTCCAACCAAAATCTGTCACCGCAGTAAATTAGTTTAGGCTACTGTGAATATTCAGAGATCGCTCTTCAATAGCTGTCCGACGGAAGATCCTAAGTTGATATAGATATATCTAGAATCAGATGACGACAGAGAGCAAAATGCCCGATAGTCAAACTCTTCCCTTAACAGAGCCGAAAATAAGGCAATAATCTGTTTTCTGGCGCAGAGGTGGTTTAGGGACCGTCGTAAAAGTGTAGTACCGGTAAACAAAACAAAATTATGTTTTTGCATTCCCATTCAGGAGGGTTAGCCTTATGAAGATTATACACACACACTCGGTGGCAATTTTAGCATGTAAATCTTGGTGGGGCAAACAAACGAAAAAAGCCACAACACTAAACAATACATTAATTGCACTATAAACGGTGACAAACTGTGCCCACAAACTGTTAGGGCCCAAATAAAGCTGTCCCAACAGCAGAGCCCCAACAGCAGTCCCAACACCTTACCACTGTTACATCTGACTATCAGCGGAGCCTTGTCTGGCAGCGAAACATTTAATTCAGCCTCAAAACATAGCTGATATGGCTGACTTAAATAAAGGGTGCATATAATTAGACAATGAAAGTTCTTACAATATTCGATGATTACATTTCTCTAAAACAGGTTATAGGCTACATGTGCACCAAGTCAGAACAGTAGGTGAAATTAAGAGGTTAAAATAGACCAAAAATTATTAGGGTGAGGCACATGGGCTACTAACAGCTTACTACACAACATACACTTAGTATTACTTTCTTAGCTTCAGTATACATATATCCCTGGCATATTACATCATTTATGCAGCAGCATACAATACATTTTTCCTCTTTTTGTTTTGCTTAGCTCACTTGAACAGGAAGCTGGCGCGATGGCCCTACGTGGGCAAATTTTGTCATCAGACTTTATCATCAAATTCTGTCATTCTCTGGAATTATGTTGCTTTCAAGACAACTCATAAAAAAAAGACGACGTCAGTGATCTTCATGTCGTAGCTCTAGAAAGATGCCCAAGTTCTGGATTTACAATTGCGAGTTGGATGACCGTTCAAAACTTATTTTCCCAGTCATATCTCGATTTTTCCAGAGTTCTCAGTTGTCTTGAACTCATTAAAGTCTGATTTTGCAGTTCCGAGATAAGTTGTTTTGGGCGCGGCACAAATTATGCTTCATTGACAGCATGGCCAATGTTGAATGTTTATCATTTTAAGCTTGGAAAAGAGACCCTTAATCCTAGACTTGGGACCACACAGCCACTCCACTGAATAACAGGCTAGTGATTGCTTTGCAATGCTTGCAGTTAGCCACTGATTCCTTCCAAACCCCCCATTGTTGAATTTGTGTAATATTTATGTCCAATGGCCGATGAGCACCGATACGTTTTATCTATAATTTCTCTTCCTATGACAAGGATTTAAAAGTATTTGCCAGTAGATTAAATGCTAGCAAAGATTTTGAAAGTACGAGGTTGACATGATCAGTACAATCAAAGCTACTGTAGATGTAATGTGATTTGACATTTTATCTGTGGCCAATGAGCCTTCTTGGATGGGCACTTCTAATGTAACTATGGTAGCACCCAAGAGGCTTGAATGTTCGAGCTCTACCCTTAGACTTGGCGGTGCCATAGTGTCCCCATGAGTGACAGAACACTGAGCCAATCACGGCGCAATGCTCTGTATTTTCCGCTGGCTGCCCCACCACCACAGAAAGCATTGAGCTAGGCTGAAACACCTGCATTTTAGAGCTGCCTTACTCAAGAAAACAAAAAGAGAGACCATGTTTGTATGCAGCTTTCAGTCTATTTTTGCAAAAGATGTAGGGCTCAAAACTGCCCTGAATGACAGGTCGCCACTGCATAGGGCCTCCAGTTGCTGAAGGGCCTAACATTTTTATTTGTTATTTCTAACTACTAAGTGTGCTATATTTGACCCATTTACAAGGATATTTTTCAAAAACTTCCTATCCATGAGAAAATGGAGATGTAAAACCCCCCTCATCCATGCTCCATTCATTAGAATTCCAGTTCACCACCATTTTGTAACTTTTAATACCTTCCTATCCATATGCACTGCCCCGTGTTTTGTTGTAGCTGCTTGACAATGAAATTTCCCCCTCGGGGGATCAATAAAGTACCTATCTATCTATCAATGATGGACATTCTTACTGACAGATGTGGCTGCTTTGTGTGATGTATTGTTGTCTCTACCTTCTTGCCCTTTGTGCTGTTGTCTGTGCCCAATAAATGTTTGTACCATGTGCTGCTGCCATGCTGTGGTTGTCTTAGGTCTCTCTTTAGTGTTGTGGTGTCTCGTCGCGATGTGTGTTTTGTCCTATATTTTATTTATTAATAATCCCAGCCCCGTCATCGCAGGAGGCCTTTTGGTAGGCCGTCATTGTAAATAAGAATTTGTTCTTAACCGACTTGCCTAGTTAAATAAAAATATAAAATAAATAGCATGAATGGGCAAGACAAAATATTTAAGTGGCTTTGAACGGAGTACAGTATGGTAGAACCCTGCTGGGTTTCACGCTCAACAGTTTCACATATATCATGAATGGTCCACCACCCAAAGGACATCCAGCCAACTTTACACAACTGTGTGATGCATTAGTCTACATTGGCCAGAATCCCTGTGAAATGCTTGACACCTTGTAGACTCCATGCCCCAACGAATGTGTCAAGAACTGCAACGCTGCTAGGTTTTTCAAGCTCCGTTTCCCATGTGTATCAAGAATGGTCCACTTCCAAAAGGGCATCCAGCCAACTTGACAACTGTGGGACGCATTGGAGTCAACATGGGCCTGCATACCTGTGGAACACTTGACACCTTGTAGAGTCCATGCCCCGACAATTTGAGGCTGTTCTGGGGGCAAAATAATAAGAATCAATAATAGGGAGGTGTTCCTAATGTTTTTTTACACTCAGTGTATGTCATTTGAACTGGAATCTATTGAAAATTAGATCTATACATGTAACAGGATAAATATTTGTAGGAAATCAAATAGGAGGAACTTGTAGATAATTTATAGTGAGCTATTGAAAAATGACATTATGATCAATGCTTGGTTGCCATTTGACAAATAAAAATGAATCTTTTGTCCATAACAACCTAATGTAGGCCAGCCTACCTGCCCTGAATTTGCAAGCTGTTAGAACACACCAGTGGTGAAAAAAGTAACCAATTATCATACTTGAGTAAAAATAGAAAATGACTCAAGTAAAAGTGAAAGCCTGTAAAATACTACTTGAGTAAAATTATTTGGTTTTAAATATACTTGTCAAAAGTAAAATGTAATTACTAAAATTAGAAATGATTCATACGTTTGATACTTATATTAAGCAAACCAGTAGCCACTGTTTACGAATAGCCAGGGACACAATCAGACATTTACCAAAGCATTTGTATTTAGTGAGTACGCAGGGATGACCAGGGATGTCCTCTTGAAAAGGGTGTAAATTGGACCATTTACTGTCCTGCTAAGCATTCAAAAAAAACAATTTTCTTTAAGAATGTAGTGAAATAAAAGTAGTCAAAGATATGAATAGTAAAGTAAAGTACAGATACCCCAAAACACGACTTAAGTAGAACTTTAAAGTATTTTTTTACACCACTGGAGCGCATATGCCAAAACCATAATGGGCACATCAGCTAAATAAAACACAACATAGGCCTATGTGACCAAACATACATATTTTTATATACGGTACATGGAAAGAGTAATTTTTATATAAAACTACTTCATCACACAGTCCTTTATCAGCAACAAGTCAATTTGATGGAAACATCTCTGGTGAGAAAATGCACATATTGTTTTTATGCAGACTTTTGAATTTTCACATTAAAATTTGTTGACAATTAGATGGAAACCTAGCTAAGTAATGTCGATGATGTATAGGCCTCATTGGTTCCCACCAGTGATTACATGAGCACTTCTCATATTTTAGGGCCACACTAGCTAGGTTTCCATCCAATTGAAGACAGATTTTCATGCAAATATTCTAGAATCCGCATAAAGAAACTATGCAAATTTTCCCACCAGTGGTGCGTTTCCACCAAACAGACATGTTGCAGATGAAAATCAGTGTGTGATGTAGTGCATGAAAAATTTACTTTTTCTGTACATGAAAAATGTTCATTTTAAGTTCCATGTGTTTCAATCGCATTTTCAACTTCACTGACAGTTGTCATAATGTATTGCATTAAATAGCAAATGTGCCTACTCTGTTCTTGACACGTGCTCTAGGCAATAGCACTCAGATAGACAATACCTGCACAGGCTACTTGCGCTACATCAGTGTTTTCCAAACTGTGGGGCACAAGGGGTTGTGGGAACCCCTGGTCAACATGAGATTGTCAAACATCGATCATCATGTCACAAGAGCCTCCATCAAGATCACTGTGCACTTTCACCACCCTGTGAAGTTGTCATCTGTAGCTTATTAAAAACTGCCTGGTTTCCAAAGTCTAGTGGGAGGACCACACGCCATATGACTATGTTTACTTCAATATGATGATTATTATATCAATATTTGAGCATAAAGGCATTTCTATCCGCTATTTCCACATCGTTCATTCCACTGACAAGACCCCACCATACAAACAAATTCTGTCAGCATTTATCAAATAACACACAAACTTCCTGTTTCCATCAGCGCTGTCATTTTCTTAGTGATATGACTCATACAAATTGGATGGAAACATGGTTATTGTTAGATGCAGAAGTCTGGTTATTGTGCTGTAGTAAAGTCTACTTACACAAGCCTCAAGGCCGGATTCCGTCCATATCCAGGACGTAATCGCAGATGATCCGCGTAAAAATGTTAAGGTAATTGCCAATTGAGCCGACATATGCAGCAGCGTTAACTGTGAATGAAGTCGCCATGAATGAGGGGACATCGCCTTTACATTTCAATTGAGCGATCTTGAATCCACCCCTCACAGTGGATTTCCACAGGGGACAATGAAACTTTGGAAGCCATTCATGGTCAATGAAGTGGCCAGGGGACCGTTGGGCAATGAGCATGGGTGCGGGATGGTGAACTTGATGCAAATAGGCTGCTCCGCGACATCACGGCACTATTGACCAATCAAAGCTCACTATAGCTTCCAGACCCTACTGGATTGGCTGTTGATACCTATCACGACCTAGACTGCTTGCTAGCACCCACATGAGGGTGAAGCTAGCATGGCTAGCTAAATGATCGTGTTGTGGAAATCCCATCAGACTACAGCAGCCAAACTCAACTGGCGGACCGGGTCCAAAGAAGGGTAAATCCGGACCAGACAACGTCACTTTGTTAAATAACTTTTTTTTTTTTTTTAAACAAATACCGCACCAGGCTCACCAATGAACACCTGCACCAGTTTCTCAGAGTTGCTCTCACACCATTTGTTTCAAAGTACTGGCAGGAGACAGAAAGTGTAATGAAGACCAAGAGTGACTTATACATTAATATTTAATTGCCAACAGTGACATTGTGCATTCAGATTATTATTTGTCAAACTCTCCTTTGTTCTCCAGAAAATATGCACTTTATTTTATAAAAATATATATACACACGGCCCATGTACAATGGTTCACAGTGCACTTTTAGCATAGATAATTCGGCAACCTTTATGGCTGAATAACAAAAGTGGACGATATCCAGACTTTAGCCGCCTAGGAAATTTGTCACTGGACTTAAATAGTAATCGAGTGCCCCTGGCCTCCAGTTCACTGAAGCAGGGGTGTAATCATTAGTAAAAACAGTTGCAAATCGGAACGTTTTCTAACTTTAACATCAGTTTAGACAAATTCCAGTATGTCCCTCCATTTGTTGCCTTTTAAGAAACATTTTGCAACAAAATCAGCATAAGCAAGTCACCCCCAATTCACACTAACCTATCCACATTTACAGTAGATGCAAAATTCAGTTAGTGGTTATTGTGCTGTAGTTAAATGTACTTAAAAGCCTCACCATTTATGGTTTACTAAAGCTGAACCACACTGTTCAAGAAAAAAAAAATGGTAGCTCACCATATCAGCAGATGGCATTTACTTCACATGGCATTATCTAGGGAGGACATCAAAATGTACACCCTACTTTTACTAATCTTAATGGCTGGCCCTGGTCAAGGGTTCAAAGTTGGCATAGTACATGGCAAAATAATGAGTAACAGAACAAACTTACTGTGAATAGTTGATAAAGATTTGTCTGAATGCAGTAATGTAAGTGACATTTCCCAACATTACTAGTTTAACTTCAAGTGAAAGACAAAAAAAAAAAATTCATTAAACAGTAGTGTCACCTAGAAGACAAATGTGGATTAGTAACAAGTCACATGAAGTATCTGAAGTGCTTACTGAAAATAAGACAAGGCTTTTTTAACACAAAAAGATGCTTAGTGATCACTTACCTCAACACCTGGGCTCCCATACTAAAGCCCTGGACATAGGTAGTGCTGGGGCTTTCTGCTTGGCAGGTGCAGTGCAGTTTGGCTGTGGCTTTTTCATTTGTCAAAAGACTAATCAGTGAAACCAATATCACATTTGGGCTGCCTGTGTAAACACAGCCTTAATGCCTTGAGTAGTTGATATATCAGGTGAGTGTATATTTATAGCCTGAACATCTAGTCGTCATCACTGTTTGATTGATTGATCAGCTGCATGTCATTGTGATGTCATAACGATAGCCCTCTTTCGGGGAATTTCAAAAGTCTTTCCTTAACTCATCGAGTCCTCTCTGCTCACCTCAACTGTTTTAAAATCTGTCCGCTCCACAAAGACATACAGCTGAGCATAATCAATCAAACAGCCAGTGATTGGATGGCAACTGCAGGTTCAGGCAATAAATACACACCATTCTGGTATGTTAACTAAGCAATGCAGTAAGTCACCTAACTACTACTATTGCGTTATTGCAGTAGCTGGTCTGTGGGTAATTTAAGGCGTTGATATGGCTTTTGGAATTAATTTGGGGTAAGGTTCTTTGAACGATGTGTTTAGATCTACTGCAAGGTTGCTGCTTGTATTTACAATGTTGATGTTTAATGGCCACTTCTTTTCTTGACAGGATTGTGTTCCTTTGCTCAATGTTTGCAGAACACCTAAGCTATACATGGGCTCCACATGGTAAGGCATGAACAACAAACATCAGATCGACGTTTTTGACCTGAATACAACAGTTTTAGACCTTACATTGAAATGCTTACTTACAAGCCTTAACCAACAGTTCAGTTTAAGTAAAAAATAAGTTATGTAGAGAAAATAAATGTGAATTGTGTGTGCAGGGGCACTAGGTAGTCGGGATAATTTAGTAATTTTAACTAAACCCACATTACCTATTTTTGTCAGGCCAGCCTTGACGTTTGGAGCTAAATTCATGACTTACCTTTGTTCTGTTTAGATGCCCAGAGAGTAAGAGGCTATGGGTTTCCTGGCTTTTCCAGAATGGATGTTGAGCAGAGGCACAAAGGTGGCAGCTATCCCCAGGATCGATTCAGACCAGCCTCTAGTACTTCTGGCTCAGGCCAGAGTGAAGCTACCCACCAGGGGACTGGACCCAACAGCCTCAGTGGCTTTGCTCCAAGCTACAGCCAGCCAGCCCCAAGGGGCTCTGGATCTAACCCCAGCAGCCGCTTAACCTCTGCCCAGACAAGGGGTAAGCGGACCCGCTCCAAGAATGCTGACATTAGCCTCTCTGGCTCTATAGCCAGTGGAGCCTCTGTCAGCCAGAAGAAGCATCAAACCATGGCCAGCAGAACATCTGGTCAAAGTGTCACCAACCCCAGTGCAGTAAAGCCAGTTTCTAGTTGGGAGGCAAAGAGAATCCAGCACAACACCACTCGTCCAGTACAGCCTCACTCCAGCAGCTCTAGATCAGTTCAGAATCTCTCTGTTACGTTTCAAGGTATTGTCCCCAGTAGAACTACCTCTAGTAATCTGAAACCACATACTCCTAACTATGGCTCTACCCAGAGTGGAACAAGGTTCTCCACCTCCAGACGACCCAACCAAGATCTCGTCCAGACTCCAAGTAGAAGAGCCCCCAGCTTCTATGTTCAAGCTGCTACCCACAGCACCTCCCTCACCCGCTATGTCCAGGACCTGAAGCAAGGGAGCAGCTCTACCCTAGCTTCCAAGGGACCAATGGACATCTCTGCCCAGTCACTTTCCACTCCTGACTCTCAAGTTCCTGCAAGTGGTTCTTCACAAACTTCATTTAGACCAGGTCCTCTGACTTTTGGTTCTACTCAAGGTGGGAGTGCAACAAAAAGCTACAAGCCCAGCTTCTCTCAAGCTCTTTTGCAATACCAGAGCAGCTCTGCTAGTAGTGGTTCAAATTCCAATCAATATGGCCAGAGAATTGATGTAACCTCAAGTAGTGGCGTCCCCACTTCTAGCCTGGCCTCTCGCTCCATTCTTTTTCACCCAAGCTCTACACGTAGTGAGAACTCTTATGAAGCCTACAAGCCTGTCTCTACCCTTGGTGCAAGCCAAAGCCTGTTTACCTCTAACCAGGGTGGAAGGGTTTCAACCTACAGCCAGAATGTCTTTGCGACACCTGCCCAAAGGAAGTATGGACAAGTGTCTGCTCAGAGGTGGCGCCACCAGCCCAGCTATACTGCCAGTAGTGGGTCAGTCTCCAGCCTCTTTAATTCTGACCAGGATACCAGTTCAACCTTCATCCAGAATGCTCCTGCCACAGCCCAGAAGCCAAGTGGCTCTAAACCTGCCCCCAGGGAACGCTATCAGTCCAGCTATACACTCAATGCAGTGAAGTCCAACCCTAGCTCTGCCAGAGGCCCTACCCAGAGCCTCTCGTCTAGCAGCTATGGCCCTGCCCAGAACAGGATCAGCAGTAGCATCTTCACCACCCCAAAACGCTTTGCCCAGACCACCATCCACAACATCCCAGAATTGTATGGTGGATCGCCAATCCATCGGCTCAAAGGCCCTGCTCAGTAGGCGTAGTACCTCCTCCTCTAGCCGCTCCTCAAGTGTCAGCAAGCCACAGCCAAACCACACTGCACCTGCCAAGCAGAAGGGGCCCAGCACTACCTACGTCTGAGTCCAGAGCTTTAGTAGAAGAGTCCAGAACATGACAGTAGGATCTGTAGCCAGCAGCTGAGGTGAGATTGGGTTCTCTATTTTATGCCACTTAGGCTGTGTTTAGGTTTACACAGGCAGCTTATTGCTCTTTTTGCAGATTGGCTCTTGGGCAAAAGATCAGTATTGGGTTACCTGTGTAAATGCAGCTTTGGCACCTCCAATGTCGTTGTGTTCAATTATACTTGTCACTAATCTACATTTGTCTTCCAGGCGCTGAGACCTGGAAGTGATGCCAGGAGTTCTCTACTTCAATGGTTTTAAATAAATTGTACTAATACATTTGGGACTTATGTATTTCATTCAAGACAATGTCAGTGTTCTGGTGGTTGTTCCAGTAGAAGTGACGTTGGTGCTCTGGCATTTGATACGATCTCTTGCATCACTGGGACCTCTGAAATCGATGAGCCTGAAGCAGAGTTTTGGGCGTGATGCCCTTGTTAATATTAATGGTTGCTCTAAACAAACATTTCGTCCATCACTGAGCTCAACTCCATGTTTCAAAATGAGCTATATATCTTGCCTCCATATGTTAGGATGACCAATGTACATCTAAGAACAGGACCGTCACATGGTCAGAAAGGAAACTCCTGGCCTTAACTGACTACAGGAATAGACTAGCAGCACTGTCATTGGTCTATTTACATGTGTGGTTTCAATAACCCAGCCCCACTGCCTTGTCGCACCTAGAATTTCACCATGCAAACCTTGTACCCAGAACATGTCACCAACTGCTTGTTTGTGCCTGCTTTACCAATCTGAATCAAACATTTTATGTAACCTTTAAGGTTTTTCCCCATTGTGAATCTATTTTTCAAGTGAGACCTGGTTCAACAGCAGCGGGTGGAACGTTTCAGACAACCTAACACAACTATTGACCCACTTACAGTACAATTATGTAAAGAAACATGTCATAACTAAAAACGGCTGTCCTAAAGACGAGTACACTATGACAACCGGCCTTGATTGGGATTCCCATAGGGCAGTGCACAATTGGCCCGGTGTCTGAGGCAGCATTTAACTGACTTGCCAAGTTAATAAACTTTTTTTTTTTTTACGTTGACCAAGTGTTCAAACTCCGGTTGTTAGCTCATCACATTTCGAAATGTTCATGAGAGAATTCCAGGACCACGGAGCTAAGTAACCAACTATTTCTACCATGACCTATTCTAATTCTTGGTACTGTTAAAAGCAAATGAGAATGGGATAGTAATAAAATATTTACTGACTTAAATAAAGTGGCATTTTACCCAATATGGCCTTATGAGTGTATACCAGTAAGCCTACGCAAGGTCAATGATTACCAGTCAACAGCGCTGTAGAGAACATTTTGGATTGGTAATGAACCTGAGGGCCACATGATATACTGAATCAAGTGCTCTCATGGTAGTGGTTGAGGCCTGCATATAAATATATAACATCACCAACATCTAAAGCTGCTAGTAATGTACATCGTACAAGCTCTTCCCTGGCCTCCAGAGAAAAACGAGCCTGATGCCGGTAATAAAAACCTATTCTCAGCTTGAGCTTCCTTATCAAGTTCTCCACATGAAAAGTGAAGCTCAGCTTGTCATCCACCCACACTCTGAAATATTTGTACACTTTGACTTGCTCTATAGTAAGCCCATCCAATGTAGCAATGACATGGTTAGTAACATGCCTGGGATTTGAAAATACCATGCATTTTGTTTTACCCAAATTCAGAACCAGCTTCAAATAATACAGATTCTGTTTTATGTTAAATGCTCTTTGGGCATGTGCAAAAGCTAAAATGAAACTACCACTTGAATAAAGAACTGTATCATCTGCATAAAAATCAACATCTGCAGTTTCAGTATGATCCCCAATGTTGTTGATACACAAAATGAACAACAGTGGGCCCAAATTAGAACCTTGCAGAACACCTAAGCACAACTCAATGGACTATCAACTCAACTCAAAAGCCATATCAACTCAATTTACAACCATCCGCCATTACACATGGTGTACGATTTGATAGGTAATTTATAAACCAATCTAGAGCATGACCAGTAATTCCACAACATTTTAACCTTTGCACCAACACAGCATGGTCCACGGTGTCAAATGCCTTCGACAAATCAATAAAGACAGACACACAATGTAACTTCTTATCAAGAGTACAGTGGATGTCATTTAAAACCTTCAATGTTGCTGAAACAGCACTGTGGCCTGACCTGAAACCTGATTACATTCCATTTAAGATGTTGTTTTCTTGGAGGTAGTTCTTCAACTAAGTGCCTACTAACTAAGGACTCCAGTACCTTCGACAGTACAGACAATTTTGATATGGGTCGATAGTTGTCAAGTAGCGAAGGAAAAGCAGATTTCCATAACTTTGGGATTTCCTTAATGTCAAGCGTGAGGATAAAAATGCATGTGAAGGGGGAGCAATGATGTCTGAAACTAGGTGTAGGAGGCGGGGGTCTAGATGAGGATGAGAAGGAGAACCTGGTGAAGGAGTGCTCAGGGGTGTCAGGTAAATTCCCAGGGGGCTTTTCAAATAATCTGCCAGCATCTAGAAAATGCTGAGTTGAGGCTTTCAGAATAGAGGTTCTCTCAGTTACAATCTGTGCGTCTACCAACGATTGTTTGGGAAGGTTTAGGAATCATCACCAGGTAGTATGCTCCATATGGAAATGACTCTTCCCACCAGCCATGTAGGACACTTTTCTCTATAGCTCTCCCCACCAGTCTGGCAAGTGTAAATCTCTGTCAATCTGTTAATGATTGATGGGGATCATTACTGTCCCCTGCTGGAGGCGTGTGAGCAGGAGGAGCCAGTGTGTGTGTGCCATCAGGGACCCTATCCATGATGAGGATATCTGTCACAATGTCCCACTTTCACCCTCACCTCTTCTCATCAGACACATGGCACTGCTAACCAGCCTGGGTTCAGATAGTATTACAAATAATTCCAAGTCTTCATCTGTGCTTGGTTGAGTGTGCCTGGCTCACTCGACCCAAAAAAATATTCCCAAAAGTACAAACCCGTATCCTGCCCATCTGGCATTCCAGGCAGGATTAAGCAAACGCTGAAAGTATTTAAAAGATATCATATACAGTTTGATCCCAGGTCTGACTAGTCAGCCATGGAGTAAAGATTCAGAATAGGTTCCCTTTCTCACCTTTTAGATGTTATAATATTGTTGACACATTTACACTGAGGCGTATGACTGGAGCCAGGAAGGGCACACCAGTCTGTCACAGTAAAATAAACAGAGAGAGAGAGCAACACCTCACATGCGTGGTGGCTCAAATCAAAGACTTTATTTCCTGCCAGAGGAAGTGGGGGCACGGAGAGAATTATTTTTGCAGTTGTTTCCTTTCCTCCTCTCTTTTTCCATCACGCCTGCAACATTCAAACTAAATAAATAAAATAAAGAGAAAAATAACATTCATGTGGAAGAAATAAATATAAAACAGAAAAATATGTCTTTCTTTCATTGGCAATCAGCAGAAATTATCTTGATGACAGGACATTTAGACGGTGGGTAGATTTGCAGGAAGAAGAGAAGAGTGTCATAAATCATACTGCAAATGAGTTCTATTAATCAACAGAGGATGGAGGGGACTCTTCTGTTCTCTCTAACTGGAGACAACACTCTCTTCTCTGTCCGTTAGGCCATTCAAAAATCTGCTCTCTCTTTCCATCTCTCTCTCTCTCTCTCTCTCTCTCTCTCTTTTTCCGTCTCTCTCTCTCTCTCTCTCTCACACACACTTTCAATCAATTCAAATGGATTTATTGGCATGGGAAACATACAAGGGAAATAAACAATTCTCTCTATGCCATTTTGCATTTAATTAATTATCTCTAATTTGTGTTCATTTCCTGGTCAGAAATGTTCTGGTCTGGTGTTCTAGTAGTAGTAGTAGTAGTAGTAGTAGTAGTAGTAGTAGTAGTAGTAGTAGTAGTAGTAGTAGTAGTGAAAGTAGTAGTAGTAGTGGTAGTAGTGATAGTGGTAGTATTAGTAGTAGTAGCAGTGGTAGTAGTAGTAGTAGTAGTAGTAGTAGTAGTAGTAGTAGTAGTAGTAGTAGTAGTAGTAGTAGTAGTGGTAGTAGTGATAGTGGTAGTATTAGTAGTAGTAGCAGTGGTAGTAATAGTAGTAGTAGTAGTAGTAGTAGTAGTGGTAGTAGTGATAGTGGTAGTATTAGTAGTAGTAGCAGTGGTAGTAGTAGTAGTAGTAGTGAAAGTAGTAGTAGTAGTAGTGGTAGTAGTGATAGTGGTAGTATTAGTAGTAGTAGCAGTGGTAGTAGTAGTAGTAGTAGTAGTAGTAGTGAAAGTAGTAGTAGTAGTAGTGGTAGTAGTGATAGTGGTAGTATTAGTAGTAGTAGCAGTGGTGGTAGTAGTAGTAGTAGTAGTAGTAGTAGTAGTAGTGATAGTGGTATTAGTAGTAGTAGTGGTAGTAGGCACACATTGGTGGCATTCATGGCTTTGGGTTCTCCTGGCTTATCTCGTAGCCCAGATTTGTTTGTGTTGTATTGGAGTTGCCAAGACAGTAACTGTCATGTAATTTATGTTCATGACCAGTGTATTAGTCTACAATCTTAAAGACGGATATTTGCAATAGGCAGGCTTCATTGAATTGTTAGAGTTTGATGAATGTACAGTATATGTCTAGATTACTGACTGTCCCTGTCTGTTACGTGTCTTCATGTCAGTAGTAGAACTCAGACAGAGACAAGAGACCAGCACAGCACCAGGCAGATGGTGTCTCCTCTCATCTCCTCTCTGGAATATTCTGCCCTTTGACCTTCAGAACGTAAATCTCCTTCCGGCCAATCAGGTTCTTCAGATCCCTGTTGGGCGCGCCAGGCCCCCTTCCGCTTCGGCATCTGGTCGTCGTGGTGAAGAAATTAAGGTAATAGTAACCTGAGATAAAACAAGCTTAAGACTCCTCCCCCTGCCGGTGAGAGGTCAAGCTACCTATAGAGAGCCACGCCTACCGCTGTGACCACGCTGATCACAAATTCATCATCAGAAATGACAAGTGAAACAGAGCCCTGTCCAAGTCCATCCCAGAGTTCTAGTGTTACACAAGCATTGTTTTTTAGCCACAATAACATTTACTTAAACAATAATAGCTAGCAATGTTAAATCTAGATTTTGTTTCAACCACAATAACAATCATTTTACATATACATTTTAATAATTTTATTTGTGCATTTAAAAGGTCCCGATTGACTCAGTAAACTACACATACTGGTAAATTGATATCTATAATAATTTCACAAGACAGATATGTGCTGTGTGAGGAAATAAGAGGCCATCACAAATCAAGAGTGAAGTACTTGTTACCCAGAAATGATTTGATATGGAGATAATAACTGCTGCATTGGAACTTTAATGAGAGGGAATCAGTCCCGGGAATCTGCTCGGCAGTCTAGGGGCTACTGGCGCAGGTGCAGTTTAGAGGGACCATTGCCCATAACATGATGCAGCCACCACTATGGAGAGTGGTATTCAGTAATTTGTTGTATTGGATTTGCCCCAAACATAAGACTTTGTATTCAGGTTAAAAAGTGAATTGCTTTGCTACATTTTTTGCAGTATTACTTTAGTGCCTTGTTGCAAACAGAATGCAAGTTTGTAATATATTTTTTCTGTACAGGCTTCCTTCTTTTCACTCTGTCATTTAGGTTAGTATTGTGGAGTAACTACAATCTTGTTGATCCATGTTACAGACATTAAACTCTGAAACTGTTTTAAAGTCACCATTGGCCTCACGATGAAATCCCTGAGCGGTTTCTTTCCTCTCCAGATTTAGGAAGGACACCTGTATTGTTGTAGTAACTAGGTGTATTGATACCATGCTCAAAGGGATATTTAATGTCTGTATTTTTTTGTTTAACCATCTACCAATAGGTGCTGTTCTTTGCGAGGCATTGGAAAATCTCCCTAGTCTTTGGGGTTGAATCTGTGTTTGAAATTCACTGTCTATGTAAATTATTATGTGACTTGTTAATTACATTGTTTACTCCTGAACTCATGTAGGCTTGCCATAACAAAGGGGTTAGGGTTTCAGCTTTTAATTTTTAATTTTTGAAAAACATAATTCCATTTTGACATTACGAGGGATTGTGTGTTGGCCATTGAAAAAAAAATCTCAATTTAATCAATTTTCAATTCAGGCTATGTGAATACTTTCTGAAGGAACATTGTCTGTGCTCCGAGAGGACCAATGGCAGGAGTCTTTCCTCTAGATGATGAATTGCATAATGGCTTAGCTCTGGAATGCTCAAATCAATCGTTGGCTTGATTGTGTTTTAGCTCCAATCGTATTGCTGGAAAATACCATATTTGAAAAGAGAAACCATATTTCTTAGGGAGAACAAACCCAAGCAATCCTCCTCCTCCACCACATTGCCTTTATTTTCAATCCTTCCACAGCAACACAATAGAAAGGCCTTGATCAGGTCAAATGACACCAGACTTGACAGTCATGGTATGTAGGACAGAAACCATAAAGCCTGGTATGAATTGCGATAGCAGATCCTCTAATCTGTAAGGTAACTGGCAGAGATGAAGAGAGACGTACGGCCGAGTGTGCATGCGTCAGTCCGTGCTTGTGCGTGTTGAGAGTTAGGACGACAGAGAGGGAAAAACCGAGTGCCTAATTAATAACTGCTAAATATCATCCCCTCTAAACAACATCAGCTAAAACAGAACATAACTTCTTACAAGTCACATGGACAGACAGACAAAGGGGCCGTCACACAAATATGCACACATGCTTGCACACACGCACGCAAACACATGATGGATACACACACACACATTTGGACGGACAACACACACACACACACACACACTTAGCCGGGAGAGGGCTATGCCCACAACAGAGAGGGCTATGCCCACAACAGAGCCTGAAGCTGGTCACAGCTGTGCTATGCTACAGAGGTCGTGAGGAAAAGGGCTGGGGAGCGATTTATAAGAGTCTGCATACATGCTGGTGATGCATTTACAGTTGTTGTCACTTCTCAGATCAATGGTGGTGTGTTTGTGAAGACTTCAGAGGGAAGCCACATTAGTGTGGTTTCAGTATTTTACTTGACTCTTTCTCACTCTTTCAAAAGACTGTTTTTGTTTTGACCAAATGCCTTTGTTTCTAATTCTCTGAGAGCTCAATCTCCTAGTCGAACAATCTGTAGTAGATGGAAGTCTTGTGATACAAGAGGTATTATATTACTTTTAGGTAGATAGGAGTATTATGATTAAATGTACCACACCACAAAAACCCAACAAACATATCCAGCCCCTTCTTTGGAGAGAGTAGACCTGAATGCTTCAGCAATAACCAGTGTGTGTGTGTGTGCGCGTGATTTGTGCATTAACTAACACTGATATTGCCTCAGAAGAAGCACACAGTTGCAATTCTAATTTCCTGTCACTGTTCCTTTACATTTTGTGGTGGTTGTTAAAACATTTTTTCCCAAAAAATAAATCTGATCTGATCATGCAGAAAGAGTTTGCATATGGACGATTGGGTTTCTATCATGATTCAGATCCACATATGGAGGTGATTTAAACGATCAGATTCCATGTTTTTTTGTTGTTGCTGTTTACACATTAGAAAAAATATCAGATAGGTATCAGATATGCAAAAACTTGGCAAAAGATCTGAATTGTTCTGCCTTTGTGAACGCAGCCTTTGTGTGTGCCGATACAGCCGGCCCTTCTGAAAGTAATGAATGGGAGGCCGCTCTGCTTTAATGGGTGTATTGCTTCAGCTGTACCAACTGCTCTCCCACCTCTCCCTGCTCTCCCATCTCTCCCACCCTCTGGCAAACACTACTAGCTGCCATTGATCAAGAGAGCAACAGAACAATAGATGGGGTTCTCTAGCTGCCTATTGTCTCAGGACTGACATGCTGGACAGGAGACACTAGCCTGCATGGTCCAAGATCTGTTTGTATTGTTGTTGAATCAGGCTATAAACATACAGATACGGCTGGGTAAATATGATATGTCCATGGAGGGATGGCTAAATGGGTAGAGGGGAGGAGGAGAGCATGCTCTTCAATTTCAATCAATTAGTGGAACTATGGCCGTGGACATACTGCGACATATGTGAGGGCCACCAAATGTAAAGGAAGGGAATCTTACAGTAACATACTGTATGTTATTTAATATGCGGATTCTAACTGATTGTGGTTCCTGTCAGGCTCTGGCCATAGCCTTTTGCTTCTCTATGTGGCCATGGTCAGAGTCTGACAGTTCTATGTGTTCTACATCTATGTAGTATTTTTGTGTTGGATCCCTAATTAGAGGCAGCTGCTATGCATTGTCTCTAATTAGGGATCCTACTTATGTTTGTATGTCCCACACCAATGTATGGTTCATTATCTACTTGTCCGATAAAGTAAGTGTGTTTATGTTCATTGTTCATTTGTATAGTTCGTCATTTTTGTAATATAATTTATTAAAGAGTGATGTCGAACTATTACTGAGCTGCGCCTTGGTCTGTCCAAACACCCACTCGTGACAGTCCGGATCCGGTCGTCTGCTCCACTTCAGTGCCGGAGCAGTCCGCTCCACCGGTGCGTCCCGTGCTGGCTCCCCGCACCCAATCTCCAGTGCATGCGCCCAGTCAGGTGCCTCCAGTGCCGGCTCCACGCACCCGACCTCCGGTGCGCCTTCCCAGTCCGGTACGTCCCGTGCCGGCTCCCCGCACCCGACCTCCAGTGCGTGCGCCCAGCCAGGTGCTTCCAGTGCCGGCTCCACGCACCCGACCTCCGGTGCGCCTCCCCAGTCCGCTTCGTCCCATGCCAGCTCCCCGCACCCGACCTCCAGTGCGTGCGCCCAGCCAGGTGCTTCCAGTACCGGCTCCACGCACCCGACCTCCGGTGCGCCTTCCCAGTCCGGTACGCCCAGTGCCGGCTCCCCGCAACCGACCTCCAGTGCGTGCGCCCAGCCAGGTGCTTCCAGTGCCAGCTCCACGCACCCTACCTCCGGTGCGCCTCCCCAGTCCGCTACGTCCCGTGCCGACTCCCCGCACCCGACCTCCAGTGCGTGCGCCCAGCCAGATGCTTCCAGTGCCGGCTCCACGCACCCTACCTCCGGTGCACCTCCCCAGTCCGCTACGTCCCGTGCCGGCTCCCCGCACCCGACCTCCAGTGCGTGCGAACCAGCCAGGTGCTTCCAGTGCCGGCTCCACGCACCCGACCTCCGGTGAGCCTTCCCAGTCCGGTACGCCCAGTGCCGGCTCCCCGCAACCGACCTCCCGTGATGGTCCACAGCCCGGAGCCTCTCGTGATGGTCCACAGCCCGGAGCCTCCGATGATGGTCCACAGACCGGAGCCTTCCCCTGTGCCGATGTCTAGTCCGGGCCAGGTCGCCTGCCCCGCTCCATGGCCGGAGTCGCCTACCACACCGGTGCTTAATCCGGGTCCGGAGGCCTGCTCCGCCCCTATGCCAGAGCAGTCCGCTCCACCGGTGCCCAGTCCGGGGCCGGTCATCTGCCCCGCTCCAGAGCCGGAGCCACCTGCCACACCGGTGCCCAATCCAGGACTGGTCACCAGACCCGCGTCAGGGAGGACGTTGTCCACTTCACCGAGGCCAGAACCGCCACCAAAGTGGATTGTCCCTCCTCAACCCTCCCATGTCAAATATTTTTTTTTTGTGTGTGATTAAAATTTTTGATGTATTATCGCGATCGGGAGTCCGCGCCTTTCGGGGGAGGGGTACTGTCAGGCTCTGGCCATAGCCTTTTGCTTCTCTATGTGGCCATGGTCAGAGTCTGACAGTTCTATGTGTTCTACATCTGTGTAGTATTTTGTGTTGGATCCCTAATTAGAGGCAGCTGCTATGCATTGTCTCTAATTAGGGATCCTACTTATGTTTGTATGTCCCACACCAATGTGTGGTTCATTATCTACATGTCCGATAAAGTAAGTGTGTTTATGTTCATTGTTCATTTGTATAGTTCGTCATTTTTTAAAATATAATTGATTAAAGAGTGATGTCGAACTATTACTGCGCTGCGCCTTGGTCTGTCCAAACACCCACTCGTGACAGTTCCCTTGAGGTGCTGGTCATTTAAGGGTGTCAGACTTGGTTGCTTTGAAACCAGTTGTGGTCCACATCTGGGCAAAGTCAGAGGTCAGGGGTTAAAGATCTGTCACAATGTGTCACAGAGAGGAACCACCAAGGAGAAGAGAGAGTTAGAGAGAGAGAGAGAGAGAGAGAGAGAGCGAGAGAAAGAGGAAGAGGGAGACAGAGAGAGCGAGCAAGAGGAAGAGAGAGACGCTTAGTGAGAATGGAAGAAAGGCTGGAGAGGGGTAGAGAATGAGAAAACAGGAGGGAGGGCAGATGAAAGAAAGGGAGATAGGAGGGAAGAAGAGATAAAAAAAGAGAGAGAGAGAGGCCAGAAAGAGAGAGAGAAAGACAAAGAAAGTTGCTCCTCCTTCTCCAGAGCTCTGTCTGTTTGCCATACCATAGCCTGCGGCAAAGTGGATGCCACTTTGTCTTTGTCGTCATGCCGCTGACTGTTGTGGTCATATTTTTTTATATGTTCAATTTCTCACAGATGTGGGATTCACTTTTAAGTCATATTTTCTATCATGGCGATTAAACCCAGTTAATGGCGCCAAGATTTTCCCCAACAGAAAGGACTCATAAATGGCTAATTGCCTGAGAGGAAGGTTTTCTAAAGTAACTTAATTTTCCCCCTTCATTCTCTCTCTATTTAATAGCCAGACCGCATAGCAGAGATTAGTAAAAATAATAAAATATGAAAGAATGAAAGTTGCATCTTCAAAAGCTGCCCAGTGGTCTTGCAAAACTTTTGTATCATTCAAGTTGTTAAAAAACCCCAGCTTGTTGCTGGAATCGGAAAATAAAAAATTAAAATCAAATTATTAACCAGGGATTTCTCTGTCAAACAGGAACTGTTGCCACATTCAAGAAGAGACAGTGGTGTCATTGTGGCAATCATCTCTATGTGGGGGATGTAAACATGATTTTTCATAATCATACAACATAAAATAACAACAATTCATTGGTTTAATTTGTCTAGTGGTTTTAACTAGCTTGCCTGTGTTCCTCTTGTGCAGAGGACGCCATGGAGAGAGACAGGGACAGTTTATACTAAATATATTTATACTCTTTCTATCTCTCTTGCTCTCTCTAGCTATCTAACACTCTCTGCTCTTCCTTCCCTGCCGTGACAACCTTGCAGCCCAACCTATTGAAAACTGACACCATTGATTTTTCAAGACAGCAGTTGTGGCCAGAGCCAGACCTCATAAGTTCATCGTTATGTTTGGAGGAAAAAGGGGGAGGCTTGCAAGCCAAAGAACACCATCCCAACCGCGAAGCACTGGTGGTGGCAGTATCATGTTGTGGGGGTGCTTTGCTACAGGAGGGACTGGTGCACTTCACAAAATAGATGGCATCATGAGGAAGGAAAATGATGTGGATATATTGAAGCAACATCTCAAGACAGCAGTCAGGAAGTTCAAGCTTGGTCGCAAATGGGTCTTCCAAATGGACAATGGCCATCACAAAGCCTTGACCTCAATCCTATAGAAAATTTGTGGGCAGAACTGAAAAAGGGTGTACGAGGCCTACAAACCTGACTCAGTTACACCAGTTCTGTCAGTAGGAATGGGCCAAATTTCACCCAACTTATTGTGGGAAGCTTGTGGAAGGCTACCCAAAATGTTTGACCCAAGTTAAACAATTTAACAATTTAAGGCAATGCTACCAAATACTAACTGAGTGTATGTAAACTTCTGACCCACTGGGAATGTGATGAAAGAAATAAAAGCTGAAATAAATCATTCTCTCTACTATTATTCTGACATTTCACATTCTTAAAATAAAGTGATGACCTAACTGACCTAAGACAGGGAATTTTTACTAGGATTAAATGTCAGGAATTGTGAAAAACTGAGTTGAAATGTATTTGGCTAAGGTGTATGTAAACTTCCGACTTCAACTGTATAAAAAGAAAAACCTCATTCAAATATGCTTTTAGAATTTCAAGATTGGTTAAAAGGATTCTACACAATGTCTGGCTTTCTATTCAACTAAAAAAAACATACAATCTAAATTAAACCTTTAAATGGAGATATAAATAAGAAATGTGTCAGGCTCTGGCCATAGAGAAGCTTTGCTTCTCTATATTTCTATGGTCAGAGTCTGGCAGATCTATCATTTCTATTTCTGTCTGGTGTGTGTGTGTAGGATCCCTAATTAGAGGCAGCTGCTATGCATTACCTCTAATTAGGGATCTTACTTATATGTCTGTGTTCCACTCCGTTGGCGTGGTTCATTGTTATGTTGTATATTGTCTCGTGTCGTGTTACGTGTATCTTTATATATATCATTTGTTATTTTGTATAGTTCGTCAGTTCGTTAAATAAAGATGTCGAACTATGGATACGCTGCGCCTTGGTCTCTCTACACACCCGAACGTGACAGAATGAACCACCACCCGACCAAGCAGCGTAAGGAAGGAGCAAAGGAGGAGAAAGGAAGACAGCGGCGTTATGGAGGTAAAGGAGCCCGTAGTCAACCCCAGGGAAATTTCGGGGGGGGGGCTATGGGGGTGGTCTGGCAAGGAAGAGGACGCGCCAGTACCACTATCCATTTGGGATTCGCTGATGCCGAAATACAAGTGGGGGGCGCAAAGCAAGAGGGAAGAGAAGGAGTTAGAGGCATATTATGGAGGCATATTAGAAGAGATGAGGGAAAAGGAGGAATATTTGGAGAAACATTTTGGAGAAGTTCTGGAGGAAATGTGGGAGATAGCAGAGGAGGTTGAAGAGGAAATGTCGGAGCTGAATAATCCGTGCCCAGTCGCCTACTCCACTCCCGTGAAAGAGCAGTCCGCTTTACCGGTACCCAGTCGGGGTCCGGCCGTCTGCTCTACTCCAGTGCCAGAGCAGTCCGCTCCACCGGTTCCCAGTCTGGGTCCGGCCGTCTGCTACACTCCAGTGAGCCTCTCCAGTCCGGTACGTCATGTGCCTGCTCCTCGCACTCGCCCTGAGGTGCGTGTCATCAGTCCGGCGCCATCAGTGCCGACTCCACGCACCAGGCCTCCAGTGCGCCTCCCCAGTCCGGTACGTCATGTGCCTGCTCCTCGCACTCGCCCCAAGGTGCGTGTCACCAGTCCGGTGCCATCAGTGCCGACTCCACGCACCAGGCCTCCAGTGCGCCTCCCCAGTCCTGTACGTCCC
Source organism: Thymallus thymallus (assembly GCA_023634145.1). Classification (NCBI taxonomy): domain Eukaryota; kingdom Metazoa; phylum Chordata; class Actinopteri; order Salmoniformes; family Salmonidae; genus Thymallus; species Thymallus thymallus. Next base: position 14,574,769 of record CM042395.1, on the reverse strand, counting down.
GTGCCGACTCCCCGCACTCTACCTCCAGTGCGTGTGCATAGCCAGGTTCCTCCAGTTACGGCTTCACGCACCAGGCCTCCAGTGCGCCTCCCCAGTCCGGTACGTCCCGTGCCGACTCCCCGCACTCTACCTCCAGTGCGTGTGCAAAGTCCGGTACGTCCCGTGCCGACTCCCCACACTCAACCTCCAGTGCGCCTCCCTAGCCCGGTACGTCCCGTGCCGACTCCCCGCACTCGACCTCCAGTGCGTGTGCCCAGCCAGGTTCCTCCAGTGCCAGCTCCACACACCAGGCCTCCAGTGCGCCTCCCCAGTCCGGTACGTCCCGTGCCGACTCCCCGCACTCTACCTCCAGTGCGTGTGCAAAGTCCAGTACGTCCCGTGCCGACTCCCCGCACTCAACCTCCAGTGCGCCTCCCTTGCTCGGTACGTCCCGTGCCGACTCCCCGCACTCGACCTCCAGAGCGTGTGCCCAGCCAGGTTCCTCCAGTGCCAGCTCCACGCACCAGGCCTCCAGTGCGCCTCTACAGTCCGGTACGTCCCGTGCCGACTCCCCGCACTCGACCTCCAGTGCGTGTGCCCAGCCAGGTTCCTCCAGTGCCAGCTCCACGCACCAGGCCTCCAGTGCGCCTCTACAGTCCGGTACGTCCCGTGCCGACTCCCCGCACTCGACTTCCAGTGCGTGAGCCCAGCCAGGTGCTTCCAGTGCCAGCTCCACGCATCAGACCGTCGGTGCGCCTCGACATCCCGGAGCCTCTCGTGATGGTCGACAGCCCGGAGCCTCCCGTGATGGTCGACAGCCCGGAGCCTCCCGTGACGGTCGACAGCCCGGAGCCTCCCGTGACGCTCGACAGCCCGGAGCCTCCCGTGACGCTCGACAGCCCGGAGCCTCCCGTGACGCTCGACAGCCCGGAGCCTCCCGTGACGCTCGACAGCCCGGAGCCTCCCGTGACGCTCGACAGCCCGGAGCCTCCCGTGACGCTCGACAGCCCGGAGCCTCCCGTGACGCTCGACAGCCCGGAGCCTCCCGTGACGCTCGACAGCCCGGAGCCTCCCGTGACGCTCGACAGCCCGGAGCCTCCCGTGACGCTCGACAGCCCGGAGCCTCCCGTGACGCTCGACAGCCCGGAGCCTCCCGTGACGCTCGACAGCCCGGAGCCTCCCGTGACGCTCGACAGCCCGGAGCCTCCCGTGACGCTCGACAGCCCGGAGCCTCCCGTGACGCTCGACAGCCCGGAACCTTCCGTGAAGATCGACAGCCCGGAACCTTCCGTGACGATCGACAGCCCGGAACCTTCCGTGACGATTATATGGCCGGAGTCGCCTGCCACACCGGTGCTCAGTCCTGGCCCGGTTATTTGCCCCGCTCCATGGCCTGAACTTATTTCCCCACCATTGTTGTATCCAGGACCGGTGGGTTGCCCCTTTATATGGCCGGAGTCGCCTGTTACACCGATGCCCAGTCCTGGCCCGGTTATTTGCCCCGCTCCTTGGCCTGAGCCTTTTGCCCCACCATGGTCATTTCCAGGACCAGTGGGTTGCCCCTTTAAATGGCCTGAGTCGCCAGCCACACCGGGCCCAGTAGAAATGGGGAGGAAGCTAGCCACTTCGCCGGGGCCGGAACCGCCACCTGCGATCGTGTGATGTTTTTTTTTTCCTCCCTTACCCTTCCCTCATGTTTGTGTTTAATTTTCTTGCGGCCGGGAGTCCGCGCCTTTGGGGGGGGGTACTGTCAGGCTCTGGCCATAGAGAAGCTTTGCTTCTCTATATTTCTATGGTCAGAGTCTGGCAGATCTATAATTTCTATTTCTGTCTGGTGTGTGTGTGTAGGATCCCTAATTAGAGGCAGCTGCTATGCATTACCTCTAATTAGGGATCTTACTTATATGTCTGTGTTCCACTCCGTTGGCGTGGTTCATTGTTATGTTGTATATTGTCTCGTGTCGTGTTACGTGTATCTTTATATATATCATTTGTTATTTTGTATAGTTCGTCAGTTCGTTAAATAAAGATGTCGAACTATGGATACGCTGCGCCTTGGTCTCTCTACACACCCGAACGTGACAAAATGTGTTCTTTGTTGCTTTGTTCTCCCTCTCTAGTTTTCACGCACCAGTCTAAACATTAGCCTGGTACCAATTACCAAGTGGAGCTTTCTTACTGTGACTTTAGACATCATGACAGAAACATCACAGATCATGACAAAGAGCACATCTCAAAGAGAACCCCCTTCATATGTACGCCCTTCACATCCCATTTAGGTCAACTATCACTTTACAACTTGGTAAAACACTGCTTACAGTAGAGAAATTAAATATAATTTAAGTGTATAACAAATAGTATATTTCTAGGAAGGAAGGCAAGAACAGTTCCTTCACTGCACTGGTTAATAAGAGCAGAGCAGACCTCAGCCTCTGAATGAAACTGCTGCTGCCTGCTCTGCTGCTGGCGTTCCAGACTCATCTGTATCTTATCACTGAAAAGTTCCCTAAACAGAAAAAGCTGCAGCCACACCCAGGCTTTTCTTCCTTTAAAGAGGACGGCTGTAGTCTTTGAGGAGGGATCGCTTTTGGCTCAGCACCATGCACCCCCAGACCCTGCTTCAGCCCCAGCTCCAGTTCCAGCCCTATAGCCCCAGCCTCAGCTCCAGCCCTATAGCCCCAGTTCCAGCCCTATAGCCCCAGCTCCAGCCCTATAGCCCCAGTTCCAGCCCTATAGCCCCAGTTCCAGCCCTATAGCCCCAGCCCTATAGCCCCAGCCTCAGTTCCAGCCCTATAGCCCCAGCCTCAGTTCCAGCCCTATAGCCCCAGCCTCAGTTCCAGCCCTATAACCCCAGTCTCAGTTCCAGCACTATAACCCCAGTCTCAGTTCCAGCCCTATAGCCCCAGCCTCAGTTCCAGCCCTATAGCCCCAGCCTCAGCTCAAGTTCCAGCCCTATAGCCCCAGCCTCAGCTCAAGTTCCAGCCCTATAGCCCCAGCCTCAGCTCAAGTTCCAGCCCTATAGCCCCAGCCTCAGCTCAAGTTCCAGCCCTATAGCCCCAGGCTCGTCCTGGTTCTCATCATCTTGACAATAAAACTAGAGAACTTAAAACAAAGCACATTTTCATGAAAGACAGTCTGGAGATTTTCATGGCTGGATGACTGTGGCTGTGCAGTGTGAACTGAATGAACAGTCCACCTCTTTCCCCTCATCTCAGAGAGAGAGAGATGATTTTAGGAGCGCTTAGAGGAGAGGTTCTCCTCCCTTTGGAATGCTATGGAGAATAATCTGCTGGGATTCCATTCAGGCACCCTGGGGCAGAGGGACAGAATACCAAAGACCTGGGGTGAGCTGGCCCTCAGAGCTCAATGAGAGATTGGCTGCATCCCAATGGCACCCTATTCCATTTATAAGTGCACTACTTTTGACCAGAGCCCATACAGGAAATATGGTGCAATTTCAGACACAGCCATTGTGCCTAAGTTTCACAGGGGTTGGTGTCACACAACCTGCATCTTATGAGCTGATTAATTTGGCTTTACGTGAGTTTGGTAGAGATAGTATATACATTTATAACTCTCTCTCAAAGGACAATATTCAAGTAAAGTCATAGCAGGTGAAATGTATAACAGTCTTTAGTTTTAATACTTCAGCTTCATGAATTAAGTATATTCATCCATATCTTTTCTCAGTTCCAAGAATCAAAGAATACATAAATGATATTGTCCAATTGTCGTTTCATTCCTTCACGTGACACTTTACTCTAGAACAGACAGAGAAGCACCTCTTTTAAGAGGTGAAAATCTATGTAGAAGAACAGTCAGTCAGTCCCCTCATCCATATAACACTTCTCTTTCACAGTCCATGCCCATTTATTTGTTAACCAGGGGTAATAACTAGTCTCAGACAATGTGTGGACTAAAAGGGAGGACTGGTTGAGAAGGACTACAGATCAGACAGACAGTGCATGCTTTAATCATGAACACAGCTGCTGGGAAACAATGCTCAGTCATATACTTACTATATGTTTATATTTACAGACAATTCATGTGTACAGTTTTTACATTATCTTCTCTACTTATAAATGCAATAGGAAAAAAGTCCAATGTTTACAATTATGAAAAAAAGTATCATGGAAGCCCCTTGAGTGTCCTGATATCATCAAATGTCTGCCGTCATGGAGACCTGTGAGAGCCTGGGGTCGGAGTCGAGCTCGTAGCGGTGGTGGTATCCCTCCAACACCTCCGTGCACGCTTCCCGCATGTCATTGATCCTCTTCTTGATGCCCTGCCGGTTGAGGTAGAGGACCAAGAGGAAGATGAGTCCCACGAAGCCCAGGACGATCCCTAGGAACACGTAGGAAGTCTGGAGGGCCAGGTCCGCCCCCTCATCCACCCTGTGGCACCCCAGCACCACCCTGTCCCTGCCCGCCCCAGCCTGTCCAGCCAGTCTGAGCAGAGAGATGTTCCTCATGTCTGGGGGGAAGGCACACACCAGGCCCTCTGCGTCCCCCACATGTCCCTGGGAGGAGTTGAGCCAGGCAGCGAATGGCTCCATGCCACAGATACAGGTCCAGGGGTTCTCCCCTAGAAGGAGTCTCGCCCCAGGGGGCAGCGAGTCCAGCTCAGCCAGGCCCTCCTCCTGGATGGTCCGCAGAGCGTTGAGGGTAAGATCCAGCTGCTCAAGAGAGTTCAGCCCAGAGAAGGTGGCGTTGTGGAGAGCCACCAGGGAGTTGTTGGCCAGGAAGAGACTCCGCAGGCCGCCCAGGTAGGAGAAGGTGTGAGAGGGCAGGTAGATCAGCCTGTTCCCTGACAGGTCCAGGGTCCGGAGCTCCCCCAGGGTGGACCAGGAAAGAGATGTAGCCAGGTCCATTACAGAGGAGTGGTTGTAGAGAGCTTGGCTGAGGTTAAGCTCCCTGAGGGTGTGGCCCGGAACAGTGAAGGCCTCTGGGTTGATGACAGCCAGCTGGTTGGAGCTCAAGTCCAGAGAGCGGAGGGAACGCAGCCCGGAAAATGTCTGAGACTCTACCTCTGTTATCCTGCAAAGAGGGAGGGACAGTGGGAGCAGAGGATGTATAGTCACGCATGGTCTATAATAACAGTAATAACACAATAGTAAGCACACGGTTGATTCAAGATTACCCAATACAACAGGACAATACTCAAATGTTTCATGATGATGCATTCAAAAGTGTGAGAAAATATATGTAGAAAAACTCTATGACGTGTTTGCTATACTAATACATTTTAGCCATTTAGCAGAAGCTCTTGTCCAGATCGACTTACAGTATTGAGTGCATAAATTGTCATACTGGTCCACAGTGGGAATCGAACCCACAACCCTGGCGTTGCACGCACCATACTCTAACTGATATTTCAAATCATGACTCAAATATAAACTTGGGCAAGTGAGTCTAATAAAAGTAGACTAAACTACAAAAGTATAATTTGTATCTTACCTGTTGTTACTCAGTGATAGCGTGGTTAAATTGTCCAGCCCTTTGAATGATTCGGGTCCAATTCTGCTGATCTGATTTCCCGTTATAAACAGATTCCTCGTGTACACTGGTATCCCGGACGGGACACTCCGCAAGTATTTGGAAACACACTTAACCGTGTGCGCGGCTTCTGAACATTCGCAACGAAGAGGGCAGCCAGATGCGCGCCCAGATATCGAACAGAGCAGCACACAGAAAACCGTCAGTAGAGCCAAATCCGGCATTTTTTACAAATATGCTATGCGATATCAGAACAGTGTAGTTTTTATACATTAAAAACAAAAAACTATAATTTACAGAGCGACACTCACGGAAATGGACTTGATTGCCATTTCAAACGAAGATCAAACGAAGAACAAACTCGCCCCTCTTGCCTACTTTTCTAAGCGAGACAAAAGTTATGCATATGCTTTAGGCTACAGAGCATTGACTGCGCACACGAGCTATATATAAATATATGTATCCTACTGCCGATGAGAGTGAAACGTGGAGAGAGTCCTGTAGTACACTGGTCAGATTGTCCACAGCATCGCCTTGACCCGTTCTGTTCTGTATTACAAGACCTGGCTGGATGTTCAACTTAGCATTTCTGAAGCCCACGTGTGACTGAGAGGCAATGTCTGAATTCTATGACAAAAAGGGATCTCGCTGTGGGGGCTGTTTGATCCAAGCGGATGCAAACGGGGCGTAGCTCTTCTCATACAATTAAATTAAAGCACCATCGTAGGCTACAATCAGCGGGGAGGGGCTTTCCAGCTTTCCACTCACCCTGTCCAGAGCCTTTCTGCCCTCCCACTTTAACAAGAAGGGTGCAATTGCTGCACGCAATTCGGGGCGTTCCTGCATATGGGCATACCCCTCCACTCATACAGGAGTAATAAAGGCCTAATGTACTACTTTGGTGGGTAAATAGAAACAAATATATATATATATATTGTTATAATATGCATTATTTGTACCTGTGATTTATCAGGGGGTGCTGCAGCACACCTACTTCCTGCGTCTATGTTGGTGGAGTGAATGTGTTAATGCACAATAATGTTGGATGCCAGCCTCCGATAAACCCCACAGATGAAGGGGTGGGGGTGACAAGAGTAACTAGCTAGCCGTACACCTTTAGACAGTGTCCTTCGCCTCCGCCTGTTGGGCACTGTTTTCCTGCAGTTCTGTTAACAACGTGAGGGCAGGTGTTCGGCAGGCGCGAGTGAAGGACAGTGTGCGACACCGTGTGCTAGCTAGCCAACTATCACGCTAGCTAGCACACAGTGTCGTTAACTATCAAGCTAGGACATAGTGTCGCCCCAGACTCCAGCCTGCTGTGCTAGGGAGAGGCGGTTCTGTTAAGGCAGTTCTGTTAATGACGGTGAGGGCAGGCACGAGTCTACCAGTGTCGCTTCCGCTAGCTAGCAAGGAGGAATCCGGTAGGTGGGGTGCGATAATACTTTTATTTCCCTTTGACCCACATTCAAAAGTCACATAAGTACGAAGATGTTTCGTTCCATTAGTTCACGCAGGAACCAATGAGGTGCTCAGGGGGGGGCATTAATGCATGAACCAATGGGATGCTTGAGATGCAGGAACGCCCCGAATTGCGGGTTGCAGTTGCACACTATTGACTTTAACGGCATGTACGCTAGGCCTACACATGCTGGAAGAGAGAAACACAACTATTGAATTTGACAAAAACCTTAAAAAATGTTGAAGTTGGTCCAGTGTCTTAGATTTCAAACATGAAGCTATTTTTGCAACCTATGACTTCAAATGATTAGTTGTTTTATAATAACCAGAAGCACTTGATTTGAACTATTGTGGGGCACTGAATAGGCACTGATGGGGTCAACATCAAAAACGTTTAAAAAAGTTAAAGTTCTTAATTAATTATATATTTTGAGCCATCAAGTTGAATACATCTGAATACTCGCTGAAGTCATTATAACAATGTTATAACAATAAAGAACACAGGCTGTGTGTAGAACTTGCGGATAGCATGGTGTCAGGTAGACGTGCCCTCCTTTCTCACTCTGTGATATTAGATCAACAAAGGTTTTTAGAGGGAGGGGTAGCGGAGCCTCTGATGTCTGCCCACCCCTCCTCCCCCAATGCTCTCTACAGAAAAAGAGAGAAAGAGCATTGAGGGTGTTTGCAGAATGATGACAAATGGCAATTGAATCCCGAGGTTGTACTTTTGACAGCCAAGTGTTAACTCTGAAGGATTCTATGAATGGTTGGATCAGTGGTGAAATTCACTTGAAATTGAGCGTTTATTTTTGCAATTAGCCCTTTCTCCTTGACACAAATTAGGCTAAATATAATTTTGAGCACATGTAGTAATACGCCTATGCTGTATGAGTAGGCATAAGTCACATGATATGATCTAATAGTAGCCTAATATATGCACTATTTCTTCAGAAATGCTTCACAAACAAATAGTTTACAATAACACATGTCTATTGGTATCATAGTTACATGTCATTTAAATACATTCATAGTTCACTCAGTCACTTGCAGATTAGTTCATGGGATAACTGAACTCCTAATCTTCCACAGCATAGTGACATTTCAAGATATTAAAATAACAAAAGAAGGATATTGGTTAAAGTTTATAACTTTATATGATTATTGTCCCTCAGTCATAATAGCATCCCAACTGTCTTTTGTTAGCAGACAATGTATGACACCACAGGAGTCCACATTCCACAACCCAGCTCCTGGTTACAGCCAGGGGGAAAGAACATCTAATATGAATTAAACTATTCTGAAGAGTGTTACTGATTCTAGAACAGATTCTTGAACAGAACAGAATTTGAGAACAAAACAGTGAACTCTGATACAACTTAAAATAGCAGGGGTTCCATTGCACACAAAAACGTGCATTCGTCTCCTCTATTTTCCGTTAGAGGAAAGGAGCAAGGTTTCCGAATGGAATCAAGGCCAGAATTAATATCCAATCTTGCCTCTAAATTAAAAAAAGACCAGTGCTTCAGTCAACATCTACAGTTATGGGAATGATTATCCATCATAGACATTGTCCAAGGATGCTAATACCAACAACTACAAAAAAGCCACCTAGCCTGGTCCCATATCTGTTTGTTCTGGATAGCCAACTCCTATGGCCGTTGGCATGCCAGCACAAATAGCAACTAGATCTGGGACCAGGCTAGATAGAGGCCACCTACCAGAACTAAATCAATTCCACTTAAAGATGCACTCCAGGATCTTAAGCACAACAAAAAAATGACTTCAACAATTTCGTATGATATATTACGTTGTTTTTGCAGGATGTAACATATCATACGAAATGGATGATGTAGTACAAGGCTCTCGAGGACCCTTTTCAAAACTACTGGCTGAAACTATACAAAAGTTTGAGAGGGCATCTTTAACTACAAGCCCCACTGTTTGTTCACACTAAGCAGAGCTATTCTCCTGCATCTCAGACGATGCTCATCACTCACCCACAATATGAGTCATCATTGACGTCAGGAAGGAGGGACAACCCTTCCACTGTTTAGTTTGAATCTACCTTTCTATTACATGGCACCTCCTACACTCAGAAAAAAAGAGCTATCTACTGTAGAACCTAAAAGGGTTCTTCGGCTGTCCCCATAAAATAACCCTTTGAAGAACCCTTTTTGGTTCCAGGAAGAATCCTTTTGGTCCCGGGTAGAACATGGAACCAAAAAGGGTTCTCCCTGGAACCAAAAAGGGTTCTCCTCTTTTTCTAAGAGTGTATACACAATTCATATCAAGACTGGGAAACTGGGTCAACTATGGATCCTTTAAAATATATATTATAGTCTAATATACCTATATCATAGAGTACATAATATCATTTGAAATGTACATCATTTTAGAAAACCATGTGGTAATAAATAAGTGTATATAAATGCATTGTTATAGGAAGTCATCTGCTATGATATGCAGTTATCAGCAATTCCCCAAAAAGACACAGGATTCAAGAAAATAGTTTTATGTCCACAAAGACATAGAACATGCAGCCAGCACATGTACAACTGTCCCTCATGCATCCATACACCCACACATTTCCATTATTTTTTTAACCTTTATTTAACTAGGCAAGTCAGTTAAGAACAAATTCTTATTTATAATGATGGCCTACACCGGCCAAACTCTGACGACGCTGGGCCAATTGTCCCATTTACATACACAGTCACTCATGCGTTCAGGCACAAACTTGCTTCATGGCAGAACAGTGATGAGTTTTGATATAGTATTATATCGTATGTTATTGCATGTAGAAAATTAAGGGAATTAAGGAGGATTGTTAGTTAATTTACAATATAAATTAAAACAGGAAATTAAACAGGATATTTTAGATTATACAATCGTACTTAACACAATATCACTTGGTTTAATATTTACACATGAACATGAAAGTAAAACGAAAGATGAGAAAGAAGCCATAGTACCTCTAGGCATAAGCACACCAAAGGAAAGAATTATATCGCCAACAGCTACAGAAGTAGTGTAAAATTGCCTTGACTGTGAATGACATGGAAATCAAGAAGGACCTTTAAAAACCTCCATTATTATTTTTTGGGGGTTATTGCAGTAGTAGATCAACATCGATCACATTTGTCCAACAAGAGAGAAAGAAGCAGGAATGTGAAAAGGGCTGCATGGAGATGCATTGACATTTCACAATGTCCTTCTAATCTCATCTGAGACAGCAGGAGTGGCACTTTCTCCGGCACAGGAGAAGACTCCAGGATATTATGCCAAAGACTTGTGTGCTTTTCACACTATCGTGCCAACCCGAACCAAGCTGTTCTTGGTTTTTTCTTTTCAGCACGGTTACACATTATGCTGGACGCGTAACTAGGCCAGCTCAGTCCAGCTTGGTAGTGTGACAAGGGTATTGGTGTGTTCAACCTGGAGGAGCCAGCAGGCTACCTGCTGCTTCTGCCAGCCCCATGGCTAAAGAAAGAAGGCTCAAGGCTCAGCGCTTTGTGGTTTCACTCCAAACAATGAGGGGATTTGAACCTGCCACCACAGAAGGAAGCCATGGCAATGGATTTTGTGTGCCAATCATCATCTAGGATTAGTGTGTGATAGTAGGCTACTACATAAAACATCCATATAGATACTATGGTATAAAAATGTAGTTAGATATAAATTGAGCCATTTATGTACATACACGTTATCCAGGAAGACCCATATTTTTTTCAGGCACCAACTATATGAATTACTTTCATTTCGTCAATAACCCAGGCAGAGATAAGATTCAGAGGTTCTTCTTTCTTCTGGGGCACATTTTGAGGTTGGAGTTTGAGTGTGGAAAGGATCAGAAAGCGATGATCTCTCTCCTCTGGGACCGGGAGAGTCTACATTTGGTACGCTCACATCCTAGAACACAGAACAAAAATGAACATGCATTCCATTCCCATCTGCAGGTGGAGTCCAGAGTTATGAGTCCAGGGTTCCACAGAGGTTACCAAGGCCACTGTAGAAATTATCAAAATAATCCAACACATTTAATGAGATTATCTGAAATCTATCATCTGTAATCTATAATCCCGTTTTGAAAAGAGCCACCATTAAAATGAGTCTAAACATACAAATGTCAATAGAGTTCTAAGAAAAATACAAATATTTGAATAAGATGCAGATAAAAGCAGTCAAAGATGAGGCATCATCTGTATCCTGGATACAGTACAATGTAGTAAATAGATACAATTCATTGAAACAACAAACCACTCTTGGTGAATCACAGGTTATTAAATGTTGCAGTAATAGGAACCGCACCAAACTAAGTGTAAAATCCCAACGCAATAATACATTCCTTGAAAGGCATTAAAGTGAAATATCATGTTTTCTGTTCCAAACATCCAGATGGTGTATGGGAAGCACTGAGTCAGGGGATCATCATCATAGTCCCATGTCCTTAGATGGATACTGGGTGTTTATTTCAGCATGGCAGAGAGAGAAACACATGAATGCTGCTGTCCCTGTGGGAGACAAGACTACTACCCCTGAAAGAAAGAACAAGCCCTGCCCCCACTGCTGCCATCTCTCCTCTAGTCTACAGAACCGGCAACATCCTCATCCTCCACATTCCTAGGTAATGGATGGTTACGATGGTGTATACCCCCATAGTAGGCCTTAATTGAAAATCAAAACACTTGAAAATTGCATAAAAATGAATGGAGTTGGGATGTTTGTGGGTGGGCATAAAAACATTTACAAGTAAGCTACCATCCATCAAGAACAATGACTCAACCCCAAAATAAACAAAAAACTAAATTTGCCATCCAAATTTATTCCAGCTTCAGTAGGGCCACACCACCAGTGAAAGCCAGGTTGCCTGGTCTTAGAAACAAGCAGGCTTTGTGTTCAGTTGTTTTGTTGCTGGGGTGTCACAGTTGGATGTCTTTTTTTCTCTCCGTCCTCACAATCAGAGTAAAGTAGGTGTGACACCTCCCACCTCAACCGTCACTTGCAACCTGCAGAGGGTTCCCATCCCTCCCTCCCTCCCTCCCTCCGAGTCCCTCTGCTTCTCGCCCCCTGCACACCCTGTAAGCTGTGTCCTCCCACCTGGTTGGCTGGTCACTGCAGGTTAATGGTCAGAGCCACAGTCAGTATGATACCCAGCAACATGAGGAAGGGAAGCCAGGTCTTCAGGAACCCTGCACAGCTGCAAAGGGGAGACAGAGATGGAGGAGGAGAGAGAGGGGAGACGGACAGAGAGGGAGGGAGGGAGAGAGAGAGGCATTGGCTTTCTGGAATAACAACAATAACACAAGCCGTAAGTGATCATATGAGGTCTGAGGAGTGAGCGAAGATCAAATTCTTCACCTAATTTCCCCCATAGTCTTGACAGCACACCCCTGAGATTACACGCACATAATCAATTACACCAAAGGCTCGAGTGGTTGCCATGACAACCTCTTAATATCTAACCAGGCTAGGGTCATGTGACGTGTCTGTCCAACCAACCAACCCACTCACATAGGCATGCTCCAATATCCATACTAGGATAAGTACCACTCAGATTGTGTGCATACATGGATTCACTATATGTAGTATGCTAGTGGGGAGTCTCCTGCCCTCAACCACTCTCACAGGAGAGGGCACAGGGACGCGCTGTCACATTCCTTCAACCACAACATACCACTGGTCCATCAGACTCAATCCTAATATCTCCATAGAGCCCTCTGTCCGTCTGCCCCTCAGAGTGCTCCAGGATTCTCTGTATTCAGAGGAAATACAGTGACATATCTATCAACCCCTGGGACCCAGAGAGTACAGAGCGTGCACATACCCAATATCCAGCCTTACCTCACATGGCTTTGTGGAGCATAAGTAAGATAGTCAGGCTCTAAAAAATTAAGTCACAGTGTGTTGAATCTTAACAATATCAATGCAAATGCAGTCTGGATGAGTTTATTTTGACCTTAACCATTTCTGCTGCTGTTATATCTCAGTACCTGACATGCTTGTCGTAGCTTAGGGAGAGCAGACAGAAAAAGAGGCAGACAGACAATATCTCAGTACCTGACGTGTTTTCCGTGGACTAGAGAGAGCAGACAGAGGTTGATCATGTTCCATGAGGTCTTGTTCTCGTAGCGCATCAGGTTCAGAGCCATGGCCACATGGGAGTGACAGTTGTCACAGCAGAGGTTGTGCTAAGGACGGGGGAGAGAGAGAGGTACATTCAATGTTTGTATGGTGCGGCACCCTTTGAACAGTTTAGTGGTTAAGGACCTTGCTCAAAGGCACAACGGCAAGAGATTGCATGGCCTAGAAGCCGTACTCAAGCCTAAGATCACCATGCGCAATTCCAAGCGTTGCTTGGAGTGTGTAAAGCTCGCCGCCATTGGACTCTGGAGCAGTGGAAACGCGTTCTCTGGAGTGATGAATCACACTTCACCATCTGGCAGTCCGACGGACGAATTTAGGTTTAGCGGATGCCAGGAAAACGCTACCTGCCCGAATGCATAGTGCCAACTGTAAAGTTTGGTGGAGGAGGAATAATGGTCTGGGGCTGTTTTTCATGGTTCGAGCTAAGCACAAGCATGAATGTTTTGTAGGAAAAAGGGAGAGGCTTGCAAGCCGAAGAACAGGGGTGGCAGCATCATGTTGTTGGGGTGCTTTGCTGCAGGAGGGACTGGTGCACTTCACAAAATAGATGGCATCATGAGGAAGGAAAAGTATGTGGAGATATTGAAGCAACATCTCAAGACATCATTCAGGAAGTTAAAGCTTGGTGTCAAATGGGTCTTCCAAATGGACAATGACCCCAAGCATACTTCCAAAGTTGTAGCAAAACGGCTTAAGGACAACAAAGTCAAGGTATTTGAGTGGCCATCACAAAGCACTAACCTCAATCCTATAGAGAAATTGGGAGCAGAACTGAAAAAGCATGTGCGAGCAAGGAGGCCTACAAACCTGACTCAGTTACACCAGTTCTGTCAGGAGGAATGGACCAAAATTCACCCAACCTATTGTGGGAAGCTTGTGGAAGGCTACCCAAAACGTTTGGCCCAAGTTAAACAATTTAAAGGCAATGCTAACAAATACTAATTGAGTGTATGTAAACTTCTGACCCACTGGGAATGTGATGAAAGAAGTGGTGATTTTAACTGACCTAAAACAGGGAATTTTTACTAGGATAATATGTCAGGAACTGTGAAAAACTGAGTTTAAATGTATTTGGCTAAGGTGTTTGTAAACTTCCGACTTCAACTGTATATTCCTTTTTAAAATTTTTTACCCCTTTTTGTCCCCCAATTTCGTCATATCCAAATTAGTCTTTTCCCATCGCTGCAACTCCCGTACGGACTTGGGAGAGGCGAAGGTCGAGAGCTGCGTGTCCTCCGAAACACAATCCCGCCAAGCTGCACTGCTTCTTGACACAATGCATGGTTAACCCGGAAACCAGCCGCACCAATGTGTCGGAAGAAACATGCGCCCGGCCCGCCCAGTCGCTAGAGCGCGATGAGACAAGGACATCCCGGCCGGTCAGGAGGCCCGTGAAGGGAAACCTTAGCGCTACAACATACACTACGGCCAATACTTTTAGTCATGTAGTGTAAACTAGAATCCCAACAGATCCCCCCCGGTTGGAATTTAGATTAAAACCGATGACCTTCCAGTTGGAACGTTCCGCCCACAATTCCTTACCATTCTGTTTTTGTACTCCTCTGAGGCGTCTTGCACTGCTGTGTCCCACGCGTTGGAGCCACTAGCATACACCTTGGCTACGTCTAGCATCCAGTACCTTCAAATACACAGAGAATCTATCAGAAACTAAAGCTACAACTACTCTGTAGCCTGGTTGGTTCCAGATCTGTTTGTGCTGTCTTGAGTTGGGTATACAGCACAAATAGATCTGAGATCAAGCCAACTGTTCCGCACCAATATTCTCTCTCAGAATACACAAGCGCTTTAATTCAAGATACAGTGGGGTCCGAACATATTCAGACCCTTGATAAAGATGACTGTAAAAAATAAATAATTGAAATACAAATGTACATTGTATGCAAAAAAAAAGAGGGGAATTCATACAACTGCTCAGAGAAATACATTATGTCCACAAAAAAAGGTAGGGGTCAAAATTATTGACATCCTTAAAGATTGTTATAAATAAAGTAGTCAAACGTTTCGAATGAATGATGTCCTGAATGAATCGTGAATAATGAGTGAGCAAGTTACAGAGGGTCAAAGATCATAACCCCAAGACATGCTAACCTCTCACCATTACCAATAACATGTCTTGGCGGGTATAATCTTTGACCCTCTAACTTGCTCACTCATCATTATTCACGATTCATTCAGGATTATCCGTAATCATGGTAGCATCCAAATTAACATAGAAGTGTTTAGAAACATATATTATCATTTACAATAAAAGTGACTTCAAAATCACACAATACATTATTTAGCAGTCATTTCTACTAATCTGAAACACAACCAAAACGAGCTGCAAATGCAGGCAACAAGTTTGTAGTCACAAGCTTGATGCAGTCATTGTATTCTAGGAATATGGGACTTTTGACTACTTTATTTATAAGAATCTTTAGAGGTGTCAATCATTTTGACCCATACCTTCTTGAGAAAACATTTGTTTTAGTTGTTGAATAAAATCTCTTTCTCTGAGCAATTGTACAATAGAATATAATAGAATATCATAGAATATCATAGAATTCATTATTTTATACAGTTACTATTGCTCATTATCAAGGGTGTCAATAATTTGGGACCCCACTGAATGTTGAGAAAAGATGCTGAGGTTTTAATATCCCTCTACTGATTTGACCATGAAGAGGACAATACATATTTCAGTCATCAGGAAAAGAATAAACACACACCAGAACATTCCATTTACTTACTTTGTTGGTCTCCCGAAGGCCATGTTGCCTTCCTGCAATAAAACACAAAGAAAAATAACATGCAATATAATTGGTAATGCGTTCATAATATCAAACCTAATGAACGATGCAAAAACAATGTTAAATCACCCTAAAGCTCCCTTTTTGGGGTATATGAATGTTCATAAAGTCAGCAGATATAAACTACAAACCATATACATGTGAAGTGCTACAGGAAGCAGATAGATAAAACCACCCAGGAGGTGCTAGCCTGGCACTGGTGTGTGTGCGCACATTAAGGCGTCAGCATGCTTCAGTTTTGTATAAAAGCAAGTTTTGCCATGGGGCAGAAAGATGATAACTAATATACTACATTTTCAAATTTTGCCATAGGGTGGTGAGAAGAATGTTACTGTTTCACAGCTAATTTCTTGCAATTCTACCCATTTTGCCATAGGGTGGAGAGACATGTTTGCAGTTTTTAATATGATATCTGAGTGAAAGTGACTAACAAAATCGATGGGGCCCCCGGTGGTAATCCGACCAGGATTACTGCAAGTTTAGATAGCTG
Organism: Thymallus thymallus; assembly: GCA_023634145.1. Classification (NCBI taxonomy): domain Eukaryota; kingdom Metazoa; phylum Chordata; class Actinopteri; order Salmoniformes; family Salmonidae; genus Thymallus; species Thymallus thymallus. The sequence continues at coordinate 14,558,393 of CM042395.1, read as the reverse complement.
GCTAGACTAATTTACAAATCAAAAATGTTTTTTGCTGACGTGGACTAATTGAATGACTGTCAGTGACTGACATAGCAAGAGAAAAATATCTGATTCACAACCACATTTTGAAATTGCACCTAGTGTATTCTACTATTCCAACCACCCAAGCCATAGACTGTTCTCTCTGCTTCCTCACTGCAAGCGGTACCGATGCATCAAGTCTGACACCAACAGGCTCCTGAACAGCTTCTATCCCCATGCCATAAGACAGCTAAATAGCTAACAAAATGGCTACACGGACCATCTTATTCTTGCACTGTCTCTACGCACACTCACAGGGCCCTACACACTATGCACACTGATACTCCAACACACAAAACACTCACTCCATCAGTTGCTCATACACACATACATTTATTCTGACTATACACACATCCACTCACATACAATCATCATATACGCTGCTGCTACTATGTTTATCATATATCCTGATGCCTAGTCACCTTACTCCAATAAATATCTACCTCCATCACACCAGTAACCCTGCACATTGTAAATATGCTACTGGAACTGACCCTGTATATAGTATGCTTACTTACTTTATTGTGTTCTTCTTATTTTTATATCTTGTGTGATTTTGTTCTACCTTGTTATTTTTAGTATTACAGTACATTGTTATTGATGACTGCATTGTTGGGGTTAGAGCTTGCAAGAAAGCAGTGGCGACCTGTCATTCAAGACACTTTGACCCACCTGTTTAGCAAAACAACTTAAATAAAAGGTTAAATATTTTAGTTTTTTTAGTTTTGAAAGGACCATAAATCCAGAGAATGACAAACTTTGACAACAAAACATTTTCCGACAACGACCGCCTCGCCACCTTCCAAGAGTCCATACAAATCTATTGTATGCTGCTGCATAAATGATAGAATGTGCCAGGGAGATAGTATTACTTTCTTAGCTACAGTATACTGTACATAAGTGTATGTTGTGTAGTAGCTGTTAGTAGCCCATGTGCCTCACCCTAATAATTTGGTCCCTTTCCCCCTCATAACTTAGCCTACTGTTCTGACTTGGTCCACATGTAGCCTATAGGCTGTTTTAGAGAAATGTAATCATCAGATATTGTAAGAGCTTTCATTGTCTGCTTATATGCACCCTTTATTTATCATACAGTTCTGACTTTGTGTATAGGGAGAACACCGTAAGAATGGTCCATGTTCTGAATTCTGTCACTGTACATTTAAAAAGTGCTGAACAAATAATTATATTGACTACATCCCGTCCTAGCTCGCTCATTAATGTCTTAATCGAAATTACGGATTGCCTCTTATCCGCTCGTCATTCCCTTATGCCATAGTTTGTACATTTCAATTGTCAGTAGAAACCACATTTGTTTAAGCAAGTCAGCCATATCAGCTATGTTTTTTAAAAGGGCAGTTGAAAAGAAAACTCTGTATTGGGACAGCTTTATGTAGGCCCTACAGTTTGTGGCTTTGTCCCCCCCAAGATTTACATGCTAAAATTGCCACTGCAACAAAGACATTTCACTGTACTTGTGCATGTGAGATTTAATCTTGAAACTGAAACTATTCCAACTCTCAACAGTAAATTGAGACCCTGACTAAGTTTTGTTATGTTTTTGGAAATTGATCCGCGGGCCTACAAAAGCGGGGACGCTGCCGCCAGTGCCCATCCCTGAGCTAGAACAAACATTATGCTAACATTTAGAAAAGGTTCTGTTTTCAGATCTCCCTCTACAGGCAGCTGACAAGTATTTCAATGTGGTTTAAAGCAAGCTCTTCCAATTTATATTTGCCTGTTCCCAAATCTGTTTGTGCTGTCTTGGCAACTCTTATAACAGTACTTATAACAGTACTTATAACTAGTATTACAGACAAAGCTCAACATCCTGGATCAGTGAATGCCGGTTTCCCCCCGACCAAGATTAATCTACAGGAGTAAGTTTCATCTGGGTCTGGGAAATGGGCCCTAAATATATGCCAGTGTGTAGTGTGTCTAGGCTTATCAGGATTTCAGCCAAATTATATGGGTAAATTTTCTTCTGCTGCTTGAGAGAAAGAACAGGAAAAGAGGGTAGTAAAAAAACTGAAGAGAGGAGAGGAAGAACAGAAGTACTCACAGAGACAAAGTAGGGCCCAGCAAAGTCCCGGATGATACCAGAAGATGTGCAGATTCCCATGTGTCCAATGAATGGTAGCAGCCATCTGCAGGGGCGCAACTTTGGTTTTAGAAGTGGGGGGGGGTCATAACCTGGCGGGGGATCTGGGGGTCTTCCCCGACAATTATTTTGAGAATCTAAAGCTAATTTCTACACAATCCAATATGACGGCCCTTCTAGCCATCTCTATTTAGAACAACAATATTGTGTTGCACCTTTAACCACTAGCCTAACAAATGAACAACTCTTAAAACATTTAAGTACAAAGACTCTTGATTGTCTTTATTGAGACATACTCTATATAAAATTTCAGCCAGACCACCCAGCCAGCCCGAGCCGCCTGCACACCCGACCCACACCAGTCTGTTAATAACTAAACTTTCCCAACACAATTTCCTTCCCACTTTTTTTTAAAGGCTAAACAAAAACACAAAAAAACACAAACATTAAAACACAGAAACAGTACATCCTCCATATAATTAATCTCATAGGCCTAATAATACTGTAGAGCTTTTTACTTGCACACAATATAGCTGGGACGCCTCATCCTGTCCCTAGGGGTCCACAGCCCCACAGCGCCGCAACCCACGGCCAGAGTGACAACCCACAGGATGGTAGAGTCCCTAGGCCAGGACTGAGTAGCCCAGCATCTAGGGATTGCCTAGATAGGCATATCCACTGACTTGGGCATGTTTTCAATACAGAATCCTTTTGTTGTACAGTATTCCATATAAGGCATCCAGACCTTATGAAAGTTGCCCAGTATACTGTTAATCTTGTTATAAATAAAATCTAGGGATACATAACTTGAAATTTCTGCCATCCATTGTGACATTATTGGAGGACAACCAACCTTCCAATTAATAGCAATCTTTGAAGCATCTGGGTTGTCTACTGTTTGCTGCACAGAGAGAATAAAGTGTTGTATCTGCAAAAGTTCACCTCTTCCCTGGCTGCCTGAACCTGCTGAGACCCTTGTCACCATCTGATCCTGCTCAGATGAGTCATGACAAATAATTACCTTTGTGTAAATGTATACATTATATTAAGGCTGGGCGATATATCATATCATATCATATCATGGTATTTAAAAAAAAATGATGGTATGATGTAGGGAAAACCCCATTTAGTCGACTGGTCGATTGTTTGGTCAATAGGCTGTTCGTCAAACAAGATTTATTTTAGTCGAGCCCTGGCAGTGGACTAATCCATTGCGGAGGCTGTAGGGATAGCAAACCAGTATTACCAGTAGTACATTTACTGTTAATTCCCATATTTCTTTTATCTACAATGTTTGTTTGGTTACAGTCATTTCTGTTAATGCATTCAATATATTATTATTATTCAGTCTTACCATTCTCATTGTAGGAGTGGACACAACCTAGGCTACACTTGTGAGAAACAAGTTTTGGTTTATTTCGTTCCATTTACGAGTTGTCAATTTATTCATTGGCTTTTGTTTGGAGCGCTCCTGTCAATCTTGAGTAAGGACACGCACCTGATTATTCATAGAAGTAGGCATAGGCTACCTGACCTGCGTGCAAATGTAGGCCTATAAATGGGCCCATTTGGGGATCTGATGCTATTTCTGATTGTCTTAACCAAGACTGTGGAGCTTCTCAAATTATTTTTTTGCCTCAAACAGCAAGTAAACAAAGTCTGTTTTTATATCCACTGAGAACAACAATAGTTCCTCAACGTAGCCCATCTGAAAAATCTTTCCAGCGCCCTCCCTTTCAATAAAAACAAATTTCATGCTCTGATCAGGTGGAAACATCATAAAATAGGCCTACCTGATTACTTCTTATCCCTTCCACAAAGAACATACAGCTGTGTCTGTCCGGAGCTCACTGGCGCAGGAAACTCTGAGGGCCTAGAACATACAATGTTGCAAGTTTTCTAGCACAAGCTTTGGGTCGGACCAAGTTAATAGACGATACAATGTTTCAAGTTCCTCGCAGAGCCAATGTGATTTATAGTATGTCTTTTTATCAGGATATTTTCTACCTGTGGGCTACAATGGTTTTATTTGTTTGCTTTATTTTTATAGAAGTTACTTTCAGATTTGTATCATTTTCATTTAGATATAACTTTTATTTACCACATTACAGTAATTTTGAGATATGAAAACTTGAAATCAACCTGTTGCACAAAAATGTGTATATGAAAATCATAACTGGCACGCAGATCAGTAGAAATGGTACGATAACTTGGCACACCAAATGGATAAGGTTGCTGACCACTGGTGTAGCCCATTACTGGCAACTTCATGAGAGTAATGGCAGAATCTGCAAAAGCCAGTAGCAGTGGGCAGCGGGAGGAGAGGGGTCAGGAACAGGTTTTTTTTCTTCTGGTTAGGCTCCCTCTTTAGTGATCTGTGTGTCTTATTTTTTTATCACAGTACTTAAAGCACCAGACAAGCTCAGTAGCCTACATATAGTTGATTTGATTAAAACATAGGGTGTATCTATGAACTGTTGGAATCATGGAAATAGAATGATTATTCTAATTCTATAGTTAGAATATAATAGTGGGCACTTTGAATACGGTGTTGTTTGACATGACAACGAATTAAAATGCCAGGGAGGAGTTATTGTGACAGGGTAGGAACTAAAGTGTTGATAAGTATTTCCTAGGGGACCCTATAATCTTTGGCTACATTTAAGGATACAAAACATTTCCATACAAACAACAGCTGTTTGATAGTAATAATAGTCATATCGCTATCTGATAGATAGAGGTTATAGTTGAACTGGGTGTGGTAGCTAGCTAGCTAGATAATGAATCAGTCGAGAGGGGATGAAACATTAGCTAACATTACATGTCAGCTAAACTACTAGCTCAGCACTGGGAATAAACACTAGTTTTCTTTTGTGTCAAACAGCAGTTACCTTGCCAGCTACATCAGTCAACTAAATAGTAGCCTGTTTCTCTTCTGCTTGCTTTTTCAACTCTGACAAAGAGCACAAAACATACACATTGACAGCAGCTGCCTCTGTTCAACTCTCCCTTGTAAGCCAGCCTTTCAGAAGCTTTGCCTTCACACAGCCTGTCCGCCAGGTCCTAAATCCAGCGGGCTGAACCCTCCAAACAGCCTACAGACCTCTCTGAGACGTCCGCATGCTCCTAAAGCACACCCATGCCGCATTTTGTATCAAAGTGCAATGGTAAAACTGGGCGGGACTAAAATGCAATTTCAGAATGTGTGAAAGATGCACCCCTGGCCATCCTGGCATTCCACAAAGCTGTTTATCATGTCCGCCTTATCCACTGCCCCTATTTTGAGGTTATAGTCAAGCACACAGTCTGGTTTGATCTTTCTCTCTCCCATCAGTTGGTCCACCTTCCCTGTGGCCGACATGGTTGTATGGACAGTGGAGAGGACATGGACGTCTCGTTTGTCATGCCACTTGACTGCCAGCTGTTGACCATTCTCCTTGAACTCCACCTCCCCTCTCTGCATCTTCCTGCATTCGAATGCCTGCATCCCCTTCCTGTTCGACCTGACCCTTGTGCTGTTGGAGAGCAGATGCTGGAAGAGTGTGGAACTTTTTTTTTTTTTACCTTTATTTTACTAGGCAAGTCAGTTAAGAACAAATGCTTATTTACAATGACGGCCTAGGAACAGTGGGTTAACTTCCTTGTTCAGGGGCAGAACGACAGATTTTTACCTTGTCAGCTCGGGGATTCGATCCGGCAACCTTTCAGTTACGGGCCCAACACTAACCACTAGGCTGCCAAAGTGTGTCCCTTGCCGAGAGGAGGAGCCAGCATGGTCATCACTAAGGACCCAGACACCCCAAGCCCCTCATAATGTTGGATGTCAGTGGTGGACGCTGTGTAGACTATAATGTCCTGGACAAATCCTGTCTTCACGTCGCACATGACAAAGAACTTGACCCCAAACCTGTGCCTTTTGGAGGGAATATATTGACAGAACGCCAGCCTGCCTTTCCATAAAATCAGGGACTCATCAATGCATAGGTCCTTGTATGGCACAAAGAGCCGATCAAATGCTGATGTCAGGCTGGTAAGAACATTTCTTATTTTGTACAACGGATCATTTAGGTTGGCAGTAGCATTGTTGACGAAATGCAGGCATCGCAGCAGAACTAGGAAGCGTTCTTAGGAAAAGACGGTTGCAAACATAGGATCTGTGCTCCAGTATTCTCTTAGAGAGTTCTTCTTTACTATTCCTATTTACTATTGAGAAGGACTGTCACCAGGAAGGTATACATTTCACTAATTGTGGTTGTCACCCATTTAGCGAGTTTCCCCTTCACTCCTGGCTCTCTCTTCTCCTGTAGCTCCAAGGCATAGCGAATGGTCTCCTCTACTATGACTCCCACCAGCTCCTCTGTCAGAAACAACTTGAATCACTCTGCCTCAGATGGAAATGGCAAGGGGCTTTGCACTCCAGACTGGGACTCATCAAAGCAAACAGCAGGGCCAGGAGGGGTGAAATAGCTGGCGGCCTTCCAGCTTCCACAGAACTCCTGTACTTCATCCACCATCGGTCTGCCTCCATCACAACCAGCTATTTAAAAAGGGGCCTGGGACTTCGCCAGTGGACAAGGGGTCCTCAGATTCAGGGCTCTCATTGGCTACAATAATGGGGGGCAGGTCCTCACTGTCACTGTCAGAATCTGATTCCTGACTTTCATACTCAGACTCGCTTTCAGAATTTGTGAGTTTTGAAGACATTGGTAATGCTACAGCTTAGCTCACTAGCTACATACAGTTGAAGTCGGACGTTTACATACAGCTTATTTTAAGTGTGTCAGAATAATAGTAGAGAGAAATTTATTTCAGCCATTATTTCTTTCATCACATTCCCAGTGGGTCAGAAGTTTACATACACTCAATTAGTATTTGGTAGCATTGCCTTTAAATTGTTTAACTTGGGTCAAACGTTTCAGGTAGCCTTCCACAAGCTTCCCACAATAAGTTGGGTGAATTTTGGCCCAGTTACACAGAACTGGTGTAACTGAGTCAGGTTTGTAGGCCTCCTTGCTCGCACATGCTTTTCAGTTCTGCCCACACATTTTCTATAGGATTGAGGTCAGGGCTTTGATGGCCACTCCAATACCTTGACTTTGTTGTCCTTAAGCCATTTTGCCACAACTTTGGAAGTATGCTTGGAGTCATTGTCCATTTGGAAGACCCATTAGCGACCAAGCTTCCTGACTGATGTCTTGAGATGTTGCTTCAATATATCCACATACTTTTCCTTTCTCATGATGCCATCTATTTTGTGAAGTGCACCAGTCCCTCCTGCAGCAAAGCACCCCCACAACATGATACTGCCACCCCGTGCTTCACGGTTGGGATGGTGTTCTTCGGCTTGCAAGCCTCCCCCTTTTTCCTCCAAACATAACGATGGTCATTATGGCCAAACAGTTCTATTTTTGTTTCATCAGACCAGAGGACATTTCTCCAAAAAGTATGATCTTTGTCCCCATGTGCAGTTGCAAACCGTAGTCTGGCTTTTTATGTCGGTTTTGGAGCAGTGGCTTCTTCCTTGCTGAGCGGCCTTTCAGGTTATGTCGATATAGGACTTGTTTTTTCTGTGGATATAGAAACTTTTGTACCTGTTTCCTCCAGCATCTTCACATGGTCCTTTGCTGTTGTTCTGGAATTGACTTGCACTTTTCGAACCAAAGTATGTTCATCTCTAGGAGACAGAACGCGTCTCCTTCCTGAGCGGTATAACGTCTGCGTGGTCCCATGGTGTTTATACTTGCGTACTATTGTTTGTACAGATGAACGTGGTACCTTCAGGCGTTTGGAAATTGCTCCCAAGGATGAACCAGACTTTTTTAACATGAAATCTGTGTAGTGGTTGAAAAATGAGTTAATGACTTCAACCTAAGTGTACGTACATTTCCGACTTCAACTGTACATACACAACAACACTGAATGGCTCAGAGTGGTTACGTGATTGACTGCCGGCACGTGCCACTTGTATCAATAAATCACTATCAGAAAATGTTTTATGTGGTAATTATTTACATATTTACTGTTTTATTCAAGTTTTCAAGTACTGGTGACAAATCATGCATTCCGATTCTTGCATAGATTTTAATGGACACATTATGTGGGGTAAAATACTTTTTTGAAGGTTGTACTGATTAAGATGAGCTAAGCTAATTCCATCTACTCTATGTGTGGAGCGATGTTTGTTGACATACAATGCATTCTGGGTTTCACGTAATCGTCTGTCGGACCAAAGATGTTAACAAAATAGGGCTGGGTGGTATACCGTATTCTATGATATACCAGTATTGATGCAGGGACCGGTTTGGGTTTTTAACTTTACCTTCTATACCGGTATTTGAATGTTTGGTTTGTTAAATGTGATACGCCATGTGTAATGTCAATTTTTATAGTTTACTTCGCTACTTGAGTCATCTCGCTCTTTCTTTCCATGCTGCTTTCCACACAGACCTAGCCACATCCCGTGTCACTCAAGGAGCGCATTTTCTGTTCCTCGACCACAAGACACTTGCGTTCAGTCTGCATGGACAATGCAGCAATGTTGATGACAACAATGCTGTTTTCATTTTGCTTCTTAATATAAATCCACTAGTGTTCTATAATGACACTATTAGTTTGTGTTTCTTACATCTGCAAACAGCTAGTTTGTATTTTCTTAGCAAGTTGGGCCTAAATCTTGTGAGACGCTAATATTTTGCCGCTAATGCTAATAACTAGCTAGCTAATAAATGTACAGAGTAAGAGAGAACATATTTAGCTATACAGCCAGATAATACCAGTGATGGTGTAGACCTAAATCAGCATGCAGCAGTTTCTTCTAAATCAAAGAGGAATACGCAAAGCAAGAATATTTTAGAGAAGAAAAAACATTAAATGTAGCCAAAGATTATAGGGTCCCCCAGGAAACACTTAAACACTTTAGTTCCTACCCTGTCACAATAACTCCTCCCTGGCATTATAATTTGTTGTCATGTCAACAACACTGTATTCAAAGTGCCCACTATTATATTCTAAATATAGAATTAGAATAGTCATTCTATTTCCATGATTCCAACAGTTCACCAGAGTGTTTTGCTCTAAATCGCAAGTCAAGCTTCAATTGCAACATTTGGTTAAAAAAAGTCCTCTAATATTTCCCCATATCGTGCAGCCCTATGTGGCAGTGTGGAAATTATCTTGATTGAGAGCAGGAAATGCAGAAAATTATAAAGTGATGTTCTGATTTGTTTTGGTTGAAGTTGAATTGAACAGTATAAAACAATCAGAATGGAGAAAGACCTATTGAAATCACTTAGTGTATGTGTTGCCACCCTAGGGTCACGCACTACTCATAAAGCAAATTTAGAACTTTTATTATTCAAAAAAATAAAATACCGTCAAACCGTAAAAGATTTTTTAAATACTGTGATATAATATTTTGGCTATATCGCCCAGCCCTATAACACAATGAGGTGAGTAAGGGTTCACTCATTTTTCGAGAACCTCCGGAAGTGAATGGTGGGATGTGAACGATAGTAGACGACACACCCCCTTCAACATGCATACTATAAACAGACCAAAATCATCTCGTCTCCTCTTATTATCTTTGGTTTCTGTGGAAAAAAAACATGGCGGTGCGCAGAAACTACCCATCGTCGGATTACTTTCGATTTCTAGAAAGTGTTTTACTCAATTATTTAGATTAAATGGGGAGCTCACCTGTGATGTGATTAATTATAAATAGTAATTGCTATTAGCTATTTCATAATGTAGTTTCTGTCAGCCGAGAGTCATACAAAAATTACTGCTTGTGTTACGTCAATCTTTCCTTAGTTAGCGCTAGGACAAATGTAGACTAGGACAAATGTGTTATGCTGTAGCTAGTTCTGTGAATGTCTGAACATTGCATCCAAAAATAAACTGCTCACATTCTGGACATCATTTTGTAAGGACTGTGTTTGTATAAAATGTTTCTGAAAAAACAGTGTGGCCAGCTCAAATGCTGATTGTTGCGTCATTCGAAACTGGACGTTCTAAATAAGCGTTCTAATCACACCGGTTTGATCGTACACTACAGGGACCACTATAGAATGATCACACCCATGTTTGGTACATGTGAAAAGGTTAAAGATCAAATAATAGCCTGCCCTAGACTGTCACAATAAAACAAATACAAAAAAACGAATAACTAATTGAGTTATTTGGGATTTACATATCAATTTATTCACTGTGGATGACTTTCAAAGCAAAAGGTTCTCTTCAGTTCCAACGTGGGATATACAATGCCTTCAGAAAATTTTGTTGTGTTACAGCCTGAATTCAAAATGTTTTTTTTTTTTCCTCAACCACAATACTGCATAATTACACAGTGAAAAAGTGTTAAGAAATGTTTGCAAATGTATTGAAAATGAAATACAGAAATATCTCAATTACATAAGTATTCACACCCCTGAATCAATACGTTACGATCACATTTGGCAGCAATTACAGCTGTGAGTCTTTATGAGTAAGTCTCTAAGAACTTTGCACACCTGTGTTTTACAATATTTGCCCATTATTCTTTAAAATAATTCTTCAAGCTCTGTCAACTTGGTTGTTGACCATTGCAAGACTACATTTTCAAGTCTTGCCATATATTTTCAAGGAGATTCGGCCACTCAGGAACATTCACTGTCTTCATGGTAAGCAACTCCAGTGTAGATTTGGCCTTGTGTTTTAGGCTATCGTCCTGCTAAATGGTGAATTCAACTCCCAGTGTCTGGTAAAAAGAGAGACCTAACCAGGTTTTCCTCTAGGATTTTGCCTGTGATTAGCTCCATTTAGTTAAATTTTTTATTCTGCAAAACTTACCAGTCCTTAATGATTAGAAGCATACCCATGACATGATGCAGTCACCACTATGCTTGAAAATATGGAGAGTGGTGCACCAAACATAACATGTTGTATTCAGGACAAAAAGTAAATTATGTTTGCCACTTTTTTTTTGCAGTATTACTTTAGTTAGTTGTTGCAAACAGGATGCATGTTATGGAATATTTTTGTACAGGCTTCCTTCTTTTCACTCTGTCAATGAGGTTAATATTGTGGAGTAACTACAATGTAACTTCTCCTATCCCAGCCATTAAACTCTGTCTTAAAGGTCACCATTGGCCTCATGGTGAAATCCTTTAGAAGGTTTCCTTCCTTCCGGCAACTGAGTTAGGAACTACGCATGTATCTTTGTAGTGACTGGGTGTATTGATACACCATCCGAAGTGTAATTAATAACGTCACCATGTTCAAAGGGATATTCACGGTCTGCTTTTTAAAAAATGTGTAAAACATTATGGGATATTGTGTGTAGGCCAGTGACCAAAACATCTCCATTTAATACATTTTAAATTCAGGCTGTAACACAACAAAATGTGGAAAAAGTCAAGGGGTGTGAATACTTTCTGAAGGCACTGTAGCCTAACTGATCAAATGAACAGACAGACAGGGCAGTGTATTGTTCTCTTACGCCTCGATCACACAGACAGTGTCATTGCGTTTTGGTATACCAGAAGTACATTCATTTCCAATGGAACGCTGCATTTGCCTTGCAGCAGCAGTGCTTTACAGAGGCAGTTGCAGTTCGTTATGTGTGGTGCATTTGTTGGATTTATCCAACGTATGCATCGAATTGTATGCGTAGCCTTGACAGACATAGTAGCAAAAGGTGAATGTTATCCACAAAAAATGTGGGATTACATAATGACAAAAGTTTGACTGCAGAATTTATTACACAGCATTGATGCAATGACACTGTCGGTCTGATCAAGGCGTAACTGCATTGAGTTACAGATGGCACCCTATTTCTTTATGCTGCACTAATTTCGACCAGGGCCCAAAGTAATGCACTACATAGGGAATAGGGTGCCATTTGGGACATAAGAACAACATTCTTTGCTCATAAATCTGGCAGCCAACTAGAGCATCTCGCTGATTAATCTTCATATAATTGGTTTCTACTAATGATACCCTAATATTATGCATTCAAGAGACACTCTTTTGTAATAGTGAAATGGTGGAGGAAAGAGGGACAGCACAGAGGAGGCATCCTAGATAATGTCTGACCCAAGAGAGTGCAGTGCACTGCAGTCGTGCCAACCTAAATCATAGGCAGAGAGAATTTATGTGGGGGCGGGTGGGTTGTTGGGTAAAAAGCAGGTGGTGGAGACTGTCTGTGCGCCCCAAATGGCACACTATTCTCATTAGTGCACTAATTCTGACCTGGAGCCAAAAGTAGTGCACTATAAAGGGAATAGGGTGCCATTAAGGACGCATTCTGTTTCTGTCTCCTCCTTGATCCAAAAGACACAACACTACACCCCAATCAGATTTAAATATAGCTAATAAAATACATTTCATTTATGAAAAAGCCAAACCATAGAAATCAGCCCACTTTGTTTTGCTAGCCTGATAAAAACGTCAAATGTGCAAAATTCCAACAACCTGTCTGTAAGGATGATGTCACTTTAAACTACTGTGGCAGATCGTGGCATTGTTACCATGTAGCGAGCTGCCTCGCTGAAACTGATAGATTGAATCAAGCCTCTTTGTCCAACGCCAGCTGGTTGGATCAATCATTAGGATACATTACAGCCATTTTGCTAAAGTTATTGTAACCTGGCTAGCCTGTGTGCCTTTACGAAGCCAGCAAAGTCTAATTAGCTCCTGGACTATGCTGTCAAGTGTCCCTGACTGTCTATGTCTAAAAAGAAAAGACACCGTTTTAATTTTGACTAGCTTTGTCCTCGGAACATATCGGCATTTCTAAACGACTGCATGGGCTTAAAAACAGCTGATAAACGAACTGATAGCAACTGGCTAGGCAGCTAGCAAACGTTAGCTACCGAGCTGTCACCAAGAACTCGCCCACTATGATTATGGCTCACGCAGAAAACACGACAAAGCAGACAATGCAAGTTTACTCCGGGAACTCACGATAGTACGGGGATAGGTGTCCACACGATACAGTAGGGGTAACGGCTCGAATCGGGGTTTATTCTCTCAAAGGCTATGTGGTAATTCTTCATTGTGTCGATTTCGACATCCGCCATCACCAACTGTGAAAAATGAACTTCATTCGCCCTAACGTTACTTCCTGGCAACCAGCTTCTCCACAGAGAGAACAATGAGATTGGCAATTCTGGCAAATGCCAGATGGACCATATTTTTGTTGGGTGGGCTGGTGAAAAAAAGGTACATAAGGTGTGAGCCTGTTAAGATTTATTTTGGGGGAATTTTGCACAATTTCTCTGTTGTCATAATAATATATTTGAGCCTGATCAGTGGGCAACGGCCGCCACCACCCTACCAAGATGGGCCGGACAGGTTTTCTGATAGACTAAGCTGAGGTTGTGCAAAAATGCACATTCAAAGTCAAATGGGCATCAGCAAAGAGACCCGCTCTGAATCTCTGTCATCAGTCAGCCAAGATCATGGATCGTAAAAGATGGAAAGGGGGTGCCAAAAACGTTAGAGACAAAAAAAGGCTCTTGAGGCCAACGCAGTTAAATGTGTGAAATGAACCAACTTATTTTCTAAAAGTTTTGGTTTTGCTGGTCCGAGTGCTGTGACTGTGTCTGTGCTGAGAAATGATGCTATGCTTAGCACAGACAGATAATCTGCTGCTGCAGAAGACAGTGCAGTCGAGGTAGTGAGAGACACATACGGACACAGATTTAGTTTACTGCTCCCAGTTAATATTTTGTCTGTATATCGTATGAAATAGTAGGCTAATTAACACTTAGGCATAATTAGGAATACCTAACCTGTCGATGTGTCCTTGGGCAAGGCACTTAACCCTAATTTGCTCCAGGGGCTGACCCTGTAGGTAGGCCGTCATAGTAAAATACAGTTTAAATTAAAAAAAAAAGGGAAGAGAGATTTGGGGTGAACACATAAGACAGGAACTAACTTGCAATAGCCTAAAATGTCATTAGATTGGCTTTTATAACACATACGCCAATAGCCATCTATTAAACATTAAATACAGTCCAACTGATTTTTATTAAATACAGATGTTTTCATGAGAATACCGACATCCCCTGCGCAGAGAGTTGATCAGGCTGTTGATTGTGGCCTGTGGAATGTTGTCCCACTCCCCCACAATGGCTGTGCGAAGTTACTGGATATTGGCAGGAACTGGAACATGCTGTCGTACACATCGATCAAGCACATCCCAAACATGCTCAATGGGTGACGTGTCTGGTGAGTATGCAGGCCATGGAAGAACTGGGACATTTTCAGCTTCCAGGAATTGTATACAGATCCTTGCAGCATGGGGACATGCATTATCATTCTGAAACATGAGGATGAATGACATGACAATGGCCCTCAGGATCTCGTCATCTCTGTGCATTCATATTGCCATCGATAAAATGCAATTGTGTTCGTTGTCCGTAGCTTATGCCTGCCCATAGCATAACCCCCACCGCCACCATGGGGCACTCTATTCACCATGTTGAAATCAGCAAACCGCTCATCCACACAATGACATACACATGGTCTGCGGTTTTGAGGCCTTTTGAACATACTGCCAAATTCTCTAAAATGACATTGGAGGCGGCTTATGGTGGACATTAAATTATCTGGCAACCACTCTGGTGGACAGTCCTGGGGTCAGCATGCCAATTGCATACTCCCTCAATACTTGAGACATCTGTGGCATTTTGTTGTTCTGCACATTTTAGAGTGTTTATTTTATTGTCCCCAGCATAAGGTGCACCTCTGTAATGATGATCATGCTGTTTAATCAACTTCTTGATATGCCACACCTGTCAGGTGGATGGATTATCTTGGCAAATGAGAAATGCTCACTAACAGGGATGTAAACTAATTTGTGCACAACATTTGAGAAAAATAAGATTGTGCAAATGGAACATTTCTGGGATCTAAACTTTACATGTTGTGTTTATATTTTTGTTCAATGTAGAAATCAAGTGCCATTGATGCACTGACTTGCAAAAATCATGGCTTTCAGGTGGTTTAATGGGACTTTAAATCCATCAATATTTTGCTCTTTAAATATTACACAAATAGGGTTGGCTTTTGGTTCAAGCCAACACAGAGAGGAGAAGTACTCAGAGGTGGGGAGGGGGTGCAGGTTGCAGGCAGAAGCAGAGGTGGGGTGGGGGTTCAGGTTGCAGGCAGAAGCAGAGGCAGACGCAGCTCTTAAAGAAGCTATCTATCTATATCTGTGGCGATGCAATGGTGGAACTGGAAGCAGAGAGGAACCCATGGGATGTGTCTTGGTTCAGTGTTCTCCGTGCAGCCTCCTATTAGACATGACAGGTGATACACTGTGTGAAGGGCAAAAACAAACTACTCAGCAAAAGCAGGCAGACGTTGATAAATGAAGGAAGGAAAAGCAGGCGGGTCCTAGCGGAACCAGGGGAATTCTCCAGCAAAATGCCACCTCAATATCCAGCGAGCACTGGTACCCAACCATCCAACCCAATTAGGCCACAGGATGTGGAGCCTAGCACTTGCTGGAACATCATGGCAGCTTGAGGTTCCTTTTCAATTCAAAAGGTTTGAGATGTTTAATGTCAATGTGTGAACGTATCGTCCTCCCAACACTCATATCTGTGATTACCTTCTTTTATTTTTTATTTCACCTTTATTTTGACCGATAGTCAATGCTGAGACCAAGGTTTATTTTCCAGATGAGCCCTGTTTAGCTGGTTGGAGAAATAGGTCTTGGTGATGGTCTATTAATACACTATAGAGCTTTAAAGATTCCCCTTAAATGGCCTTACACACAGGTATCCAAATGTGTAAAGTATGGGTGTGTATTCCAAACATAACACACTATCAATACAAATGAGGTGGAATTATATATATATATATATATATATATATATATACATACATTCCTCTTCCCCGTCCTCTCCTTCTCCCCCATCCTACTTCACCTCTTCCTTCTCCTCCTTCTCCTCTTACTTCTTCACCTCCTCTAGATCTCACCCCTCTAACTCTCTGTCCAATATTGGTCTCCATTGTTGTCCAAAACAAATGTTACCTGTGGCCTATTTATAGTGCTCAAGCTCTGATTTGTAAGTGAACTCGTTATCTAAAAGTGTTTTCACATGTGTCAATGTGGAAAGGCAATTGGCAAAATAGTCTAACAATGTAGAGACCAATGTTTACAGTTTTGTGTGTTATAAAATTACAAACTGAGTGTAAAGCAGAGAACGTGCATTCAGTTTGGACACTTAGTAAATGCATTGGCTACAAGTGTTAATGGTTTCAGAGATAGTGCTACAAGAATCACTGTTAGTGTTTAAGCATTCAGAAAAAAACTATAATAGAAGGAAGACGGGGAGAATGCAGAGAAGAATCACTACCCAGACTGCATGTCAACAATCATTAAGGCTATGGTGTTTACTTCTTAAAAAATAGTCTCTTCAGCATGTGTGTGTGTGTGTGTGTGTGTGTGTGTGTGTGTGTGTGTGTGTGTGTGTGTGTGTGTGTGTGTGTGTGTGTGTGTGTGTGTGTTGTGCATGTGGAGTCTACTTACAAAAATAAGCAGCCTCTTCAGTGTTCAGATAGGACATTTTCTCCATAGGGAAAAAATCTCTCATCTCATTTGAAACCTTTACCTTATGTCAGATCCTGCACTATGTGAGACCCTGCAACCAAATCTCATTCAACAACCATAAATAAACCCACTCATCAATGGATTTGCTGTCTTTGGTCTCAGTTGAGATAATGATTATGTGTTGGCCAATAAACGGCACTTGGAGCTTTTAACCTTTATAAGACAGTGACTGAGGTTGAATCAGAGTGAATCAGAGTGAATCAATCAGTGTAGGTATCGGACACAAAACCCATGTTACCCAACCCCTAGTCTTGTCCACCAGCCAGGGCTTGTTGGCTTGTTGGGGACGAGGTTACCTAGCTGACACCTATAGGCATCACAAGGAAACCACCACCCATACTGTATATATCACAACGTTAAATAGGAAAATAGACAGTACAAAGCAATCCTTAGAGACCACAGTATCCTCACAGTTGGGTCCATGAAAGGTTCATTTCATTCAGCTATTTGTTGTGTTTACACTGCAATTTAAAGAGGTCATATTGTTTAGGTTGTAAAACATCTGACATATGTTTTATGATGATGCTGTCAGTACAGAACAGCTCAATGGTTTTGAACATCATCAATAATGAGGAATATTGACTGATAAGGTCCAAAAGGTTTTGTTAAGAATGTGTTTTAATGGATGGTCATTTCAGGAATAGAAATACATAGAGCAATATACTGCAAGGGGACGAAGCTAGATGGCCTTGGAAGTGAAGGTTAAGGTATAAAGTATTTCCATCTGAGAAGTAGATATACAATTGATGGCCCTCACTCTGACTCAAAGATATTAGCTGACATTGTTGTTATTGATTGACTACCACCGTAAATAAATCGGTGACATGCTTTAAAAAAAATAAGAAATAAGATGCCAATACATTAACAAAAGACAAGATGAGTGTAAGAAATGAAAACAATGGAGAAAGAAAAGTGGCCTGGTCAAATTGATTGGATAGATTTGATCATTTCCACAGGCTGCACTATTTTACAACTCATGACAGCAAAGCACAACCCTGCAGAAGATGCTGGAGATATTGATGTTCAATAAAAGGTAAGTACATTCATCACATCTGGATCATACATTTATATAACATTGTATAGAATCAGCTCCATTGTGATCTCACAACCAAGACAATGAAGAGATACAAATATGTGGGCTCTGCTCTCCCTACATTTCTGTACGTAACCTCCATTAATGTGAAAGGAAACAGTGCCACACAGTGGATATATTTTAAATTATTTCACATTTTCATATAGTTTGGCACAAAATAAGTGTAGCTCTACTGAGGAATGGTGTTCCACACCCACCATAAGCCAACTTCTGGACTAAAATGTTATGTAACTTCACAATCAGTAGGGCAGGCTAGCTGTTGTGTCTGAACAGATTCATTCTTTAGGTGTTTCAGATATTTGAATGCAATTCTTAAATAGAAAGCTGGACAACAACCGAAAAAGCCCCAAGTAATTATGAATGTTGGTTAACAGTAACCTACACTTGTTTATTTTCTAGGTTGCTGGCAGCTGACCATTAACAAATAACTTGAAAGCAGAGGATCAGTAATGGAGGGTTAATTCCAGTAAACTCAGTTGACCTTACTTTATATGTATTAATAGGGTTTAGCCACCTTTTACCTTTAAAGGGATAGTTCACCCAAAATACAAAATGGGGCAGAACAAGGCTATCATGTTCAAAACATCTTTAAGCGACTGTTGAGTTTCACAATCAATTTTAGATACTTGCGGCTGATTTGGGGTGCCAGGAAGCTGAGTGGTTAGAGCATTGGGCCCATAACCGAAAGGTTGCTGGATCGAATCCCTGAGGTAAAAATCTGTTGTTCTGCCCCTGAACAAGGCAGTTAACCCACTGTTCCTAGGCTGTCATTGTAAATAAGAATTAGTTCTTAACTGATTTGCCTAGTTAAATACACGATTTACTACAAATGCTATATATCTATTAAGTAAACTATTATTACCCTCACTCATATCATATGCATTTTTAGCTATTTAAGTATTTCTCTGCCATCGACCTGTATAGTATAGTTAACCATCCAACATCCACCAATGTAAAGTGTACATATTCAGCCAATCACCAATACTATGCAATGTCTTTTTATAGCTTTTTTGCACTCCAGATATCTTGTATTTCTATACTTTTTCATACTGCCGCGCTATGTATCATGTACCGTGTATCTGTCTTTTGTGTATTTTTGTTCTGGCATTTTGCACCTGCCCTATGTTTAGTTGTAGCTGCTTGACAAAGACATTTCCCCCTCAGGGATCAATAAAGTATCTATCTATCTATCTATCTATCTATCTATCTATCTATCTATCTATCTATCTATCTATCTATCTATCTATCTATCTATCTATCTATCTATCTATCTATCTATCTATCTATCTATCTATCTATCTATCTATCTATCTGTCTCATGACTTGAATAGGTGTTGTGCCACAAATGATCAATATTAGCATGTGGAAACAGTGACTGGGATACCTTGTCCATAGACTGGTTACAGGGTAAGGAAACCAATCTGCAATTTTGAAATTTGTGTCATCTGTTAGATCAGTGTTTTTGGGTATACCCACCTACTAACGCACAGAGTATAGGGTTCACCCACCTATGTTTTAACACCACATTCCTATATTCTGGATACCATGAAGCAAAATTGTAAACCCGGGAACCCTAGGGAAAAAGGAAAACCAAATTCTAGGAACTAGCTTGGAGCTGCCAAGAACACCCCATTTATCCTTTATCATAGATTTAAACAAAAAAAAGCTAAAGTGGGTCTTTCAGCAGAAGAGAATGCCCCAAACCCCCACCCCTCTCCACACCCCATGAGTAGGGTACTGCCAACGGGATACTGCCCAAATTGGCACTGTCAACATATTATATAATTGTCTACACCATTTGAAGGGACCTTCCAAGCTACAAAGCAGACCTTTGTTGATTATCTGAAGCGGTTCATTCTTAGTTTGGTACATTGTGTATGCTCTGGCAAACATCCCTGGCATGGTTTCCAATCTGTTTTAATAGGCAGGCAATACTGAGTAACCAAATTGCAGACACAAATAGGATAGGGCAGTTTTTAAAAAACTGATTGTGTAAACTACATCAAATGCTTTTGCTGATAATACAGAATATGACATATTTTAAATGAAAGGAACTGAGATTCATAGACATACTGTATAACCCCTCCCTCCCCCACAGGTTAAACACAGGCAGGAACGTTTTCTAAAGATTGAGATTGTGCAATGTTTCGTTCCGGACACATCAATGCGAAAGAATGTTCCTAATGCCGCCCACGTTCTGTATATTTTTCTTGTTGTATTTGCATTTCTTGTTGTAAATGTATATATCTTGTTGTATTTTATACCATTGGGACTTAAATTACATTTTACATGATTTAGACTCTAGGATACTTAGTTTTTGATGTATTGAAACTTTCAAAAGTTCTAACTTTTTTCATTTTCCATCTTAAAAGGGTGCGGTTTTTCAAAGAAATCTCGTAATTTAGTCCCTCAGTATTCATCCCTCGAAACCAACATGTTATAGGCTATTATATCAATCTTTTGAAACAATTTCACTGTCATGTGAAACAACAGAGCGAAATCTAAACTTGACTAGAAACATTTGCACGGTGACTTGTCCTAAAGGCATGAGGGACAGTTCGCAGTCGATCAGACGTCCACACCAAAGTTTCCTGTTGCCAAGGTAAATACAACATTTCTTCTCTCCTCTCCTCTCTCTCTCTCTCTCTCTCTCTCTCTCTCTCTCGCTCCTCTGCTGGTAACGACCGCCTACTTACTTGCCATTGGACACCTCGTGTTTATATTGGACACGCATCTGTTGCATTCCAGTATCTGAGTGGTTGACAAGGCTGTCACCGGTCGGGGAGGCGTGACCGACCGTTGACTGTCCGAGTGGGACATGGACGGAAACAGTCGGACGATCATCGGATCTGAAGGTGGGTCCTGCTGCGCTGCGTGTCCCGGAGCTGTCTGATGTAGGCTAATAAAGTAAGCCTACAGTAGTAGCCTTGAAGAGGAAGAAGAACACCCACATGCATTGGTATTTCCTCCCTCGTATTGTGCAATGTTCTCTAACTTTTTACTTATCACTTGAAACAGTGTACGCAAGAAAGAGCACACATTATTTTAGTATAGCCTATACCAAATTAAATTGAATGCATGTCAACATGTTAAGTTAAAGAATTTGATGGGCGTGAAATAGGTTTTTCTGATTTGTGGAATAGAACAATGTCAGAAAGTAATTTCTCTCTGATTGCTCTGCCTTCCTCTCTCAACAGCCTTTATCACTAAAACATGGGAGAGGCTGAAGGGAGAGATGTATACTGTAGGTTTATGTGAGGTCTTGATCAAGTTATTATTGGATGTCAACGATATTTAGTTAATGGGTGCCACAGTGTAAATTCCTCAGTCACATTAGCCATAGACAAAAACTTGACAAGGTTGACAATATGAAATAGGTGTTTCTGAAATGGAATATGCCTTGTTATCATTTATGAATCTCGTTTTGTAAGGGTTGCAACTACATTTCCGTTCATTAGCATCTCTGTTTTATCAGATGTAGGCATGTGGCCAATAAAGTTGCTGTGTAAACGTCTGATAGTGCTTTCTGGTTGGATGACACTTATGCTGTCTGCTTCTGAAAATGCATTCTTTCACCAGTTCAGGACAGGAACTTTTGATTACTTGATAAAAACATGCTTGCATCTTATGATCAGAAGAACATAGAGAGATATAGGAGAGAACAACGTTTGAGTTTTCACCCTAAGGAAGGAGAGTGTATTATGCATTCAAAGTGCATTAGAAATACATTTCAAGTGTTACTTTATCCGTTTCAATGTATACATTTTAATCAGATTTGTGTGTTTCGTTATTAGACTCCCATTACATTTACATTTACACTTTATTTACTTAGCTGACACTTTTTTACAAGAGCAATTAGGGTTAAGTTTATACGCCACACTGCTTAGAAGGATATCCTTATCTTTTCTCCGCCCCATGCCCCCTATAGCATCGCTCCTCTCCCTCATATCACCGCTTAAGAGTACAAACTACAGAGATAAAGAATGTATCAGACACTGAGCATTAGAAGCCCATGGCAAGGTCCATAGACAGTATAGTAGCCTAATCTGCCAGGTTAACTGCAGATTAAGGCTAACTACTGTTAATAAATTGTCAGGTGTGCTGCAGGAGTCAGAACAGGTCTGGTGTAATCTGGCCTCATGTCCTTGGGGCCTTGGTGACCTAGCAGTGTAGAGCCAGCATTAAGGATGTCCTCTGTTTGCCTGGTTAAACCAGACTGAATGTGCACTCACCAGTCTGTCCTCTCTACTGAGGTAGCACGATTCTACAGAGGAACTGTGAAAGAGAGACGTTCACTTGGACTACAGACTCATTTTGTAATTTGACTGCCGAAGCAAGTTGTGTGATTGTATTTATTTTCATTGCCAAATTCTAAATTGTCCTGTTAATCTTTCCGGTTGTTTCATTTCATGAAGGCATACTAACACAGGTGCACATAATTATACATTATTGAAGGAACTTGTCTTTTTAACCTGCGTGTCAGATGTGTTTGGGGAGTCCTCAGACAAAGGTGATGTTTTTACTGCCAATAGTTTTACTTGCTCTGCAGTTTGTAATTTTAAATGTATTTTTATACTTAGTTATTGTTTTTAAGTCTAAAGTATTAGACTAGGTCAGCTGATAAATGCCGTTCTAATAGTGTTACTCTCCTTCTCTTTCAGTTACCAGTCTCCTGAAGCTATACAGCCGGCAACAACAACAGTCCCACCGTCCGTCAGACCATCCTTCATGGCAACGATCGTCATGGAGAGGATTGGGCGTCTGTTCATCAACCTCCAGCAGGTAAGGGCGGTTCCCCGGATGCTGACAGAGGCTGCCCCCTCCATGCCCGGCACGCTACGGGACATCGAAGTTCCAGGATTCTTTAGAGAACGCTACATCAACGCCGGCTACCGACCGCTCCACCAGGGCTGGAGGTACTGTAACATGATGTACTACAATACCCATAATACTATGTACAACATTTTATCATAGTAAAGACGTCTCTGAAGCTAACATAATGGTGCCCCGTCTCTGAAGCTAACATAATGGTGTCCCGTCTCTGAAGCTAACATAATGGTGTCCCGTCTCTGAAGCTAACATAATAGTGTTCCGTCTCTGAAGCTAACATAATAGTGTCCCGTCTCTGAAGCTAACATAATGGTGTCCCGTCTCTGAAGCTAACATAATAGTGTTCCGTCTCTGAAGCTAACATAATAGTGTCCCGTCTCTGAAGCTAACATAATGGTGTCCCGTCTCTGAAGCTAACATAATAGTGTCCCGTCTCTGAAGCTAACATAATGGTGTCCCGTCTCTGAAGCTAACATAATGGTGCCCCGTCTCTGAAGCTAACATAATAGTGTTCCGTCTCTGAAGCTAACATAATAGTGTCCCGTCTCCTTATCAATACAGATACTACTTCCTGTCGCTGTTCCAGCGTCACAATGAGACCATCAATGTGTGGACCCACCTGCTGGGGTCTCTCCTTGTCCTGGTCAAGTTCCTCCAGTTGGCTGAGACGGTAGACTTCATCCATGATGCCCACGCCTGGCCCCTTCTCATCCTCCTCCTGTCCTCCCTGGCCTACATGGCCTGCAGCACTGTTGCCCACCTCCTGGCCGCCAAATCAGAGTTCCACCACTACTGCTTCTTCTTCCTGGATTACGTAGGAGTGGCTCAGTATCAGTATGGCAGCGCCGTGGCTCACTTCTACTATGCTGTGGAACCAGACTACCACCGGTGGGTCTCCTCGGTCTTCATGCCCACTGCCACTTTCCTCTGCTGCCTGTCCTGTCTGGGCTGCTGCTATGGGAAGTATTGTAACCACAGCCTGAGGGTCTGGGTCCGGAAGGTGGGGCAGGTGGTTCCCTCGGCTATGGCCTATGCCTGGGATACTAGCCCGGTGTTCCACCGCCTCCTCCTCTGGCCCACGTCGCACAGTGATGACATCACTGCCCCGGCCAGTGGCGTAGTCGGCGACCCGGCTATATCCTTCCATGGGGGCCAGGTAGCCTTCTTCCTGTCCAGTGCGTTCTTCTTCACCAACCCACTCCCAGAGCGTCTGTTCCCAGGCCACTGTGACTTCCTGGGGCAGGGCCACCAGCTGTTCCATGTATTCTTGGTGTTCTGTACTCTTTGTCAGATCCAGGCCTCTCACCTGGACTACCTGGGCCGACGGCCGCTCTACACACCGCTACACGGAGAGGGAGGAGCAGCAGCCACTATCTATCTGGTGCAGTATGGAGCCACTCTGGTGGCCTGTGTCTGCATAGCAGTTTTCATGGCAAGGAAAGTAAAACGGTTGCTTGACTGCAGAGACAAGTCCAAATGAACTGACTAGGAGACTGTGTAAGAGGGTAGGAGAGTTATAATTACTTCCCAGTGGGCAAAACTGGTTGAAATGAGTTGACCTTATTACAGCCAGAAACTTTTGCCCAGTTTTGCCTGCTGGATTGGTACCAAAGTAATCAAAGTGGCCTTGGTCGACTCGACACACACTGCCTTCCTTGCCTGCTGGAGTTCTGACATGTCAATCTATATTATAATATTATGTTTCTCTACAGCACTTGTGTCCTTGAGAGAGTGTTGTTTACCTTTTACATAATGGGAGTTGAGGAAGCCTATCACTAGCCTGGTCCCAGATCTGTTAGTGCTGTGACCAAAAGACAGCACAAACAGATATGGAACCAGGCTAGCCTATCACTGAAGAAAGAAAATAAAAATGTTGATAACTTCTATAGTACTTTCAATATTTGCTATGTTTGCTCACTGTAATCTTAGAATAGATTTCCTTAGTTGTTCTCTGTTCTGGAAAAGTCCTGACTTTGTGTTGACTGAGTTTTGAAAGCAGCTACTGTCTCATATAGAAAATCGTCAATTGACATGGTGGTGTCAAATGATGTATGTAGTGTACATGATCGTACAATACATGCCTAGTTTATAATCTCTAAATTGTTGATGAGTTTATGTTCCATTGCTACCTTTTCTTTTTGAGTGACCAAAGGGAAATGTGTTCACTCTCTTACCCTGGCGTACCACTGCCAGGACACACTCTTCACTCAGTGCTGTGACGTAAGCCAGAGTAGAGATAGGCTCTCTCTGGGAGATCACTATGGTGACCTATAATAAAACATCAGTTCAGCCAGTGGGATTGAATAAAGGTGAGAACAACTCCCTTTATACATTGCAACACACATAGCCAATCCCAATTGGTTCCCTACACCTTCCCCTTTGCCATATTAAAACCTTCTGTGTTTGCAGATCTGAAGGGTGATAGGTTATAACAGTGTAGTGGTGGAGCTTCGACCATATTGCTTCCACCTTACAGACCTGCTATCGCAGGGATATGGCCAAGGGGAAGGACTAGGGAGTGTATTGGGACCGGCTTTGTTCATGTTTACCCTTTGTACATTACTCTCTGGTTGTGCCATAGAGTGGTATCAGTGGAGGCTGCTGAGGGGAGGAGGGCTCATAATAATGGCTGGGGTGAATGGAATGGCATCAAACATGTATTTGAATCCATTCCACTGATCCCGCTCCAGCCATTACCACAAGCCCGTCCTCCCGATTAAAGTGCCACCAACCTCCTTTGGGTGGTATAGTTTCCCCCTGACTGATGCAAAAAAATACCTTCTCAAAAATGCAGTGTTATTATGACATGTCAGGAATCGTAACAGTTTCCAGGGCATTCACATTTCAAAACTTGTTAACTTTATGGCATTTGTAGAACAGAAATAAAAACTACTTGAAGAACACACCATTTTCCTTTCATTATTACGGCAACCTCAAATTTCCCTCCCCTAGTGAAATATTAAAGACATGCTCAGCTAGTTTGGCGACTAGTATTTTTTTCAACCTCCCTCTTTGTGCTGGATATGTCAATGTGTAGTTTTTAATATTTAAAAAAAATATTTAACTAGGCAAGTCAATTAAGAACAAATTCTTATTTACAACGACGGGCCTACTCCGGCCAAACCCGGACGACACTGGGCCAATTGTGCGCCGCCCTATGGGACTCCTAATCTCGGCCGGATTGTGATACAGCCTGGAATCTAACCAGGTCATACATGCATAATCTATGAGCAGAATTACTCTTTTACCTCAATTAGCCACAAAATCCCTAGTTTGAAAGCGATTGTTTTCTGGAAGCTATGCTGCACCGTTTTCCCCCAAGTGAGCCAGCCCCTTAGCAAATTGAGTTTCAGCCAATGAGCTTCAGCCCCTCGCCATTTGAGTGGCAGCTAGCAAGACACACACACACACACACACAGTAGAGCGAGAGAGAGCAATGACGTGGTGCACATATTTGCACATATGTGACCTAGTACGCAATTTTCGGAGACTTTTGGCTTGTGAGTGCTACTTTCAGAACTACTGGCTAAAAAGTATACAAAAGTACCAGAGAATCTCTTAAAGAATATAACTTTATAAATACCTCATGAGTTTAGTAAGGTTGGAGTCAATTCCATTAAAATCCAGCCCCATCCCTTTTATGAAGGATTTAACCATTACACTGGCCCAGTGTCGTCTGAGTTTGGCCAGTGTAGGCCGTCATTGTAAATAAGAATTTGTTCTAAACTGACTTGCCTAGTTAAATAAAGCTTAAATAAAAAATATATAAAAAATACATTGCTGCCACAGTATATTGTGTAGTTTCTGTCTCCAAGCATTTCACGATGTTTAGCAGAGGTGTTGAAATCTAGGGGACCGCTGCCCCCTTGTGGACAGGAAAATAATTTAATCTAAAGCAGAATAATATGTATCGGTATGCCGTGAATCCATGTGAATAGCTCACATATCCATCCATTGTCTTCATATTGTATAGTGTTTATAGCTAGATGATTTGTTTCCCCATTCCATCACTAGAACTAATGTTACATTTTGAGCCTACTTTAGTAACCCTAGGATTTGGTTTGATTGATGTAACATTGACACATTACAGCCTACTGTTCTATGTCCCATCAGAGTGCTGACATGATCCCTGTATTTGTCCTCTGATTGTGGTCCTCATTAATGAAAGACTGAAACTGATCCACAGTGGGATAGGCTAACAACCCCATATCAGAATTTACCAAAGGGCGTTAGGTGCGCAAATTATAATATTGACATCAATATACCAAAAGTATCTTAGTATCTGTATTCTTGTGTCAGCCTCTCTGTCCACAATGAGTGTGTTTATCCGAGCACAGTTTCAACTCTCCTTATTCTTTGACTTTGAAATCACATAGCTTCCCTTCAATGAACACAGGCATTTCCCTCCCAGTCCCAGCCTGAGCTAGACACTGATCAATAAATGGTGTCGAATTATGCTGATTGACCGGGCTTGCCAGGACACAGTCTATATTCCTGGTTTGTTCAGTGACTTTAGCCACTGCCGCTAGCCAAGCCACCCAGCTCAGCTCCTTTTTATCCCATGTAGGAAAGACCTGATTCAGCAGGCAAAGCTGGAGCTAACCCTACTCTTGGAATCTGTCCACATTCTCCTGCTGCCTGGCTCAAAATGGAAGGGAACAGGCCCATTTCCCTCTGCTGCTCTGCCAGTGATGAATGTCTACATCACCATGCCAAGCTCAACTAGTTTCATTAGCATACTGTTCACAATTACATCAGTTACACAGAGACCAAAGTAGTCTTGATTCAGATTTACAAATAACTGTTATTTACTTTCAGTTCCAATGGGGGTCTTGCCATATATTCAATTATTGCACCTGAGGTTATGCCATTGACATTGGCCAGCGTTTATCACAAGAACAACTTTTGCCTACCATAAATAGCCTAGGTGGGGTTGGATCTTTGATGCTTAGTGACAGTCTATGAGGAGGGACTATGAGGAGGATTTGTAATCACATTGGCTCAGTTGATTGTTGACAAATTTGTGATATAATTAACTATGTGATTTATGCTCAGAAACCTCTAATGGAAAATAATGTTTGGTAAGAGTCTGGACTGTTAACCCCTTCATGTTGATGTAGATTCAAACAAGAGTGGGGCCCCAGGAAGAGTAGCTGCTGCCTTGGCAGCATCTAATGGGGATCCATAATTTTTGTATTATTTTGTTTAATTTAACCTTTAATTTAACTAGGCAAGTCAGTTAAGAACAAATTCTTA
The DNA here is from genome assembly GCA_023634145.1 of Thymallus thymallus. NCBI lineage: Eukaryota > Metazoa > Chordata > Actinopteri > Salmoniformes > Salmonidae > Thymallus > Thymallus thymallus. The sequence goes on along the minus strand of CM042395.1, from coordinate 14,530,448 downwards.
TTTACAATGACAGCCTACACCGGCCAAACTCGGACGACACTGGGCTAATTGTGCACCGCCCTATGGGACTCCCAATCACAGCCGGGTTGTGATACGGTATGAATTCGAACCAGGTTGTCTGTAGTGACGCCTCTAGCACTGAGATGCAGTGTCTTAGACCACTGCGCCAATTGGGAGACCCGAAAGTATTTATGATTGGATATAGGTAATAATTTTATTCTAGGCCAAGAACAGACTAGATATACATGCAGTGGCGAACCGTGACTATTTGAGCTAGGCCCTTTGCGGAAAAAGATCTGACGTCATACATATAGATAGAGAACTCGGATGCCTGTGTGTACAGAGAATGACTTGAGACCTTTCTTTTGCAGACCTATGTAGAAGAAGCAATTATTTGATGACAGAGTCAAACGGTCCTAAGCCACATCTTGGCTGTGGCTCACAGAAGCAGCACACGTTCACAACAGTTGCAAATATCAATAGCAGGAACCACGTTAAAAGAAAATACGGTTGCGTCGTTTCAAAGAAACATTTGCCAAAACAAACTGTCACTCAAATAGTGGCGGAATAAATTCAACCACACAACTACTCACATTGTTTCAAGACCATGAACATTATATGCTGTCAGAGAGAAAAAAAAGTTACTGTCCCACCTATTACAAGACAATTTGTGATTGGCTGATTCTACTGTCATTCCAAAATGCTGCTCTAATTGAAGTCAATGACGTTGGCTGGTGCCTTCTATTCAAAGCCTGAGGGCCTAGCCAATGAGCGTTGAGCCCAGCTAGATTATTTCTACCAAGAGACTAGCAAAGAAAAAATCTGATTGGATATGTTTTTCTCTTGGCTATGAACGCTTCTTTTTCCAACACAAACTGATGAAATTCAATAGGAAGATCATTATAATTAAGACAAAAAAAGATTAAATCAATTAAAGCTAGGCACTCTTTGAGGGCGTAGAGGATCCTGACGGTTCCCCACTATATACATGTCACAGTTCCATCAACTAGCCAACCAGTAGAACATCAATTTACACGCAGGACTAAAGAGCTGCACTGGCCCTTTAAACCACACAGCGACTATAGGCTTTTCAGTCGTAGGAGGGAGGGCGATTGATTGTAGGCTACGGCAAGAAAGCTGTTCGCGGTTCGTGTGACCAACACAGAAAGGGATATCGAGAATCGCAACTATGGGCGTAAAATTATATTATACCACCGTTACTGCATCCAGAGAGGTGAGATGAAACGGAGATTTATTGATACATTGCATTCTTGCAGGTGCATACATTTATAATAGAGACCCTTTATGGACCAGTCTGAAAGACACACCCAACGAAAGCCCTGTCAAGGATCCATCTCAGGATCTGATCAGCATACAATGCGAATTAACTCTAGATCAAAATTGCAATCGGTTTTATATGTGGAATTATTGATAATTCCGTCCACCATACAATCGCACGGTTTTTGACGAACGAGTTTATTTGGAGATTAACAACGCACCAGGAAATGCAAAATCAGCCCGAAAATGGGGACGGAAGTCATATTGTTCCGCTTTTCTGTTTTATTTCCTTTATCTGTCTGCGTTAGATCTCACTGGTCTGTTAGAATAATGAGGACATGTCAATTGCATAGTTTTCGCATTCTACACCCTACCTGATATAATCGATGCTGGTCTAGACAAGTGTAACTAGGTTACTTGTCAACGATGGCTATCGTATACCTACCTATATGGTGGATGTGAACTATTTCTGCTGATAAACAGACAGACAGCGTTTCACTTCAATGGAATTGGTAAAATTGATACAAATGTTGCATCGTACTTCCCAAGAGTTTGTATTCGCGCGTGGACTGTGTATCAGTTTATGCAAAGTATCGCGGTGAAACATCTGGTGTCAATTTATTTATATTTTTTTTATTTAACTAGACTAGTCAGTTAAGAACAAATTCTTACTTACAATGACGTCATACATACAGGGTCAGCCCCGGAGCAAATTAGGGTTTAGTGCCTTGCCCAAAAACACATCGACAGGTTTTTCACCTTATCGGCTTTGGTGTTCGAACCAGCGACCTTTCGGTTACTGGCCCAACCCAACGACGAGGGGGATTTGTTTTTTGGTGGGCTCTTCATTGTACTGCTCATTTAGCCATCGGGTCATATGATTCAGGATATTTTTTTATGCAATGTTTAGCCATAAACTATGTAATTTCACCTCAACTAAAAAGCAAGGGATTCGGTCATTCGTTTGGTCCCTAACTTTCCTGATGTTTTCTAATGGTGGTGTGCCTTGCCCATTGAATGCCATGCTGCAGTTGGTGGGTGACCTAGGCGTGGTTACACATAGCAAACGTCCCCTCCCAACTTCCGCAATCCGGCCCAACAAGATAGCGTTGCACAATTAATAATCAACTACACATTAGATAAGACCTCTAACTTTTAAAGGCAAAGTGTCTGCCAGGATAATCATAGAAGCCATTTTATCTGAAGCTCTTCATTCAAAGACTCAATCATGGACACTCTTACTGACAGCTGTGGCTGCTTCGCGTGATTTATTGTTGTCTCTTCCTTCTTGCCCTTTGTACTGTTGTCTGTGCCCAATGCTTGTTTCGTGCTGTTGCCATGTTGTGTTGTCATGTGTTGCTGCCATGCTATGTTGTTGACTTAGTTCTCTCTTTATGTAGTGTTGTGTTGTCTCTCGTCATGATGTGTGTTTTGTCCTATATTTTTATTTTATTTTTTATTTTTAGTCCCAGACCCCGTCCCCACAGGAGGCCTTTTGCCTTCTGGTAGGCTGTCATTGTAAATAAGAATTTGTTCTTAACTGACTTGCCTAGTTAAATAAAGGTTAAATAAAAGAAGTGCTAATGCTACCCATCTATCTCCCTTTTTAACTGCAGACTGTTACAAAACAGATCTCTGACTTTTTGGTGCCTGGTACTACTAATAAAGCTTGCAACCTTTTGACTAATTTTACTTCACTAAATTCCTAAAGAAATTATTATACATTTTACTCCATACTTTTTCCCTGGCACCTAAAAGTACTCGTTACATTTATAATGCTCAAGCAGAACAGAATTACGGCACCCATCAATATAACGCTTTGTCATCCCTGCTGCCTCTGATCTGGCGGACTCACGAAACACAAATACTGTGTTTGTAAATTATGTCTGAGTGTTGGAGTATGCCCCTGTCTGTCCGTAATTACATTGTTCTGTTTGGTTTGCTTAATATAAGGAATTTGATGCATAGCTTTTACTTTGTACTTTTACACTGTACTTAAATACATATAAAACCATATAGTTTTACTCAAGTAGTATTTTACTGGGTAACTTTTACTTGAGTCATTTTCTGTTAAGGTATCTTTACTTTAACTCAAGTATGACAATTTAGTACTTTTTTCATCAGTGATTGTATCAACCCAAACCGTACTGTGCTGGCTCTGTCTTTAGTGTGTTATGAACATACTGTTTATTGTACAATAGTATTACAAATACAATTGCAAAGCTCTCAAAACAGAAAAACAGTACATGTACAGTATATTCATCAGATACTATATTGATTCAGGGTTATTGTTCTACCAACTCTCTTATATCTTGATTAAGACATAGCCTTTCCAGTTGCAGGTCTCTCCAGCTCATTGAGGAATGTTACAGGGCCTTATACGTCCTGCTGCTGCCCACTCTTCAAGGTGCCAGTCTTTAACTGACAAGTATTCATCTGCCCGACCAAACTCCACCCCCCAATGAAATGGAGACTGAATATTTAGATTTATATAGTGAGCACAAATAAAGGTGGATCGATGTGCCATGCTGTGCAGATTTTTCATTGAGAGTTTACAGATAAAAACCTGAACAACACATACAGTATAGAATACTAGCTTCTTATTGGTTCGAAACCTTCATTCAGGTTTTGCCCATGACCAAAAATATGACATCCATGTAATAAAATGCATGATGACTGAGCAAAATGTGAGGTAGGTTTAGGAAAGGCATATCACTCATGTTTTGCACAACTCTTTATCAGCACATACATCTCATGGGGAAGAGCAGGAAACCACTGAATTTGCTCAAATGATTAAAGTTGTTTTCTCATATATATATATATATATATATATATATATATAATCAGGCCAGTGCAATACCGCTAGGCTCAGTTCAGCCAAGCTCGGCTCAGTAGTGTGAAAAGGGTAATTGATCCCTGACCCTTAATGGAACCTTTACTCTCTCTCCAGGTGAAGTCTCAGCAGGCGGAGGTGATGAGGATCCTGGAGAGTAAGAGCATCCAGTACGAGCTGATTGACATCTCAGTGGGCGGAGAGGTCAGGGACGAGATGAGAAGCAAGGCAGGGAACCCCACTGCTGTCCCGCCACAGATTTTCAATGAGGACCAGTACTGTGGGGTAAGGAACAGAGAATGAGAATTTGTGAGATCTGACAGTGTTGTGTGTTTGTCTAATGGTAGGAAGATGGTGAGTGTAGACAAAGGTGTTTAAATGTTTACTTAAAGGTGACATAAGCGTGTTATGACCCCTTTTATAATATCTTCTGTTTGGTCTCTTTCCTCCAGAACTATGAGATGTTTTCGGACGCAGTGGAGGAGGACAAAGTGGAACAGTTTCTGAAGATGGCGTGATGAGGAAGAGTCGCATGTCATAGTCCCCCACCACACCCCCCCAAGGGAGGCCTGTTGACTGCCCCGCTGGCGGTGCCAGCCCTCCTTTGTCTCAATGCAATGATGAATGCCAAATACAACCAACCATTGAAAAGGCACACACACACCCCTTCCCACACCACCTCGCTGGACTCTTACCTAACCACTGTTAAAATGATTGTTTATGTTTCAAAACGGCACTTATTATGCTCCCTCTGTTTTCTTCCTCACTGTTTACCTTTGTGGTCCTTCCTGGTCAGGACCTGGGTTCAAATAATTTTACATAATTTCAAATACTTAAGTGCTTTATTTAATCTTCACTGTTGCAATTGAACCAATACAAAAAAGGCAAACCCCACCCACTTGACACTCCATGCAGACTAAAGCAAATGCTCAAACATTTGAATGAGTTTGAATAATATTTGAACCCAGGTCTGCCTGGTCTGACGTGTTCATGTCATTAATCAGTCTTAATCTGGTCTGTGGAGCTGCCTAATCTAGGTGTGTGGTAATTAGGTCAGGAAATCTGGGCTGCCACCACGTGTGATCAATGTAGATCCACTAATCCAGAGGCTAACATTCACCAGGAATCTATGTTCATGATCATTCCTTTGCCCAAGAGGAGAAAATACCTTTTTATTCCCTATATTGTGGAGTACCTTTGGCCTTAGTCCTGGTCAAATGTAATGCACTATGGCTGCGTTTACACAGGCAGCCCAATTCTGATCCTTTTTCTTTTTTTAACAAATTGGTCTTTCGACCAGTCACATCAGATCTTTTTCAGAGCCCCCCCAACCCCCCCCAAAAACAAGATCAGAATTGGTCTGCCTGTTAAAATGCAGCCTATGTAGGGAATAGGGGGGCATTTCAGACACAGACCAAACAAACAGAATACTTGGTTACTATCACAAAGTCTTATTAAGTGTTTCTTAATTTTTTTTACCTGACCTTCTTGACTCGCATGTTGTTCATATCGACAGACAGAAGCCATTTTGAAACCTAATTGGGCCTACTGTAGACATCAACGTGCAATGGAGAATGTAGCATGGAGAATATGGAAGCCAATAATCACAGAACCTTAAAGAAATGTGATTTGTGAATTGTGGTAGCGACAGAATAAGTGAATTCGATTCTACTTTGGTCCCAAACATTTCTATGCTTAGCAGGCTAATGGTGTCAAAGGTCCATGTTGGACAGGTGAGTCCACTATAGAGAGTTACAAAAGATGGTAAAAACAGACAGACAGGATTCCATAGTGTTGAACTTGGTGCCAATAAATATCTGTGAGAATGTGTTTTACAGATGGATACATTCACCGTTGACCTCAATATAGTCTTATTTTACTTGCATCTTATTTTGCTGTATTTTTGGAGACCACTAACATTTGCTGGGAATGACCTGATCCTCATTCATTGGTCTTACATAGACATGAAATATACATTTTATAGGACATTATTGCGAAACTACATAACACTGTTACTACAGTTGTACATCCTTACTATAAGATAGCTTAGCTTGAGTATTATAACCCCTGAATTTATAAGCCCCCATGACTGTTTTGACCTTCATTCCTGATCTAGCTGTGATAATGTCCATCTCAATCTTGATCCATCTTGAAGATGCAGTAAAAAACTATGCACTTACCTCGGCCTCATATTCCAACTGTTGTACTGACTCTTGGCTTCTAAATGGAAGAACATTGTTTCAGATTGAACTGACTCTATCTCAGCCTTAGATAAAACTCACTCCCCACATAAGAAGGTTGAAGGCTGGGATGTTGGGTTGTTTCATGTTGTGAAAAACGTATGTGTCGTTTCATGTGTAGAGTCCCACATTTTTTTCATCATATTTGAAAAATATTTCCCCTAATGTAATCCCTGTACTTGAGCATGCCTATCATTATAACCCCTGGTTCCACACATGAACCTTGATTTTCATCTATCTCAGGGGAAGTCTGGCAATACCACGCGCATAGTATATCTGGGTATGTAGGTGTGGGACCTGTACTTTGTAATGGCAGCCTTAACAGACAATGTTTGTGCACTGTTTTTGTCATTTGATGGTGGTAGATGTCTTAATGGTCAATGATGTGTAGCTATTCACTATATGTTCAACATTCCATGTTTCTCTCTTCAAGCTCTTGCTTTGCTTTTGGACCAAAGTCCCTTTGGCCAAAATAACGACAAAATTAGGGGAATGAGATGTCTTCCAAGAAGATTGTGAAAAAGGGTCAAATAAGATTTATTGCTCAAATAAAACAGAATTGTGTCTAATAGGTCTATTTGTGTTTTGCTGAATTACAAGTCTGAAGGTTTAAAAAGTGAATCAAGTGACAGTTCAAGTTGATTAATTTGGTCTTTAGTGTCTTATGAACATACTGTTTATTGTACAATAGTATTACAAATACAATTGCAAAGCTCTCAAAACAGAAAAACAGTACATGTACAGTATATTCATCAGATACTATATTGATTCAGGGTTATTGTTCTTCCAACTCTCTTATATCTTGATTAAGACATAGCCTTTCCAGTTGCAGGTCTCTCCAGCTCATTGAGGAATGTTACAGGGCCTTATACGTCCTGCTGCTGCCCACTCTTCACTGACAAGTATTCATCTGCCCGACCAAACTCCACCCCCCAATGAAATGGAGACTGAATATTTAGATTTATATAGTGAGCACAAATAAAGGTGGATCGATGTGCCATGCTGTGCAGATTTGTTATTGAGAGTTTACCTCAACAACACATACAGTATAGAATACTAGCTTCTTATTGGTTCGAAACCTTCATTCAGATTTTGCCCATGACCAAAAATATGACATCCATGTAATAAAATGCATGATGACTGAGCAACATGTGAGGTAGGTTTAGGAAAGGCATATCACTCATGTTTTGCACAACTCTTTATCAGCACATACATCTCAGGGGGAAGAGCAGGAAACCACTGAATTTGCTCACATGTTTAAAGTTGTTTTCTCACGTGTTGTGATCAGTGGCGATTTTAGCATGTAAATCTTGGTGGGGCAAACTCCCAAAAATGTTTAGATGCATGCAAGCAAAGCCACTACACAACACAAAAAAATACATGAATTGCACTATAATGGTGACAAACGGTGCCCACAAACTGTTAGGGCCTACATAAAGCTGTTCCAACAGCAGAGCTTTCTTTTCAGCACCCTGGAGTGAATCCTTACCACTGCTAAACCTGGCTATCAGCGGAGCCTCGTCTGGCAGCGAAACAGTTCATTCATCCTAATTTACTACATCTAAAGCTGATATGGCTGACTTCTTAAACATATGTGGTTTCTACTGACAATTGAGATGTACAAACTATGGTATAAGGGGACGACGAGTGGATAAGAGGCAATCCGTAATTTAGATTAAGACAATGAGCGAGCCAGGACGGGACGTAGTCAATATAATTTTGTTCAGTACTTTTTAAATGTACAGCAACAGAATTCAGAACATGGGCCATTCTTACAGTGTTCTCCCTGTACACCAAGTCAGAACCGTAGGATAAATAAAGGGGGAATATAAGCAGACAATGAAAGCTCTTACAATATTCAATGATTATATTTCTCTAAAACAGGCTATAGGCTACATGTGCACCACCAAGTCAGAACAGTATTCTAAGTTATGAGGGGGAAAGGGACCAAATTATTAGGGTGAAGCACTTGGACTGCTAACAGTTTACTACACAACATATACTTAGCGTTACTTTCTTAGCTACAGTATACATATCTCACTGGCACATTCTATCATTTATGCAGCAGCATACAATACATTTTTGGACTCACCTTGTTGTGCTATGCTCACTTGAACAGGAAGGTGGAGCGGCGGTGCTTAAAGTAGCACTCACAAGACAAAAGTGGTCCCCAGAAATTGCATACTACATCACATTGCTCTCTCTCTTGCTCTGCTGTGTGCATGATCTGCCTCTTGCTAGCTGTCACTCAAATGGTGAGAGGTTGAAGCTCACTCGGAAAATAGTTTCTTTCAAATTAGGGATTTTGTGGCTAATTGAAGTAAGACAGTAATTCTGATAATATATTATGCATGCATGAACTACACATTGACAAATCCATGCCAAAACGGGAGGTTTAAAAAATACTTAGTAGTCGCCAAAGTTCCAGAGCATGTTTCAACCACCACATTTGGCAACTGACATTTAAGCATGGTGTTGGAATACTATATTCTTTCTACAAATGTATTTAAGAACATATGATTGTGTAGCTTCTTTTTGGCCTCAAGGTTTCTTCATGTCCCGTTTGATCGGGGTCTGCTACGAATCTACACTACCGGTCAAAGGTTTTAGAACACCTACTCATTCAAGGTTTTTTCTTTATTTTTACTATTTTCTACATTGTAGAATAATAGTGAAGACATCAAAACTATGAAATAACACATATGGAATCATGTAGTAACCTAAAAGGTGTTAAACAAATCAAAATATATTTTATATTTGAGATTCTTCAAATAGCTACCCTCTGCCTTGATGACAGCTTCGCACACTCTTGGCATTCTCTCAAACAGCTTCATGAGGTAGTCACCTGGAATGCATTTCAATTAACAGGTGTGCTTTCTCAAAAGTTAATTTGTGGAATTTATTTCCTTCTTAATGCGTTTGAGCCAATCAGTTGTGTTGGTAAAAGACCAAGTCCATATTATGGCAAGAACAGCTCAAATAAGCTAAGAGAAACTACAATCCATCATTACTTCAAGACATGATTGTCAGTTAATACGGAACAGTTCAAGAACTTTGACATTTTCTTCAAGTGCAGACGCAAAAACCATCAAGCGCTATGATGAAACTGGCTCTCATGAGGAACGCCACAGGAATGGAAGAGCCAGAGGTACCTCTGCTGCAGAGGATAAGTTCATTAGAGTTACCAGCCTCAGAAATTGCAGCCCAAACAAATTCTCAACAGAGTTCAAGTAACAGACACATCTCAACATAAACTGTTCAGAAGACACTGGTCTTCATTGTCAAATTGCTGCAAAGAAACCACTACTAAAGGACACCAATAATAACAAGAGACTTGCTTCGTCCAAGAAACACAAGCAATGTACATTAGACCGGTGGAAATTTCTCCAAATTTGAGATTTTTGGTTCCAACCGCCGTGTCTTTGTGAGATGCGGTGTGGGTGAACGTATTATTTCGGCATGTGTATTTCCCACCGTAAAGCATGGAGGAGGAGGTGTTATGGTGTGGGGGTGCTTTGCTGGTGACACTGTCTGTGATTTATTTAGAAATTAAGGCCTCCACAATCCCCCGACTTCAACCAAATTGAGTTGATTTGGGATGAGTCGGACCGCAGAGTGAAGGAAAAGCAGCCAACAAGTGCTCAGCATATGTGGGAAGTTCTTCACGACTGTTTGAAAAGCATTTCAGGTGAAGCTGGTTTAGATAATGCCAAAAGTGTGCAAAACTGTCATCAAGGCAAAGAGTGGCTATTTGAAGAATCTCAAATATAAAATATATTTTGATTTGTTTAACACTTTTTTGGTTACTACATGATTCCCTACGTGTTATTTCATAGTTTTGATGTCTTCACTATTATTCTACAATGTATAAATCAGTAAAAATAAAGAAAAACCCTTGAATGAGTAGGTGTTCTAAAACCTTTGACCGGTAATGTATGAGAGGAAAACAAGAGTATGAACCTGGGACTCAACTAATCAGGTGATTGAACATTTAATAAACATCTTGGCTCAGTACCTGATCCTGGTAGCCCTGCTGGGCTATCCTCTGGGTCTCCAAATGGTCTCCTATGGGTTCAGGGACCTATCACAATGGGAATACAACACAACACGTGATGTGAATGGTAAATGAGTATAACAAATTGGACCAATGGGAGGCAGATTTTAAATATATAAAAGCCTTACTTTTTTCTGTAAGGAGAACAATTTGTTAAACAGCAACGAAATCTAATGGCAAAAACGCGTTGGTTTTATGTTTAACATAAAATAAGCACTTGCATAATTTTACTCTGCTCCAAGTGTTGCTGAATTTCATTTTACAATGTATACGAAACACACATTTAACAACTTTGCAAATATATTGTAATATAAATATATATATATATATATATCAATGTAATATCCGGGTAAATGTTTTTTTTGCCAGTAGTGCTACCAAATCTAAATTCCATGTTGCACAGCAAAATATTTAGGAGTATGGGAGCCCACAGTACCAGTAGTGGACATAGGAAGGCAGTGATGCACACTATTCATAGTATTTGTCAATGTAACTGATAGAGAAGAAGAGTTCATTCGGGAAGTTGTTTGTTTTTAGCAAAGAGGACTGTCAAACGTTTCTGTCACAATCTTTATCAAGGTAACATCAATGAAACGCATACTTTATGGGAATTCTTGGCATGTTTAGGTAAATAAATGATACAGTTTGTGGCTGAGGAGTCAGCAAGCCTGACTATAGTTTAGCAACCAGGTGTCATACCAACATTATCTAACTAGAGACTGTCAGTGTAGCTAGCTAGGTAAACTTGCCATTCTGTCAACATTGATGGCAGAAATAATTCAATTTCAGAATATAAATGGGGACTGTATAATTAAATTAAACTGGAAATGTATGACTTCCTAATTGACATTTTACTGTAACGAAGGTGTCTTGGCCATGTGGCTAGCTAGTTAGGTTGGCTAGCACAGTGTACTAATATCTTTGTTGCTAACTAGCAAACGTTAGATCCTTGGTACTCCAGCTTGAACTTTACTGACATAGTTGAGATATTGTGTGGGTGCAGGCTTTTGCGCCAACCAAGCACTAACACCTGATTATGGTCCGAATGCTTTTGAATCACGTGTGCTACTAGCTCTGGCAGTGATGTCAAACCTTGTCTGTGGAATGTGTGGATGAAATTTAACTAGATGTTGAGGAATTAAGATCATACTGTAGCCCGACTGGGACCGAACCCCGGTCCAGCCAACACCTTAACCGCTACTTAAAGAGACCGGAACCTCTTGACTAGGTCGCTAAGTATTATTTAAGGTCGCTACTAGGGTTGCAAACTTTCGGGTAAAAATGTGGGAATTTTGCTTAAATTCATCAAAAAAGAGTGAACAGTGAACCTTTTTAAAAATGTGTATTTCACCTTTATTTAACCAGGTAGGCCATTTGAGAACAAGTTCTTATTTCCAACTGCGACCTGGCCAAGACAAAGCAAAGAAGTGCGACAGAAAACAACACAGAGTTACACATGAGAATAAACAAACGTACAGTCAATAACACAATAGAGAATCTATATGCAGAGTGTGCAAATGTAGTGCAAAATGCAGTAAGGTTAGGAAGGTAGGACAATAAATAGGCCATAGTGGCGAAATAAGTGTTAGAATTAACACTGGAGTGACAGATGTGCAAATGATGATGTGCAAATAGAGATACTGGAGTGCAAAATTAGCTAAAATAATAAATATGGGGATGAGGTAGTAGGGTGGGCTATTTACAGAAGGGCTATATACAGGTGCAGTGATCGATAAGCAGCTCTGACAGCTGATGCTTAAAGTTAGTGAGGGAGATAGGAACCTCAAGCTTCAAGGATTTTTGCAATTCGTTCCAGTCATTGGCAGCAGAGAACTGGAAGGAATGGCGGCCAAAGGAGGTGTTGGCTTTGGGGGTGACCAGTGAAATATACCTGCTGGAGAGCATACTACGGATGGGTGTTGCTATGGTGACCAGCGAGTTGAAATAAGGCAGGGATTTACCTAGTAAGGACTTGTAGATGACCTGGAGCGTGTTTGGCGACGAATATGTAGTGAGGGCCAGCCAACGAGAGAATACAGGTCGCAGTGGTGGGTAGTATATGGGGCTTTTGTATCAAAACGGATGGTACTGTGATAGACTACATCCAATTTGCTGAGTAGAGTATGGAGGCTATTTTGTAAATGACATCGCCGAAGTCAAGGATCGGTAGGATAGTTAGTTTTACAAGGGCATGTTTGGCATTTTTGTTGGATACACATAAGGCAATTCTAGGTCTTGTGGCATATTTTAGTTAAACTATCCCCAATTCAATGGAATTACAACCCTCTGCATGCACAGTGCATTCTTCCATTACATGTACAGCTGATTCTCAAGATCTTGCACACTAATGAGATGCTATTGAGCCCACACTACTACACTGTCTGAGCCAAGGACTACATGGTTTCTGGTAAGTTTTGATTACAATAATGGGTGGGGTGAATATATTTTATATGACGTACATGATTTTTTGTTAACTAGTAAATAGTATCCTACAGCAAAGTGTGTTTAAATAATTTCTAACTTGTTAACAATTTCTGCTAGTTAGGTTTTGCTACCATGTGGGTTTTTAGCTTGCTTGAGCCTGCTAACTGAGGAGACTTAATTCACCTGTTTCCATACATGTTTCATTAAAAAAAAAAGTTTTTTTACAATTTTTTTCCCTAATCTTTACAGGAAAATGCCACGGGCACTATCTGAAATGTGGAGACATTTCACTGCAGCCTCAGAGCGCAACTGGCCGTTGTTTGGTAACACACACACCAAAGCACGCAACAGGCTGACCAATACAAGGGTTGAAAAGTTGGTGGCCATCCGGGGCAAATTTGAGGCTTTTTGAGCCTGACAACGAGCCATCCTAAACAAGGTTGGAAAGTGACAGTGAAGATGAGGCTTCAGAGTCTGATATTCAAGAGGTGGACATTGAGGAGGTCCAGGGAGAAGACATGGAAGCCTGAGAGGAAGACAACCAAAGCTTAACACGCTGACCACACCGCTCACGTCGCAAAATAAATGTACACATACATGCTATTCAATCATTGCACCCACACTGCTCGCGCGCGCCAACGAGCGTCTGTGTTGCCATGTGCTAAAATAGAAGTTGGTTCTATCTGTGACACCAATGGCACTGCAAGTCCTGCCTCACCCATCTCCTAATTGGCTTTTAGGAGCGTATACCCATGTGTCATCTCCTCATAGGTGTTTAGGACATATACCCACGTGGGTGATTGAAAGATGAACTGGTCGGCTGTGGTAATGCATGTTATTATTAAAGTTGCCAATCACCATATAAAGTCCAAAGAAGAAAAAGAAGCCTGAAGGAAGGGGGAGAGATGACTAGAAACGATTTGGTTGACTATTTCATCTGTGGATTAATAGTCGGAGTAGAGGACCTTGTGCATTTCAGGTAAAATAACTAACCAATGTTTATATCCAAGGACAAATTAGCTTGCAACAGCAAGCTAAATAGGACAAATTAGCTAGCAAACACAAGCTTGATAGCTAAATAAATGTTTAATGCTTTTCGACCTGTCCCCAAATTAATATAATTGGTTCAGAGTTTGTTTTGATATTTCAACCTGCGTGTCATGACCGCGTTTGGTGTGGGGGAATAAAATCAACTTGCACGCAATGGCGCAAGCAGATGCGCGCCTGACGTTTGGGTACGGTGTTAGTTTCAAGACCATCATTTTACAGATGTATGTTGAAAACGTTTTTGGGAGATGTGATGGGCCATTGGGGATCATTCAATATTCCCTTTCTTTTGCTGTTCAGTGAAATCATCCCATGTGAAGAGTCAATTCATTTAATTAAAGTTCAATTCGTAACTAAATTGTTTTATTTTATTTCTATTGTAAGGATTTAATAATTTGCTACTTATGGTAAGTTAAAAGGTTTATGTTTCTGTCTCTATATGATATGGTAAATATATCCAATGCAAGAATCAAATGGTATTAATATTAGTTTGCATATATTTCCGTTAATTCCCATATATTCCCGTTAATTCCCACAGAAAGTTTGCACCTTTGAATATTCCCCCAAATGTACAACCCTAGTCTCTACATTAATCCTTTCCTTCAGGAGAGCGTGTCCCCACTCTTTTCTTTACCAAGTCCCTCATGTGTACACACTTCTCCAATGGCCACCCCACTTTGGACACCAATGTAGCAAATTCAGGGGGTAGCCCCGACCGGGACTCAAACGCGGGTCCAGTGACTATCCAGCCATCGCCTTAACCACTACGCCAAAAGGTCTGAACCTGTTGACGACGTTGCTAGGTGTTAAGGTCGCTACAATATGTTTCTGCCTCTTTCCCCATGCTCCTCAGAGCCCATGAGAAGGAGATGAGTGTCCCAGACTACATGCAGTGTGCTGAGGACCATCAGACGGTCCTGGTGGTGGTCCAACCTGTGGGCATCGTCCCTGAGGACCAGTTCTTCAGGATCTACAAACGCATCGCCTCTGTGGCTCAGGTCAGCATCCATGTGTACTAGCTATGTGTGCGTCCCAAATGGCACCCTATTCCAGGGCCCACACTGGTCAAAAGTAGTGTACTGTATAGGGTGGCATTTGGGACACACAATTTATTGAAAGATGTAACCCCAGGCCACCTTGTATTTATTTGTTTTTTTTATGTACATTTTTTACCATTGGATGCTGATTGTAAAATTATCCCTATTTTGTTGTGTTTTGCCTTTCCGTGCTATTGAAAAAAAAAGGTGTCTATCCGGGACTCCCAGCGGAACCTCTATATCCGTTACCGTCACCACTACCTCCCCGAGAACAACGAGTGGGGAGACTTCCAGACACACCGCAAGGTTTATTGCTTTGTGGCTTTTATTTTTCCTATTTGTTGCTTTTCATAATGTGGGTTTCAGAAATTTACTTTTTTTATTTTTTTTATGTGTCCTGCACAGCAGCCTTCCGCAAACCTCTCCTTCGGGATCTGCAGCTGTTCCATGTATTTGAACTATTCCAGAGTTAGTATACCTGATTCAACTAATCACCAAGCCCTTGACTACTTGAATTAGGTGTGTTAGTTTAGGGCTACAACATAACTGTGAAACTTCTAGAGGTCCCAGAGGAGAGGTTTGAGAAGCACTGCTGTACAGTATGCGTGTCTTTTTGTCCTTGTGCATGAATTTCCCCTCAGTAATAATAGTCCTTTCTGTCTGTCTAGGTGGTGGGCCTCATCTCCGTGACGACCTGTCGTTTGGCTAAAGAGTGGCCCCAGACGTTGGACCGTTTCCACGGCCAGAAGGAGGTGTTCGGAGCCACGCTGTACGACTCACGGCTCCTGGTGTTCGGGCTGCAGGGGGAGATTGCAGAGCAGCAAAGGACGGATGTGGCGTTCTACTCTAGCTATGATGACTGTCCCGATGTGGAGAAAAGGGTGGAGGACTTTGCAGAGTCCATCTTCATTGTGCTGGAGTCCAAGAGGCTGGATAGAGCCACGGACAAGTCTGGGGATAAGATATCACTGCTCTGTGTTCCCTTTGAGAAGAAAGACTTTGTGGGTCTGGACACTGATAGCAGGTGAGTTGTCTTTTCTTCTGCAGTCTATTTGGATTTTAGAGGTCTGCTATCATCAACATGTTTTGCTGCTTATATAATATTTCAGCTGTTCAGTGCATTTGGAACCAACATTTGGAACCAACAACACTTTCTATGAGTCTGTACTGTGACTGCTGAATTTATAAACAGTCTATTAGTTTTACAATTGATAAAAATGCCTGAATACTATATTTGCCAAGTGTAGCCTAATGGTTATTAGACGGTTGTTTCATGATTGTTACAAGGTGATGGTAATTACACTAACAACATTGTTGTGCTAATGATGGAAAAAGCCTGACCTCAGTGTTTCTCTGTGATGTCCATTGTCAAGATAGCCTTGTCATTACATGAATGTTGCTAAGGACAGCAGTCGACCTTGCATGTTTATTTCCCCATTTTAAATGTGTTATTTTTTCTTTCCTTTTTTTCTTTGTTTATCTTGCTTACTTTATTCGTCTTTCTCATTTTTTTCTTTCATACTGTCCTGTGAGTTTATTGTTGGGTGTGAAAAGGTGAGATGCTGTTATAGACACATCGCTTTAGTTAAGTCCATCCCAGTTCCATCAGCTTAAGCCCCGCCCCTAAAGGAGACACTGCCTCCTACCTCAGTGCTCTTGTGCATGGGTTCAAAGCTTAGATCCAAACTCATCACTCCTCTCAACTTTGTATGAAATCATACATCATAACGAGTTCCGTAGGAGCTGATAGTTTGGACATGCAGAATTACACGACACTATCAGTGACTGAGGCTTGTGAAGGTTGGTTCACTTTTCTATCTATTCTATTATGTGCTTGTAAAGGTTTGTCTAGCCTTTCAGGAACTTTATGATTGGCTTATTATTGCACCTACTTATGAAAGCAGGACTTTCAATATTGTATCCATGTCGTTCTAAGCAGACCATACATAATGTATTGCTCATCATTTTATTTCACAAACTAGGCTAACAAATGGTTGCAAGCCTACTTTTTTTCATCCGAAAGGTTTAGGCCCAACTCATTATACTGAATCTGAACAATATGAGCTATTATACCATGAATTCACTAATAGCATGGAAATCAACCCCATTTAGCCCCATTGACACAGCATCATGCTCTCTAGGTAAAACAATACTAGGTGGGTTTGACCCTTGACCTTCCCAGTATCGACCTTCCCAGTATCTCCGGCTCTAGTAAAGAGTTAGACAGACAGAGGTCTTGCACACGTCTTGAACTGGCCCCCTTTTCTTTTGTTAGAATTACAAACTGTGATGTTGTCTGCCTCCTCTTCAATCCTTGTGTGTTTTAATGTGCAAGACTTCAGGATCAGGGTGGTTCTGGTTATTTCTCTCTATTGGGTTCTCCCCTCCCCAACCCCTGTGTCCCTTGCTTGTGCTCTCCCTCCCACACACACCCCTTGTAACTGATGAGATTCAATGAACAGCGAGTCCCCTCTGCTAGCACCCAATGGTACCTGGGTAAGAAAATTAATTATGCAAAACTTTTGTTTGGGAAACCGTATGAATGAGAGAGAGAAGACAACAAAAGAGTGTTTTTGTAAAAAGTCAACCCTACTTGGATAATTGTTAGCTGTAACGTGGACAAAATTGTATTGTAAATGGATATCTCTATGACATCTGATGGACACTAGTTGATGTTTACCTCCTCATCTAGGCACTATAAGAAGCGTTGCCAGGGCCGTATGAGGAAGCACGTTGGGGACCTATGTTTACAGGCAGGCATGTTGCAGGATGCTCTGGTCCACTATCACATGGCTGTGGAGCTGCTCCGCTCCGTCAATGACTTCCTGTGGCTGGGGGGTAAGACATGGCTCCTCCTCTTCCTGCTCTATTCTCAAATCCCATTAAGCAGGGGTGGTTTTTGCTCCGACCCTACTGTACACACCTGATTCTACTAATCAGCTGCTCACCATGACCTTGAAGGAGATGAGGATCTGAATTGGGTGTGCTACAAGAGGGTAGTAGCAAAATCCATCCAAGGCCAGAATCTCACCAGGAGGACAGTTCGTCACCCTTGCCATACATACAGAATTCCCTTTAGAAAAAATGTGTAATGGGGGGTTGTGGTATTCTGTTTCATTGACACATCTCTCTTATGTCTTGGTTCTCCAGCTGCTTTCGAGGGCCTTTGTTCAGCCTCTGTTATCTTCCACTACCCTGGAGGAACAGCAGGGAAGACTGCCGGACGCAAACCCAGCCAGGCCCAGGCCCAGGCCCAGGGCCAGGCAGCCCACGCAGGGAAGAGACATCGGCCAGGTCAGCAGCACTCCTCTCTTTCTCTCGCTCGCTTTCTCTCTCTGTGTGTGTGTGTGGGTGGGTGTGTGGGGGAGGTTGGGGGGCTGTCTGTACGGCTGGAGAGGAGGGGTTGGACGGTTGTAATGTGGTGCTGGAGGGTGGATTGTGTTGTAATGTGGTGGTATGCGATGTGTTATTATGGGAGGGGGGTTTGCAGTGTTTTTAGTATAATGAGCATTTCTCATTAATAAAGTAAGACAAAAAGTGGTGTTGTGGGACTGTGGAAGAGGTTTCTGAGTGAGCTGTATTTTATTTATGACTGTTGGAAGGAAGAGATCATTGTGGCCCAAGCAACTGCAGCTAGTATGGCAACCCAAGATTTGCTAAGCTTTTCTCCTGCTGCCTCTGGTCTGTGCCCTGGACAACATTACCTGAGAAATTCGGTGGCCCCCACAACCTAACCCATTTGTTCGGAACCTTTATGTAATATCATATTTCCATTCACCCATATCTTTACTTAATATTATTAACAAGTCACTTACTTTAACCCCTTAATAACAACACATACTCTGCTTTTAGTTGTGCGTAGTTTATTACTGAAGTAATTAGCATTCGCCTACTATAGCGTGGGGACGGATGGGAAAGTCACAAGGAACCGGCTGAAAAGTGGCATGTTTGGGGACTAATATTGCTTTCAATAACTAACTGCACTGTGTGAACCTTCATTCTCTCTCTGTGTGTCTGTCTGTTACTGTAGGGGCACAGGAGGTACTCATAGACCCAGGTATGGTATGACGCTAACCGGCCAACAGCGCATAGATCTACTTGTAGCTAGACATCTCACCTGTGTGTGTTTTCCTGCAGTCTGTCTGTGTTTGGTTTCATGCTTTTTGTGACGACAACCTCCTAGCTTGGTTCCAGATCTGTTAGTGGTGTCTTACCAACTAAGGTCAGACAACACAAACAGATCTAGGACCAGGCTAACAACCCATTGCACTACATCTGATTCCAACTTTGATTGTTTCCACTGCTGGTAAAACAAAATGTATATTTAAGGGAGGTATTGTATTGTATTCTTGACAGTGTTAGATATTGTTTGGTGTTCATGCTTGATCACACAATTGACCTCTTTTCCTAGTCAATGAATAGTAACCATTTAAAATCATGATCAAGGACATTATATCCAACATTATGTACAAGAAGAACCACATAACCTCCTATTAGATTTCAGAACTGATTTAAATAATAACCAAATCTAAATTACTCAAAGTAATTCAGTCATGCACCAGGTGGTGCCGATGTTGCTATTGATATCCCAACACTGCTGATTGAGGCAACCAAGGTATTTGAGTGTGCTTTTCCTATAGTCTCAAGTTACAATGTAGAACTGTTCAGTGTGTGATACTGTGGTTGGTTTTACTAAACCGTTCAACTCAAGGGGTCTGTCTGAAGTGTGTAGTTCCGGCCGAAGATGTAATTAATTGCCATTTTTTTTAAACACTTAATATATACAAATATAATAAGACATACTCCATAGTAGATGCTTTTATCCAAAGCGACTTAGTCATGCGTGCATACATGTTTTACGTATGGGTGGTCCCGGGAATCAAACCCACTTTCCTGCCGTTGCAAGCGCTTTGCTCTACCAACTAAACTACCAAGGTCCACTTAGCAGATGCGTTTATCCCAAAGAACTTACAGTACAATGAGTGCATACTTTTCTAGTATGTGTTCCCAGAGTAGTCTTATGATTCACATATAATGCTGTGTCATAGTGACATCGCCGCAATGCTGTTGCTATGGACCCAGATTGCGCCGTTGCTAGGCAATGTTCTATCAACTACATTTGTATTCAAATCAGATAGGTAGAGGAGAGAGAGATTCTCCTTGCACAAAATCGTTTTAGAACCATTTCAATTGAAACATTCCAAACTACTGAGCACATGATGAAATCAGCGTAATTGTTATCACATAACAGTGCACAGTGACCCTCCAAAGGACTTTTATTTATAGATTTGTTTTTATTTATTTATTTAACCTGCCAAGTCAGTTAAGAACAAATTCTTATTTACAATGACGGCCTACGACGCTGGGCCAGTTGTGCGCTGCCCTATGGGACTCCCAATCACGGCCGGTTGTGATACTCTGGATTCGAACCAGGTTGTCTGTAGTGACGCCTCTAGCACTGAGATGCAGTGTCTTAGACCACTGCACCACTTGTGTACAATGCATGGCAATCATGGACGCTGCGTTAAAATGTGAATGCTCAGATAGGCTATACACAGTTTGCCATTGAGTATGTCATTGTTGTGACTTTGGCCATATGCATGGATGTGAAGAACCAAGTGGTGGATGGGTCTGATAACATTGACATTAATGTCATTTTTCCTCTTTCTCTCTCCCCCTTTTTCCCCCCTCCCCCGTCTCTCTGTCTCTTTCTCGCCCTCTATCTCTTTCCAGGTGCCCTCACAGCCAATGGGATCAGTGCAGACACCAGCAGTGAGATCGGTCGGGCCAAGAACTGTCTGAGCCCTGAGGACATCATAGAGAAATACAAGGAGGCCATCTCCTACTATGGCAAGGTATTTGAAAAGACAACAAATAGGTACTCACACTATTGAATGCTCCTATCTACTTTGTTCCATCTCCTCCTATGGCAAAGTATTGGAACAAGAATATTTCAAAAGCACTGTACGTACATCTAGCTATTTTTCAGGTACAGGGTACAAAAAGTATACATCATAGAAAATAAACACACTGTTGAATGCTCCTACATACTTTACTACATGCAATGTTTCAACAAGAAGGTTCAGTGTTTGCATTTTGCAGACCATTGCCGTTTGCAGACAGTATTCCATTATCCACTCTCCAGTTTGTAGTTCTCAACATCTCCACCAGGGGACAGTAGCGCACTAGGTATCAGTGATGATTGGGCATCTGATGAAGCAGAGAGAGAGGCTGTTCCTGCCTGGCTGGCTGTGTCCACACTGTAAACAAACTACTACATGCTGACTACAGGAGAAAATGTCTGAGGGCACTCAGAGTGTCAAAGGTGGAGAGCTTAGCTAGCATGACTTCACTGTCTGTTACTATTATCCAAATGGTGGTGTGGGGCCTTCTCAAATGCCCTGTAACTCCATCAGTTGCAATTTAAAAAAATTAAAGACTAGACATTAGTTAATTGCATTGTTAATTTATTGATAACTATACTTACTGTTATAGCACAGGTATGCATTAACAAAAACAAACAACCCTAAAAGCCTGGGGGTAAAAACACAGAGGTGTAACATCCTAGCAGTATACCACCTCCCACTGCAGGGTTGCCTCTGAAGCTTAGCAGGGTTGGTCCCTGGATGGGAAACCAGATGCTGCTGGAAGTGGTGTTGCAGGGCCAATAGGAGGCACTCTTTCCCAATGCCCCACGGCAGTGATTGGGGACATTGCCCGGTGTTAGTTGCCATCTTTTGGATGCCATGGCACTTATAGTAAGAGTAGGGGTGTTAACCCTGGTTATAGTAAGAGTAGGTGTGTTAACCCCGGTGTATAGTAAGAGTAGGGGTGTTAACCCCAGTGTATAGTAAGACTAGGGGTGTTAACCCCAGTGTATAGTAAGAGCAGGGGTGTTAACCCCGGTGTATAGTAAGAGTAGGGGTGTTAACCCCGGTGTCCTGGCTAAATTCCCAATCTGGCCCTCATACCATCATGGCCACCTAATCATCCCCAGCTTCCAATTGGCTCATTCATCCTCTCCCCTGTAACTATTCCCCATGTTGTTGCTATAAATG
Source organism: Thymallus thymallus (assembly GCA_023634145.1). Taxonomy (NCBI): domain Eukaryota; kingdom Metazoa; phylum Chordata; class Actinopteri; order Salmoniformes; family Salmonidae; genus Thymallus; species Thymallus thymallus. The sequence continues at coordinate 14,508,477 of CM042395.1, read as the reverse complement.
AGAATGTGTTCTCAGTCAACTTACCTGGTAAAATAAGGGTTGAATAAATTAATAAAAATAATATCCCAGTAGGCCTTCTGAAACTCTGCAGTGTTTTATCTCAGCTATTATAATTGGCTTTTTACTCTGACCTCCCTTGGCCCTTTTACCTGTAACTAGTTCACTCCAAATTAAATTACATTATCTCAACACAACAGGGCCATTCAAATATTAATTGCATTTTAATAAGGAGACAATGGGGATAGGAGTGGGTGGGGGATCGTGTATGAGAGAGCACTTCTGTACCTCGACTTCATTAGAACTAACTACTCAGGGAGAACCCGGGACTCCCCTGGAAGAACCATGTGGCACAAAGTAACAGTGAACGACAGAGGTTCCGTATCACCACATGGACTGTAATCAGTAATCTGATAAAGATGTCTGTAGCACAGAGAGAAATTGACATGATGGAATTAATTAATTAACATTGGTTCATATTATTATGCCGGGAGGGAAAAGTCATTGTAGTCCTCATTGGTTACTTCTGTTTTACTTATGCTGAGCCTGGGCCTTGTCTGGTCTTATTGTCCTCTTCCTTCCATTCTATCCCTCTCTCCCTCCTCTTCTCCCTCTCCTTCCGTCCCTCTCCCAGTATAAGAATGCAGGTGTGATAGAGCTGGAGGCGTGTGTGAAGGCAGTCAGAGTGTTAGCCATTCAAAAGAGGGCCATGGAGGCCTCAGAGTTCCTCCAGAATGCTGTTTACATCAACCTGGGACAGGTAAGAACTCACCTGATATGTAGATATACCTCCCTGTGGGGGAACCATCATCCTGGTCTCACAAACATTATGTTGGTCCCCAGTTGTAGTCTATAACCAGAGCCCACAGTTTTACCTAGTCAGATCATATAGTCAGGAAAGACTCCTGGCCCTATGAGACACCCAGGTCCCACAGTGACTGTTAATACCCAGATCTCATGCTCTGGCACCAGGTCCTGTAGTCAGGCACCTGTCTCCGCTGTGTCTCCTGTGTGATGATCACCAGAGTAACTGCCTGCCAACAGCCAGGTCCCATAACACAGGAAAGCTCTTCTGACAGGTGCCTGAGGCCATCCTGCAAGGAACTGAAAGCGTGCTCTATTCAGGCTTTGCTCTGTAGGTGTCTCTCTAGGAGGGAAATCTCGGACGGTTCTGCAAGTGTGCCTCCACCACTGATCGTTCTCATAACCTTTCCATAGATTTGTTTTATATATCAAATTGAACTTTTTTCAGATATTTATTTGGAAATAAGTTGTAAAACGTTTTTGTGTAATCGTTGAAGATTTTGTAATAATAATATATAACATTTAGCGGATGCTTTTATCCAAAGCAACTTACATAATTGATGTAAGTCGCTTTGGATAAAAGCCTCTGCTAAATGGCATTTATTATTATATACTGAACAAAAATATAAACACAACTATTTCAATTTTACTAAGTTACAGTTCATATAAGGAAATCAGTCACTTGAAATACATTTATTAGTCACTCATCTATGGGTTTCGCATGACTGGGCAGGGGAACAGCCATGGCCCTGCCAATCAGAATGAGTTTTTACCTACAAAAGGGCTTTATTACAGACATAAATTCTGCTCAGTTTCATCAACTGTCTGGGTGGCCTGTCTCAGATGATCCCGCAGGTGAAGTAGACGGATGTGGAGGTCCTGGGCTGGTATGGTTATACGTGGTCTGCGGTTGTGAGGCCGGTTGGACGTACTGCCAAATTCTCTAAAACTAGGTTGGAGACGGCTTATGGTAGAGAATTCTCTGGCAACAGCTCTGGTGGATATTCCTGCAGTCAGCATGCCAATGGTCTTTAATTGTCTCCAGCACAAGGTGGACCTGTCTAATGATCATGCTGTTTAATCAGCGTCTTGATATGCCACACCTGTCAGGTGGATGGATTATCTTGGCAAAGGAGAAATGCTCACTAACAGGGATGTAAACAAATTTGTGCACAACATTTGAGAGAAATAAGCTTTTTGTGCATATGGAAACATTTTGACATCTTTTATTTCAGCTTATGAAACATGGGACCAACACTTTATATTTTTGTCCAGGATAAATCCTTGACGATAACACAAAGTTATACAACTTATTTCCAAATGAATCTCTGTAAAAGTTAAATTTGTTCAACAACCTGTACGTAAAATGTATGTACGCATGACTGTAAGTCTGACTGTATGCACGCATGACTGTAAGTCTGACTTTATGTGAATACATTTTACGTGCAGTGTGTGGTATAAATAGTTTTTCAGTGATCTAATAGAATCAACCAACCAACCAATGGTCTCTCCTGTCTTCCCTGTTTTCTCAGCTGTCAGAGGAAGAGAAGATCCAGCGATACAGCATCCTCTCTGAGCTCTACGACCTTATTGGTTTCCACCGTAAGTCTGCCTTCTTCAAGCGGGTAGCAGCCATGCAGTGTGTGGCCCCCACCATCCCAGAGCCTGGCTGGAGGGCCTGCTACAAGCTGCTGCTGGAGACCCTGCCTGGATACAGGCTTTCCCTCGACCCCAAAGACTTCAGCAAAGGTACCCGACTGGATATGCCTTTCCTCTCGGCTCAACTGTCCCATACACTGTTGAGTGATCCTCTACAACTTTAGATTATCAATAAAAGACACACACGCTTCCCTGTTTCAGTAACGTTGATACTCAAAGCTAGAAAATGAATAACGTTGCCTTCCCCTGCCCTGAGCTTTATTTAAAGGATCTTCTCTTCAAGAGCTCTTCTCAGGGGTAATACGTATTCAAGGCACCACTTTGCGCAAAGAGACACAATTGATTTGAGACCTGCACTGACTCAGGCCTTTATAAACTGCCACTCTGCCAGGCACACACACACACACACACACACACTCACACTCACACTCACACTCACACACACACACTCTCACTCATGGTCCTCAGGATAAGCTGCTGTGCACTGCAGGCTCTTGAACCTCAGCCTGCTCAACCCACTCCACCACGAGGGGTTGGAGCGTAAAAGAGACACTGACAGACAAAACAAAGATTCAGGGTCATCTATATCTCTACTGTGATCCTCGTTCAAAGGACTCACTTGAGAAGAGTTTCTGTCAGACAGAGAGAGAGACGTTGTTGTTGACCTTCACTTCCATGGAACAGTGAAGGGAAGAGAGAAACTATTGTGTGAGGTAGTCCAACAATTATGTTGTAGTGTAGTTTGGAGTGAAGTGTGTGTCTGTAGACTATGGATTTCTTCCTTTACATTCTTTTACAGAACAAAGCAAAGAAATGTTCTTCATAAGGCAGTATGACTTTCTACTATGGCCAGGCCTCAGACCTTCAGCCTGAGGAGAGGTGTCAGGTGGGAGTTTATTGAGCTGAGAGGAGAGCTGGCCAGGCCCCTGTTGCAGCAGGCTAACGTCAGAGAGGAAGTGCATTCCAACAGGGTACAGGGCTGGCTGGCAGAGAAATGAACGAGCAAATTGGTTTTTAATTGGCTAGGGAGCCCTCTCAGTACTCTCCTATTTACCAGGCTGAGAGGACTGTCTCTTGTTCCTCTCTCTTTTAGTCTATTTTTATCTCTTTGTTGCTCTCTCTCAGTTCAGAGGAAACACCGTTTCAAAGACCACAAACTCACAAAAAGGCATTTAGCTGGCATGTGCTCTTCATGTTGAAATGACAGTAGAGGAGGATAGAGTATCACACATCACCTTACAGGGAACTGCTAATTCTCCTTCCAGAAGGTACAGACAGGGTGATGTGTGTGTGTGTGTGATAGGTGGTGTGTGTGTGTGACAGGGTGGTGTGTGTGTGTGACAGGGTGGTGTGTGTGTGATAGGTGGTGTGTGTGTGTGATAGGTGGTGTGTGTGTGTGTGTGTGACAGGGTGGTGTGTGTGTGACAGGGTGGTGTGTGTGTGACAGGGTGGTGTGTGTGTGTGTGACAGGGTGGTGTGTGTGTGTGTGACAGGGTGGTGTGTGTGACAGGGTGGTGTGTGTGTGTGTGTGTGTGTGTGACAGGGTGGTGTGTGTGTGTGTGACAGGGTGGTGTGTGTGTGTGTGACAGGGTGGTGTGTGTGTGTGTGACAGGGTGGTGTGTGTGTGTGTGACAGGGTGGTGTGTGTGTGTGTGTGACAGGGTGGTGTGTGTGTGTGTGTGACAGGGTGGTGTGTGTGTGTGTGTGTGACAGGGTGGTGTGTGTGTGTGTGTGACAGGGTGGTGTGTGTGTGTGTGTGACAGGGTGGTGTGTGTGTGTGTGTGTGTGACAGGGTGGGTGGTGTGTGTGTGTGTGTGTGTGTGTGTGTGTGTGTGTGACAGGGTGGTGTGTGTGTGTGTGACAGGGTGGTGTGTGTGTGTGTGACAGGGTGGTGTGTGTGTGTGACAGGGTGATGTGTGTGTGACAGGGTGATGTGTGTGTGACAGGGTGGTGTGTGTGTGTGTGTGTGTGACAGGGTGGTGTGTGTGTGACAGGGTGGTGTGTGTGTGTGTGTGTGACAGGGTGGTGTGTGTGAGACAGGGTGGTGTGTGTGTGAGACAGGGTGGTGTGTGTGTGTGTGACAGGGTGGTGTGTGTGTGTGACAGGGTGGTGTGTGTGTGACAGGGTGGTGTGTGTGTGACAGAGTGGTGTTTGTGTGTGTGACAGGGTGGTGTGTGTGACAGTGTGGTGTGTGTATGTGTGTGACAGGGTGGTGTGTGTGTGTGTGTGTGTGTGTGTGTGTATGTGTGTGACAGGGTGGTGTGTGTGTGTGTGTGTGTGTGCGTGTGTGTGACAGGGTGGTGTGTGTGTGTGTGTGTGTGTGTGTGTGTGTGTGTGACAGGGTGGTGTGTGACAGGGTGGTGTGTGTGTGTGTGTGTGTGTGTGACAGGGTGGGTGGTGTGTGTGTGTGTGTGTGTGTGTGACAGGGTGGTGTGTGTGTGTGTGACAGGGTGGTGTGTGTGTGTGTGACAGGGTGATGTGTGTGTGACAGGGTGGTGTGTGACAGGGTGGTGTGTGTGTGTGTGTGTGTGTGTGTGTGTGACAGGGTGGTGTGTGTGTGTGTGTGTGACAGGGTGGTGTGTGTGAGACAGGGTGGTGTGTGTGTGTGACAGGGTGGTGTGTGTGTGTGACAGGGTGGTGTGTGTGTGTGACAGGGTGGTGTGTGTGTGTGTGACAGGGTGGTGTGTGTGTGTGTGACAGAGTGGTGTTTGTGTGTGTGTGACAGGGTGGTGTGTGTGACAGTGTGGTGTGTGTGTGTGTGTGTGTGTGACAGGGTGGTGTGTGTGTGTGACAGGGTGGTGTGTGCGTGTGTGTGACAGGGTGGTGTGTGTGTGTGTGCGTGTGTGTGACAGGGTGGTGTGTGTGTGTGTGTGACAGGGTGGTATGTGTGTGTGACAGGGTGGTGTGTGTGTGTGTGTGTGTGTGTGTGTGTGTGTGTGTGTGCTACAGGGTGGTGTGTGTGTGTGTGTGTGTGTGTGTGTGTGACGGGGTGGTGTGTGTGTGTGTGTGTTACAGGGTGGTGTGTGTGTTTGACGGGGTGAGCATTGTGCTGCTTGTCATTATCAAAGTGGTGCTTATTGGATTCCCAGAAACTTTGAATACCACCTTGCAAATACCACAGAAGAAGACATTTAGCTGGAGGAGAGGGAGAGAAAGGGAGGCAGTGAGGTGAAATAGGTTTTAGCAGAAATATAAACGCTACATTCAACAATTTTACTGAGTTACAGTTCATATAAGGAAATCAGTCAATTTAAATTAATGTATTAAGCCATAATCTATGGATTTCACATGACTGGGAATACAGATATGCATCTGTTTGTCACAGATACCTTTTAAAAAAATATATATATTGGGGTGTGTATCAGAAAACCAGTCATTATCTGGTTTGACCACCCTTTGACTCATGCAGTGCGACACATCTCCTTAACATAGAGTTGACCAGGCTTCTATTGTGCCCAGCACAAGGTGCACCTGTGTAATGATCATGCTGTTTAATCAGCTTCTTGATATGCCACACCTGTCAGGTAGATGGATTATCTTGGCAAAAGAGAAATGCTCACTAACAGGGATGTAAACACATTTGTGCACAGGATTAGAAATAAACGTTTTGTGCATATGGACAATTTCTGGGATATTTTATTTCAGCTCACGAAACATGGGAAACATTATATTTTTGTTCAGTGTAGCAATTAAGGAGTGAATACAGATCTCGCAGCATGCATGTAGAGAGCGACGGCGGAAGAGAACGAAAGGGAGAGGGACAGCCACAGTAAAAGCCACAGTGTGGCCTCCTCTGTATTGGTGCCCTTCAGATAAGCAGCAGTAGCATCACATGATGTTACAGACAGGTGGATGCTGCTATATTTAGACTGCTTAGTGGGCTCTGCAGCTTCACCACAGAGGAGGAGGAGGAGGAGGAGGAAGTGGCTTAGGCAAGATTTGCATTAATATAATTTTTGCACTTGACAGAAGTCAGTAGCAATGAATAACATGTTATTATTTATTGAATAATAATAATAATATCATCCCACAGTAGAGAGAACTCTGATAACGGAAAAGCATCTTGGTCACGATATTTTGAGCGCCACAGATTCAGGGATCAATTGATTCTTATTTTCTTCTCTCTTTCTCTCCCTCCCTCTCTCCCGCTTTCTCACTCTTCTCTCTCCCCTTTTTTTCTCTCTCTCTCCCCGCTCTCTACGTGCAACAGCCCTGACAGCCTTGATTATAGACTGGGGGGTTGTGGAGAGTGTAATGTTATGTAACGCTGAGAGCCATCCATGCTCCCTAGAACACCAGTGTAAAGCCAGCAGGTTATTAACATGTCTTCTGCTGATGTGTTTTTCTATCTGCTGCAGGACACTAAGTTGAGTCAACGCCACGCTGCACTGCACACAACCCCCCCCAACCCCCCCCCCCCCCCCATATAAGATTCTACATGCTGTTATACCCTTGAGCAGGGCATTTAATCCCTAAAACTAGCTCTAGCGGTGCAGTAGTGTGGCTGCCCTCTGCACCAACCTCTGTATGTGTGTCTTTCAGAGGGGCCTGGATGGTTAAAGCAGAAGACACATTTGAATTAATTTACATTGGACAATAAAATAATCTTCTTCTCTCCCCCAGGTACCCACAGTGGCTGGGCGGCGGTACAGATGCGTCTGCTCCATGAGCTGGTGTACGCGTCCCGTCGTATGGGAAACCCCGGCCTGTCCGTCCGCCACCTCTCCTTTCTGCTCCAGACCATGCTGGACTTCCTCTCAGACCAAGGTCAGCCAACACACAGCCAACACACAGCCAACACACAGCCAACACACAGCCAACACACAGCCAACACACAGCCAACACACAGCCAACACACAGCCAACACACAGCCAACACACAGCCAACACACAGCCAACACACAGCCAACACACAGCCAACACACAGCCAACACACAGCCAACACACAGCCAACACACAGCCAACACACAGCCAACACACAGCCAACAGACACAGACACAGACACAGACACAGACACAGACACAGACACAGACAGACACAGACAGACACAGACAGACAGACACACACAGACACACACAGACACACACAGACACACACAGACAGACACAGACACGCACGCACATTAGCTCTCCAAGCCTTTAGCAGACGGTGTCATTCTCCAGTGTCTTTGAGATGGCACTCTTTCATCAATGTAAACTCGCGCCCCTTAACCCCCTAGAGTCGATTTCCCCATGGTAATTGAATTAGCATAATAAAAATAATCTCCATACAAATCTCAATTTAAGATAGAGATATCCTTTCTTTTTTTGTATTGGATGCGTCTTAATCCACCGTATCCACCGATGTCGCACTTCTGCGTTGTAAGGTGACAAGAGACTGAAGTCGGTACTGCCGATCTGCCAACATCTGTTTGTAGCGTCCGAACAGTTTGGGCTACACACTAATACGACCCCTCTGTGGAAAGGTGGGACTCTCACGAACACGTACATGTTTTGCTCTAGGACGCTCATAAGAATCATCTGAAGGTCCCCTGGTACCAGTTGAAAACATGTATATAAGTATACAGTATATGGAGACTGTTTAGTGCCAAAAATAAGGGGTTAAATAAATGTAAAAAAAAAAAAAAAAATGTTTTCCCCATGATATTTCTTATATTTCTCAGATATAGGACAGACACTTCAGAACAAACTTCCTCTAGATTTTTGTATTGGCTTATAGCAGTAAGGCCAAATTCAATTTCCCATCTAATCATTTTTTCTATATATATTTCTTATACTTCAAGGTTTCTCAAAATGCAAAATGAAATAGCTAAATTATCCTTGGTATGACCTTCTTAACAGGGCTTCGACTGTAGAGGGTTAAGTTTTCAACAGGTGCATGGACAAAACCCTTACATATGTACTGAATAGAAAGGAAACTGAATAAAAATAGTAACTAAAAAAAAAATAGGAAAGAAAAAATGTCTGACTAGCTCTAGTCTAGGAATAACTGATATTACATAGTCATAGACAAACATTTTGGTCAGTATTAGTTTAAAACCCTACTGCATTTTTCTACATTTCATATTACTGATCGTCTAAAATCATCCCCTGACCGCAGCCATCCATGCATGTCCTTTAGGAAAGCCAGCATTGTGCCTGTGGGTGTAATGGTGTGTATGATGCTCAACCAAGCCAATCTCAGCTGGTGGCTGGGTGACAGTGGGCTTCATCTGAACTCAGGAGATAGGTACTCACCCAACAAGAGGGAGGAGCTACAGCAGACGCCTCACTGACTTCACTATCGAGACTAGTGTAATCCTTTTGGTAGAGAGGGGGAAAAGGGAGAGGGAGGGAGAGATACAGGGAGGAAGGGAGAGAGTGGAGAAAGCAGATGGAGAAAGCAGATGGAGAACGGAAGGCAGAAGGTGAATACGGAGAGCAGAGAGATATTTAGATTACCCATTAGTCTTACTGAGGTCCGACACACAACGAAAAACACATTACAGACAAAAGGCTTTACAATTGACATACATTTAAAAACATTAACATGTAGTGTGCGTGCATCTATCAGTTACACATACATGTCAGTACATACGCACAACACGTAGGTCACATGGGGGAGAGAGTGGAGGGAGAGAGCAGAGTGCCAACAGTATGAAATATTCCCCAATGTCAGCAACAACAGCAAGGGACTGTTGCTACGCTGAGGGAGGCCATGCTCCCATCTACCCAGCATCCTCCCTGTGTAAACCTGCTGGAATAACAACAGCTCAGCTACAGCTCAGCGTCCGTCATGCACACACCGCGTGTCAGCGGCCGTCACACTCAAACAACGGGCAGTTGCAGCCTGTGATTCCTCAAGAGACAGAAAGGCGAGACGTATGATTGAGAAAAAATTACATTTTGTATGAGGCTGAGCATAAAAAAAGGTGACAGAACATGTTTCTTTGTTATGTTTTAGCTAGCATATGCACTATGATCTCACTCAAGTTGAAACCTTGTCCACCAGACTCCTAACTCCTGCCTCTCTCTGTCTTTCTCAATTTCTTTCTCTCTCTCGCGCTCCCTCACTCTCTCTCCCACCTTCCGTCTCTCTCTTTCCCTCTATGCCCCCCCCTCCCTCTCCCTCCTGCTATTCCTTATCACCCCCCAGCTGTTTGTCTGCAGTGTGGTGATGTCACACACGGCGGGGGTTATTGCAGGCCGTCTTCTCCCAACATGCAGTAGTGGGGCGCGGCCCCCTCGCTGTGTTCGCTGCGTGTCTGGGGAATGATTGTAGCACAGCTCAGCAGCGCAGCACAGCTCAGCATAGGGGAACAGTGTGACTGTCTCGGCCCAGCAGCAAGAGACTTTTCCTTTTAAAGTCACAATCCTGAGTTTGTCTTTCAACCCAGCGCTACTTGGTTTTGTATAAAGCTGACTGATGAGGATGGGAAACAATATATCCATTCAACAATTCTTAATCTTAGGTCTTCTGAGATCTCTTTTGTTCGAGGTATGGTTTACATTAGGCAATGCATCTTGTGAATAGCAAACTCAAATTTTGTGAGTGTTTTTTATAGGGCAGGGCAGCTCTAACCAACATCTCCAATCTAGTCTCATTGATTGGACTCCAGGTTAGCTGACTCCTGACTCAATTAGCTTTTGGAAAAGTCATTAGACTAGGGGTTCACATACTTTTTCCAACCTACACTATGAATGTTTAAATTATGTATTCAATATAGACAAGGAAAATATCTATAATTTGTGTGTTATTAGTTTAAGCACACTGTGTTTGTCTATTTTTGTGACTTATATGAAGATCAGATAAAGTTTTATGACCAATTTATTCAGAAATCCAGGTAATTCCAAATGGCTCACATACTTTTTCTTGCCACTGTATATGCAAAAGCATGTGGACACCCCTATTTAAGCCACACCCTTTTCTGACAGGTGTATAAAATCGAGCACACAGCTATGCAATTTCCATAGAAAAACATTGGAAGTAGAATGGCCTTGACTTTCAACGTGGCACCATCATAGGATGCCACCTTTCCAATAAGTCATTTTGTCAAATTTCTGCCATGCTAGAGCTGCCCCGGTCAACTGTAAGTGCTGTTATTGTGAAGTGGAAATGTCTAGGACCAACAACGGCTCAGCCACGAAGTCATATGCCACACAAGCTCACAGAATGGGCCGCAAATGGGTCTTCCAAATGTCTTCACAAAGCGAGACGTTTACAGACACCTTAGCCAAATACATGATAACTCACGTTTTTCACAATTCCTGACATTTTAATCCTAGTAAAAATTCCCTGTCTTAGGTCAGTTAGGATCACCACTTTATTTTAAGAATGTGAAATGTCAGAATAATAGTAGAGAGAATTATTTATTTCAGCTTTTATTTATTTCATCACATTCCCAGTGGGTCAGAAGTTTACATACACTCAATTAGTATTTGGTAGCATTGCCTTTAAATTGTTTAACGTGGGTCAAACGTTCAGGTAGCCTTCCACAAGCTTCCCACAATAAGTTGAATGAATTTTGGCCCATTCCTCCTGACAGAACTGGTGTAACTGAGTCAGGTTTGTAGGCTTCCTTGCTCGCACAAGCTTTTTCAGTTCTGCCCACACATTTTTTCTATAGGTTTGAGGTTAGTGCTTTGTGATGACCACTCCAATACCTTGACTTTGTTGTCCTTAAGCCATTTTGCAACAACTTTGGAAGCATGCTTGGGGTCATTGTCTATTTGGAAGACCCGTTTGCGACCAAGCTTTAACTTCCTGATTGATGTCTTGAGATGTTGCTTCAATATATCAACATAATTTCCTCATGATGCCATCTATTTTGTGAAGTGCACCAGTCCCTCCTGCATCAAAGCACCCCCACAACATGATGCTGCCACACCCGTGTTTCACGGTTGGGATGGTGTTCTTCGGCTTGCAAGCCTCCCCCTTTTTCCTCCAAACATAACGATGGTCATTATGGCCAAACAGTTCTATTTTTGTTTCATCAGACCAGAGGATATTTCTCCAAAAAGTACGATCTTTGTACTTTTGTGCAGTTGCAAACCGTAGTCTGGCTTTTAAATGGGGGTTTTTGAGCAGTGGCTTCTTCCTTGCTGAGCGGCCTTTCAGGTTATGTCGATATCGGACTCGTTTTACTGTGGATATAGATACTTTTGTACCTGTTTCCTCCAGCATCTTCACTTTTTGCACCAAAGTACGTTCATCTCTAGGAGATAGAACGCTTCTCCTGGTATGACGTCTGAGTGGTCCCATGGTGTTTATACTTGCATACTATTGTTTGTACAGATGAACGTGGTACCTTCAGACGTTTGAAAATTGCTCCCAAGGATGAACCAGACTTGTGGAGGTCTACAATTATTGGCTGATTTCTTTTGATTTTCCCATGATGTCGAGCAAAGAGGCACTGAGTTTGAAGGTGAAATACATCTATAGGTACTCCTCCAGTTGACTCAAATGATGTCAATTAGCCTATCAAAAGCTTCTAAAGCCTTGACATCTATTTCTGGAATTTTCCAAGCTGTTTAAAGGCACAGTCAACTTAGTGTATGTAAACTTCTGACCCACTAGAATTGTGATATAGTGAATTATAAGTTAAATAATCTGTCTGTAAACAATTGTTGGAAGAATTACTTGTTTCATGCACATAATAGATGTCCTAACCGAATTGCCAAAACTATAGTTTGTAAACATGAAATCTGCGGAGTGGTTGAAAAATGAGTTTTAATGACTTCAACCTAAGTGTATGTAAACTTCCGACTTCAACTGTATATACTCCCTCTGCCATTTGTCGGTCATTGTAAATGTTACTTGTTTTCCAGAGAGGAATCTCCTACTATTTCCTGAGTACTATTTTGCACTAGTGGGGGTTCAACTGTATCAGGGACAGGAGGATATAATCAATATTTTACTAGTTTGCTGTGTGTTGTGGCTCGGAAACTAGGCTTCAGACCAGAGGTTTGCAGGTTCTTACCTATATTGAGTGGATAAAGGGTTGTAAGAGATTGTGCTTTTTATGAGACCTATTTTTAGAAACAGTTGTTAAAATGAATAATGTTAGCTGAAGCTTATCGGGGCAGAAATGGCTAATTAAAGGCTACTTGAGCCTAATCTGAAGCTTTATCGTTTCCTCCCAGCAGAACTAGCCTAACAGTAGTCCGTTCTGTGTTTATATTTCTGCTTTACTAATCCCATATAATTGATTGTACTTTCTTCTGAATCATCAGTGAACATTTTAAAATGGCCACTTTTCAAATAATTTTACCCTTTGCAGTCCTCTCTCTAGGAATGACCGCGTCAATGTATCCCAAAAATAGTAGTATCTACAGTATTTAATATCTCCAGGTATTAGTTTGGTCTCTCTTGCAGTCCCACTGTAATTTGCACATCCATTTTGCCACATTGAGAGTCTCCTATTGTAGAGACTTGAAAAGCTGCAATATTATTTCTTATTGAAACGTGGCTGGATGATGGCACCATGCACGTAGTACTCGGTGGATTCTACATTCAGCGGCAGGATCGGACGGCGGCTTCAGGGAAATCGAAAGGAGGCAGAGTGTGTTTTTCATAAATAACAACTGGTGTGCTGCTTCAAGTGTGAAGTAAATATTGAGCTTTTGTTGCCCTTTTATATAGAATACCTAATGGTAAGCTGCAGACCCTTTTATCTACCAAGAGTTCTCATCCGTAATTATCACGGCTGTCTACGTTCCTCCAGAAGCCATCACCACTCTGGCACTCAACAAACTGTATAGGGCAATAAACCAACAAGAAACTACGCTCTACCAGAGGCACTGTTTCTAGTGGTCGGAGACTTTAACGCGGGGATACTTGAAACCGTCCTACCTCACTTCTACCAACACGTCTCCTGCGCCACTAGGGGCGCTACAACTCTATACCACTTTTATTCTACTCACAGACTCCATCTCTATTCTCCTGCTTCGTGTTTACAATCAAACACTCAAACAGGAAGTTCCAGTGATGCGTGCAATATGAGAGTGGTCGGACAAAGCAGACGCAAGGCTACAAGACTGTTTTGTTAGTATAGACTGGCCCACACTACTACCTCATCCCCATATTTATTTTTGTTATTTTCACAAATCTTGCACTCCAGTATATCTATTTGCACATCATAATTTGCACATCCTTCATTCCTGTGTTAATGATGATAATCTGTAATTTATTTCACCACTATGGTCTATTTATTGTCCTACCTCCTAACCTTACTGCATTTTGCACTACATTTTGCACTCTGTATATAGATTTTCTATTGTGTTTTTGACTATGTTTGTTTACTGTGTAACTCTGTGTTGTTTTTGTCGCACTGCTTTGCTTTGTCTTGGCCAGGTTGCAGTTGCAAATGAGAACTTGTTCTCAACTGACCTACCTGGTTAAATAAAGGTGAAATAAAAATACAAATAAAACATGTTCCGGGATTCATCTGATGACATTGCGGAGTTTACCACAACATTCACATGCTTCATCAATAAGTGCATAGACAACGTTGTCTCCACAGTGACTATAACAACGTATCCAAACCAGAGCTACCGCTTACAATGAATGGGACATGGATGCATAAGAAATCCCTCTACGACCTCCTTAGACATCAAACATGCAAAAGGTGATGGAGTTGCTCACTCATTCCATCTCAATAAACTGAAGTAAACACACTTTTTGCCAGTTTTCCATCCGCATTCAATGTTCTAGTGCAGAAGTCTGGTTAACTGTGTATAAGATTAGGCTAGGTTTTTCGGCCGCAATATGCATGCAGTAATGTCATTGCAATTGACTTCTTGTGAACATCCTAGCACCCATAACAATAAATCAATACAATTTTTGTAATTAATTTGATTTTCATTTCAGTTTGTATTCTGTCAGCACTTTCCATCACATCCAACACGGCAGGGCAGTCCATCATCTTCAGTGACAGTTGGCAGAATCTCCCTCTGTTTTATTGAGACTGTTACTACTGTCATGATGTATATGGGCGGCAGATAGCCTAGCGGTTAGAGCATTGGGCAAATAACCGAAAGGTCATGTTAGGTATTTTTAGTTAAAGCAGTAGTACATAATCCTAGGAGGGGTAACGTCATCTTTGGGATGAACTGTACTTCAACTCCAGAGGACTCTATTTGCAGGAGCAATTGGGTTGAACTGTTCACCTCCAAATACAACCCTACTTACAGGAATAGTTAGGTTAAATGTTAAAGCGTGTAAGTCCTGTTGGGAAGTGATGTAGAGCCAGCAGGTGGCTCTGTTTTATTTTAGGAATGGTGCAGAGCCATCTGGTGGCTCTATTTTATTTTAAGAAGAGAGTTTGGCTGTGCCATTAGTGTCACCAAATAAGGAAAAAAAAACAAGAGAGAAAATCAGGGGTTTTGAGACCAGGGTGGAGGAAAATAGAATGGGTGTAACCAAACAGGAGGGATTAAATGTGTCTTATGAGTAAACATTTAGGAACTGTATAAAAGCCATGAACTGAGAGATGTAAGTCAGTGGTTCCTGCAGGACACTCGGCTTCGTTGTCTTTTTGCAATAAAGTCTATCTTGCTTCTACAAACTCCAGAAGTGCTTTTATTTTTTAGTAAGAGGAAGAGTTTTTTCCACGACAGTCACTGGTTCGAATACCTGAGCCAACAAGGTGAAAAACCTATCGATGTGTCCTTGAGCAAGGCACTTAATCCTAATTTGCTCCAGGGGCTGAGCCTGTAGGTAGGCCGCCATTTGTAAATAAGAATTTGTTCTTAACTGACTTGCCTAGTTAAATAAAGGTTAAATAAACAAATAGAAAATAATCCCAGTCCCAGTCTCTCTTCTCGCTCTCTCTCTCTCTCTCCCTCTCTCTCCCCCCCATGAGTCTCAGTCAGTTAAGAGGCCTCACAAAGAATATTAAAGCATTTTGAAGTCCTCACCAGTGGTCCTCTCTACAGTACCACACCATAGGCTACTGATCTGCTGCTGTTCTGGATGGAAATGAAGGGGTTTCTCTTCAAAATGTTCAGAGGAACTGAGAAATGATAGTCATATTGGTTTCATTTAGGGACATGTTCAAAGTTTTAAAAAGTTGAACCTGTTATGTAAGAATGATTGTGAAAGAATTAATGTAGAATTTACGAGTCTTTAATCTGTTTTGCCTTGTTTTCCTTGATGAGTTGATTTATGTGGACTCTTACTGAATAATATATTAACATAATAAATAAATACTCATCTATTCACCACTTTAGGCCTAATTACATTTCTGTGTTCAGTATTTTTGTTAAAAAGACAAATGGAAAATAATGTTATCTTTACGTCTCTGGGAATATGAGTTGTTTCCTCTCTTATGGAGTCTGTCACTGAGCCCAGTAAATGCCAGAATGTATTGACTCTCCTCACTACCTGTGCAGTGCAGTGGTTCATTACTCAATGTGAGCAGTAAAGTGGAGGAGGCAGCGTTTACTTTATTTATAGGCTTGCCAGTTGTCACCTCTGTTTCTGGCCTCCACCCAGTCGGGTGGTTTATAATGGTGGTCTGCAGGTTAGATAGAACAATACATATTGCACTGTAGTTTTTATCTGTCTGACTGCATTTATAAATGTGTATTTAGATTTTGGAGGCAAATCATGTGATCAGGCTATTTAATTGATGTGGGCCTATTTTAAATCTATGAACTCCTATTATTTCGTTTTTTTGCTCTCCAAAGCTTATGCTTATTTATTTAATTGCTTATTTTTCTGCTGACTGATGGACTGACATACTAATTGATGGCGAACATTTGTAATTTCCGCTAATGTTTACTTGTTTAGTCACATTCTGCTCTCAACTCTTCAAGCGAAAGTGAGTTGAATCGATTCCCCACGGGAATTTAACTGGTTGAAAAGCAGCTGTATTTTGCGTTGGGGGGGGGGGGGGGGGTCGCATATAGAAAGCAGAACTGGGAGGGAGGGAGAGTGAGGGGGAGAGCGGCAGAGAGGGAAAGGGAAGGATGTTTGTGCAATGCTGCAGTGAGCTCTTCAAAGATAGTGTTTACCTCCCATCATCCTAAAATGACAATCAAGGCAGAGTTTTTGTCCTTCACGGTTGGTCCTGCAACTCTCCATGTTTCTACTGTTAGACTACTTGGGCTTCCAAATACAATTTAGTAAATTGAAATGTATCAACAGACAGACTCCATGCAGGTTCAGGAATAATTTTAAATTGCCCATGACAGGCAGGCAGGCAGGCAGACATAGGGGTATACAGTGGACAGGGAAACAGGGGGAGACACAGGCAGGCAGGTAACCATCCACCATGAGCGCTGTGGTCAAAATGTACTATCAACAACAATACTCAAAGCCTTGCATAAGTCCATTTCTACTTCCATGCTTTTTTATAGGCTGCATGCAGCATTTCTCTGCTTGTTCAACCATTATCACTAAGCCTCTTCCCAACACTGCAAACACACAACACCGAATGTGACTCAACTTGTTATAAACAGAAGGCTTTAACCTCGCTTTTAGACCTTTATTTGGTCAGCTTTTTAAGTTCCAGGAATGTGCTTTGTAAAAGCAGGTTGATTAAAATAAATAATTTATGTAAAGCAATGATTACAGTAATTGCAGTCTGACTATGGCCTTTTATCACAGTGATGTTCCATTCTGTTTCCTCACACTGCTTTGCTCAGATTTTGTCTCCTCAAAGACCTCTGTCTAAAGGACATGTTTGACTGGTAGTCCTGGATCTGGACCACAGTATTTTATGTCAGTCCGTCTGTGCTGCTCTGTTGCTCAGGCTCATAATGTGATATGTTGTGTCTTCCCAAGCAGAGGTGTGTAGTGGGGAACTGAGAAGTAGCCTATCCAGGAGCTTGGCTGCCGTTTATACAATTGAAGTCGGAAGTTTACATACACTTAGGTTGAAGTCATTAAAACTAATTTTTCAACCACACCAGACCACAGATTTCATGTTAACAAACTATAGTTTTGGCAAGTAGGTTAGGACATCTACTTTGTGCATGACACAAGTAATTCTTCCAACAATTGTTTACAGACAGATTATATAAATTCCAGTGGGTCAGAAGTTTACATACACTAAGTTGACTGTGCTTTTAAACAGCTTGGAAAAATCCAGAAAATGATGTAATGGCTTTAAAAGCTTCTGATAGGCTAATTGACATAATTTGAGTCAATTGGAGGGGTACCTGTGGATGTATTTCAAGGCCTACCTTCAAACTCAGTGCCTCATTGCTCAACATCATGGGAAAATCAAAAGAAATCAGCCAAGTCCTCAGAAAAAAAATTGTAGACCTCCACAAGTCTGGTTCATCCTTGGGAGCAATTTCCATACGCCTGAAGGTACCACGTTCATCTGTACAAACAATAGTACGCAAGTATAAACACCATGGGACCACGCAGCAGCCGTCGTACCACTCCGGAAGGAGACGCGTTCTGTCTCCTAGAGATGAACGTACTTTGGTGCGAAAAGTGCAAATCAATCCCAGAACAACAGCAAAGGACCTTGTGAAGATGCTGGAGGAAACGGGTACAAAAGTATCTATATCCACAGTAAAACGAGGCCTATATCGACATAACCCGAAAGGCCGCTCAGCAAGGAAGAAGCCACTGCTCCAAAACCGCCATAAAAAAGCCAGACTACAGTTTACAACCGTACTTTTTGGAAAAATGTCCTTTGGTCTGATGAAACAAAAATAGAACTGTTTGGCCATAATGACTGACCATCGTTATGTTTTGAGGAGAAAGGGGGAGGCTTGCAAGCCAAAGAACACCATCCCAACCGTGAAGCACAGGGGTGACAGCATCATGTTGTGGGGGTGCTTTGCTGCAGGAGGGACTGGTGCACTTCACAAAATAGATGGCATCATGAGGAAGGAAAATGATGTGGATATATTGAAGCAACATCTCAAGACATCAGCCAGGAAGTTAAAGCTTGGTCGCAAATGGGTCTTCCAAATGGACAAGCATACTTCCAAAGTTGTGACAAAATGGCTTAAGGACAACAAAGTCAAAGTATTGGAGTGGCCATCACAAAGCCCTGACCTCAATCCTATAGATAATTTGTGGGCAGAACTGAAAAAGCGTGTGTGAGCAAGGAGGCCTACAAACCTGACTCAGTTACACCAGTTCTGTCAGGAGGAATGGACCAAAATTCACCCATCTTATTGTTGGAAGCTTGTGGAAGGCTACACAAAACGTTTGACCCAAGTTAAACAATTTAAAACTAATTGAGTGTATGTCAACTTCTGACCCACTGGGAATGTGATTAAAGAAATAAAAGCTGAAATAAATCATTCTCTCTACTATTATTCTGACATTTCACATTCTTAAATTAAAGTAGTGATCCTAACTGACCTAAAACAGGGAATATTTACTAGGATTAAATGTCAGGAATTTTGAAAAACTCAGTTTAAATGTAGTGTGCTAAGGTGTATGTAAACTTCCGACTTCAACTGTATGTATATATCTCTGTCTCTCTCAGCCCACCCCTGTGGTGTGAGGCCCAGCCAGCAGAGTAACTCATAGAGACATGTTTGTATGCAACTAAAGCAGCGAGGCTAAGAGTGATGATACAGCACGGCCGTAAACATCTTTATTGATCCAGCTACTGTCTTAACCTGAAGGATGGGAAAGGAGGGACAGGGCTGGAGAGAGGGCTGGGCTGGAGCTGGGTTATTTGTGTTATTATCCTCAATTAAATTGGTTGGGCCATCTAATCTGCTTAGACCAGTTATAACAAGAGACCACTGGTCACTTCAAATGGTGAGGAAAAACTAAAAGGGTGCCACATAATATGTGCTTTACACGCTATGGCTTACACTGTAAAAGCACTAGGGCTTTCCTTGGAAAAAAATATACAAATAATAATCTTAGTTGACCAAGATCGATCGGTTAAACGTGTATTTCTTCCAAATATAGACACATCCTATGTGTTTTATTCAAATCAACTATATGCACTGAGATTGTCTGATGCTTTTAAGCATACTTTTTGATGAAATAATTAAGACACCCAAATGACTAGAGGGAGTCCGTCCGCAATTGATTTGATTGTGCTCAGACTTGCTGCGCTGTTTAAAAAAATAAAATAAATAATAGACACTGAGTGACTGAATGACGAACACCCGTCACTATCTCCTCCCTTCTGCAGTGACGACTACAGAACTCAACATTGTTTATCACGCTGTTAATGTGGCTGAACCGGCAAAATAATTAAAGCCATTTCTGACTGAAAAGTTATTTTTCCGAAATCCCTCATTTGTTTAGGAAAAACATTCCTTATTTCCTTAACTCATGCTCTCTTTACTTGACACATGTATACATTAGGGCCTGACCTATAACATATCATAATCACATAAATAAATTGGTTATTGCAAACTCCGAACACGTGACACCAAAATGGATGCAGAGGACGTGACAAACTTGAAACGGGGGAATGTTTTCTCGTTACTCAGGAATGCAATTTCTGAAAAGGAACGTTTTTATTTATTGTTTATGCTGATTATTCAAGGGTCGCTTTATTTTATTTTAAAATGAAAATGCTTGATTGCATTTCAAGTCATGAATGACTCATGATGTGTGATGACAGGAACGAATGAATAAATGATTGATTGATACAGTAGCCTACAGCTCGATGGTAGTAATGATAATGATATTACTTATTATAATGATGATCATAATAATAGTAATAATAACAATAAGGAGATCAAGATAAATGTGGATTATTATTATTATTATTATTATTGTTTTAAATATAATTTGTTCTAATGAAATGCCTTTATTACAGCATAGCTATTAAACAAACACTCAAACAGAAGCAGGATCTGTCTTATTTCTGTAGATACAGTGCCTTCGGAATGTATTCAGACCTTGACTTTTTCCATATTTTGTTAAGTTACAGCCTTATTCTAAAATTAATTAAATAAATAAAATCATAGCAATTTACACACAATACCCCATAACTACAAAGTCATTTAAGATCAAATTCTTATTTACAAAGACGGCCTACCTACAGGGTCAGCCCCTGGAGCAAGTTAGGGTTAAGTGCCTTGCTCAAGGACACATCGACAGGTTTTTCACCTTGTTGGCTCGGGTATTCGAACCAGCGACCTTTCAGTTACTGGCCTAACGCTCTAACCACCAGGCTACCTACTCCGGTGCATTCTGTTTCCATTGATCATCCTTGTTGTTTCTACAGCTTGATTGGAGTCCACCTGTGGTAAATTTAATTGATTGGACATGATTTGGAAAGGCACACACCTGTCTATATAAGGTCCCACAGTTGACAGTACATGTCAAAGCAAAAAACAAGCCATGAGGTCGAAGAAATTGTCCGTAGAGCGCCGAGACAGGATTGTGTCGAGGCACAGATGTGGGGAAGGTCGCCAAGTACACAGTGGCCTCCATCATTATGATGGTCGCCCGGCCAAACTGAGCAATCGGTGGAGAAGGGCCTTGGTCAGGGAGGTGAACAAGAACCTGATGGTCACTCTGACAGAGCTTTAGAGTTCCTCTGTAGAGATGAGAGAACCTTCCAGAAGGACAACCATCTCTGCGGCACCAATCAGACCTTTATGGTAGAGTGGCCAGACGGAAGCTACTCCTCAGTAAAAGGCACATGACCGCCCGCTTGGAGTTTATCAAAAGGCACCTAACGGACTCAGACCATGAGAAACAAAATTCTCTGGTCTGAGGAAACCAAGATTGAACTCTTTGGCCTGAATGCCAAGCGTCACGTCTGGAGGAAACCTGGCACCCTCCCTACGGTGAAGCATGGTGGTGGCAGCATCATGTTGTGGGGATGTTTTTCAGCCACAGGAACTGGGAGACTAGTCAAGATCGAGGCAAAGTTGAACGGAGCAAAGTACAGAGATTCTTGATGAAAACCTGCTCTAGAGCGCTCAGGACCTCATACTGGGGCGAAGGTTCACCTTCCGAAAAGGACAATGACCCTAAGCACACTGCCAAGATGGCGCGAGTGGCTTCGGGACAAGTCTCTGAATGTCCTTGAGTGGCCCAGCCAGAGCCCGGACTTGAACCCGATCGAACGTCTCTGGAGAGACCGTAAAATAGCTGTGCACCATTGCTCCCCATCCAACCTGACAGAGCTTGAGAGGATCTGCAGAGAGGAATGGGAGAAACTCCCCAAATACAGGTATGCCAAGCTTGTAGCGTCATACCCAAGAAGACTGGAGGCTGTAATCATTGCCAAAGGTGATTCAACACAGTATTGAGTAAAGGGTCTGAATACTTATGTAAATATGATTAATGTGCAAACATTTCTAAAAACTTGTTTTTTTGCTTTGTCATTATGGGGTATTGTGTGTAGATTCATAAGGGAAAAAAACAATTGAATACATTTTAGAATAAGGCTGAAACGTAACAAAAATGTTGAAAAAGCCAATTAGTCTGAATACTTTCCGAAGGGACTGTATATATGGAGGATTTATAAAGTCAGGCACATTTTAACAGTTGATTATAGACCTAATGAAGTTGGTTTCCTCTCCTCACTTTTCTTAGACGATTAAGGCAAGTGCTGATTTCTCTTCTCCTAACTCACTGCTGCCTCCGCCGCATTGTTCTCAACAACAATATGCTGGTTAACTTTGCTATTATGCACATAGCAACATGGTCTAGGAAAAGGCAACAATTCAACAGTTCACTGATGTTTCAAAACCGCGGACAGCGACAGCTATCCATCGCGGGAGAAAGCGCATTTGTTATAAAATAATATTATTTTATTGGTTGCACCATTGTTCCTACATAATATAACATTATACAATTTCAGTAGCAGTCTTGGTGATGGACTTTCCCCCTGGCCTCCACAATGGATCAGTCAACTCAGACAGGCACCAATCAGACAGGTGTCTTGTACACATGACACTTTTTTTTTTTCTACTGCTCAACTAAAATCTCCGTCGACCAAACAATCGACCAGTCTACCAAATGGGGTCAGCCATAAAAAGCACTCTCTCTTGTCTTTGTAGAAATCATTTTTTCCTGGTGACTTTAAATGGTCAGACTGACCATTAATAATGTGCAATACATTTCTAACCCTAGTCTCGTCCTCCCCTGGTCCACAGAGAAGAAGGAGGTGACTCAGAGTCTGGAGAACTACACGTCTAAATGTCCAGGAGGAATGGAGGTTCTCACCCTGCCTGATGGACTCAAACTGCCCCCTGTACCCTTCACCAAGCTACCCATAATCAGGTATGTCAGTCAATCAATCATATTTATAAAGCTTTTTCATCAACAGTTGAGTCAAAGGCTGTGAGTGCTCTGGGTCGTGTTCATCAGGCATGAAATGGAAGAAAACACTCTGAAACAGAGAGAAATTGGGGCGTACGATCGGACCTTGTCCAATAAAAAATGCTTGTTTTCCAATGCAAAACGTTTAGTTACGTTGTGCCCTAATGAACACAACCCTGGTGTCTGAACTGTCGTATTCTGATTGATCTAATCCATGTACCAATGAGCTCGTCATAGTTACGACACTGTTATAACATCGAGTAACTGATACTCTGAGTGCCTTGATTAATCAATAGACAGTATTTCCTCCCACTCAACAATGTTAGGTATTTCTGATTGAAATGTAGCTATTGTCCTCCCTCCTCCCCCTTGGCCAGAATACAGAGTTATAGCTGTTTGAGATCTAAGTGCACATTTTACATGACACTGATTTACAGAAGCATCTACTTGTAAATGCATTTATAGTGAAATATGACTTGTTTACGTTTCAGTAAAAGTCAGTCGTATAAACAGAAATTAACGCCACTGTTAAATAGGCCTGGCTTGGCTAGTCTGGGGCTGTGTTGAATTTTAGGCCTGGCTTGGCTAGTCTGGGGCTGTGTTGAATTTTAGGCCTAGCTTGGCTAGTCTGGGGCTGTGTTGAATTTTAGGCCTAGCTTGGCTAGTCTGGGGCTGTGTTGAATTTTAGGCCTAGCTTGGCTAGTCTGGGAGCTGTTGTTTTGCTACACCACGTTTAGTGGTCCATGCTCGGCTGTTGAAAAGTGTGTTTTTTTTGGGTTGTTTCTGTTTGAGTTGGCCATTTTTATTGATGCAATCTAAGTGAATGTATTTTATTTATCCAGGTTAGTCATTGAGACACAAATAGTATTGTGCACTTTTAAAAGGCTGCTAAGTGTTTTAGGTTACAGTACGTTCACTCAAAACACCACTCAGAATGCTGGCTATCTTTTATATTGCTCCCTGTTTTCTATCTTCTCTGTATCCATCTCCCTCTCTTTCTGTGGTGGCAGGGCCATTAGTAGAGCCAGGAGAGATGGAGGACAATCTGTACAGTTTGTGTGTGTGTGTGTGTGGAGATATATGAATGCCTTGCTACTCAGAGAGGTGATAAGTGCTGTGTCCACTAGCTCCAATTCACACCTCCAGAATGCTTTGCTCATTAAATGGCCTGGGCTAGAATTCTACTGCGTTTATGTTCTGCTGCCATATGATGAGGTGTGTGTGTGTGTGTGTGTGTGTGTGTGTGTGTGTGTGTGTGTGTGTGTGTGTGTGTGTGTGTGTGTGTGTGTGTGTGTGTGTGTGTGTGTGTGTGTGTGTGTGTGTGTGTGTGTGTGTGTGTGTGTGTGTGTGTGTGTGTGTGTGTGTGTGAGAGGCTCAGGTCACCATGCCAAACAAACATACAATTTATCTTTCTCTCTGCCTCCTTCGCTCATTCTCCATCTCCCGTCCCTTGACAAACATCTTGACAAACGATCTGGCCTTAATGGCCACATGTACTCTTAAATCTCCACCCGGCCCAGGACTGGCCACCCCTTTTCTTACTAGGTTCCTGCCTTCTAGGGAGTTTTTTCTTCTATATCAGCATTGCTTGCTGTTTGTGGTTTTAGGCTGGGTTTCTGTAAAGCACTTTGACAACTGCTGATGTAAAAAGGGCTTTATAAAACAAATTTGATTGATTTAATTGGTTCTCCCCTCCTACAGATCAGTGAAGCTGCTGGACCTGCCTGTCAGCCTGCGTCCCCACAAACAGAAAGGCCTTCTGGAAAACAACATATCCACTAAGAGTCCCTTCATCTATTCTCCCATCATCCTGCACACCAGAGGAGAGGAGCGCAATAACAAGATAGGTGGGCACCACACACACACACACACACACACACACACACACACACCGTCTGAAGTTGGTGTGTCGAAGTAAAACAGTTTTAGGCCTACTATTTTCATTGTAAAACGTCTATAAATAATAATAGTAAATTAATCCTCTATACACGCTTGACTAATTCCCTAAACCAGGAGCTCCTTGCCTTTCTCTCTCTCTCTCTCTCTCTCTCTCTCTCTCTCTCTCTCTCTCTCTCTCTCTCTCTCTCTCTCTCTCTCTCTCTCTCTCTCTCTCTCTCTCTCTCTCTCGCTCGCCTTTCTTTGTTCTTGAACATTCACTTGATCTTAAACTCCTCCAGGATGAGTTCTACTCTGGCATCTCTTGGAGTCCAAGGAGTGTTAACTCTGGCATTGCTACTGTTCTAAATGAGATCAGATGGACTCAACACAATGGCTGTTCTTATACGTTTTATTTTTTCAATGTGACTGAAATCCATTCCATCTTGCTCTATTCACTGTTCGTTCATTGTAGTCCCCCTTTGAGTATAGCTGTGTCCTGTCTTAGTATGATGTCATCTGTGCACAGATACTGTGCTGGAGTCTGACGCCTCATCTTTTAGGTTCAATCATTTGGCAGTCCTTCCTTATTACTTTCCTTTCAGCTTGTTCTTTTGTCATGCAGCCTATATTGAACAGTGTATCATTACTATGTGTGTGACATGACACACACACACACACACACACACACACACACACACACACACACACACACACACACACACACACACAGGCATCTGTGTGTGTAAAACATCAGGGACACTGAATTGTAGGATAGCATTGTCTCCTCCCACGCCTGATTTATCAGTATCATATCTCTGCTCCCAGACTAACAGGATTGACAGTCATGTCTTCACCCGAGAACAAACAAACAAGTGGAGAGGGGAAAATAACAACAAATACATTTAAATATCTATTTGATGGATAAAGTGCTTCCGGTGTTATCTATAATTCATTAGTTTTATTTCATTGTGGCTTCCTGCCTGCCTACTCCTCTCTTTTTAGGCTCTTTGTCTGTGTCTGTGTGTGTGTGTGTGTGTGTTTCATCGTGCCCACTCTCCTGTCAGACTGTCCTTGTAAACGAGGAGTATTATCTTAACAGGCCCCAAATTTTGAATTAATACGCTTCCGTAATGAATTCCCAAACAAAGGGGCCAAAGGAAGTTAACACATTCCAAGGCTATGATATGAGTCACTCCTCCTACCCTGACAGGAAATCATTGGAGGATGAGAAACAACTGCTTTTTGCATCCTGTCACCGATACATCAGTTTTAGTGTTTTATGTTATATCAGACATAAAACACACTCAACATTTGGCTGAATATTGGAGCAGCAATGTTTTGAGAGGGTGTCTGTGTGATGTGGTGTAGGTTAGTTGTGTAGGCGTGGGCTTGAGACAGAAATGTCTCTAATTTTGTGAGGGCCAGATACAAGTTGTTGTCAAAATGTCATTCTTAAGCTCATTCAATCCAGACTGGAGTACGAGTAGGACTTGAGGGATTAAGTCGTTGAGTCGGGCATGTACCTCTTTCTCTCTGTCTCTCTCTGTGAGTCTGAAGGCATGTTCCTCCACACTGGGATGGGTATTATCTCTGTTGCTACAGCTTCTAATAAGGAACACTGAACCGATCAATACCTAGTCAATATCACCCTGCTCACCTGCAGGGCCCTCCCTCCACCCTGATTTATTATTATAGTATAGTCTGCTGACACAACATGGGTTTTGTTTCCTTTCGAACAAATCAATTCCTATTTTAGTTTTCAGTTTTGCTTCGTTGCATAAAATAAAACAATGTTAACTTTTGTTTTATGCAGTTTGATTTTCGATATAATGTATTATAATGCATCATAGCTGTCTGTATTAGCTGAGAATCAAAGCTTTCAGTGCCTTAGAGGTTTCCACAGCCTTGGTCTCATCAGTCTCCCTCATGACTTTCTCTTAACAGCCATAAATCTCAGAGCCCAGAATCAAATCAAGTGGAGCCGGCAGAGAGACATTAACATTTACGTTAAAAAGTCTGCCACCAGAGACTAAATAGACGCATATATGATTATTACTGCCAGAGGCAAGGACATTTTTAGTGGAAAACCTCAGTGTTTTTGTAGCCTTGTAACTAAAACGTTTTTATTTAACATGCCCTGTCTACAGGGATATTACATTGAAGCAAAACAACACATGCACAGAATGTTAACAGGTTTAGAAAGCGGGAAAAGGCGTCCTGGGGTCAGAGTAAACACAGCTCAGTTGTCCCTAAAACAGGGCTTATTAACAATCAATTAACTAGTCAGAAACCTACTTTTGGAATGAGCTGGTTGGTGCATGGTGCTCAGTGGAATGTGCTGTATAACACTCCATTAGTGCTTTACTTTTGATTACTAGGATATGCCAACGCTGGCACACCCTGTTGCCCTGCCATCCATACAACTGCAGGTCTTTAAACTTTTAATGTTGCCACCGCCTCATCTCTCCCTCCCTCTCTCTCTCTCTCTCTCTCTCTCTTAACATTCTGCAGTGTTTGTGCGCCTCCAGCACTGCAAACACGCTTAGAATAATATCTGTGTGTATTTCCTCTTTATATGATGTTCAATAAAGCAGATTGGTGCTGAGCCATAAAACAGAGGATTTCTGGAACATGGAGATTGTTTTGCACATAATTGCTCAGACTCAATTTTAAGAACTGCTAAGTCTTCCTGTATCCGTTTTGTTTATGCCTCTATCTGTTTCAGCAGTATATACGCATACAGAGAGATACGTGTGTGTGTGTGTTTGGTTTTACTATCCTTGTTGAGACCAGAAGTTCTCACAAGGATAGTAAAACAAAGACAAGTCTGAAAAGTGGGGACATTTCGCCAGTCCCCACAAGGTATGTACGCATATGAGAATGAATGAAAGGTTGCTAGCTTGAAAGTGTACAGTATATTATCCAGGTGAAAGCTATGATCGCTTATTGATGTCATCTGTTAAATCCACTTCAATTAGTGTAGCTGAAGGGGAGGAGACGGGTTAAAGAAAAAAGGCAATTGATACATGGACTGTGTTTGTGTGCTGTTCAGAGGGTTAATGGGAGGGGGAGGGGAGGGAGAGAGAAAATGAAGGGGGCTCTACTTTAAAACTGTTAATTTGTGTGGGTATCTGGGGATGGGAGGAGGGATGTAAACTAAATGACTAGCAGGGAGAGGGAGAGAACTGAAGGGGTGAGGGAGCC
Source organism: Thymallus thymallus (assembly GCA_023634145.1). Taxonomy (NCBI): domain Eukaryota; kingdom Metazoa; phylum Chordata; class Actinopteri; order Salmoniformes; family Salmonidae; genus Thymallus; species Thymallus thymallus. The sequence continues at coordinate 14,480,735 of CM042395.1, read as the reverse complement.
TCAAACATGATCTGTTTCAACACTTGACTTTATGGCCTTTCTGTCTCTCCTCCCCTCTTCTCTTCATGCCCACATCCAACTCTGCCAGAGCTTGTTCTCACAGCATGCATAGTGAACTCTGAAAACGGCTAAAAACAACCACTCCTCATTAATTTACTGCTTATGAATGTCTTATGTATAGGTTATGAATGGATTACCCTTCAAGTAAAGTGTTACCTTAATTTCTTATAATTTTATGAAACTCACAAATCTCCTCAAATCTTTAGACGTTGATTCCTCTGTTAGTTTTATGTCATTTGATTCATTTTTTGTCACTACAGGAATCTGTAGCTATGTTGTATCAATGGAGCCCAGAGACTGTACTGAAATGGACTTTGTTGAAATGGAGAGAAACTACTATACATAAAGCCTGCTATCCTTAGGTAACAGACCTATTTTATCTAACGGTGTGGTCATGCTCCTCACATGAGAGGACTAAAGCCTTCTCTCTGCTCTGGGATATGATGTGATGGGGCAGTGACACCAGTAGCCCTCATTTAACTAGACCTTCCTTCACTACTGGAAAATGGGACTTTTCTAGACCTGGGTTCAAATACATCAGCTAGATTAAGCTGGCTTGCCACAATTAACCAATAGAACAGTTGCAAAAGTGCAAACCCCACCCATCAGGCAGGCTAAAGCTAATGCTCAGAGTATTTAAAAAAAGATTCCAAATAGTATTTGAATGCAGTTTTGCATTCCACTACCGAAAAATGTTATTTTCAAACCATGGCAACAGGCTTGCTCTAGATAGATAGATAGATAGGTACTTTATTGATCCCCGTGGTGAAATTACTTTATCAAGTAGCTAAGAAAAACACAGGGCAGGTGCAAAACATAGTGCGGCAGTATGAAAAAGTATAAAAATACACAAAGTCTGGAGTGCAAAAAGCTATAGAAACGCATTGCATTGTATGACTGAATATATACACTATACATTGTTATAGTGTTAGGTGATAAATTATACAATTATTGCACGTTGATATAAATATCAAGGTTAACTATACAGGTCGATGGCAGAGAAAGATACTTAAATAGCTAAATAAACGTATGATATAAGTGAGGGTAATAATAGTTTACTTAATATATAGTCTGGTTAAATGTACAGGTAAATTAATATTTGCATGGTTATATTAATTGTACAGGTAAATGACAGGAAGAGATACTTAAATAGCTAAATGTGCTCATGATATAATTTAGAGTAATAATACAAATTCCCTTAAAATACAGTCCTTAGAACAGGGTAAATTACAGATAAATGCACATATTGCACATTCGATGTACTAAATGCAATGAAAAAAAAGATACTACTGACAGGATACTAGTATACAATCCTGACTGAATGACTACGCAAGTTCAGTCCAAGAATTACTTACAATATTGCACGTGATATGATATAACAACTGTACATGAATATGTACATACAGTCCTGAATGAATAAATCCTGAGTGAATGAGTGATTACAGACCAGAGAGTTACTCACGGATGGATACCTAATTGTTAAACTAGGTCCTAATACCCCAACAGTTCCAGGTTGCCGACGGCATGGCACCCCGGTGATGCGTAGAATAGTCTAATAGCCGTCGGCAGGAAGGACCTCCTGTAGTGCTCTCTGGCACACCGTGGTGGGATCAGTCTGTGACTGAAGGTGCTCCTCTGCGTCATAACCATGGTATGCAGAGGTTGGGTGACGTTGTCCATGATGGCCAGCAGTTTGGCCAGGATCCTTCTCTCCACCACCTCCTCTAGAGTGTCAAGGTTAATCCCCATAACAGAGCTAGCCTTCCTGATCAGCTTATTTACCCGAGAAGCATCACCAGCCATTATGTTGGCGCCCCAGCACACCGCTGCAAAAAAAGACACAGACCACCACAGACTGGTAGAAAGTATGCAGTAGTTTACTGCACACGTTGAAGGACCTGAGCCTCCTCAGAAAGTAGAGTCGGCTCTGGCCCTTTTTGTACAGAGCCCCGGTGTTACCAGCCCATTCCAGCCTGTTGTCCATATGGATTCCCAGGAACTTGTATGACCCAACCCTTTCCACATCCATCCCCTGTATAGGGACTGCAGTCGGTTGGGCCTTGGTTCTCCTGAAGGCGACCACCATCTCCTTTGTTTTGCTGATGTTGAGCTGAAGGTGGTTCTGCTCACACCACACACTCATTGATTGTGCTTCTGTATGCCTCCTCCTGCCCCCCCCTGATGCACCCTACAATTGCGGAGTCATCCGAGAACTTCTGTAGTTGGCATGTTTCAGAGTTATATCTGAATTCTGAGTTGTAGAGGGTGAACAGGAAGGGGGACATGCCCGTTCCCTGGGGGGTCCCTGTGTTGCTCACTGCCCTTTCTGACACACAGAATCAGTCCAGAGGTAGGGGGAAGGGAGGTGTTGCAGAACAGTCCATAGGGAGCGGGGAGGGGGTCGCTGATTGTCTCAACGGAGGTGTTGTGTGCAAAGGGGGTGGTGGTACAGCCTTGAGGGTGTGTGCCCCAGAGAGCTAAGGGGAGGTGGACAGAGCTAATATCGTACCTGTTAAAAAATTGTTTTAGCTCATTGGCTCTGTCCTGGGTCCCTTCCTTCTGCCCACAGTTTGACTTTTTGATGCCAATGATATTTCTCATACCCTTCCACACCTCTCTCACCTGGCTCTGCCTCAGCTTGTCCTCCATCTTCTCCTTATACCCTCTCTACCCCTCAGCAAATCGCAACTTCAATTTGCCCTCTCTACGCATTTGAATTTGTCCTTGTCCCTCTCCTTGAACTCCCTCTTCTTCTCATTCAGCAGGGCCTTCAGGTCGCTGGTGACCCAGGGTTTATTATTTGGAAAACAGTGTACCTTCCTGGTGGGTACAGTGTTGTCTACACAAAAATTGATATAATCTGTTATGCAGTCAGTAAGTCCATCAATGTCCTCCCCATGAGCCTCACAGAGCACATCCTAGTCTGTTGTCTCAAAGCAGTCCTATAGGGCCTCATTCGCCTCCGGGGACCATCTGCTAATGGTCGCTGGCTGCTGTTGGACCATAGGCCTGCGGAGTGGGGTGAGGTGGACAAGGTTGTGATCTGATCTACCGAGGGGAGGGAGTGCAGTGGAGTTGTATGCATCCTTCACATTAGCATATAACAAGTCCAGAGTTGTATTATTCCTGGTTGGGCACTTCACAAACTGTTTGAACGTGGGCAGCGTTGTAGAGAGAGATGCATGGTTAAAAAATGGCATAAAAAAGGCACTCGCGAAAACAGAGTGGATGACGTCACACGCTGTGATTGCATCAGTGGAGGGCGGGATGTAAACAATAACAGCAATAGCCACCGTGAATTCCCTCTGCAAATAGTACGATCTGGGCTACAAAACTTCAATCCCTCCCTGTGTCCACGGCGTCACCTTTTCAACTCATCCGGAATATCAAACTTTTCCCTGGGGTGCAGCAGCGCTGAGTGTGCTAAATCCAGTAGACTCACGTGAACGTTCGGCGCTGCTAAGCATAAGAAAAAGTGCCTCAGTGATAAAAAGGACCGCTAAAACCTTGGTAAAACAGTAGTACTCCATAATCCCGAACTATATAGTTCAACTGTTAAAAAGAAAAACTCACGAAAAACATACTAAAACAACAATCAACACACAAACATAGGAGCTGCTTAACAGGTGACCATACAGGGCGGCGCCAACATTATGTAGTACATTTTTAATCTACAGACTCTTACTGTAGGTTTGACAAGAATGTTTGATTTAATTTCACAAGGAAAGTGATGAGTCAGCCTTCATCAGTGTTGTTAATGGATCCTATTGCTGTGTCTCTATGTTGATTGGCTGATGCGGTCTGCTTGATGAATGGATTGGCTACTGGGACATCCATAACAGGCTGGTACTCCGATACAGTACACCCATAGCAGGTAATGATAGATACAACATTACATCCATGGCAGGCCAGGGTGCCAGATACACTCACTGTGCCAAATATCTATTTTGTTTGCGGCACTTTGGTTGTTGTCATATAATGCTGTAATTCAAACGTGTTATATTTTATATATTTATTTGTGAGCCTTATTTTGCTGCTATAGTTTAAACTTGAAAGTTTTCCATGTTTACATTTTTGGTATTTTATATACCAATATTTGTCAGGCCTGTATTCATTTGTTTGCTGCTACAATTCAAACAGTTCTACTGTTAGTATTATATGTTTGGTTTTTATATTTTTTACCATATTCACATTTTAGGCCTATATTTATTTTGTTTGCAACTGTAGTTGAAGTGTTTTCTATTTATCTTTTTAGATTTGATACATTCATATTTTTTATTTTGTTACATGCTTAATTGAAAATTTGCACAAAGGTTCTATATAAAAGGATAAATAATCTAATATGAGTAAGTACCTTTTATTCAAAATGTAATAAGAAATAGGCCTTTTCATGTGGTTATTTTATATAAACTATTTATTCATTGAATTTACAGAAAATGTGCTATATCATGATATGTATCATTTTCGGGATATGAAATTACCTATATCGGGATATGAGATTTTGGTCATATTGCCCAGCCCTACTGTGATCCATCACAGTATGAATTCAAAGACTAAATCATGGACACTTACAGTTGTGGCTGCTTTGCGTGATGTATTGTTGTCTTTACCTTCTTGCCCTTTGTGCTGTTGTCTGGGCCCAATAATGTTTGTACCCTGTTTTGTGCTGCTACTATGTTGTGTTTCTGCCATGTTGTGTTGCTACCATGCTGTGTTGTCATGTGTTGCTGCCATGCTATGTTGTTGTCTTAGGTCTCTCTTTAGGTAGTGTTGTGTTGTCTCCCATGTCGTGATATGTTTTTTGTCCTATATTTGTATTTAATTTATTTATATTTTTAATCCCCCGTCCCCGCAGGGGGAGTTTTGGTAGGCCGTCATTGTAAATATGATTTTGTTCTTAACTAACTTGCCTGGTTAAATAAAAAAAGTACAAATAAAATGAATGTGGTCATAAGGAGGTGAATCGACTGTGAAAATGTACTGTATTTTGTGTGTGTAAGGACGGTTAGACTCTGTTAGAATGCAGACAACTGTTAGTTTGTTTGCCCCCTGCTAACGTTCTGACCCACTGTGTGTGTGTGTGTGTGTGTGTGTGTGTGTGTGTGTGTTTGCGTGCCTGCCTGCATGTGTGTGTGTTTGCCCTCTGTAATGCACCTTTCTCAGCATGACCCAGCAATAACTTAGTTCCTAATGGCTATTGTGTGTCTGTGTGTGTTCATATGGATCCATCCTTTCAATCCTCTGCTCTGCTATAGTCCTAAACACAACCGGCTAACAGTTTACACACTGATTCATCAGCACTTTGTTAATCAATATTTTAGTAGTTGTTTGACTACCTTGCTTTTCAACCAAGGTGCACAAATAGACGAGCAAACGGAAAAAGAGACAAATGTTCAGTCTTTCTTTCTGTCTCTTCTCTCTGAATTGACTGCATTGTAATGGCAATGACCCCAACCCTGGCCTCAACATACCCAGCCAGCTGAAGCTTTGATGGTGTGAATGAAAAGCAATGAAGGTTTAGTAGAGTATGAGTTGTTGTACCGGAATCTTATTTCCAGAGATGTTTGAAATGAAAGAGACGGTACAGGCAGCAACATGCTTCCAGTTAGTGTAGTTATTCCCTCCGTGTGACACACACACACACACACACACACACACACACACACACACACACACACACACACACACACACTGTATAAATGGTGGTATGGTTCTGTTTGAATATATCAGTGTCCTACTACAGGCTTTCTCTGTTTCACACAAATGTTTTACACTCCATTGCCCAGGCTAGCCGGCCATCGTGTGGATGCATTATTCAACACAGCATATTACTGAGAGCGGTGTGTGTGTGTGTGCCCTAGGTCGCCATTCAGTAGAACCAACACGACATGTGCAGCGCCTCCTCGGTTTTATTCTCTTCTGTTCCCTCCATCCAATTTGGCAATGACAAGGAGTGGATTGTTAGCTAATGAGACTGGTACTTAGGCTAGCAACAGTCCACCACATGATTAATATTCACCCTGAGGTTCTGAAGTGCTGAACCTTCCTGCTCTCTTTAATCTGGAATGAATGAATGGCCAGGAGCCTCTAGGTCCGGAGAGAGGCTAGGGTGTGTCCCAAATGGCACCTTATTCCCTTTTATAGTGCACTACTTTTGACCAGGGAATAGGGAAGAAGTGCAATGTAAAGGAAGTAGGGTGCCATTTGGGACACACACATAAGAAGGTTCAGCTTAGCTCTCCTCAGCTCTTTGAGGCATATTTCACATGTAATTGGCTCTGTGAGGAGGACACCTGAGAGGCAGACCTGGGGTTGTGAGAGAGGCTCATTTTACCATTTATATTATATAGACACCCTTCTTCCATCTCCTTCTTCCTGCTTCGGACTAAAGTTTTAATTTCCCAATGTTCACGCCGGTAGTTTACTTTACTCTCCATAAATCCTATTAACCCACCAGGTCCTGGGCTCAGAGAATGGAGATGTGTGTGTGTGTTTTGTTCGTGGCTTAGGCTCAGCCAGGCCCTCTGGTGAGGCTGTTTACTGCATTTAGAGATTGGACTGTCAAACTGGAGATGGAAGACTGTAATGTGTTTGGTAACAGAGCTGTTTCCCACCTGTTTAATTTTTGTCTCCATATCAGAATCCCCTTTATATGATAACTTCCTCCACTGCCAAATTACACTGTGCTACTCTATCTCCCCTGACAGGCTAGTACATGATCTGCTGAAATGGAATCATCTTGTATCTCATTATACTGTTTTTCAAGGTACTTTCTAATAGCACAATCCTGTGCAGTGTTAGTGTGAACCATAGGGGGTCATGATAAGGACTGGCTAGAGACTAAAATGGTTACAGTGGGGAGAACAAGTATTTGATACACTGCCGATTTTGCAGGTTTTCCTACTTACAAAGCATGTAGAGGTCTGTAATTTTTATCATAGGTACACTTCAACTGTGAGAGACGGAATCTAAAACAAAAATCCATAAAATCACATTGTATGATTTTTAAATAATTAATTTGCATTTTATTGCATGACATAAGTATTTGATCACCTACCAACCAGTAAGAATTCCGGCTCTCACAGACCTGTTAGTTTTTCTTTAAGAAGCCCTCCTGTTCTCCACTCATTACCTGTATTAACTGCACCTGTTTGAACTCGTTACCTGTATAAAAGACACCTGTCCACACACTCAATCAAACAGACTCCAACCTCTCCACAATGGCCAAGACCAGAGAGCTGTGTAAGGACATCAGGGATAAAATTGTAGACCTGCACAAGGATGGGATGGGCTACAGGACAATAGGCAAGCAGCTTGGTGAGAAGGCAACAACTGTTGGCGCAATTATTAGAAAATGGAAGAAGTTCAAGATGACGGTCAATCTCCCTCGGTCTGGGGCACCATGCAAGATCTCACCTCGTGGGGCTTCAATGATCATGAGGAAGGTGAGGGATCAGCCCAGAACTACACGGCAGGACCTGGTCAATGACCTGAAGAGAGCTGGGACCACAGTCTCAAAGAAAACCATTAGTAACACACTACGCCGTCATGGATTAAAATCCTGCAGTGCACGCAAGGTCCCCCTGCTCAAGCCAGCGCATGTTCAGGCCCGTCTGAAGTTTGCCAATGACCATCTGTATGATCCAGAGGAGGAATGGGAGAAGGTCATGTGGTCTGATGAGACAAAAATAGAGCTTTTTGGTCTAAACTCCACTCGCCGTGTTTGGAGGAAGAAGAAGGATGAGTACAACCCCAAGAACACCAACCCAACCGTGAAGCATGGAGGTGGAAACATAATTCTTTGGGGATGCTTTTCTGCAAAGGGGACAGGACGACTGCACCGTATTGAGGGGAGGATGGATGGGGCCATGTATCGCGAGATCTTGGCCAACAGCCTCCTTCCCTCAGTAAGAGCATTGAAGATGGGTCATGGCTGGGTCTTCCAGCATGACAACGACCCGAAACACACAGCCAGGGAAACTAAGGAGTGACTCCGTAAGAAGCATCTCAAGGTCCTGGAGTGGCCTAGCCAATCTCCAGGCCTGAACCCAATAGAAAATCTTTGGAGGGAGCTGAAAGTCCGTATTGCCCAGCGACAGCCCCGAAACGTGAAGGATCTGGATGGAGGAGTGGGCCAAAATCCCTGCTGCAGTGTGTGCAAACCTGGTCAAGAACTACAGGAAACGTATGATCTCTGTAATTGCAAACAAAGGTTTCTGTACCAAATATTAAGTTCTGCTTTTCTGATGTATCAAATACTTATGTCATGCAATAAAATGCAAATGAATTACTTAAAAATCATACAATGTGATTTTCTGGATTTTTGTTTTATATTCCGCCACTCACAGTTGAAGAGTACCTATGATAAAAATTACAGACTTCTACATGCTTTGTAAGTGGGAAAACCTGCAAAATCGGCAGTGTATCAAATACTTGTTCTCCTCACTGTACTTTTGGCCATTTGAAAGGAATAGAAAGATGATTGAAAACCATAAGAATGCATAAAATACAAATAATCATGTAGCACGTCAGTGTTTCCGCTATATTCAATTGTTGCCACTGCTGGAAAAAAAAATATTTCTGCCGAGACGCGCTTTTAAATTGATAGTCGTTGGCTCAATGACTGGAAGTCTATGGGAACACCTAGCATGTCATTGTGCTAACGTTAGTAGCAATCTAGCCCCTCCCACCCCCCACTACCCTTGCCACCACTGCTGAAGAAAGTCCTAGGGGAAAAACACTGCACATGCTTTGCTTAATCATCTCTAACTCTTCTAATAGTAATATAATCCGGTCATCATTAGAGTATGAACTTGGTTGCCTCTCTTTCTGTGAACTGAACTGACGCTGAACCCTGAAACGGATCCTTTACATCTTCCTGAGCAGCTCTCACCGACAACACTTTAATGTAATTGTTTTATAGCTGCCTCAAGTCTACTTTCTTCATGGGCTAATGGAATACGAAACGGAAGTTACATATTTGCTGGGTGGTTCGAGCCCTGAATGCTGATTGGCTGACAGCCGTGGTATATCAGACCGTATACTATGGGTATGAGAAAACATTTCCATGGGTATGCCAGGCACTCAGCGTTGCGTCGTGCATCAGAACAGCCCTTAGCCGTGGTTTATTGGCTATATACCACACATCTTCGGCCCTTTATTGCTTAAGTAAGGTTTTTTCTTATTTGAATGAACAGTTAGAGAGAGGATGACAGTGGGGAAAGATAGATATTATGTCAAAGGTCAATAGGCCGGATTCAAACATACTGTAAGCTGACACCATAGACCAACCTAGGCCACACATACCTGAACTCATATTTGTCTGTGTGTTCCATGTACATTTATAACCACATTTTGCGCAGACATGTAATGCATCAGTTTCTGCTGTTCTGAGATTCACTCTGATGTATTGTTCTCCTCAGAGTTCCAGTGGGTCCAGGGAGAAGTGTGTGAGGTCCAGCTCATGGTCTACAACCCCATGCCCTTTGAACTCCGAGTGGAGCACATGGTGAGTGAAGCATTACTTCTGGATGCTACAACATGCCACAACTTAGTAAAAGTCCCAGAGAAGATGTTGTCTCGGGGTGAAATAAACTTCCCTCATCACATTACATTAGAGGCAAGCCATTCAACTGTGATAATGTCTTGTAGTTATCTTTGATGACCTCATTAAAGTCAAACTAAAAGCCCTGTTCTGATACTTTAATGCAGTAATGATGGTACAGGACGGGGCCAGAACAAACCGAGCCATCTTTCTCCCCTGACACTAAGCGTTCTGGAACAATGTAGGCTGCGTGAACCCATGTGGTGCTATTACAGCTTATAGTTCTTATGCTAGCTATCCACACTGTCAGTGTAGAGCGCATCTCTAATACGGTAAGTGAAAGGAAATACCCATTCACTCGCCTGTCCGTGTTGGTCAACTCGTAAAAAGGCCCAACACCATGAGAAAGGGAGACAAATTTAACATGTAACTTTTTGGGTGACTCAACCGAATTCACATAGAAATGTGTGTTATAGAGCTGTCATTCTCATTAAAAGCAAGTCTAAGAAGCGGTAGAACTGTTCTATGCTATGCTTCCCATTCTTAAGTTTTGTTTTTGCTTCTTTTACTTTCAGTTTTGTACACCAGCTTCAAACAGCTGAAAATACAATATTTCTGCTTATGGAAAATATATTTTACACCGGTTTAGATGCTACAATGATTCTCTACACTTTACTTGCTTGAAATTAAGTGAACTATTAGATTTTTAGCAACGAGGAATATATATATATATATTTTTTAACTAGGCAAGTCTGTTAAGAACAAATTCTTATTTACAATGACGGCCTACACTGGCCAAACTCAGACGACGCTGGGCCAATTGTGCGGCGCCCTATGGGACTCCCAATCACTGCCGGTTGAGATACAGCCTGGATTCGAACCAGGTTGTCTGTTGTGACGCCTCTAGCACTGTCTTAGACCACTGCACCACTTGGGAGCCCCTAAATGAAATGGCGGAGCAATTTCTGCATAGTGTATCTTTAATAGCTGCTTAATGACAGCAGCCTTTTAAGTCCTCAGCAATTTCATCAATAACCTTTTTAAAGGACCTTACAGCTATACCACCCTCTTCTCCATCGCAATCTATCACTCCATTTGTGTTGTTTATTTTTCTTATTCTCTCTCGGTCTCTCTCTCTCTCTCTCTCTCTCTCTCTTTCTCTTTCTCTCTCCTGCTCTCTTTCTCTCTCTGTCTCTCTCTCTCATGGATGCTTGCACTCACAGTCACAGATGCTTGCACTCAGTCACACACACTTTAATTGTCTTTTTTGATATCTCTTTCTGGTTCAAGCTCTCTCAGGATTAGGGTTGGAAACTTGCCGGTAAATTTCTGGAATCTTTCCTGAAATGTTCCATGGGAAGTTAAGCCTGGGAATTTGGGGAATTTTGCTTAAATTCATTAAAAAAATTAGCTTATAACGATGAACCTTTTTTGTGGCATACACATAATGCAATTCTAGGTATTGTGGCATATTTTGGTTAAACTATCCCCAATTCAATGTAATTGCAACCCTCTGCATGCACAGTTCTTTCTTCCGTCACATGTACAGCTGATTCTCAAGATCTTGCACACTAATGAGATGCTATTGAGCCCACACTACTACACTGTCTGAGCCAAGGACTACATGCTTTCGAGTTTTGATTACAATACTGGGTGGGGTGAATATATTTTATATGACACATTATTTTTTGTTAACTAGTAAATAGTAGCCTACAGCAAAGTGTGTTTAAATCATTTCTAACTTGTTAACAATTTCTGCTAGTTAGTTTTTGCTACCGTGTGGGTTTTAGCTTGCTTGAGCCTGCTAACAGTTGTTTCCGTACGGTTAATTTTAAAACATTTATCTAACACACATCTTTAGCTGTGTACATGTGCAAATACTGTGCCAAATCATATGTGAAGAATGCAACAAAGATGCAGAATCATCTGGCCAAGTGCACAAAGTTCCCTCAGCTCTCACAACAAGCAACCTCTGACAAAAGTCCCTCTACTTCTATTCGAGGTGAAAATGATGAATCAGACATCTTATCGATAGCAACAGCTCATGTTTTTTTTGACTCAATGGAGGAACGTAGTCAGAGAAATGCTGATGAATGTCTTGCACGAGCTGTGTATGCAACTGGTTCACATCTGATGCTTACAGGCAATGTGTATTGGAAGAGATTTCTGAATGTTCTTCGCCAAGCATACACCCCTCCAACCAGACATGCTTTATCTACTAATTTGCTGGATGCAGAGTTCAACAGAGTTAAAGTGAAGGTCAAGCAAATCATAGAGAAAGCAGACTGTATTGCAATCATCTCTGATGGGTGGTTGAATGTCCGTGGTCAAGGAATAATTGACTACATAATCTCCACCCCTCAACCAGTATTCTACAAGAGCAAAGACACACCGGTCTCTACATTGCAGATGAGCTGAAGGCAGTCATCAATGACCTTGGACCACAGAAGGTATTTGCACTGGTGACAGACAATGCTGCGAACATGAAAGCTGCTTGGTCTAAAGTGGAGGAGTCCTACCCTCACATCACACCCATTGGCTGTGCTGCTCATGCATTGAATCTGCTCCTCAAGGACATCATGGCACTGAAAACAATGGATACACTCTACAAGAGAGCCAAGGAAATGTTAGGTATGTGAAGGGTCAAGTTATAGCAGCAATCTACCTCATCAAGCAAAGTGTGAAGAATACGAGTACCACATTGAAGCTGCCCAGCAACACCTGTTGGGGTGGTGTTGTCATCATGTTTGACAGTCTCCTGGAGGGGAGTCTCTCCAAGAAATGACCATATTACAGTCTGCCGATATGGTCAGCCCCATCAAGAGGATCCTCCTGGATGATGTATTTTGGGAGAGACTGGTAAGCAGCCTGAAACTCCTGAAAACTATAGCAGTAGCCATTGCATGGATTGAGGGAGACAATGCCATCCTGTCTGATGTTCAGACTCTGCTTGCAGATGTAAGAGAAGAAATCCATGCTGCCCTGCTCACTTCACTGTTGCTCCAAGCAGAGGAAACTGCAGTTCTGAAATACATCAAAAAGTGTGAAGACTTCTGCCTGAAGCCCATACACGCTGCAGCGTACATGCTGGACCCCAAGTATGCTGACAAGAGCATCCTGTCTGGTGCAGAGATCATCAAGGCCTGTGGCGTCATCACTACTGTGTCTCGCCACCTTGGCCTGGATGAGGGCAAGGTTCTTGGAAGTCTGGTGAAGTACACTCCCAAGCAAGGGCTTTGGGATGGAGATGCAATATGGCAGTCGTGCCAACATACTGTATCTCATCAGCCACCTGGTGGAAGGGACTTTGTGGATCTGAGGCTCTTTCCCCTGTTGCCTCCATTTTCCAAATTCCACCAACATCAGCCACCTCAAACGTTTTTGGGATGGATCATTGAGGATCATTCAATATTCCCTTTCTTTTGTTGTGGAGTGAAATCTCATGTGAAGAGTCAACTCATTTAATTAAAGGTCACTTTGTAACTAAATTGTTTTTTTTATTTCTATTGGAAGGATTTAATCATTTGCAATTATGTCTACTTATGATAAGGTAAAAGGTTTATGTTTCTGTCTTCATATGATATGGTAAATAAAGTTGAAGTCAGAAGTTTACATACACCTTAGCCAAATACATTTAAACTCAGTTTTTCACAATTTCTGACATTTAATCCTAGTAAAAATTCCTGTTTTAAGTCAGTTAGGATCACCACTTTTATTTTAAGAATGTGAAATGTCAGAATAACAGAACTGATGTAACTGAGTCAGGTTTGTAGGCCTCCTTGCTCGCACACGCTGTTTCAGTGCTTGCCCACAAATGTTCTATAGGATTGAGGTCAGAGCTTTGTGATGGCCACTCCAGCATCTTGACTTTGTTGTCCTTAAGCCATTTTGCCACAACTTTGGAAGTATGCTTGGGGTCATTGTCCATTTGGAAGACCCATTTGCGACCAAGCTTGAACTTCCTGACTGATGTCTTGAGATGTTGCTTCAATATATCGACATCATTTTCCTTCATCATGATGCCATCTATTTTGTGAAGTGCACCAGTCCCTCCTGCAGCAAAGCACCACCACAACATGATGCTGCCACCCCTGTGCTTCACGGTTGGGATGGTGTTCTTCGGCTTGCAAGGATCCCCCTTTTTCCTCCAAACATAACGATGGTCATTATGGCTAAACAGTTCTATTTTTGTTTCATCAGACGACAGGACATTTCTCCAAAAAGTACGATCTTTGTCCCCATGTGCTGTTGCAAACCGTAGTCTGGCTTTTTTATTGGCGGTTTTGGAGCAGTGGCTTCTTCCTTGCCGAGTGGCCTTTCAGGTTATGTCGATATAGGACTCATTTTACTGTGGATATAGATACTTTTGTACCTGTTTCCTCCAGCATCTTCACAAGGTCTTTTGCTGTTGTTCTGGGATTGATTTACACTTTTCACACCAAAGTACGTTCATCTCTAGGAGACAGAATGCATCTCCTTCCTGAGCAGTATGACGACTGCGTGGTCCCATGGTGTTTATACTTGCGTACTATTGGATGTACAGATGAACGTGGTACCTTTAGGCATTTGGAAATTGCTCCCAAGGATGAACCAGGCTTGTGGAGGTCTACAATAATTTTTCTGAGGTCTTGGCTGATTTCTTTTGATTTTCCCATGATGTTGAGCAAAGAGGCACTGGTACACCTCCAATTGACTCAAATGATGTCAATTAGCCTATCAGAAGCTTCTAAAGCCATGACATCATTTTCTGGAATTTTCCAAGCTGTTTAAAGGCACAGTCAACTTAGTGTATGTTAACTTCTGACCCACTGGAATTTTGATATAGTGAGTTATAAGTGAAATAATCTTTATGTAAACAATTGTTGGAAGAATTACTTGTGTCTTGCTCAAAGTAGATGTCCTAACCGACTTGCCAAAACTATAGTTACAGTCACTGATGGAAGTGTTTCTTTACAGATTCACTGATGTGGCACAGATCTGCCTCTGTCTGTCTGTCAACACACACACTCACACTCAGACTCACACACACACACAGCCTTATTGTACCTTCACAAGGCACTGCTCGCTGTGTGCCGTCAGCTGAAACTGATGCAGCCCTTAATTGGACACTAGAGCGCAAATGGCCATGGAAGGGCATGTGTGTGTAATGCCTTGACTGTGCACAATGACAGGAGCCCTAGGGCCTGTCATGTCCGAGGTGTTGCTGTATGTACCTGGATGGGTCTGGGTAATTATCAACCTCTAGCATGTCGGAACAGAATTAATAATTTGTGTGTGTTTGTGTTTATAACGCGTGTTTTGAAGCGGCAGGAGAGTGTAAAGTCAAACGGCGATGAGGGATTATTTTCTTTGCTGTTGATGGGGTCCTAAAACTGTCACTTAGCCAGCGAAGAGACACACACACACACACACATACTCACATCATTAGCCACTGACTCCCCACCTGCGGATGGATAGATGGAAGCACAGATGGAGACAGAGACCCCCTCCTGTTCTACTTCCATGGCAGCTGGCAGCCTTAGGTGTTAGGTGGTACAGTACAGGTGTCATGCAGGGTGACTCGGCATAAACACAAACTATGGTGTTCATCATGACCTGACCTGGGTTCACACAGTATGTTTTCTTTTCAGTACTTTAGCTGCATTTGATTGAGCATTCCTGGCACAATGGAATCAACGGAATATCAACTCACCACCCAGGGCTTTTACTTGCCACATATAGTTAAATGCACTTTAAAGGAACAAAGGGTACATATTGAAGATGCACATGCTCATCCCCATAATATTTTTGTGTCTATTTCCTAAGGATAAAGCTAAGAACATTAACAACGCTATAGTTAAGAACACTATACAATATGGAAGAAAATGAAACATATTCTACAAGAACGAATATCACTCTCTAAACACACAACTCTATGGAACAATCCTAGGATAGCTTTTCGAATTCACAGATAAATGGGTCTACATGGAAAACTAAAGGCATAGAAAAACCATAAATGATTTGGTAATCCAAAATACATTGATTTCCATGACAGAATAACATTTTTGACTGACCAATGTAGTGGGGACAGCAGACTGGGATAGGGAGAGATTGAATATGTCCGTAAACACTCAGTGCACAGACCAGCTGGCTGGTGTGTTTACAGATATATTCAATCTCTCCCTATCCCAGTCTGCTTTTCCCACCATTGTTCCTGTACCCAAGAAAGCAAAGGTAACTTAACTAAAAGACTATCATCGCCCCGTAGCACTCACTTTTGTCATCATGAAGTGCTTTAAGAGGCTAGATAAGGATCATATCACCTCCACCTTAACTGGCACCGTTCAATTTGCATACCGCCTAGGGTTGCACATTTTGGGGAATATTCAGAAGTGGAAACTTGCCGTGGGAATTAACGGGAATATATAGGAATTAAAGGGAATACATGGGAATTAACGGAAATATATGCAAATTAATATTAATACCATTTAAACATAGATGTTTTTTGCATTGGATATATTTACCATATAATATGAAGACCGAAACATAAACCTTTTACCTTATCATGAGTAGACATAATTGCAAATGATTAAATCCTTCCAATAGAAATAAAAAAAACGATTTACTTACGAATTGAACTTTAATTATATGAGTTGACTCTTCACATGAGATGATTTCACTGAACAACAAAAGAAAGTGAATATTGAATGATCCCCAATGATCCATCACATCTCCCCAAAAATGTTTTCAATATACATCTGTAAAATTATATTCTAGAAACTAAAGCTTTGGTTGTCTTCTCCCTGGACCCCCCCAATTTCCACCTCTTGAACATCAGATTCGGAGACCTCATCTTCACTGTCACTTTCCAACCTTGTTGAGGATGGCTCGTTGTCAGGCTCGAAAAGCCTAAAATTTGCCCGGATGGCCACCAATTTTTCAACCCTTGTATTGGTCAGCCTGTTGCGTGCTTTGGTGTGTGTGTTACCAAACAAGGACCAGTTGCGCTCTGAGGTGGCTGATGTTGGTGGAATTTGGAAAATGGAGGCAACAGGGGAAAGAGCCTCAGATCCACAAAGTCCCTTCCACCAGGTGGCTGATGAGATACAGTATGTTGGCACGACTGCCATATTGCATCTCCATCAAAAGCCCTTGCTTGGGAGTGTACTTCACCAGACTGCCAAGAACCTTGCCCTCATCCAGGCCAAGGTGGCGAGACACGGTAGTGATGACACCATAGGCCTTGTTGATCTCTGCACCAGACAGGATGCTCTTGCCAGCATACTTGGGGTCCAGCATGTACGCTGAGGCTTGTATGGGCTTCAGGCAGAAGTCTTCACACTTTTTGATGTATTTCAGAACTGCAGTTTCCTCTGCTTGGAGCAACAGTGAAGTGAGCAGGGCAGCATGGATTTCTTCTCTTACATCTGCAAGCAGAGTCTGAACATCAGACAGGATGGCATTGTCTCCCTCAATCCATGCAATGGCTACTGCTATAGTTTTCAGGAGTTTCAGGCTGCTTACCACTTTCTCACAAAATACATCATCCAGGAGGATCCTCTTGATGGGGCTGACCATATCGGCAGACTGTTATATGGCCATTTCTTGGAGTGACTCCTTCCCCTCCAGGAGACTGTCAAACATGATGACAATACCACCTCAACGGGTGTTGCTGGGCAGCTACAATGTGATGCTCTTATTCTTTTCACTTTGCTTAATGAGGTAGATTGCTGCTATAACTTGATGACCCTTCACATACCTAACCATTTCCTTGGCTCTCTTGTAGAGTGTATCCATTGTTTTCAGTGCCATGATGTCCTTGAGGAGCAGATTCAATGCATGAGCAGCACAGCCACTGGTGTGATGTGAGGGTAGGACTCCTCCACTTTAGACCAAGCATGTTCACAGCATTGTCTGTCACCAGTGCATATACCTTCTGTGGTCCAAGGTCATTGATGACTGCCTTCAGCTCATCTGCAATGTAGAGACCGGTGTGTTTGTTGTCCCTTGTGTCTGTGCTCTTGTAGA
Organism: Thymallus thymallus; assembly: GCA_023634145.1. Lineage (NCBI taxonomy): Eukaryota > Metazoa > Chordata > Actinopteri > Salmoniformes > Salmonidae > Thymallus > Thymallus thymallus. The sequence continues at coordinate 14,463,124 of CM042395.1, read as the reverse complement.
ATACTGGTTGAGGGGTGGAGATGATGTAGTTAATTATTCCTTACCCACAAACATTCAACCACCCATCAGAGATGATTGCAATACAGTCTGCTTTCTCTATGATTTGCTTGACCTTCTCTTGAACTCTGTTGAACTCTGCATCCAGCAAATGAGTAGATAAAGCATGTCTGGTTGGAGGGGTGTATGCTGGGTGAAGAACATTCAGAAATCTCTTCCAATACACATTTCCTGTGAGTAATTTCTCTGACTACGTTCCTCCATTGAGTCAAAAAAACTTCTGATTCCAGGAGGACCATGAGCTATTGCTATCGATAAGGTGTCTGATTCATCATTTTCACCTCGAATAGAAGTAGAGGGACTTTTGTCAGAGGTTGCTTGTTGTGAGTGCTGAGGGAACTTTATGCATTTGGCTAGATGATTCTGCATCTTTGTTGCATTCTTCACATGATTTGGCACAGTATTTACAAATGTACACAGCTTTTCCTTCAATGTTAGCTGTGTGTGTCTCCACACATCAGATAGTGCCCGTGGCATTTTCCTGTAAAGATTAGAATAAAATTAGTAAAACAAATACAATTCCATGTGCAGATAAATAGTTAAGCAGTTAGATTAAACAACTTCTTTGTAAGATAAATGCTCCTTTGTAAAATGAAACATGTATGGCAACAGGTGAATTAACATTCCTCAGTTAGCAGGCTCAAGCAAGCTAAAACCCACATGGTAGCAAAAACTAACTAGCAGAAATTGTTAACAAGTTAGAAATGATTTAAACACACTTTGCTGTAGGCTACTATTTACAAGTTAACAAAAAATAATGTGTCATATAAAATATATTCACCCCACCCAGTATTGTAATCAAAACTTACCTGAAAGCATGTAGTCCTTGGCTCAGACAGTGTAGTAGTGTGGGCTCAATAGCATCTCATTAGTGTGCAAGATCTTGAGAATCAGCTGTTCAGGTGATGGAAGAGTACACTGCACATGTGATGGAAGAATGCACTGTGCAAGTAGAGGGTTGCAATTCCATTGAATTGGGGATAGTGTAACCAAAATATTCCACAAGACCTATAATTGCCTTGTGTATCCCACAATTCCCCAATTTCCCAGGCTTAACTTCCCATGGAAAATTTCAGGAATAATTCCGAAAAGTTACCGGAAAATGTCCGACCCTTTGCAACCCTAATACCGCCCCAATAGATGATGTCATCAAACTGCACACTGCCATATCCCATCTGGACAAGAGGAATGCCTATGTAAGAATTCTGTTCATTGACTACCGTTCAGCCTTCAACACCATAGTACCCTCCAAGCTCATCATTAGACTCAGGGCCTAGGGTCTGAACCCTGCCCTGTGCAACTGGGTTCTGGACTTCCTGACTGACCGCCCCCAAGTGGTGAAGGTAGGAAACAACACCTCCACTAACACAGGGGATGTGACGACAGCGCCACAGGGGATACTCCTGATATGACGACAGCACCAACCAACTCAACTCAGTCACGTCATATGAGTGTGCAGCTGAACATTGTATTGGAAAAAACGTGGTTTGTTATTTTTTATTAAAACAAAACCGATATTCATTAAATACGAATACAGAACTGTTTTTTGCTTGGATTAGCTTTAACAGCTAGTGCCGCTATTTCTTGTCCCGGAGTCCCGCTTAACAGACGCCTGCTTGACAGAGATGCTAAGTTGCTAGCTATCAAGCTAACGAAGTTGGTATCAGATGAGTTTTGCAATGGAGCCCTCTTTGTCTGGAGAAATAAATGAACGGTTCCAGTGCTGTAGGAGCTGTATCTATTACGCTTTGTTTCGGGACAAACCGTATCACTCGGAGTTCCAATGCGGCAATTGTTTACTTTACTTGGCTTGAGGTGGCCTCCATGATCACTCAGGTCGCCAGCCTACGTAAGAAACTGGGGAAAACGCAGAATGGAATGTTTACATTTTCTACGCCAGTGGCTGGACGGCATTCGCACTTGTTGGATGCATCTCCACCTTGTAGTTTGTTGTTATCCGACTGGCCGGTGTTTCCCAGAGCTCTACCATCTGATGTATGTCCTTCTAACTGCTCTGAATGACTCTGCTGATCCTATAGCTCTTGTATGCATTAATCATGTGCCTATGAACCCAATTTATACTCTTAGCACTGAGCTGGTGTGCCCTAGGAGGAAGTCCACTGTGTGCAGCTCACCCTGCACTAACATAAAGAACATGAACACATCTACTGCTGCTAAGCCTCCAAGTAAAGCAATAAAAACAAGTAAGCATCCCAGAGGGAAAGTGCTCAAAATAGCCCAAGTTAACATATGTAGTTTAAGAAACAAGGTTCATGAAATCAATCATTTGCTACTAACCGATAACATGAATATTCTGACTATCTCTGAAACTCACTTAGATAATACCTTTGATGATACAGTGGTATCAATACAAGGTTATAACATTTACAGAGGGTGGAGGTGTTGCTGTATATATTCAGAACCACATTCCTGTAAATATTAGAGAGGATCTCATGTTAAATACTTTTGAAGTAATATGGCTGCAGGTTCATCTGCCTCACCTAAAGCCCATTCTGGTGGGAAGCTGCTATAGACCACCAAGTGCTAACAGTCAGAATCTAGATAACGTGTGAAATGCTTGATAATGTATGTGATGTCAGTAGAGAGGTTTACTTTCTGGGTGATTTAAATATTGACTGGCTTTTATCAGGCTGCCCATTCAAGAGAAAGCTTCAATATGTAACTAGTGCCTGCAACCTGATTCAGGTTATGAATCAACCTACCAGGGAAGTTACAAACAGTACAGGAATTAAATCATCAACATGTATTGATCATACCTTTACTAATGCTGCAGAGATTTGTTTGAAAGCAGTATCCAAATCCATTGGATGTAGTGATCACAATATAGTAGCCATATCTAGGAAAACCAAAGTTCCAAAGGCTGGGCCTAATATTGTGTATAAGAGGTCATACAGGAAGTTTTGTAGTGATTCCTATGTTATTGATGTAATTAATATTTGTTGGTCCGTGGTGTGTAAAGAGGATCAAACAGACACTGCACTTGATATATTTATGAAATTGCTTATTCCAGTTACTAATAAGCACGCACCCATTAAGAAAATGACTGTAAAAACAGTTAAATCCCTGTGGTTTGATGAGGAATTGAAAACTTGTATGATTGAGAGGGATGAGGCAAAAGGAATGGCAAATAGGTCTGGCTGCACAACCGATTGGCAAACATATTGCAAATTGAGAAATCATGTTACTAAAATGAATAAAAATAAGAAACTATACTATGAAACACAGATAAATTACATAAAGAATGATAGTAAAACGCTTTGGAGCACCTTTAATTAAATTTTGTGGAAAAAGGCAAACTCCATCATTAATTGAGTCAGATTGCTCATTTATCACGAAACCAACTTATATTGCCAACTACTTTAATGATTTTTTTCTATTGACTCTGACCAAATTATGAAAGGCAAGCATTGTAATTTTGCATTACGTAAAGTGAGTGTTGGAAGAGGTGAAAAAAATATTGTTGTCTATAAACAATGACAAGCCACCGGGGTCTTACAACTTGGATGGAAAATTACTGAGAATAATAGTAGATGATATTGCCACTCCTATTTGCCATATTTTTTATTTTAAGCCTACTAGAAAGTGTGTGCCCCCAGGCTTGGAGGGAAGCAAAAGTTATTCCACTACCTAATGACCATATACAATGCTATTTCACAGTAAACAAATTGATAACAAACTTTCAGCATGCTTATAGGGAAGGACACTCAACAAGAAAAGCACTTACACAAATGACTGATGATTGGCTTAGAGACATTGATGATAAAAATATTCTGGAGGCTGATTTGTTAGACTTCAGTGCGGCTTTTTATATTATTGATCATAATCTGCTGCTGGAAAAACGTACGTGTTATGGCTTTACACCCCCTGCTATATTGTTGATAAAGAATTGCCTGTCTAAAAGAACACAGAGGGTGATCTTTAATGGAAGTCTCTCCAACATAATCCAGGTAGAATCAGGAATTCCCCAGGGCAGCTGTCTAGGCCCATTTTACTTTTTCAATCTTTACAAATGACATGCCACTGTCTTTGAATAAAGCCAGAGTGTCTATGTACAGTGGGGAGAACAAGTATTTGATACACTGCCGATTTTGCAGGTTTTCCTACTTACAAAGCATGTAGAGGTCTGTAATTTTTATCATAGGTACTCTTCAACTGTGAGAGACAGAATCTAAAACAAAAATCCAGAAAATCACATTGTATGATTTTTAAGTAATTAATTTGCATTTTATTGCATGACATAAGTATTTGATACATCAGAAAAGCAGAACTTAATATTTGGTACAATTAATATTTGGTGCAATTACAGAGATCATACGTTTCCTGTAGTTCTATACCAGGTTTGCACACACTGCAGCAGGGATTTTGGCCCACTCCTCCATACAGATCCTTCAGGTTTCGGGGCTGTCGCTGGGCAATACGGATTTTCAGCTCCCTCCAAAGATTTTCTATTGGGTTCAGGTCTGGAGACTGGCTAGCCCACTCCAGGACCTTGAGATGCTTCTTACGGAGCCACTCCTTAGTTGCCCTGGCTGTGTGTTTCGGGTCGTTGTCATGCTGGAAGACCCAGCCACGACCCATCTTCAATGCTCTTACTGAGGGAAGGAGGTTGTTGGCCAAGATCTCGCAATACATGGCCCCATACATCCTCCCCTCAATACGGTGCAGTCGTCCTGTCCCCTTTGCAGAAAAGCATCCCCAAAGAATGATGTTTCCACCTCCATGCTTCACGGTTGGGATGGTGTTCTTGGGGTTGTACTCATCCTTCTTCTTCCTCCAAACACGGCGAGTGGAGTTTAGACCAAAAAGCTCTATTTTTGTCTCATCAGACCACATGACCTTCTCCCATTCCTCCTCTGGATCATCCAGATGGTCATTGGCAAACTTCAGACGGGCCTGGACATGCACTGGCTTGAGCAGGGGGACCTTGCGTGCGCTGCAGGATTTTAATCCATGACGGCATAGTGTGTTACTAATGGTTTTCTTTGAGACTGTGGTCCCAGCTCTCTTCAGGTCATTGACCAGGTCCTGCCGTGTAGTTCTGGGCTGATCCCTCACCTTCCTCATGATCATTGATGCCCCACGAGGTGAGATCTTGCATGGTGCCCTAGACCGAGGGAGATTGACCGTCATCTTGAACTTCTTCCATTTTCTAATAATTGCACCAACAGTTGTTGCCTTCTCACCAAGCTGCTTGCCTATTGTCCTGTAGCCCATCCCAGCCTTGTGCAGGTCTACAATTTTATCCCTGATGCCCTTACACAGCTCTCTGGTCTTGGACATTGTGGAGAGGTTGGAGTCTGTTTGATTGAGTGTGTGGACAGGTGTCTTTTATACAGGTAACGAGTTCAAACAGGTGCAGTTAATACAGGTAATGAGTGGAGAACAGGAGGTCTTCTTAAAGAAAAACTAACAGGTCTGTGAGAGCCGGAATTCTTACTGGTTGGTAGGTGATCAAATACTTATGTCATGCAATAAAATGCAAATTAATTATTTAAAAATAATTTTAAAAGATTTTCTGGATTTTTGTTCTAGATTCCGTCTCTCACAGTTGAAGTGTACCTATGATAAAAATTACAGACCTCTACATGCTTTGTAAGTAGGAAAACCTGCAAAATCGGCAGTGTATCAAATACTTGTTCTCCCCACTGTATGTGGATGACTCAACTCTATACATGTAAGCTACTACAGCGACTGAAGTTATTCCTTGCCACCCACTCTGAAACTAACTGCAACTCTTTGCTAAGTGTTGCAGTTAGTTTCAGAGTGGGTGGCAAGGAATAAGTTGGTCCTAAATATCTCTAAAACTAAAAGCATTGTATTTTGGACAAGTCCTTCACTAAACCCTAAACCTTGAGGTGACTAAAATGCTTGGAGTAACCCTGGATTGTAAACTGTCATGGTCAAAACGTATTGATACAACAGTAGCTAAGATGGGTAGAAGTATATCAGTAATAAAGCGCTTCTCTACCTATCAACAAGGCAGGTACTACAGGCTCTGCTTTTGTCGCACCTGGACTACTGTTCAGTCGTCTGGTCAGGTGCCACAAAAAAGGACTTCGGAAATTTGCAATTGGCTCTGAACAGGGCAGCACGGCTGGCCCTTGGATGTACACCGAGAGCTACTATTTTTATTTATTTTTTATTTCACCTTTATTTAACCAGGTAGGTCAGTTGAGAACAAGTTCTCATTTGCAACTGCGACCTGGCCAAGACAAAGCAAAGCAGTGCGACAAATAACAACACAGAGTTACACATTAAACAAACAGTCAAAAACACAATAGAAAATCTAGATACAGAGTGCAAAATGTAGTGCAAAAATGCAGTAAGGTTAGGAGGTAGGACAATAAATAGACTATAGTGGTGAAATAAATTAAAGAATTATCATCATTAACACAGGAATGAAGGATGTGCAAATTATGATGTGCAAATAGAGATACTGGAGTGCAAGATTAGTGAAAATAAACAAAAATAAATATGGGGATGAGGTAGTAGTGTGGGCTATTTACAGAAGGGCTATATACAGGTGCAGTGATCGATAAGCAGCTTTGACAACTGATGCTTAAAGTTATTGAGGGAGATAGGAACCTCTAGCTTCAATGATTTTTGCAATTCGTTCCAGTCATTGGCAGCAGAGAACTGGAAGGAATGGCGACCAAAGGAGGTGTTGGCTTTGGGGGTGACCAGTGAGATATACCTGCTGGAGCGCATGCTACGGGTGGGTGTTGCTATAGTGACCAGTGAGCTGAGATAGGGCGGGGATTTACCTAATAAAGACTTATAGATGACCTGGAGCCAGTGGGTTTGGCGACGAATATATAATGAAGGCCAGCCAACGAGAGCATACAGGTCGCAGTGATGGGTAGTGTATGGGGCTTTGTTGACAAAACGGATGGCACTGTGATAGACTACATCCAATTTGCTAAGTAGAGTGTTGGAGGCTAGTTTGTAAATGACATCGCCGAAGTCAAGGATCGGTAGGATAGTCAGTTTTACAAGGGCATGTTTGGCAGCATGAGTGAAGGAGGCTTTGTTGCGAAATAGGAAGCCAATTCTGGATTTAATTTTGGATTGGAGATGGTTGATGTGAGTCTGGAAGTTGAGTTTATAGTCTAACCAGATGCCTAGGTATTTGTAGGTGTCCACGTATTCTAATTCGGATCCGTCGAGAGTAGTGATGATAGTCCGGTGGGCGGGTGCTGGCAGCGTTCGATAGAAAAGCATGCACTTAGTTTTACTAGCGTATTAATAATATGCATGTCAATCTCTCCTGGCTCAAAGTGGAGGAGAGATTAACTTCATCACTACTTGTTTTAATGAGAGGTATTGACATGTTGAATGCACCAAGCTGTCTGTTTGAACTGCTGGTGCACAGCTCGGACACCCATGCATACCCCACAAGAGGTCTCATCACAGTCCCCAAGTCCAGAACAGACTATGGGAGGCGCACAGTACTACATAGAGCCATGACTACATGGAACTCTATTCCACATCAAGTAACTGATGCAAGCAGTAAAATGTGATAAAAAAAAACAGATAAAATACAACTTATGGAACAGCAGGGACTATGAAACAACACAGACAGATGCATACACACACGATAACATGCACACTATACACACAGGTACACATGGATTTTTTACTGTAGATACAGTGGGGAGAACAAGTATTTGATACACTGCCGATTTTGCAGGTTTTCCCACTTACAAAGCATGTAGAAGTCTGTAATTTTTATCATAGGTACACTTCAACTGTTAGAGACGGAATCTAAAACAAAAATCCAGAAAATCACATTGTATGATTTTTAAATAATTAATTTGCATTTTATTGCATGACATAAGTATTTGATCACCTACCAACCAGTAAGAATTCCGGCTCTCACAGACCTGTTAGTTTTTCTTTAAGAAGCCCTCCTGTTCTCCACTCATTACCTGTATTAACTGCACCTGTTTGAACTCGTTACCTGTATAAAAGACACTTGTCCACACACTCAATCAAACAGACTCCAACCTCTCCACAATGGCCAAGACCAGAGAGCTGTGTAAGGACATCAGGGATAAAATTGTAGACCTGCACAAGGCTGGGATGGGCTACAGGACAATAGGCAAGCAGCTTGGTGAGAAGGCAACAACTGTTGGCGCAATTATTAGAAAATGGAAGAAGTTCAAGATGACGGTCAATATCCCTCGGTCTGGGGCACCATGCAAGATCTCACCTTGTGGGGCATCAATGATCATGAGGAAGGTGAGGGATCAGCCCAGAACTACACGGCAGGACCTGGTCAATGACCTGAAGAGAGCTGGGACCACAGTCTCAAAGAAAACCATTAGTAACACACTACGCCGTCATGGATTAAAATCCTGCAGCGCACGCAAGGTCCCCCTGCTCAAGCCAGCGCATGTCCAGGCCCATCTGAAGTTTGCCAATGACCATCTGGATGATCCAGAGGAGGAATGGGAGAAGGTCATGTGGTCTGATGAGACAAAAATAGAGCTTTTTGGTCTAAACTCCACTCGCCGTGTTTGGAGGAAGAAGAAGGATGAGTACAACCCCAAGAACACCATCCCAACCATGAAGCATGGAGGTGGAAACATCATTCTTTGGGGATGCTTTTCTGCAAAGGGGACAGGACGACTGCAACGTATTGAGGGGAGGATGGAAGGGGCCATGTATCGCGAGATCTTGGCCAACAACCTCCTTCCCTCAGTAAGAGCATTGAAGATGGGTCGTGACTGGGTCTTCCAGCATGACAACGACCCGAAACACACAGCCAGGGCAAATAAGGAGTGGCTCCGTAAGAAGCATCTCAAGGTCCTGGAGTGGCCTAGCCAGTCTCCAGACCTGAACCCAATAGAAAATCTTTGGAGGGAGCTGAAAGTCCGTATTGCCCAGCGACAGCCCCGAAACCTGAAGGATCTGTATGGAGGAGTGGGCCAAAATCCCTGCTGCAGTGTGTGAAAACCTGGTCAAGAACTACAGGAAACGTATGATCTCTGTAATTGCAAACAAAGGTTTCTGTACCAAATATTAAGTTCTGCTTTTCTTATGTATCAAATACTTATGTCATGCAATAAAATGCTAATTAATTCCTAAAAAATTATACAATGTGATTTTCTGGATTTTTGTTTTAGATTCCGTCACTCACAGTTGAAGAGTACCTATGATAAAAATTACAGACTTCTACATGCTTTGTAAGTGGGAAAACCTGCAAAATCGGCAGTGTATCAAATACTTGTTCTCCCCACTGTATGTGGTAGTGGTTGAGTAGGGGCCTGAGGGCACACAGTGTGTTGTGAAATCTGTGAATGTATTGTTATGTTGTTAAAATTGTATGAACTGCCTTCATTTTGCTGGACCCCAGGAAGGGTGTGTGTTCAGCCCCCTCCTGTACTCCCTATTCACCCATGACTGCGTGGCCACGCATGCCTCAAATTCAATCATTACGTTTGCAGACGACACATCAGTAGTAGGCCTGATTACCAACAATGACGAGACAGCCTACAGGAAGGAGGTGAGGGCCCTGACGGAGTGGTGCCAGGAAAAATAAACCCTCCCTGATTGTGGACTTCAGGAGACAGCAGAGGGAGCACGCCCCTATCCACATCGACGGGAACGCAGTGGAGAAGGAGAAAAGCTTAAAGTTCCTCGGAATACACATCACTGACCAACTGAAATGGACCACCCACACAGACAGTGTGGTGAAGAAGGTGCAACAGAGCCTCTTCAACCTCAGGAGGCTATATAAATTTGGCTTGTCACCTAAAACCCTAAAACTTTTACAGATGCACAATTGAAAGCATCCTGTCAGGCTGTATGACCACCTGGTACGGCAACTGCACCACCCGCAACCGCAAGGCTCTCCAGAGGGTGGTGCAGTCTGCCCAACTCATCACAGGGGGCAAACTACCCGCCCTCCAGGACATCTACAGCACTCGATGTCACAGGAAGGCCAAAAAGATCATCAAAGATATCAACCACCCGAGCCACGGCCAGTTCATCCAGAAGGCGAGGTCAGTGCAGGTGCATCAACGCTGGGACTGTGAGACTGAAAAACAGCTTCTATCTTAAGGCCATCAGACTCTTAAATGGCCATCACTAGCTGGCCCCCACCCAGTACTCTGCTTTGAACTTAGTCACTGTCACTAGCCGGCTACCACCCGTCACTCAACCCTGCACCTTATAGGCTGCTGCCCTATGTACATATACATGGAATCACTTGTCATTTTATTGATGGAACACTGGGTACTTTTACGTTTACATACTGTTTTACTTATTTAATCTGTATATAATGTATTCTACTGTATTCCTGTCAATGGCACTCAGACATTGCTCATCCTAATAGTTATTGTACGCTTAACTCAGTATAAACTAACCTATAGACTTTATTACACATGACAAAATTAACAAATTCTACAGCACAACAGCAGAGTCATGTCTTAAGTGTAAAACTAATAATGTCTCAATAATCCATGCCTTCTGGGAATGCTAGAAAGTTGAAAGTTGTCATAATTATTACAATGTACATTTTCTTGACATGGCATATAAGGGTGAGTGCGAGATGGCTGATGGGTTGGACGACACTTTTCTCGTCAGTCATCCTGAAAAAGTGTATACTTAAACTGAAAATAAACCAATCGTTCCATTGTTAACACAATGGAAAGGTCAAATGCTTTATTATGTATATTGAAAGTTGAAAGTGGGTGGGCGACGGAGAGAAACAAAATGGTGCAGTTTGAAGCCATGTGGCGGAGAGTGAAACAGGTGAGACTGGGGTGATGTTGTGGTTGTTTGTGTGCGTCTGTATGTTGTTGTTTGTATGTCTATGTTTTGTATTGTGAAAAAAGGAACCAACGGATTTGTCCCAAAAGTGCAAACCCTGTCCATCTGTCACTCCAGGCAGGCTTAATCAGACTCCTAAAATCTTTGAAATAAATCAAATAGTATTTGAACTCATGCAGGCTGCTTCCTCACCCCATGCAGGGACCATGGAGAGGTAGAGGGGATAGATAGGGGGAGGGAGAGATCGATCCATCCACCACATGTAAAGTAACTTCTCCCCGTCTGCTTCTCCCAACTTCCAACTCTTTCTGTCACACACAGACACACACACAACCAGGGCACTTTCCTGCCTCCTCGTCTGCCCCGCCTGCTATCAAGGTGACCTGGCTGGCAGTTGGGCAGCCCTCCTTCTCAGTCGCCACACGACTCTAGCACTAATACCAGCTCTGCTTTGTCCCATATCGATTTACCATTCAAGTGCTGCACTTACTGCCCCCTCTCATTTTCTCAGGGGCTGCCAATGCCATCAGGTTTGTACCTCCTACCCGACCCCCTGATCGTAAACAAATCAATCTCACCTTGAAATAACACATATGGAATCATGTAGTAACCAAAAAAGTATTAAACAAATCAAAATATATTTTAGGTTCTTCAAAGTAGCCACCCTTTGTCTTGATGACAGCTTTGCACACTCTTGGCATTCTCTCAACCAGCTTCACCTGGAATGCTTTTACAACAGTCTTGAAGGAGTTCCCACATATGCTGAGCACTTGTTGGCTGCTTTTCCTTCACTCTATTGTCCAACTACGTGGCAGTGTGGAAATTATCTCAATTGAGTGCAGGAAATGCAGAAAATGTTTTGGTTGAATTGAACAGTATAAAACAATCAGAATGGAGAAAGACCCATTGAAATCATGTGTGCATGTGTTGCCACCCTAGGGTCCCACACTACTCATATAGCAAATTTAGTACTTTTATTTTTCAAAAACATAAAATATTTTTTTAAATACCGTGATATAATATTTTGGCCATATCGCCCAGCCCTCAAAGAGATTTGCGGCCCGCAAATTACATCCCGCCCTCCGCTGACGCAAATAGAGCGTGTGACGTCATCCACTCTGTTATCGCAAGGTTTCAGACAGCGCATCCCAGTGCCTTTCGGAGGATTTTAACCATGCATCTCTCTCCAATGCTGCCCACGTTCAGGAATAATAATAATAATAAAACTCCGGACTTGTTATATGCTAATGTGAAGGATGCATACAACTCCACTGCACTCCCTCCCCTCGGTAGATCGGATCACAACCTTGTCCACCTCACCCCCTCTACAGGCCTATGGTCCAACAGCAGCCAGCGACCACTAGGACCATTAGGAGAGTCCCTGGAGGCGAATGAGAACCTACAGGACTGGTTTGAAACAACAGACTGGGATGTGCTCTGTGAGGCTCATGGGGAGGACATCGATGGACTTACAGACTGCATAACGGACTATATCAATATTTGTGTAGACAACACTGTACCTACCAGGAAGGTACGCTGTTTTCCAAAGAATAAACCCTTTGTCACCAGTGACCTGAAGGCCCTGCTGAATGAGAAGAAGAGGGCGTTCAAGGAGAGGGACAAGGACAAATTCAAATGCGTCCAGAGGGAGCTGAAGTTGCGGATTGCTGAGGGGAAGAGAGGGTATAAGGAGAAGAGGGAGGACAAGCTGAGGCAGAGCCAGGTGAGAGAGGTGTGGAATGGTATGACAAATATCACTGTCTTCAAAAAGTCAAACTGTGGGCAGACGGAGTGGACCCAGGACAGAGCCAATGAGCTGAACCAATTTTTTAACAGGTTCGATACTGGCCCTTTCAACCTCCCCTGCAGCTCCCCTGTCCACAACACCTCCGTTGAGACAATCAGCTACCCCCCCCCCCACCCCCCACCTCCTCCCTTGCTCCCTTTGGACTGATCCTCAACACCCCCCTTCCCCCCCCACCTCCCCACCTGGGCTGGCTTTCACCACCAACCAAGTGAAGAGAGCATTGGAGAGAGTACATCAGTGGAAAGCGGCGGTCCCTGATGGCATCTTCCCAAGGGTGCTTAGGGTCTGTGCTGACCAATTGTGTGGATTACTCTAGCGACGCTTCAACCTTTGCCTGAGCCTGGAAAGGGTCCCTGTGCTGTGGAAAACATATTGCCTGGTCCCAGTGCCCAAGAAGGCACACCCCACTGTCCTGAATGACTTCAGACCTGTAGCGCTAACATCCCACATCATGAAGACCCTAGCAAGGTTAGTCCTCACTCACCTCAGAACCATGGTGTATACATCTCTGGACCCCCTGCAGTTCGCATACCAGTGCAACATCAGGGTTGATCATCTACCTTCTGCAGAGGACCTACTCTCACCTGGACAACGCAGGTTGCACTGTGAGGGTTATGTTTTTTTAATTTCTCGAGTGCCTTCATTACCATTCAGCCCCTGCTATTGGGTGAGAAGATGAAGAGGATGAAAGTGGAAGCAGGGAACGGTTCTGTCCCCCTTCCTGTTCACCCTCTACACCTCAGACTTCAGATATAACTCTGAAACATGCCACCTACAGAAGTTCTCGGATTACTCCGCAATTGTAGGGGGCATCAGGGATGGGCAGGAGAAGGAGTACATTAGCACAATCAATGACTTTGTGGTGTGGTGTGAGCAGAACCACCTTCAGCTCAACATCAGCAAAACAAAGGAGATGGTGGTGGACTTCAGGAGAACCAAGGCCCAACCGACTGCAGTCCCTATACAGGGTATGGATGTGGAAATGTTTGGGTCATACAAGTTCCTTGGAGTCCATATGGACAACAGGCTGGAATGGGCTGGTAACTCCGGGGCTCTGTACAAAAAGGGCCAGAGCCGACTCTACTTTCTGAGGAGGCTCAGGTCCTTCAGCGTGTGCAGTAAGCTACTGCATACTTTCCACCAGTCTGTGGTGCAGTGGTGTGCTGGGGCGCCAACATAAAGGCTGGTGATGCTTCTCGGATAAATAAGCTGATCAGGAAGGCTAGCTCTGTTCTGGGGATTAGCTTTGACACTCTAGAGGAGGTGGCGGAAGAAGGATCCTGGCCAAACTGCTGGCCATCATGGACATGCCAAGGTTATGATGCAGACTAGCACTTTCAGTCACAGACTGATCCCACCACCAGAGAGCCAGAGAGCGCTACAGGAGGTCCTTCCTGGCGGCGGCTATTAGACTATTTAATGCCTCACCGGGGTGCCGTGCTGTCGGCAATATAGACCTGGAACCGTGAGTAACTCTGGTTTGTAATCACTCATTCACTCAGGACTTATTCATTCAGCACTCATTCGTTCAGGACTGTATATACATATTCATGTAGAGTTGTTATATCATATCACGTGCAATATTGTAAGTCATTCTTGGACTGATCTTACATATTCACTCAGGACGGCATATTAGTATCCTGTCAGTGGTATCTTTTTTCATTGATTTTAGTATATCGAATGTGCAATACGAGCATTTATCTGTAATTAAACCTTGCACCATTATTACCCTAAATTATATAATTTAGCTATGGAAGTGTTTCTCTGCCATCGACCTGTATTATCTATCCATCAATCCATCCATCCATCCATCCATCCATCCATCCATCCATCCATCCATCCATCCATCCATCCATCCATCCATCCATCCATCCATCCATCCATCCATCCATCCATCCATCCATCCATCCATCCATCCATCCATCCATCCATCCATCCATCCAAATGATAGTCCCACTAAACGCAAACCAGATGAGCATATCGCTGCAGAATTCTGTGGTAGCCATGCTGGTTAAGTGTGCCTTGAAATCTAAATAAATCACGGCAGTGTCACCAGCAAAGCACCATCACACCACCTCCTCCATGTTTCATGGTGGGAACCACACATTCAGAGATCATCCGTTCACCTAAAATATATTTTGATTTGTTTAACACTTTGTTTGGTTACTACATGATTCCAATGTAGAAAATAGTAAAAGTAAAGAAAAACCCTTGAATGAGTAGGTGTGTCCGAACTTTTGACTGGTACTGTACCAGTCAAAAGTTTGTCACACTATGCATTGGTGCAGGTAGTGTTCTCTTGGCATCCGCCGAACCCAGATTTGTCCGTCGGACAGCCAGGTGGGGAAGCATGATTCATCACGCCAGAGAACGCATTTCCACTACAGAGTCCAATGGCGGTGAGCTTTACCCCACTCCAGCTGACACTTGGCATTGCGCATGGTGATCTTATGCTTGTGTGCGGCTGCTCGGCCATGAAAACCCACTTCTTGAAGCTCCCAACAAACCGTTCTTGTGCTGACGTTGCTTCCAGAGGCAGTTTGAAACTCTGTAGTGAGTGTTCCAACCAAGGACAGACGATTTTTGCGCTCTACGAGCTTCAGCACTCAACAATCCCGTTCTGTGAGCTTGTGTGGCCTACCACTTCGCGGCTGAGCCGTTGTTGCTCCTAGATGTTTCCACTTCACAATAACAGCACATACAGTTGACCGGGGCAGCTCTAGCAGGGCAGAAATTTGATGAACTGAGTTGTTGGAAAGGTGGAATCCTATGACTGTGCCTTGTTGAAAGTCACTCAGCTCTTCATTAAGGCAATTCTACTGCCAATGTTTGTTTATGGAGATTGCATGGATGTGTTCCTGATTTTATACACCTATCAGCAACGGTTGTGGCTGAAATAGCAGAATCCACTAATTTGACGGGGTGTCCACATACTTTTGTAAATACACTGTGCCTTTAAACAGCTTGGAAATTTCCAGAAAAGGATTTAATGGCTTTAGAAGCTTCTGATCGGCTGATTTACATAATTTGAGTCAATTGGAGGTGTACCTGTGGATGTATTTCAAGGCCTACCTTCAAACTCAGTGCCTCTTTGCTCGACATCATGGGAAAATCTAAAGAAATCAGCCAAGTCCTCAGAAAAAAAGATTGTAGACCTCCACAATTCTGATTCATCCTTGGGAGCGATTTCCAATCGCCTGAAAGAAATAAAAGCTGAAAGAAATAAAAGCTGAAATAAATCCTTCTCTCTACTATTATTCTGACAATTCACATACTTAAAATAACAACGCTGGGCCAATTGTGCGCTGCCTTTTGGGACTCCAAATCACGGCCGGATGTGATACAGCCTGCATTCGAACCAAAGACTGTAGTGACGCTTCTTGCACTGAGAGACAGTGTCTTAGACCAAGTAATGCAATTAATTAAAACTTTTGTTCAAGGAAGTAAGACTCAAACAATTAAGACGGATATAGATAATTTAGTGTGCAAAATGAAAAACTAGAGTTAATCTATCCATATTTGGGAGGCTTCTGCTCAAACTAGCCAATTTCTTCTCTGTCTGGCTGTAGCGCTCCACAGAGTTGGGTCTGTAGTCTAGACAAACATTCTGTAGCAAAGGTTACTGTAAATTATTATGAAGTGACTTTTTCCCTCTCAGATCTGGCTCATTGGTGTCTGTCTATTAATATTGTTTATTAGATTTGTTTTTTTACTCTGCTATTGATAAATCAATATAATGCTGGTGTCATCACATTCCGAAATTAATCACTGCATCTTAATGGCCAAGGAAATGAAACTATTGGAAATCATCCATCCATCCATCCATCCATCTCCTCATCGTTAGCAATAGCGAGCCTGGCTAATTAACCTTTTCAAGGATGGATGCAAATTAGTTATTTCCAATAGGTTAACTTTGGTATTTCTTATCCAATACAGGGGTGTAATCTTTATTCTCTCTGTAAAGTAGCACAAGGAATGACTTTATTAATCACTATCACGCCACCACAGAGACTCTTTGTGACTGTAGACATACACCCCAACCTCCCCAGTGAGGTAGCGTCTGCAATTTGATAAAAGGGATTGATGGTCTCCTCCATGACGTTGGGGTGCCAGCCTAATAACCAGAGACTAGATGTCATGTGAATTTGACCACCAGTGTGTGTAAATGGAGTAGAAGCAATGGCTCTATATACGCTGGCCAATGAGCTTGGTTTTATATAGGACATCATAAATGACAGATTACACACATTCAAAGTCACCCTGTTGTCTGGGTTGAGAACCCAAGTCAGCATATTCAGATCCTTGATTTATTTCCTTTCGATCATTGTAGACTTTGAAATCTGGCAATGGTAGAATACTACAGTTTAACTGATAAAGATGTTAAACTAGCATATTCCTCTGTCAGTGATTGTCGAGTCGAACCTCCGCAACTGTGTAGGACTCCTTTCCAATTTCCCTTCCTCTCCTCCTCCGGCAGAGCAGACAGCCTTCCATTTACACTGTTTCCTTTTGTGTGTGTTTGTGTGTGTGTGTGTGCGTGTGCGTGCGTGCGTGCGTGCGTGCGTGCGTGCGTGCATGCGGTTTCCTCTTCTCACTGTGAGAACAAGCTATTTTCTCCGTGGGAGATGGCGGTGCCTGCTGGGGCTGATCTCATCTCCAGGATATCAGGGCTAGATCAGGATGTTGGATTACAAGAGACACTGGGAACTACTCCCACCCACCCTTCCTCCCACCACAGCACTGGGGCCTGAGACAACCTCCCTCCCACCAGGCTGGCTTTCAATAATTCAAAGTGTTTTCCTCTTCTATCCTTTAAGTGTTTCCCAAATCCGGTCCTCCAGTACCCCCAACAGTACCCATATTTGTTGTAGCCCTAGACATTCAACTTGTCAGTGGCTTGATGATTAGTTGAATCTGGTGTGCTTGTCTAGGGCTACAATGAAAATGTGTAATGTTGTGGGTCCTGGAGGACAGGTGTTGTGAAACAGTGCTTTAGGATATCAGGGCGAGATTAGATTACGATGATTGATTACAGTGAACACTGGTTTCAATACTCTAAAGTTTCTTCCTCTCCTTTCCTTAATCTGCATTTCTGATGGGAACATTTCAGGGAACAGTGGAAACAACCACCCACCACAGCACTGGGGTTTCTCTCTCATCATGTCACATTAGAACAGTGGAATCTGATTAATTAGATCCACTTGACTTTGTTGAAAAGCAAAGTTAACTTTTATCAAGTCAGTTGTGACTTTGATAGGTGTCTGTGCGCTACAATAATATAATAATTTTAGTTCAGAGCGACTTAGATTTCCTGCTGTCCCCATTGGACCGTTGCCGCATGCTCAAAGTCTCCATTTGTGTTTAATTAATAGGGCCACATTTTGAAGTAGAACCGATCATTTGACACTCTTTGATAACATAGCATCAAGTAATTTTAATGAAGCTCCACTGATAACATGAATTTTAATGAACAACTGCATCGTATCTAATTAAGCTAAATAATTTATGTACTTTTGAGTGCAGCCACTATTAGTTTTGTTATGAATTATGGCCAAAAGTAACCTGATTTAAAGCGCAATTCCTCTGACTGATCTGTTGTCCTCTCCAGGGTTTGCTGACGTCGGGCATCGAGTTTGAGGCCCTGCCTGCTGCCCTGTCCCTGCCTGCTGAGTCTGGGCTCTACCCCGTCACCCTGGTGGGGGTCCCACGCACCGCAGGCAACATCACTGTCAGTGGTGAGTCCAGCTTTACCCTTCCAATGTGTGACACTCAATAAAAAATGAACACTCCTTACACAGGAAAGATCGTCATTGAAATGGATAAAGCTTCCTCCCTGAAAATGTACTTTTAGGAAATATGAAGATAGCCTTTTAAAAAACATTATTTTGATTAAATTAACAGTAATTTGGGGTCAAATCATGTGCATATTTTTTACAAAAATGTAAAAACATTGCGATGTGTGACGAACGATAGGCGACTGGCAGACGACGACAGACAGAGCATTCTCTTCCCTCCATTTTAAAAACGGGTTAAACAAGGACAAGCGACATGTCAGTTAATCGCATCTCTGTTAACCTCAGTGGCGTGGGATATTAGGATAGCTTTAAATACTATGATCTACATAGTCATTTAGTCTTAATCTTGCACAACATTAATTGCCTTTAATGTTGTCGTCATGGTTAAGACGAGTGGCTTGATCATCTTTCTCCAGAGGATGGGCTGGCGGTTAATGGGTGTGTGTGATTAATAGAGAAGGGTGGATGACAGTGTGACCCAACTCTAAACCAAACCAAGACTCACAGCTCTATTTCTCCCATTTATATTAGATGAGTAAGTTAGACCCGTATTCTTCTGAACAGAAGATGATTGGATAGAAGTGTGTCCTCAATGTCACCGTTCGTAGAATGGAGAAAAGTTATTGGAGTGATTGTTAGTCCTTGGTTTTTGAGGGAACTGACTTTTAACGTCTCTCTCTCTCTCTCTCTCTCACTCTCTCTCTCACTCCTCTCTGTAGGCTACCACATGTCAGTGTTTGGTGTGACCAGTGACTGTCTCCTGGAGGGTCTACCCAGTGTGAGGACCAGTGGCTGTATGGTGGAGGTCATTCTGTCATTACCCCGTCTCCAGCTCACCACCTCTTTACCACGGTGAGACACCCTGCACCCTAACCCATACCCCCTACACCATACACCCTGTCCACACAGTTCACGTTAGAGCAGGTTTTCTTAATCCTGGTTCTGGGGACCAGAAGTGCATTCCTTTGTTCCAGTCCAGCACTAACACACCTGATTCAACAAATCAAATCACATTTTATTGGTCACATACACGTGGTTAGCAGATGTTATTGATGGTGTAGCGAAATGCTTGTGCTTCTAGCGCCGACAATGCAGTAATATCTAACAAATTACACAACATATACCCAATACACACAAATCTAAGTAGGAATGAATTAAGTCTATATGCATATATGGACGAGCGATGTCATAGCAGTACAGTAGAGTAGTATAGAATACAGTATATACATGTGAGATGAGTAATGCCAGATATGTAAACATTATTAAAGTGACTAGTGTTCCATTCCTTCAAGTGGCCAGTGATTTCTAGGCTATGTCTATAGGCAGCAGCCTCTAATGTGCTAGTGATGGCTGTTTAACAGTCTGATGGCCTTGAGATAGAAGCTGTTTTTCAGTCTCTCTGTCCCAGCTTTGATGCACCTGTACTGACCTCACCTTCTGGATGATAGAGGGGTGAACAGGCAGTGGCTCAGGTGGTTGATGTCCTTGATGATCTTTTTGACCTTCCTGTGACATTGAGTGCTGTAGGTGTCCTCAAGGGCAGGTAGTTTGCCCCCGGTGATCCGTTGGGCAGACTGCACCACCCTCTGGAGATCCTTGCGGTTGCGGGCGGTGCAGTTGCCGTATCAGGCGGTGATACAGCCCGACAGGATGCTTTCAATTGTGCATCTGTAAAAGTTTCTAGAAGGTTTTAGATGACAAACCAAATTTCTTTAGCCTCCTGAGGTTGAAGAAGTTCTGTTGCGCCTTCTTTACCACACTGTCTGTTTGAGTGGTCACTTTCAGTTTGTCAGTGATGTGTATGCAAAGGATCTTGAAGCTTTCCACCTTCTCCACTGCGGCCCTGTCGATGTAGATAGGGGGGTGCACCCTCTGCTGTTTCCTGAAGTCCAATGATCATCTCCTTTGTTTTGTTGACGTTGAGTGAGAGGTTGTTTTCCAGGCACCACACTCCCAGAGCCCTCACCTCCTCCCTGTATAACAGCATCATTACATAGGTATTCCTCTTGTCCAGATGGGATAGGGCAGTGTGCAGAGTGATGGCAATTGCATCGTCTGTGGATCTATTGGGGCGGTATGCAAATTGAAGTGGGTCTTGGGTGGCCAGATATGTAAGGTAGAGGTGATATGATCCCTGACTATTCTATCAAAGCACTTCATGATGACAGAGGTGAGTGCTACAGGGCGATCGTAATTTTGTTCAGTTACCTTTGCCTTCTTGGGTACAGGAACAATGGTGGCCATCTTGAAGCATGTGGGGACAGGGATAGGGAGAGATTGAATATGTCCGTAAACACACCAGCCAGCTGGTCTGCACATGCTCTGAGGACGTAGCTAGGGATGCAGCCTTGCGAGGGTTAACACGTTTAAATGTTTTACTCATGTCGGCCACTGAGAAGGAGAGCCCAAAGTCCTTGGTAGTGGTCCGCGTCGGTGGCACTATGTCATCCTCAAAGCATGCGAAGAATGTGTTTAGCTTGTCCGGTAGCAAGACGTCGGTCTCGGCGACGTGGCTGGTTTTCCTATTGACTCGTGTCTGAGCCGTTGAATTGCGACTCCACTTTATCTCTATACTGACGTTTAGCTTGTTTGATTGCCTTGCGGAGTGAATAACATTTACATTTACATTTTAGTCATTTATCCAGCTCTTATCCAGAGCGACTTACAGCTAGTTAGTGCATACATGTTCATACTTTTTCCATACTGGTCCCCCGTGGGAATCAAACCCACAACACTGGTGTTATAAGCGCCATGCTGTACTATCTGAGCTACACAGGACTACACTGTTTATATTCTGCCATATTCCCAGTCACCTTGCTATGGTTAAATCCGGTGGTTTGCGCTTTGAGTTTTGCGCGAATGCTACCATCTATCCACGGTTTCTCGTTAGGGTAGGTTTTAATAGTCACAGTGGGATCTACATCTCCTATAAACTTCCTTTATAAACTCATTCACCGTATCCGTGAATGCGTCTAGATTATTTTCTTACACAGAACATATCCCAGTCCGTGTGATCAAAACAATCCAGAAGTTTGGATTCCGATTGGACAGACCAGCGTTGAATAGATCAATGAATCATCAAGTCATTAATAGCTGATCAAGTATAACATTGTGAGTCTGTGGGCCCTCATATGTCCCCAGAACCTTTACCTTATACTCCCTTGTACTGCCTCATTAAACCAAACCCACCTAGTCCTTTGTTCTCTGTTTAAAGCTGCTGTGTCATCAGAAATGGCTATAAGTCATTCCTCCTATTAATGCCAGGTCACACACAGAGATGATGTACTATAGCCTATACGAACCACAGTGCAGTGACCTCTGTCCTGGATCTAGAAGCTAGCAGTTCTTCCTCTTCTCCTTTTTCCTGTTCTGCTCCTGTTATTACCAGTCATCAAACCAATCACTCCACACCACTGCTTGTTATTACCAATCACTTTAACAGTCAGAAATCTCACCTCAATTTTCATGGTTACAACCTTAAAATAACTAAATAATGCACTGCTCCTTTGCTTGTGAAATTCTCCACTTTACTTTACAGCCAGGTAGGGAAAGGTAGGTAGTCAGAATGCTTAGTCACTTTACAATGGATGAGAAGTAGTGGGGTTTCAGGACCAAAAACACAACCAGCTCCCAACCTTGATACTTTTAGTTAGTGCTAATTCACAGCCACAGTTCCTAGACAGGCACTTGTCTTCACCGGCTCTTGTCTGCAAGGCAGAGTCGTCATTTAAACAGTGATCTCTCAGTTCAGTCATATCTGGATTTCTTGCTTCTTCCGGCTACTTTTAAATTACCAACGGATGCCTCAGAGGAACAGCTATGGAAGCTGCTGGGACCTCTATAATTACTAAGAACTTAAGTAATTATTGATATCTTGATAAGTACAGGTTCTGTATCTCATTAGGGAGATATGTAGTTGGATAGATATGCTTTCTCTTCAGCCTAGTCACTTGCTGCTGGACAATAACAATACAATACAGACATAATTCTGAGACTGACTGTTGTATTGATTCCAGTACCCAACAGAGTAAGATAGCTTCACTAATAGCACATGCACAACGAGGACAATTGAAATCCAATTCTCTAGATTTAGTTTTTATTCAATTTGAAGTAATAACTAACATGGCAGGGACTAAACGACTTCTTTGTTCAAATCACCACCCGTCTTGTTCCTCTATGATTTGGCCACTCAGCTTCCCTCAGTACCTCATTGTACCTTGTTCAGAATAATATCCCAGTTGTACTCTTTCGCTGTAATCAAAAGTGTTTCTCTCTTTTCGTCCTCCTTTTTCTTTTGCATCTAATTTTCTTTCACTCCTCTTTCCCAATGGCCAGGTGTGTTTCTTTATTTTAGTGTGCGTGCTAGTGCTCAAGATAGCATCATGCGTGTGTGTGTAGATTAGCGTCCCAGACCCTCTGTGGAGCATTGTGTCTAGACACACTACACTGTAAAAAAGGATTTGTTGAATCTACTCAAAATATTATGGGCAACAAAATTACACAGAATATTATTTAGTAGATATTTTTGCAGAGTAGATAAGCTTGAGTAAGTTGTTTGGATGTGGCAAAATAAGTAGAGTAAATATTATATTAAGTTGATTGAACTTAAATAGATCCATGAAATTGTGTTATTTTAACTGAATGATCAATCCTATTATATACTCATTGTTACATTATATACTCATTGTTACATTATATATTAATTTAAAACCTCAAAGGTTCAAAAAAGCAGCAGCAATGATTCTCAAATTATTAGTTGACAAATTACAGAATTGCAATGAACATTGCAGGTACGTCCTGATTGCTGCAGGTAGGTAAAACCGTAGAATTAGGAACTGGACCACTAACACTAGCAATAATAGGATCTCTGTGGGCAGTCTACTTAGAAGAGATAGAATGGAGCTTCAACTCCATAGACTTCATAAGGACGAAAATATTCTCATAGTAACCATGGATAGCTACAAAAATGAGGGCTCATGGAGGCTCAAATAGCTTGTGGTTTGTGCCGTGGGATAGCTTTCAAAGTAAAATGTTGCCTACAAGGCAAAAGAAAAAGAGATGAACCCCAATAATCATGGAATCTAAACACTTTCACGTGTTTCTTCCTTTAACATTCCTCTGTTCACACTGCTGATGGATGCCGCCTATATTACTTTTCGAATATTTGTTTTAAACTTTAAAATGGGTTTTTTCAAAAGTTCCCATTGAAAAAACTACAATGCTTTGTAGGTAGGTAACTTTGCAAGTAGACTGTCAGTGATGCTTGTAGCATTGTGATTTCATAACAACCATACTGTGCAGACAGACCCAGGTAGAATTTTCTAAATACCTTTGGTAAAATGTTGGTACCTTGATGAAACCTCAAAATTGTAAAACTGATTCAAATGTCAGTATTTCAAACCGTATGGGAACAAAATTGACGTGACATTTTACAATGATATCCTTCATTAAAAACACCTATTTTGTATCTTTGTATACAAAAAACAACTTAAATACCGTGGCAGTGAACCTTTTAAATCACACTTTGAAGAATAAACATGTCTTCCTTAACTTCTAACTTATTTAGACTAGATCATTTCTGCGTGCCGATTGGGGACTAGGTCCTAGACCGCAATGTGCTCGAACCCCGCCTCTCGGTGACCATCCCCCGGTAGGCAGAGGCTGGTCCCAGCACAGATACTGTGCCCCAGGCGGCTTCAACAACAACAACAAGAGGCAGGCCTGTGGTAGAGGACACCTGTCCTGATCTGATACCAGAACAAATAAAGGGAGATAAGTTCCAGAGGCTCCTCAGTGTTTAACTACAAAGATGTTACAAAGTAACCCTGAAATTCTGTCCGACAATTGTTCTCTGGGCTGTCATTCTGCTTAAGACAGTCATTTGTTTTTGAGGGCTGCAAATTAACCGCAAGAAGCCCAAACAGATATAATATTGGAATAAAACATAAATCGTGTTTCCATTTGTTTATGATCACGTGTTTCTCTATTATTTGTGGAAATACTTGAACAGATTTCCCAAGTTAAAATCACTTGAAGCTGATTTCCTGGTGTTTTTATAGTTTTTTATATCCACAATGAAAATTCATAAAATAAAACCAGTTGGGAAACCCTGCTTCAGGACGATGCCCATCTCCTCTGGACCATCACCCGCCATGGCTCCCTCCTTCTTGATCACATAGATTTTCCTTACATGTTGTGCATCTCGTTCAGCTTCCTGTAAGAAAATAACACAAAAATAGACACATTCTTTCAATGTTGGGAACAAATTTTTCATGCTAATTTAAATCAAGCTGGATTACAAGATGCCCTTATTTTTATCAAAATGCAGTGAACACACACAGAATGCTTTATTGGTAGTCTTTAATGAGATCACCATCTTCAGCCAGGTAGTCAATCAAGCAACTTAAAACCACTTTTCTTGTTTTCTCAATGGGGTACTGCTTGGGTTCTGAAATTAGGTATTCAACACAAACCACATACCATTAATCATGCTCATTGCTCAGTAACACTGAACAAAAATGACTCACTGAACTCACATCATGATATAGAATAAAATCACGGTTCTCATGGGAAGGATTGAAATCTACAGTATGCATTCACCGATCCAAGTATCTATATTATTAAAAGACGTACAATGCAGAGCAGGGCCTGTAGCTAAATATAATACAGTGGAATTTTTACCTAGAGTAGGACATCCAGCATGACCTGCAATGTGTCTAAGTGCTCCTCCCTTGGAATGGAATAAGGACAGCAGCTTAGGGGTGTACTAGTCCAACATGGCCATAAACCTTGGCTCAAGATGCTTTGTGGTGATCCTCTGGAATTCTTCATTTATCTGAAAGACAAATACTGAAATATCGTCAAGCAAGGCTCATAAGAGGTTTGTGATAGTAAAGATATTTCATTTGGTATTGTATTTTGTGGCTGCTGACTCACCTGAGAGCCTTCAAACAGAGCAGGCCATGTGTCTTTCATGTCTTTGACACTGGTTGATGACTTCCTGTCTTCGGTGTGCAAATGTCTTTGTCAACAATCTAGCAATCTAACAATCTTAGATGGTAGCTAGTCCAATTTTGACTAAGCACCGCCTACATTAGTCAAAAGCTACTTTTAAAGATGTTGTGTACAAAGTTTGTCCACTGGTTCAGAAGGTGGCACTCACAAGCCAAATGTGGTACCCGAAAATTGCGTACTACATCACACATGTCTTTGCTATCGCTCTTTTTGCTCTCCTTCAGAGCCATTGAGCATGCCCTGCAAACTGAAAACTGCTGGGGCAAATGCCAATTTGCCACACTCCTGCTGGCGGCTCTGGTCATGCTGGGCAGTGCATTATTCTGGCTCACATAACAGGAAATCAGTGTTTCTTGTATCCAAAATGGCTGACCACAAAATTATATGGATCAGCTAAAGAATGTAGCTAATTGCGGTAAGACAGCAATTATGCATTTATTGAATGTTTAATGATGAATTCCAACCAAAGCGAGAGGTTTAAAAAGTATTTAGTCGCCAAAATTGAGGTCGGCATCTTTTAATATTAAGGGTAATGATGACTGATGTTGCTGACAGATTAGACATCATAGATTTCTAAATCCCTTTCATAAGTTAGATGATATATGTCATCAAATGTTTGCTAATTAGCCCACACAAGTGCAGTTATTGAATGGAATATGCTGAGATGTACATAGCCTTATGTTTCAAGATAATATGATTAACCACGAGGCACATCTGTTAAAATACGATTATAGAAGATTAACCATGACCAAAAGACCCTGCAACTACAACAAGTGGCCAGAAAGTGTGTGTCACAAAATGTATACATTATTTCCATATCCATCCAGGTCACCATTTCCCTACATAATTGGTTTTAATAGCTAGCTAGCTAGATCTGTACCAAAGACTCAAATGTAGACATAGAATAGAAAGCAAAGCTGCGTTTGAAAAAGTCAGACCATCACATTGGTCTTCTGCCAGAGTGAGCGCCGCGCACAGAAATTAAAACTTTAGCTATTATTTAAATAATAGCTAATTAGCTAATGTTAGCCTAGCTTAAAAATGTATCTAGCTAGTGCAAGCTCTCTTATGTTAGCTAGATAGCTATCTACTAGCTAAAATTGGCAAGAAAAATAAGAAGGAATATAACCTTACAAGTTAGCTAGCTAGACTAGGTTACTTTAGCTAGTAACACATTACCAAACGAGATAGCTAACCATCGGTCACATATGATTCAACAAATGTGCAGACAAAACATGTTTTCAAGAAACTGTCGTTACAATAATGCACATTTTACCTTCATAGATTTGACTGCCAAATGCGGCTGTTTTTTGGCCATCGCCATCGCATCGAGCTAGTTGGAACACGTTAACATTAGCTAGCTAGCTAACCTTGTGTCGGATAGCTAAAGAACTAACTATGAGAATTGTTTCGCTGGTAGTAAGCTAACGTGCTACATACATCGTAAACATTGAGTCTTTTATATTGCTATTAGCTAAGCATTTTCGATGCTTACTTATTAGTAACTGAAGAAAATAACCATGCCTGAGCGCATACCAGCGCAATGACCATGTGTGGAAGGCAGAGCTGATAGAACAGCGCAATTTGCAGCATACAGGAAGTGCAAAATATTAAATCCTAATGACCAAGTGAGTAGATTCTTCTCTCTTTGAAATTACTTATAAAATATGCTTAGATTTTAAGTAGCCTTCTGAAGTAGGATTTAGTCTTCACTTTTTTTTTATTAAATTAACGTCATCACTGCACAGATATAGAAAGACTTTAATGAGTATGTGTATATATATATATATTTTTTTTTTCTTCAAAATCTACTAGCCACCAACATTTGATACCATTTTACTTATTTCGTTCCAGCCATTACCACGAGCCCGTCCTCCCCAATTAAGGTGCCACCAGCCTCCTGTCATCTCCAGGTCTGAAATAGTGCTGAGCGATTAGTGCTTTTTAAGGTCGGTTCGGTTTCAGTTCGATTATTAAAAAAATAATCAGTGTTTTTGGTTGATACATTTTTTTTAAAACATGAAGTGCATTATGTGGGTTGAATGTGCTAACACAGAATAAAACAATTACCAAAAGCCACATGTATTTTCAGGTAGAGATTCCTCGCGAAGCAACTGCTCTCTATCCCTCTCGGTCGCACAACTTCTGTCTCTTCTCTCCCTCACTGTGTCTGCCCCACACAGACTGGACAAGTAGGCGCGCAATGGATTATGGTCATTGTAATGACTTACTTACCACGTTTTCTGCGCTAAACTATACAGAATATTGGCCTGTTGCAAACTACAACTCCCTACTATATCACACAGCTTGGGCTTGATCTGATATATCTCTAGAGCTCACAAAAAAAACAACGATATGGAATTCAAATAATTGAATCGACGTCGGCTCTATTAGTTGTTTAAAAAACGTTTCAGTTAATCGCTCAGCACTAGTCTGAAGTTTTAACCCTCCTGTATCTTTCTCTAGGTCGGCCCACCCCCTCCAGCCCTCTAAAGAGGAGTTGTCCAGCAGTGTGTCTGTCCAGCTGTTTAACGGAGAGACCCAGCATCTGACCATCATTCTGGAAAACATCGGCTCTGAAGACCTGGAGACACTGGAGGTTGCCTCCAAGACCTGTAATACTAAAGGTCAGGGGTCAGACAAAATGCGCACACACACACACACGCTTTCATGCTGTTTTCAAACCAGTGATTCCTTTTATGTACATTCCCTCCATCTCTGTCTCGCTGTCTTTCTCTCTCTGTCTCTCTCTCTCTGTCTCTCTCTCTCTGTCTCTCTTTTTCTCTCTTTCTCTCTCTCTCTCGCTCTCTTTCTGTCTCTCTCTCTCTCTCTGTCTCTCTCTCTCTCGCCATCTCTCTCTCACTGTCTCTCGCTATCTCTCTCTCACTGTCTCTCGCTATCTCTCTCCCTCCCTCTCTCACTGTCTCTCTCTGTCTTCCCTGGTGACTCCTCCAGTCCTCTTGGCAGTGTTAGATGTCACTGGTGTTTGTCTTTTGGTTCTTCAGCTTTCATGCTCTCATGTCTTTTCTTTTTGTGTTACTTTGCAGAACTGGGATCCCCCAAGCTCTGTAGTTTATCTATCTATCTCTCTCTCTCTCTACCCCTCTCTCTACCTCTCTCTATCTCTCTCTCTACCTCTCTCTCTACCCCTCTCTCTACCCCTCTCTCTACCCCTCTCTCTACCTCTCTCTCTACCTCTCTCTCTACCTCTCTCTCTACCTCTCTCTCTACCCCTCTCTCTACCTCTCTCTCTACCTCTCTCTCTACCTCACTCTCTACCTCTCTCTCTACCCCTCTCTCTACCTCTCTCTCTACCTCTCTCTCTACCTCTCTCTCTACCCCTCTCTCTACCTCTCTCTCTACCCCTCTCTCTACCCCTCTCTCTACCTCTCTCTCTACCTC
The DNA here is from genome assembly GCA_023634145.1 of Thymallus thymallus. Lineage (NCBI taxonomy): Eukaryota > Metazoa > Chordata > Actinopteri > Salmoniformes > Salmonidae > Thymallus > Thymallus thymallus. Next base: position 14,434,252 of record CM042395.1, on the reverse strand, counting down.
TCTCTCTACCTCTCTCTACCTCTCTCTCTACCTCCCTTTCTCCCATGTATCCAGCTGACATCTGCAATATGTTCTGACAAAACGGTGCACATCATTAGTTGTTTCATGTAGTTAGCCGTCACTGAGGATCTGTCTTACCACTCAAAAGTCTAACTTGTAGTTAAAACTGTAGTCCACCGGTGGTGCGTGGTTTAATTATAATGACCCACCCGCTCTGTCAGAGCTGTGGTTTACTGTTGTGGTTGTAGAGGGATGCAATTCGACACACACACAGACACACACATTCCTTTTGAAGTTGCCAAGGAAACTGATGTGATGAGCAGAATGGCTGCGGTAGAAGTGGGAGTGGCTTGCCTGTACAGTGCTTCTGTGGAGCCTCAACAGCTTGCACACACACTCCTGTCCTTATTTCAACTGCAGCGGTTACATGGTTGTACCACTGACTGCATGACTGTACTAGCTCATCATGGATACACTGGTTTAAACAGGCCTGGGGGAAACAATCGGTTTTCTTCTTATAGGAAGAGAGTCCTCTGCTATTGTTTTGGTTTGAGTTGGATTTTAACATACAGTGCCTTGAGTGCACATCAAGAGGCTTGCTCATCACAGCAGCAGGCCACAGTGAAACAGGCTTAGGGGCTGGGCAGTTACTTTCATTACAGGAATCATGAGGATAATGCACCTTACTGTTTGACCAAATCATGGTTTTAGCTGCCCAAAAATATAGGACGTTTTGAAACTTTTGAGTGAGGTGACCATGTAGCCTAATGAATGTTAAGCTCACACGTGACCAATTACACATTTATCTCGCTCAGCCAAGTCAAAGGGTCGCAAAATACAAGTTGTCATAAGTAGTGGTCTACTAGCTAGCATGATCAATATGTTATTCGCCTACCTGAGCATATATACAGTGCATTCTGAAAGTATCAGGCCCCTTGACTTTTTCCACATTTTGTTATGTTACAACCTTATTCTAAAAGTGATTAAATAAAAATAAATAATCAACAATCTACGCACAATACCCCATAATGACAAAGCGGAAACAGGTTTTTTGATTTTTTTTGCAAATGTATGAAAAAACTAAAACAGAAATACTTTATTTACAGTATTCAGACCCTTTGCTATGAGACTCAAATTGAGCTCAGGTGCATCCTGTTTCCATTGATTATCCTTGAGACATTTCTACAACTTGATTGGAGTCCACCTGTGGTGAATTAAATTGATTGGACATGATTTGGAAAGGTACACACGTGTCTATATAAGGTCCCACAGTTGACAGTGCAAACCAAGCCATGAGGTCGAAGGAATTGTCCGTAGAGCTCTGAGACAGGATTGTGTCGAGGCTCAGATCTGGGGAAGGGTACCAAAACATTTATCCAACATTGAAGGTCCCCAAGAACACAGTGGCCTCCCTAATTCTTAAATGGACGAGGTTTGGAAGCACCAAGACTCCTAGAGCTGGCCGCCCGGACAAACTGAGCAATCGGGGGAGAAGGTGACCAATGGTCACTCTGACAGAGCTCCAGAGTTCCTCTGTGGAGATGGGAGAACCTTCCAAAAGGACAACCATCTCTGCATCATTCCACCAATCAGGCCTTTATGGTAGTGGCCAGACGGAAGCCACTCCTCAGTAAAAGGCTGCAAGGACTGGGAGACTAGACAGGATCAAGGGAAAGTTGAACGGAGGAAAGTACAGAGAAAACTTGCTCCAGAGCGCTCAGGACCTCAGACTGGGGAGAAGGTTCACCTTCTAACAGGACAACGATCCTAAGCACTCATTCAAGACAACAAATGAGTGGCTTCTGGATAAGTCTCAGTGTCCTTGAGTGGCCCATCCAGAGCCCGGACTTGAACCTGATCGAACATCTCTGGAGAGACCTGAAAATAGCTGTGCAGCAACGCTCCCCATCCAACCTGACAGAGCTTGAGAGGATCTGCAGAGAGGAATGGGAGAAACTCCCCAAATACAGGTGTGACAAGCTCAAGACTGTAATCGCTGCTAAAGGTGCTTCAACAAAGTACTGAGTAAAGGGTCTGAATAGATAGATGGAGGGTGGATGGATGGATAGATGGATATATAGATACTTTATTGATCCCCAAGGGGAAATGTCTTACTTATGTGATATGTCATATTTCAGGGTTTTAAATGTAATACATTTGCAAAAATGTCTAAACCTGTTTTTGTTTTATCATTATGGGGTATTGTGTGTAGATTGAAGGCTTTAACGTAACAAAATGTGGAAAGTCAAGGGGTCTGAATACTTTCCGAATGCACTGTACAGTCTTCATTTTCAGTTGAAGTCCTGTCTGTGAAGTTATCTAGGCATTTCATTGTGTTTATGAATCCCTTCTCTCAAACAAAATCTGAAAGAATATTCCATACTCTACTCACCATAAAGTAGGCTACAGTCTTATACCAACAATGCATTAACAGATTCTTAAAAGGCAATTTGTCAAATGGCAACAGAGTCATCACGACTTGGTTGAGGAGGCTAAAAGTATGAAGCATTATAAAAAACCTTATCACTGTTGTCCAGAACTGCAAACTGCACAGCAACATTAGAAGGAATGTTTCCTAACTTTTACACTTTCTCTGTCAGCTTTGGTGAAAAGCCAAAAGGCTTTTAAAGTGATGATTGATTGTGTTTGTTTTCTCTCTGGAAGCAGAAACACTCTGGATATGATACAATTACAGAATTACAGAGGCTGTGTCGCAAATGACACCCTATTCCCTATATAGTACACTACTATTGACCAGTGGTGCACTATTTAGGGAATTGGGTGCCAAGTCAGGACACAGCCAAAATGTGGAGTACCGTACATGGAGGAAAGGAGCATCATCTCATTTTCTAATTACGTCTAGACATTAAGAAGCTCTCTGGTTTATTTCACTAGGTGGGTTACCTTTGCATAGATCCTGGAACAGTTTTGCCAGATATCATACAGAATCAGAATTAATCTGATTTAGATGAGTTTCCTTTGCTTCAGTCCGGGTTTATTAGATGGTCTTATGTCTTGGAGATGTTGGGAGGAGCAATCCCACTTGACATGACGTTTGCTAATGAGCGAGTTCTAAAGCATATGTAGGCTTTATAAAATGTCCTTAAGAGGCCTTACAGTGCCTTCAGAAAGTATTCACACCCTTCGACTTTTTCACATTTTGTTGTTAATTTATTTGTCCTTTTTGTCAACAAAATGCTCAAATGTCAAAATGGAAGCAACATTCTAACATGTTTAAGACATTTATTAAAAATAAAACACTAACCCCCTGAGTCAGTACATGTTAGAATCACCTTTGGCAGTGATTACAGCTATGAATCTTTCTGGTTAAGTCTCCAAGAGCTTTGCACACCTGGATTGTACAATATTTGCATATAATTTTTTAAATTTTGAATGGTGAATTCATCTCCCAGGGTCTGGTGGAAAGCAGTCTGAACCAGATTTTCATTTAGGATTGTGCCAGTGTTTAGCTCCCTTCTGTTTCTTTTTTATCCTGAATAACTCCCCAGTCCTTAACAATTACATGCATACCCATAACATGATGCAGCCACTAGTATGCTTGAAATGGGGATTGGTGCTCAGTAATGTGTTGTGTTTGTCCCAAACATAACACATTGTATTCAGGACAACAAGTTAATTGCTTTGCCAAAAAAATGTTTGTGTGTAAACCAGTGACAAAAAATGCTCAATTTAATCAGTTTTCAATTCTGAAGGCACTGTAGATTCTACTACATTCTATGATATTATATGCTGTTAGTTTGGTTCTGTAGTGAAAGGTATTCCATTATGGTTTAGTGTTGAGAGTTTGAGATACTGATGTGGTGGAGGTGCTGGGGGCTGAGCAATAGCACTATAAATACACCCCCCCCACCCCCCCCAATTGGTTGACATTGCTAACGTGAAGGCTAGAATAATTATTTTAATTGATTGAGACAGAAACTGTAGGCCAAGGTTACATATGTTCTCCTCCCACACATAGATTAATTTACACATTTTGTCTTGACAGCTTGTTCCTACATTGTGTTGTGATTTACACATAGTTACAATATTTATTTGGTTCTGTCAAGGGAGTCGGTAAAAGGAGGTAGTACTGTGCGTGCCCAGTTAACACCCTGCACTGTCATGCAGTTAGAATGCTCCTATTCACACAATTGACCTGAACAAGGCAGCAGACATGCTAACATGCTATTTACAAAGCATTTATGGCTGGAGTAGCAATTTACAAGTAACACATTTGATAACTGTGCACTAGTAGCAATTCATACTTTATTTGTTCACATTAAAGTGATACATTAACATTTCAGTAAAATGTGTAATTAAAAGTACAACATTATTCGGTATGAAAATGAACATCAAAACATTTGAATAAGCTAAATATGAGGAACAATGTCACATTATAAATAACTTCAGCTGGATGCTGGGTAATTTACTTTAAAAGTATACTTTAAATATATTTTGTGGACATTTAAGTTAAATATACTTTAAAAAAATGTATACTTATCTATATTTTTCATGATAGGAAAAAGTATACTCTTAGGAAGCATGTTCCTCAACTGTGCACGTGGGATCAAAAATCGTTATCATTGTCAACTTTCTCTGCACTCTTCTGAACAGGAATTCAGAAAGTACTTCAAAACTCATTATTGACACTGAAACTACAATTGCCTTGCAGAAGTATTTATACCCCTTGGATTTCTTCACATTTTATTGTTATGAAGTGGGATTAAAATGTATTTAATTGTGTTTTTCATTTTTTTTCTTTTTACAATCTACACAAAATACTTGAATGTCGAAGTGTATTTAATTTTTTTGTATGTAATTAAAAAAAAAGATTGAATAAATAACTAAAGTATAGTCGTTGCATTAGTATTCAGCTCCCTGAATACATGTTTGAAACACTTTTGGCAGCGATTACAGCAGTAGTCTTCTTAGGTAAGTCTCTAAGAGCCCTTTATTCTCTTCATAATTATTCAAGCACTGTCAAGATTTTGGGGCTCATGGCCAGACAGCAATTTTCAAATCTTGCCATAGATTTTCAAGCAGATTTAAGTCAAAACTTTAACTTTTTCACTGTCTTCTTGGTAAGTAAACCCAGTGTAGATTTGTGTTGTAGCTTATTGTCCTGCTGAAAGGTGAGTTTCTCTCCCAGTCTCTGGTGGAAAGCAGACTGAAGCATGTTTTCCTCTTTGATTTTGCATCTGCTTAGCACCGTTCCATTTCTTTTTATCCTGAAAAACTCCCCAGTATTTGCCAATGTCAAGCATATCCATACCATGATGCAGCCACCACCATGCTTGAAAATAAGGCGGCAGTTACTCAGTGATGTGTTGTGTTGGATTTGCCCCAAACATATGGCTTTGCATTTAGGCCAAAAAGGGTATTCCTTTGCCTTATTTTGTTGCAGTATTACTTTAGTGCCTTGTTGCATAACAATATGCATTTTGTATATTTGTGTTCTTCTTTTCACTCTGTCATTTAGTTAATTCTTGTGGATCCATCCTCAGTTTTCTCACATCACAGCCATTGAACTCTGTAGCTGTTTTAAAATCACCAATGGTCTCATGGTGACCTCACTGAGCAGTTTCATTCCTGTCCTGCAGCTCAGCTCAGAAAGACATCTTTGATGTGTCTGGGTGGTTTAATACCTAATCCACAGCATAATTATTAACTTGACCATGCTTAAAGGGCTATTCAATGTCTGATTTGATATACAGTGGGGAGAACAAGTATTTGATACACTGCCGATTTTGCAGGTTTTCCTACTTACAAAGCATGTAGAGGTCTGTAATTTTTATCATAGGTACACTTCAACTGTGAGAGACGGAATCTAAAACAAAAATCCAGAAAATCACATTGTATGATTTTTAAATAATTAATTTGCATTTTATTGCATGACATAAGTATTTGATCACCTACCAACCAGTAAGAATTCCGGCTCTCACAGACCTGTTAGTTTTTCTTTAAGAGGCCCTCCTGTTCTCCACTCATTACCTGTATTAACTGCACCTGTTTGAACTCGTAACCTGTATAAAAGACACCTGTCCACACACTCAATCAAACAGACTCCAACCTCTCCACAATGGCCAAGACCAGAGAGCTGTGTAAGGACATCAGGGATAAAATTGTAGACCTGCACAAGGCTGGGATGGGCTACAGGACAATAGGCAAGCAGCTTGGTGAGAAGGCAACAACTGTTGGCTCAATTATTATCGGTCTGGGGCACCATGCAAGATCTCACCTCGTGGGGCATCAAAGCTCATGAGGAAGGTGAGGGATCAGCCCAGAACTACACGGCAGGACCTGGTCAATGACCTGAAGAGAGCTGGGACCACAGTCTCAAAGAAAACCATTAGTAACACACTACGCCGTCATGGATTAAAATCCTGCAGCGCACGCAAGGTCCCCCTGCTCAAGCCAGCGCATGTCCAGGCCCATCTGAAGTTTGCCAATGACCATCTGGATGATCCAGAGGAGGAATGGGAGAAGGTCATGTGGTCTGATGAGACAAAAATAGAGCTTTTTGGTCTAAACTCCACTCGCCGTGTTTGGAGGAAGAAGAAGGATGAGTACAACCCTAAGAACACCATCCCAACCGTGAAGCATGGAGGTGGAAACATCATTCTTTGAGGATGCTTTTCTGCAAAGGGGACAGGACGACTGCACCGTATTGAGGGGAGGATGGATGGGGCCATGTATCGCGAGATCTTGGCCAACAACCTCCTTCCCTCAGTAAGAGCATTGAAGATGGGTCGTGGCTGGGTCTTCCAGCATGACAACGACCCGAAACACACAGCCAGGGCAACTAAGGAGTGGCTCCGTAAGAAGCATCTCAAGGTCCTGGAGTGGCCTAGCCAATCTCCAGACCTGAACCCAATAGAAAATCTTTGGAGGGAGCTGAAAGTCCGTATTGTCCAGCGACAGCCCCGAAACCTGAAGGATCTGGAGAAGGTCTGTATGGAGGAGTGGGCCAAAATCCCTGCTGCAGTGTGTGCAAACCTGGTCAAGAACTACAGGAAACATATGATCTCTGTAATTGCAAACAAAGGTTTCTGTACCAAATATTAAGTTCTGCTTTTCTGATGTCATGCAATAAAATGCAAATTAATTACTTAAAAATCATACAATGTGATTTTCTGGATTTTTGTTTTAGATTCCGTCACTCACAGTTGAAGAGTACCTATGATAAAAATTACAGACTTCTACATGCTTTGTAAGTGGGAAAACCGGCAAAATCGGCAGTGTATCAAATACTTGTTCTCCCCACTGTATATTCTTCCACTTTGACATTACACAATATTTTGAGTTCATTGTTGACGATACATAAAAATTAAATACTTTTGAATCCCACTTGGGATCTTCATCCGTTGTCCAACTGTTGCATTTATTAGAATTGTTTTTAAAAACTTTGGAAACTTTTGATGACTGTTGCTAATAGTGTAGATCACAGAGGAGAAATAAGCTTTGTTCACACACATCTAAGTGATATAAGAAAACAAGATTCTCCTCCACTTAGCCATTTTCACATTCACGTCTTTAGAAGGAACTACTAATGACTGTCCCTCCTCTAGACCTTTTCCAGGTTACTTGTCCCCCCTGATACTGTGTTTGTACTACACAGTCAGGCTCATTATATAGAGATTAAGCTGAGGCCTGAGGTAGATATAGGAGACCTTTGGAGGTGTTTAATGACACATCAGTCTGGTTGTGATGGCAGAGTAGTAACCTTTTTCTGTTTAATTTGTGTTAGCTGTGTTCCTGGAGGCTGGTTGTAGGTGATCAATGCCTTTCTGCTGGTGTTTTCACCTGATCAGTCTATTGGAGTGATTTCGTTTAGCACTAGTAGTAGTGTGTGTGTGTGTGTGTGTGTGTGTGTGTGTGTGTGTGTGTGTGTGTGTGTGTGTGTGTGTGTGTGTGTGTGTGTGTGTGTGCGCATTTATGTTTTTATGTTTTATTTTTAGATTCTCCATTAGCATGGAAGAGGTTGCTGCCTATGTCTTCATTCTGCTTCATTTACGTTAGACAAGGTTCTCAACATGTTCCTTCCTTCTTTACTTCTTAGCCTTATTTGTTGGAACGCCTTTGAAAATCCTTTGGAATGCTAAAAACTGTACACACTCACTCACTCACTCTCCCAGACGGATGAAACCCCTTCGCCCGCTTCAAGGAAAACAACATTGAGCTGCTGATGCGGGCCCCTGGCGCTCAAGAGAACTGTGTGCTCTCGTTCTCTGTGGCCGATGTGAGTAAGTCATTTAAGCATGTTAACCCTCGCAAGGCTGCTTGCCCAGACGGCATCCCAAGCCGCGTCCTCAGAGCATGTACAAACCAGCTGGCTGGAGTTTTAACAGACATATTCAATCTCTCCATATCTCAGTCTATTGTCCCCACTTGCTTCAAGATGTCCTGTACCTAGGGCTGTTGGGGTGACTGTATTACCGCCACACTGGCGGTCACGAGTCATGAAGGTAGTCAAATTCCATGTGACCGTTTAGTCACAGTAATTAGGCTTCTCCAAGCTCTGGTGCTGCTGGTCATTAGTAGCCTACCAAACTTTGTCACTTTATGGGCACTCTATTGTCCCTCTAATCACTCTGACATCAATGCAAATGTAATTGAAAATCTCACTTCATGAGAGCCCATAAGCTCATGTTGTTCAACATTTCTATAGGCTATGCAATTGCGCAAGAAAAAAGAGTGATGGCCTCTACTAAAAAGAAGAGGATCCCATCAGCTTTCTATAGGCTAGGGCTACTATATTTATCAACTTTCCTAATATTAGGCACATTGCTTATATTTACAACGAGTATAGCCTACCTTGCTGGCATGAAAATGAACCACAGGAAAAGCGTCCTCCATTCGCTATTTTAAGTGCATAGATGACGTATTTTTGCCTGCTGCCCCTGTTTCGATACAGGTGCATGATAATGGTCCATTCTAAATCAAAACAAATGTCACACATATATTATTTATTAAATGTAAAGACAATATTAAATTAAGAATAGTCTGATGCGTGACAGTATTATACTATCACTTGTGAATGATATATTATCTCTTGTGAATGATGCCCAGCATAAGAAACAATGCCTTTTTTTGTTTTACTTTTTCTAATCATAGTCGCACACCTCATGTAGCCTCACCCATAGGCCTATATGTTTTAATAAGGTTTGTATCACAACTAGTGACCAAATGACTTCTTAAAATTAAGCACATTAATCTGCTTTACAAGGGGTGTAGAGCCTAACTAGCATACATAACGAGCTCGTGAGTTTCAAGTTTGGAGAAGATCATTTTCACCATAAAAATGCACCTTTATAATAATAGCATTACATACATATTTGCATTTGCGGTCACTTTCAATAATGGTGTTTTCCGCTAATGGAACATTTGTGCTTATAGCCTACTACCATCTGCACATTGCTGCTCTTATAATGTGAAGAAATAGCCTAATACTGTATCAACATTTTAAGCCAAATGTTCTGATCTGTTACGTCAGCCACATTGCGTGAACAAGGTTTTTTGATGCTAGTTGTATTAATTTGCGATCTATCCCATCCCACAACTGTCCCAGACTATGTTTGGAATATTTATTTTCTCGCACAGAATAGGTCGACTTTTGTAATATGGGGGATAGTAGATTGACATAGGCTAGTGCTTTTGCTGTTGATCTTGTTGGCTGATGAAAAGGAAATGTGGACAGTTTGGAATTGGGTAAGTGTAACAGTTTTGCTTTCGTCCCTCTCCTAGCCCCTAGCCCCTACCTGCACTCAAACCAGGGCCCCTCTGCACTCATGACAACAGTCACCCTTGAAGCATCGTTTCCCATCGCTCCACAAAAGCCGCGGCCCTTGCAGAGCAAGGGAAACAACTACTTCCAAGTTCTCAAAGCGAGTGACGTCACCGATTTGAAACGCTACTAGCGTGCACCCCACTATCTAGCTAGCCGTTTCAATCCGGTTACATAAGGACGTTCGAAGTTGCGTCCCCGATGTGTCTGTCTTCACTTGTAGCCTGTGAGAAAGACCCGATTTTACGTGATTGAGCGGTGATTCGGAGCGTGCAGCACTCAGGGAGAAGGGCACAACAGCCTCTGGCCGCAAAAGGCATGGATTTTTTACGACCACACAAAGGGGATGCTGCCGTGAAATTCTAGGCATTGCTTGTCAAATTGTGAATGAGTGACTGATGTAGTGTATACAGCCTGCGCAAAAAACAGAGCTCATGCCTTTTAAGCAACCTTTTTTAATTAGAGTCATGCAGCCTTGGAACGTTTGTAGAACATCTAAAGTTACATTTATAACTCTAAATTAAGCATATAGGAATACCTATTTCTTTGTTAACCGCTCAACACAGAATAGCCACATGTGCGCACTCCCTCAAATCGTTTGGAGAAAATATTATTTCTATTTTATTCAGCTTTGTTCAATTGTATTCTTAATACTATAAAATAATGGCATGGAATTCTAAGCAAATATTGTCTGGTAAATGAACTAGTGTAGCCCACAGCCATTTGGCATAGCCAGATCAGGACCTAACATAAGGACAACTCAGAGTATGCTATTCTTTTCTTCTGAAATAGACTACATTTTCTTCATATCATGCTTCTTTAGACCTGTCTAAAATATATAATGGATTTATTGTGAAGGTGTAGGCTATATTACATGGATTTATTAGACTTTTTAAAATGTAGATGTTCCAAAGGTCAATTAATTAATTGTCAAGTACCATGAGACCAACAGTTATTTGCTTGACAATCACCGGATGACCAACTTGAAATACTTTGAGAGGCTAGTTAATGACCATATCACCTCAACCTTACCCGACATCCTAGACCCACTGCAATTCGCATTTCGCCCAAACTGATCCACGGAGGACACAATTGCAATTGCACTGCACATTGCCCTATCCCACCTGGACAAGATAAATACCTATGTAAGAATGCTGTTCATCGACTACAGCTCAGCTTTTAACACCATAGTGCACTCCAAGCTCATCACTAAGCTCAGGGCCTTGGGTTTGAACCCCTCCCTTTACAACTGGGTCCTGGACTTCCTGATGGGCTGACCCCAAATGGCGAGGGTAGGCATCAACACCTCTGCCACTCTAATCCTTAACACAGTAGCCCCATAGGGGTGCGTGCTCGGCCCCCTCCTGTATTCCCTGTTCAACCATGACTGCGTGGCCACACACAAGTTTGCTGACGACACTCCAGTGGTAGACCTGATTACCAACAATGATGGAATAGCCTACAGCAGGGCATTAAATTAAGAACGTCTATTTCACCAGCCACGTTGGTGGGTGCTCAGTTTGCAGGGCTCTACAATGCGAGGGTTACATTTGTGAATAAAACTGGTAAAAGTCAAGTATAAGGACATGTTGGAGTTTAAAAAATGCTGCAGTAGCTGTTTTCAAAGTATTGTTTTGTTTCATAGCGGCTAATTGCACAAATAAATACTGATCCTATATCCCACCTCGCGCAGCAACACTGCCTTGCAGGGGAGCGGAGCTCACTGAGTGAAGTGCTGATAGATACATTTTTCGACACACTGCGCTCAGGCATAAAAAGTTGGTCTAATTCTACTCGAAAGTCTACAAAGTGAGACTTTGTCCTCGTGTTTCTTGGCTATTTACATAATTTTGTTCACAAGCTCCGTTTTAGTTTGAGTCTGCTGATAGCGAAGAGAAGCCCTAATCAGATCCTAAATTTCACAGACACACGTGACTGGACTTGAGTGGCCATGTTACCACGGTAACCTCCGGCAGCTGAACAAAACAAAGGAGCTAATCGTGGACTACAGGATGAGAGCATGTTGACGGGGCTGCAGTAGAGAGGGTCAAGTTCCTTGGCATGCACATCACTGAAAACCTGAAATGGTCCCTTCACACAGGCAGCGTGGTGAAGAAGGCGCAACAGTGCCTCTACAACCTTAGGAGGCTTCAAAAAAAAATGTTTCTTTGCCCCATTGAGAGCATCCTGTAGGGTTGTTTCACCGCCTGGTAGAGCAATTGTAGCATCCTGAACCACAGGGATCTCCAGAGGGTGGTGCGGTCAGCCCAACGCATCACCGGGGGCACACTGCCTGCCCTCCAGGACATCTACAGCACCTGGTGTCACAGGAAGGCCAAAAAGATCATCAAGGACCTCCGGTGCATCAAAGCTGTGACCCATCTCCAGCCCATCAAACTATTAAACAGTCATCACTAGCCGGCCTCTGCCCAGTACCCTTCCCTGATCCTTAGTCACTGTTCTAGCCGTCTACCACCCGGTACTATATCCTACACCTTAGAGACTGCTGCCCTATGTACGTAGTCATTGAACACTGGTCACCTTAATAATGTTAACATACTGTTTCACACACTTTATATGTATACTGAACAAAAATATAAATGCAACATGCAACAATTTCAACGATTTTACTGAGTTACAGTTCATATAAGTCAATTTAAATCAATTCCTTAGGCCCTAATCTGTGGTTTTCACATAACTGTTGGTGACAGATACCTTAAAAAAGGGACCAGTCAGTATCTGGTGTGACCACCATTTGCCTCATACAGCATGACACATCTCCTTCACATAGAATTGATCAGGCTGTTGAATCTGGCCTGTGGAATGTTTTCCCACTCCTCAGTTGCTGTGCGAAGTTACTGGATATTGTCAGGAACTGGAACACGCTGTCCTACACGTCGATCCAGAACATCCCAAACATGCTCAATGGGTGACATGTCTGAGTATGCAGGTCATGGAAGATCTGGGACATTTTCAGCTTCCAGGAATTGTGTACAGATCCTTGCAACATGGGGCTGTGCATTATCAAGTTGAAACATGCAGTGATGGCGGCAGATGAATGGCACAACAATGGGCCTCAGGATCTCGTCATGGTATCTCAAAGTTGCCATCGATAAAATGAATTTGTGTTCGTTGTCCGTAGCGTATGCCTGCCCATACCATAACCCCACCGCCACCGTGGGGGCACTCTATTCACAACGTTGACATCAGCAAAACGCTCACCAACATGATGATATACACGTGGTCTGCGGTTGTGAGGCCGGTTGGACGTACTGCCAAATGGAAGAGAAATTAACATAAAATTATCTAGCAACAGCTCTGGTGGACATTCCTGCAGTCAGCATGCCAAATGCACGCTCCCTCAAAACTTGAAACATCTGTGGTATTTTGTTGTGTGACACAACTGCACATTTGACTGGTCTTTTATTGTCCCCAACACAAGGTACACCTGTGTAATGATGATGCTGTTTAATCAGCTTCTTTATATGTCAGGTGGATGGATTCTCTAGGCAAAGGAGAAATGCTCACTAACAGGGATGTAAACAAATTTGTGAAAACATTTTAGAGATGGAAGCTTTTTGTGTGTATGGAACATTTCTGAGATCTTTTATTTCAGCTCGTGAAACATGGGACAACACTACATTTTTTGCTAGATATTACTGCGCTGTTGGAGCTTGAAACAAAAGCATTTCGCTGCACCTGTAAATCTGTGTACGTGACCAATAAACTTATTTGATTTGATTTGACACACACAGGCTGCTAGCCATGGCAGCTCAGCCAAAACCCCACAGTATAGCCTCATAGGGGGAACATTGCATGGAGCTCTACATGATCTAATCAGGCCTGTTAATTGCAGCAGTGCCATTGAAAGCCTTTTAGAGCCCACTTCTCAGTTTTCACTTGTTGGCAGCCATTGTGTCCATATTTCTTTATGAACAACTGTATAGTATTATTACAGCACAAGCAGAGTGATGGAGATATATACAATATTTTAAAATCCTACATTTACTTTCAGTATCTATGAGTTTGATGTTTGAGTGTTGCTATCTAAACTAAAGCACACTGCATATTTGGTGCAAACCCTTTTATTTTTCTGTTTATTTTGATAATACTAATATATGTAATTTAGCTGACGCTTTTATCCAAAGAGACTAAGTCTTTTGTGTATACATTTTTAGCATGGGTTGGCCTGTAATACCTGATTGGGTTTTGACCATACAAATTTTACCAATTCGGACGTGTAGAGATTGCACACGTAGTTACATTTTGATTAAGCATTCTTGCGTCAGATGAAGTGTGAAAATACATTGTGTGACTATGGTGTCGTCATGCGACCTCTCCCTGTCCTAGTGAATCATTGCCACCAGTCAGACTGACTGTGTTGCTACCTGGTGTATTTCCTGTATTGATGTCTCCACTCAGTCTTCTTTGCTATCCCAACCATGACAGCTCTCTCTCCTTCTCATGGACCAAGCTACCCAATGGACTGACACACTGAGGGGAAAATAGACAAATATTTTGTTTTGTCAGCAATGTTTTCTCCCAAGGTCTGTGTCTCTGTCTGTCTGTGCCTGTGTGTGTGTGTGTGTGTGTGTGTGTGTGTGTGTGTGTGTGTGTGTGTGTGTGTGTGTGTGTGTGTGTGTGTGTGTGTGTGTGTGAGAGATCATACAGTACATTGTGCATCTAGCTAGCTGTCCCTATTAGGACTGCTTCCCCAGGCAGAACCTCTCCTTCTACAGGTATATGAAGGATGCTGAATTGGTGTTTATTTCCGTAGAGATGCGAGATGACACTCCAGCACAAGCAGATGGTGTGTGTGCATACGTTCATTCTCTGCTACTATCATTATTGTCACAGGATTTCTGTGTTAAAGGTCATGAACAGTCAAAATCATGTTTTTCATGATGTTATTTGAAGGAAACAAGATCAAAGTTGATGGCCAAAGTATGAAAAATTACTGTTGAATCTACATTGAGAAAGTTTAATCATAAAGTTACTGGTCCCCTCCCCATGTCAAACATTTAGATTAATTTTAATACACCAATGGTAACATGATATTCTCTTACCTAATTTACCAGTACAACCTTGTAACCGACATTGGAGAAGGTGTGTTTGCAGAGGGGTGTGGTTTACATAGCTACTCTACTGGTGCCAAATTTGGATGTAGGGTGTCAGCAAATATAATTACGTTTATCCAATTAATCTATGGCAAAGATACTTATGTTTCCCTTTTCATCTGTGTCTGGTGTTAGCTAGTTACTAGCTGTCTGTCAGTGCTGCTGTGAACCGCATCACAAGAGACATGCTAAATGGGCGATCTATACAAAAAAAAATGTATATCATTGATGCTTTGAGTTGCTTTGTGTATCACCAAATTTGCTTGAGATGATTTTACTGCAACACTGCTCATTGCACCCAAGTTGCTTGACATAGGTGTTTCAAAGAGCAGTCAGTCAAGGCGAGCTCATGAATATAAGCTCCCCGCCCACTCAGCCTGTCTTTAAACTTCCTGGTAGTTGGCCATGAGAAAAAGTACTTTTCAGAACGACTGTTCAGGACCTTTAAAGGGGTCGCCCTGGCAGGCAGGCAGGCAGACAGACAGACAAGTAAGTCCTGGTGTTGTCCTCTTCTGACCCGGCCATTCTCTAGTGCACCTACTTCATCATATACTGCTAGTTGTCCTGGCAACTTTCTCCTCTGCTCCTCTACAGGGCGTCTGTTTGCCCTAGCTCCCAGTGTACCTCCCTCCCTCCCCTTTCTCCCTCCCTCACTCCATTCTCAGCATTCACTATGAGAAATTAATTAATTAAAGATGCCGTCAGTTCTTCACAATAGGGAAGAGGCATCTGTAGAAAAGCTAACATCATTTTTTCTGTCCATGTACAGTATGGCCTCAGCAGCCAACTAATATGAGAGAGAGAGAGAAAAGTGGTTGAGTTAACTTATGGAGGAGTTGCAGTTCCATGTTCAGTCCACAGAGGGCAGTAGAGAGTGTGAACAGTGTTGTAGTCAGTCTGCCTGCTTCGACTAAACTGATTTTAGTGGTATATTGGCAGGGTATATATAGCTTAATGGAGTGTGTATTAATTACAAGTGAATGTAACTCGACTGTTTCTATGCACCATGTCTTATGGACCGGCCCTATAAGCCCTGGGGCAGCTGTGTGTAGGACAGGGTTTCCCAAACTCGGTCCACGGGACCCCAAGGGATGCAAGTTTTGTTTTTTGCTCTAGCACTACACAGCTGATTCAAATAATAATCAACGAATCATCATGCAGACTGTATCGCACCCCGGCCGTGATTGGGAGTCCCATAGGGCGGTGCACAATTGGCCCAGCGTCGTCCGGGTTTGGCCGGTGTAGGCCATCATTGTAAATTATAATTTCTTCTTAACTGACTTGCCTAGTTAAATAAAGGTTTAAAACTGTTTAGTGTTAGGGCAGAAACCAAAACATGCACCCCTTGTGGTCCCTATGACCCAGTTTGGGAAATGCAGGTATAGCACATGGACTAGCTGGTGTGATAGTATGTGTTAGACCTGTGGCAGCTCAGAGCTATAGTGACAGTATGTGGTAGACCTGTGGCAGCTCAGAGCTAGTGTGACAGTGTGTGTTAGACCTGTGGCAGCTCAGAGCTAGTGTGACAGTGTGTGGTAGACCTGTGGCAGCTCAGAGCTAGTGTGACAGTGTGTGGTAGACCTGTGGCAGCTCAGAGCTAGAGTGACAGTGTGTGTTAGACCTGTGGCAGCTCAGAGCTAGTGTGACAGTGTGTGGTAGACCTGTGGCAGCTCAGAGCTAGAGTGACAGTGTGTGATAGACCTGTGGCAGCTCAGAGCTAGTGTGACAGTGTGTGGTAGACCTGTGGCAGCTCAGAGCTAGAGTGACAGTGTGTGGTAGACCTGTGGCAGCTCAGAGCTAGAGTGACAGTGTGTGGTAGACCTGTGGCAGCTCAGAGCTAGTGTGACAGTGTGTGGTAGACCTGTGGCAGCTCAGAGCTAGAGTGACAGTGTGTGATAGACCTGTGGCAGCTCAGAGCTACATTGACATTGATGGAAGAAGGGCTGTCAGTATGAAAGGCCGATCAGTGATCGATTCATTGTGGATGAAAACAATGCCCAGCTTTCTGTTCCTCACCAACAGGATAGCTCTGCTCTTCTACAGTAAGAAGCACCCCTAGAACCTTTGACAAATCCTTTCTCCATCTCTTTCTCTCTCTCTCCATCCCTTTCTCTTTAGCCATCTTTCATTCCCCTTCTCTCTATTAATCTCTCCTTCTCTCCATCATCTCTCTCTGCCGCTCAGTTTGTGCCTCTCACTCCCTCCGCTCTCGCTCTTTCTCTCCCTCTTTCCCCCTCTCCCTCCTTCCCTCCATTAATTCACACAGTGTAGTCTCTACTTTTATGAATATTTCAGGCTCTGTGTCATTAAGACAATCTATATTTCATGCCCCCACTACCTTGTCACCTTTTTGGGGATCAGACTTTTCCTACGTGTCTAACATTGAGTCAGTGAAGTGCATTATACATCTCATGGGATGTACCTTACTAGGCTCTAATGGTCTAGTCTAGTGCACTTTCCTTTCTCACTCTTGTACCTGCAGAGTAGTTTATTTCACCCCCAAAACTTGGTCTTCTTCAAATCTTCTGAATTATGTGTGTTAGGATTATTCCCTACAAAAGTGTTCAAAAGTAGTGTACTATATAGATAATAGGGTGCCATTTGGGCCATTGCCTTTGTGTCCAGCTGCTATGAACTGGCTCCAGCTGCGTCCAGGCAGCCGTATGGTGGCTGGCCCTGGCCCTGGCCTCAGCTCCGCTCCGCTCTAAGCAGGTTGCCTGGTGTTCAGACTCAACCCACTCTAGTATGCTGTAGCTGTCTGGCTTAGAGGTGCTTTTCCTGCTCGCTCTCTCTCTCTCTCTCTCTCTCTCTCTCTCTCTCTCGCTCTCTCTCTCTCGCGCTCTCTCTCTCGCTCTCTCTCTCTCTCGCTCTCTCTCTCTCGCTCTCTCTCTCTCGCTCTCTCTCTCGCTATCTCTCGCTCTCTCTCTCTCGCTATCTCTCGCTCTCTCTCTCTCGCTATCTCTCTCTCGCTATCTCTCTCTCTCTCTCGCTATCTCTCTCTCTCTCGCTCTCTCTCTCTCGCTCTCTCTCTCTCTGCTCTCTTCTCTCTTCTCTTTCTGTCTCTCTCTTCTCTTTCTGTGTCTCTCTTCTCTTTCTGTCTCTCTCTCTCTTCTCTTTCTGTGTCTCTCTCTTTTCTTTCTCTCTCTCTCTCTGCTCTCTTCCTCTTTCTGTCTCTCTCTCTCTTTCTTGCCTGGCTCAGCATGCCTCAATATATAGGCATAGCTTTCGTATGCGGCGAATGCCCACAACATTGCCAGCCCAATCTTCCCTAAACAATTCCTGGAACATGTGTGGAATCCAGCTAAGCTGTTGGAAGTGTTTTCCCCGCATTCTCCGTTTCTCAAAAACATTAGATACGTGTAGCATGTTGATGACCACCACCAAAGCTAATGGAATGTCACATTCTACCTCCATGTATATGTGAGGCCTCAGTGCCTGAAGATCTAAGGCCTGATGAAATAATCCTGATGTGTTATGTCAGGGTCAGAGAGCAAATGTTCCTATAGTCCATTCATGCATCTTTCATTCTCATCTAAGACCTCACACCAAGGTAACATAAATGGGTCGTTCCACCAATTCGGGTGCCTTTTGAGATGACCCTAGTTTTAATATAACTGAAATATCTGTTTGATACACGGAACTAGGAAGTACTGAATTGAGTGACGTGTGTTGTCATTTGTGTAAATAGGGGGGCTATTTTGTCCCAAAAGTTTTAATCGAATTCTATGGGAAAGCCATCCATTCCTGGTGCTTTTCTCCATGTGAATGTTTTAACACTATCTAAAATCTCTGTTTTTAGTCATTTTTTGTCTGCTGATAATTGCTTCAGAGTTGTTGAGTCTAAGAAGGCTATAGGATCCGTCAAACTGTTGTTTAATATAACAACCTTTTAAAATTCAATATTGGTGCACAATTTCTACTTAAAATATCAAAAGGACGCAAAAGTCCCTCATTTCGTCTAACGGCCCAAATATAGATAGAGCCCCAGAGGTAACATAAGTGCAAATAGAGCACTGTAAGCAGGTATTTTTAGGTCACTAGCATAACCTGCCTGATTATTTAGCAATTTCAGTATTTTGTCATTAATCACTGCAGCAAAATTAACCAAAGAAAAAATTTCATTTAACTATGAGAGAGGGAGAGTGCAAGAGAACTAGGAAGAGGTAGACAGGGAGATTGAACAATATAAATAAATAAATAATAAATAAATAGATAAAGAGGGAGAGAGTAAAATAACCAGCCTGTTGCTTTGAACCCAGCGGGAGCTGCAGTGCACTGTAGAGCACACCTGTTTAAGACAAAGCCACATGGGTTATTCAGTTGATGTATCATTAATTTGCTGTTCTGTTCCCTCCATCCATCCAGCCTGGTTCAAGTGGCAGTAGCTGACTCACCCGTAAGTCTCAGGTGGCTGCAGGGTTTAACGTTCAACATAAATCAGCCTGTTTAGTCTTACGGACGGAGAGCTACGCTGCTATTGTTGAGTGATGATAGTTTGCTGACCTGCCAACCACCAACTGGCAGCTTTTAACCTTTCACCCAGGGGTGTTATAGTTTCAGCCTTCAAACATCAGATGAGCAGGTTTACATTGTGATGATGTAGACACGCATGGAGGCATATATACACACACACACAGAATTTGATGCCCTCTTTATGTCAATTATATGCAAGTAATAATATGAATCTTCTCGTCTCAATGCTGAACTGGCCAACAGAGCAATAAGCTCCAGAGGAATCTGAGTCAGCAGCTAGATGCTTACATATGCAGAACATATTGCATTTTAGTTATCTGTTGGTACAAATACTGGAGATGGCATCCTACTTATTTCCTGGTTTTGAAAATGTTAGACCAGGTAATGTTGTCTTATCCCCTGTCATTTCACTGTCATGCTTTGCTAAGTTCCAACCTGACTTGAAAGTTACAGTACTATTCAGCATTATGTCTTCTGGTAAATTTTTGCTTCTGTGCACAGCTGTGCAACCAAGAAAAAAAGTAATGTTTTTGCTGAAGGAACATCATGTTTGTTGTGGTCCAATAATAGCCCTGCATTAGGACTCTCCCCTTTTACGCTTTAAAAAACAAAGTCTTTGTTATTCTAACGAAGTTTGGACATTTTAGATGTGAGTTGAGAAGGGTAGCAGTATAGTATTACTGATCTTTAAATCAGTATTGACTACCTCAGAGAGGTTGTTCTGAGATTCATAGAGTATAATGCTTCATTACAGCTTTCTCTCGCTCGGTGACTCTCTCTTAATGTAATGGACCGAGTGGCGCAGCGGTCTAAGGCACTGCATCGCAGTGCTAGAGGCGCCACTACAGACCCGGGTATGATCCCGGGCTGTATTACAACCGGCCATGATCGGGAGTCCCATAGGGCGGCGCACAGTGTTGTCTGGGTTAGGGTAGGGTTTGGCCAGGGTAGGCCTTCATTGTAAATAAGAATTTAACTGACTTGCTTACTTAAATTAAGGTTAAATATATATCTCTGCCTGTTGTTTCCACAAAGCCTTAACTCTGAAGGTTTTCTCTGTGCACTACTTTATTCATCGTCTTGTTGTATTGTTTCCTATAGAGAAGTTGTTCGGAGAGTTCCTGAGCTGGGACCTAGAGGAGGCGGTGTCTCAGCTGCCTCTGAAGCCAGGTCAGTCTGTCACCCTCACCGTCAACATCAAAGTCAGACTGGACTTCTCTGGAGGAGAGAACCTGCTACAGGACCTCAACGATGGTGAGTGGTTTCAATTCCAGACGGGCCGCAAAGGTCTCCCAAACAACATTATCCAGGTGCTCTGTGGCCAACGATGTCAGTTGAAACCAATAGAAGCTAAACTATGGCAGGAGACAACAGAAAGTTGAATGGATTACAAACACCACCACTTCCCAAAAATATTACTTTAAAAACAGTGGTATTCCCAATAGAGCATACTTCTATTTGTCTATTTTGGGTTTGCCTTTCTGCAAAGAATTGGGTTCTCAGCTCCATGACCCCATAGCACTGGTTAAATGTGCTGGATGCAGAGTTGAGTCTGTTTACTGCCATTTCCAGTAGCTGAGTGTTCAAGAGAGGTGTGTTGAGACTCATCGAACATTCAACAGAGGTAACCATGCAAACGGCAAACTCTCTCCTCTCACCTTTATTTCACTCTTTGCCTTCCTCTTGCCTTTCTCTGTCTCTCACTCTCTCTCTACTCTTTGTTCTCCTATGTGATGTGCTCCTGCATGCATGAGAAGAAACCAGAGGAGAATAGGAACTGAACTGACATGTTTAACTCTGCGGTCTCGCACTCTCTGTCTCTGCCTCTCTCTTTCTCTCCCTCTTCTCTCTGCCTCTGACTTTATCATTATCTTTATGAGGCTATTTAACAGATACTGTTTAATTAGCTGGGCAGTAAGTATGGCAAACAGGGCTTCCTTAAACAACAAACCCCTGAAACCCTTGTGTATTTTGTTGGTGACATTATTGACCGCCGCTATGTTCTGCTGTAACTGCAGGATCTTACACTACATGACCAAAAGTATGTGGATACCTGCTCGTCGAACATCTCATTCCAAAATCATGGACATTAATATGGAGTTGGTCCCCCCTTTGATGCTATAACAGCCTCCACTCTTCTGGGAAGGCTTTCCACAAGAGCATTAGTGAGGTCAGGCACTGATTGGGTGTTCCAACATCAAAGATGTTCGATGGAGTGGAGGTCAGGGTTCTGTGCAGGCCAGTCAAGTTCTTCCACACGATCTCGACAAACCATTTCTGTATGGACCTCGCTTGGTGCACGGGGGCATTGTAATGCTGAATCAGGAAAGGGCCTTCCCCAAACTCATGCCACAAAGTTGGAAGCACATTATTGTCTAGAATGTCATTGTATGCTGTAGCGTTAAGATTTCCCTTCACTGGAACTGAGGGGCCGGAACCATGAAAAACAGCCCCAGACCATTATTCCTCCTTCACCAAGTGTTACTGTTGGCACTGTGCATTGGTGCAGGTATCGTTCTCCTGGCATCTGCCAAACCCAGATTTGTCCATCGGACTGCCAGATGGTGAAGCGTGATTCACCACTCCAGAGAACACGCTTCCACTGCTCCAGAGTCCAATGGTGGCGAGTTTTACACCACTCCAGCTGACACTTGGCATTGCACATGGTGATCTTAGGCTTGTGTGCGGCTGCTCGGCCATGGAGACCCATTTCATGAAGCTCCTGACGAACAATTATAGTGCTGACGTTGCTTCCAGAGGCAGTTTGGTACTCAGTAGTGAGTGTTGCAACCGAGGACAGACGATTTTTGGTCATTCTCTGGTAATGACTCTGCGGTCATTATGTGCGCTTGTGTGGCCTACCACTTTGTGGCTGAGCCGTTGTTGGTTTTCACTTCACAATAACAGCACTTACAGTTGACCGCGGCAGCTCAAGCAGGGCAGAAATTTGACGAGCTGATTTGTTGGAAAGGTGGCATCCTATGATGGTGCCATGTTGAAAGTCACTGAGCTCTTCAGTAAGGCCATTCTACTGCCAATGTTTGTCTGTGGAGATTACATGGCTGTGTGCTCGATTTTATACACCTGTCAGCAATGGGTGTGGCTGAAATAGCCGAATCCACTAATTTGCAGGGGTGTCCACATACTGTTGTATATGTATTGTATCTGCTACTCCCAAGTCCTAATACATAGTTTTTTCCTCATTAATGCATTAATATGATTACTGCTGAGGATTAATAGTGTTATTACTCTTTAGCTAATTTTAGTGGGGGTGGGGCTCAGAGCTGTGGGTTGATTAAGTATTGCACCTTCTTCGACAGACAGAGTGATACATTCTAATATGCATGATGCGGTTAGGAATTGCATTGAATTTTAATTCACTGCAAAGTATTGAAAGAGCACTCCGGATGGAACACTTTGGCATAATACGTCTTAAAGACTTAATGTTCTGTTTATAATAATGTCATTGACTGGTATGGTGCTTGAGAAGACACATTACAGTGAAACAGTCTCTGTTACAGCCAGGTAAAGATCATTTTTTACATGACGACATCAGGGCGTCTTGTTGTGAAAGACCACATATAATAGTCTAAATATCGCCTTCCTTTCGTCCTCAAGTGATGACACATCAGAAATGGTTTTGAGGCATTCAGTGCTGTTTCCGTTTACTGACCCCAGACAGACAGAATGTGTATGTATAAAGTAGGCCCTTGGCCCTGTGTGGGAATTGAATGGATCCTTCACCTCTTGAGCTGCACATTCGACTTGGCGATAAGCATCAACAGCTAGCGGCTCTCTCTCTCTCTCTCCCTCCCTCTCTCTCTCTCTCTCTCTCTCAATTTCTTTCTCTCCCTACCTCTCCCCCCCACACCCTTTTCTAGGAGAACAAATTGCAGCTCGCGGCATGCATGGTGTGTCAGAAGCATTCTGATCTGTATACTTTCTCTCTCTCTCACTCTTGCTCTCTCACACTCTCTATGCCTCTCCTCCTCCATCTCTCTCCTCCTCCATCTCTCTCTCTCTTTCCCTGTCTGTCTGCATTGATATGATATATTTTGTGTCTGTCCATCGTCTCATATGAGAGTGACACTGTCTGATTGAAGTTTTGCACTTGAAGTAATTATTTACAGTGTTTGAGGTCGTTATTTGGAACTGATTTGCAGATAAACCGACAAATAGTGGTGATTATTTGAGTGATGGACAGACATTGTTCTCCCCCACCCCTCACTTCTCCAAACTTTGATATATAGAAGTTCTCATGTCACATTAAATAGCTGCAATGTATGTCAATGTTTGGAGAAGTGGCTCAGGCACAAGGTGTCATTTCCTTCGTTCTTAGAGCCATTGAAAACAGGAGCATTTATTGATTCACACCTAGGCAAAGTTAATGCCTACAAAAAGACAGCATTACTATTTATCTCTATTCCTCTCTGATTTAGAAGATACCTTTGCACAAACAACATGCTGATCTAGGCCTACACCAGCACTGGTATCAGGCTGTATTTAGATAGGTAGGTAGGTAGGTAGGTAGGTAGGTAGGTAGGTAGGTAGGTAGGTAGGTAGGTAGGTAGGTAGGTAGGTAGGTAGGTAGGTAGGTAGGTAGGTAGGTAGGTAGGTAGGTAGGTAGGTAGGTAGGTAGGTAGGTAGGTAGGTAGGTAGGTAGGTAGGTAGGTAGGTAGGTAGGTAGGTAGGTAGGTAGGTAGGTAGGTAGGTAGGTAGGTAGGTAGGTAGGTAGGTAGGTAGGTAGGTAGGTAGGTAGGTAGGTAGGTAGGTAGGTAGGTAGGTAGGTAGGTAGGTAGGTAGGTAGGTAGGTAGGTAGGTAGGTAG
Source organism: Thymallus thymallus (assembly GCA_023634145.1). Lineage (NCBI taxonomy): Eukaryota > Metazoa > Chordata > Actinopteri > Salmoniformes > Salmonidae > Thymallus > Thymallus thymallus. The sequence continues at coordinate 14,410,051 of CM042395.1, read as the reverse complement.
GTAGGTAGGTAGGTAGGTAGGTAGGTAGGTAGGTAGGTAGGTAGGTAGGTAGGTAGGTAGGTAGGTAGGTAGGTAGGTAGGTAGGTAGGTAGGTAGGTAGGTAGGTAGGTAGGTAGGTAGGTAGGTAGGTAGGTAGGTAGGTAGGTAGGTAGGTAGGTAGGTAGGTAGGTAGGTAGGTAGGTAGGTAGGTAGGTAGGTAGGTAGGTACTTTATTGATCCCCGAGGGGGAAATGTCTTTGTCAAGCAGCTACAACAACAAAACACAGGGCAGGTACAAAATGCCACAACGAAAGTACACAAAAGACAGATACACGGTACATGATACATAGAGCGGCAGTATGAAAAAATATAGAAATACAAGATATCTGGAGTGCAAAAAAAAGCTATAAAAAGACATTGCATAGTATGGGTGGTTGGCTGAATATGTACACTATTCATTGGTGGATGTTGGATGGTTAACTATACTATACAGGTCGATGGCAGAGAAATACTTCAGTAGCTAAAAATGCATATGATATGAGCGAGGGTAATAATAGTTTACTTAATAGACAGACTGGGTAAATGAACAGGTAAGTGAATATTTTGCATGGTTAAATTAGCTGTACAGGTAAATATACAGTTATATTTACAGATAAGTGAATACTTGCATGGTTACACAAACTGTACAGGTAAATGACAGGAAGAGATACTTAAATAGCTAAATGTGTGTATGATATAATTTGGGGTAATAGTAGTAATTCCCTTAAAATACAGTCCTTAGTGCGCAGGGTTTAATTACAGACAACTGCACGTATTGCACATTCAATATACTAAAAGCCATGAGAAAAGGTGCAACTGACAGGATACTAATATGCATTCCTGAGTGAGTGCCTACGTAAGTTAGGTCCAAGAATTACTAGCAATATTTCACGTGATATGATATAACAACTGTACATGAGTATGTATATTCAGACCTGCCTGAATAAATAGGTCCTGAGTGATGACGGACCAGAGTTACTCACAGATGGATGCATAATTGTTAAACTAGGTCCTAGCAACCCAACAGTTCCAGATCTATGTTGCCGACGGCACGGCACCCCGGTGAGGCATTATATAGTCTAATAGCCGCCGGCAGGAAGGACCTCCTGTAGCGCTCTCTGGCACACCGTGTTGGGATCAGTCTGTGACTGAAGGTGCTCCTCTGCGTCATAACCATGGTGTGCAGAGGGTGGGTGACGTTGTCCATGATGGCCAGCAGTTTGGCCAGGATCCGTCTCTCTGCCACCTCCTCTAGAGTGTCAAGGCTCATCCCCAGGACAGAGCTAGCCTTCCTGATCAGCTTATTTACCCGAGAAGCTAGCTAGCACGCTAACTAGAGATTAGCGTTAGCAGCTAACACAACTTATTTTAGCCACAACCTGCTAAGAAAAGCTAAACTAGCTGTTTGCAGACAGTAAGATAAAATTATCGACCAAATGTGGAACAAACAGAATTATCGAACAAATGTGGATTTACACTACTGTTCAAAAGTTTGGTCACTTAGAAATGTAAATTAGAAATGTCCTTGTTTTTGACCATTAACAAATTGATCACAAATACAGAGTAGACATTAATGTTGTAAATGACTATTGTAGCTAGAAACGGGTAATTTTTTATGGAATATCTACATAGGCGTACAGAGGCCCATTATCAGCAACCATCACTCCTGTGTTCCAATGGCACGTTGTGTTAGCTAATCCAAGTTTATCATTTTAAAAGGGAAAGTGATCATTAGAAAACCTTTTTGCAATTATGTTAGCACAGCTGAAAACTGTTGTGCTGATTAAAGAAGCAATACAACTGGCCTTCTTTAGACTAGTTGAGTATCGGGAGGATCAGCATTTGTGGGTTCGATTATCAGGCTCAAAATGTCCAGAAACAAAGAACTTTCTTCTGAAACTTGTCAGTCTATTCTTGTTCTGAGAAGTGAAGGCTATTCCATGCGAGAAATCGCCAAGAAACTGAAGATCTCGTACAACGCTGTGTACTACTCCCTTCACAGAACGGCGCAAACTGGTTCTAACCAGAATATAAAGAGGAGTGGGAGGCCCCGGTGCACAACTGAGCAAGAGGACAAGTACACTAGAGTGTCTAGTTTGAGAAACAGACGCCTCACAAGTCCTCACCTGGCAGCTTCATTAAATAGTAACCGCAAAACACCAGTCTCAACAGTGAAGAGGCGACGCCGGGATGCTGGCCATATCTGATGCATCCCGACGCCGGGATGCTGGCCATATCTCAGACTGGCCAATAAAAAGAAAAGATCAAGAAGGGCAAAAGAACACAGACACTGGACAGAGGAAGATTGGAAAAAAAGTGTTATGGACAGGAGAATCTAAGTTTGAGGTGTTCAGATCACAAAGAAGAACATTCGTGAGACACAGACCAAATGAAAAGATGCTGGAGGAGTGCTTGACGCCATCTGTCAAGTATGGTGGAGGCAATGGGATTGTCTGGGGGTGCTTTGGTGGTGGTAAAGTGGGAGATTTGTAGAGGGTATAAGGGATCTTGAAGAAGGAAGGCTATCACTCCATTTTGCAACGCCATGCCATACACTGGACGGCGCTTAATTGGAGCAATTTCCTGCCTGGTACACGTTTCCCGGCACACATTAGGCCCCTTGATACCAATTGAGAAATATTTGAATGCCACAACTTGTGGAATCCATTCCCCGAAGAATTAATGCTGTTCTGGACTCAGTACTAGATGGGTGTACCTAATAAACTGTTCTCTATAAAGTACATGCGAGTCCTCATGTCACATTGATTGCAAATCATCCCTTAATGTTTTGGCGAGAAAGAGAGGAAGGTGCTGATGAGAGAGGAGTGGCCAATGAGACAGAGCCGTTTAGAACAGGGGGTTTCAGAGGAGCCGAGAGGACGTGCACACACATCGACACACTGACCGGAACGGACCGAAGACATAACATAACTCAGGTTCTGATGGGAGTGATGCCATCACACATGGACTAATGCGTTGTGACTTACAGCAGACGTGATTGGTTTAGATGGTGTGAGCATCATACTAAATGACTGCGTGTCTGGGCCTGCTTTTAATGCTGCTTTTCTGTGTGTATAAACTCAGTTGATAAGAGCATGGCACTAGCAATGTCAAGGTTGTGGGTAGGGCTGTGACGATTATGGCATTTGGAGTAACTAGTCATTGTCACGCAAATGTCCACAGTTAGTGTTGATTTTGGCACAGTTTTTTATTTATTTAGTCTAGTCTTAGTCATTTTGACAAAATATCATTGTCTTAGTCATATTTTTGTCATTTGAATAATAATTTAGTGTAGTTATTGTACAAAATTGGAAAGTAGTGGGCCATTTTAGTCAACTAAATTAAATATTTTAGTAACATCACATTTGTATTGCCTCATTAACCTATAGTAAACATCAATCACTGACTTCCATGTGAACAAACTTACAGGTTACTGCCAAAATAAAGGAAACACCAGTGTTATCCAGTGTTCATAATCAGGCATTGGGCCACCACGAGCCAAAAGAGATTCAATGCATCTTTGCGTAGATTCTACAAGTGTCTGGAACTCTATTGGAGAGATGAGACACCATTCTTCCACAAGAAATTCTATCATTTGGTGTTTTGTTGATGATGGTGGAAAACGCTGTATAAGGTGCCGCTCCAGAATCTCCCAGGAGTGTTCAATTGGGTTAAGATCTGGTGACGGAGACGGCAATGGCATATTGACATTGTTTTAATGCTCATCTTACCATTAATTGACCACTCGTGCCCTGGGGAGCAGGGCATTGCAATGGTAGCCAAAATAATGGCCAGCCCAGCATTTTTATACATGACCCTAAGCATGATGAGATGTTAATTGCTTAACCACACCTCTGTGGAAGCACCTGCTTTCAATATACTTTGTATCCCTCATATACGCAAGTGTTTCCATTATTTTGGCAGTTACTTGTACATAGCCTTGTCATACCAACGTCTTTTTCTGCATAACATTCTCTTCCCAGTAGCCCAAAAGCCATTACACACCCCTTGACAGGGCTTCAGACTAACATTTCCACCTGGTGCCATCAATTTTTTCAGTTTGTGGCACCAGCCCTTGATTTGGTCGCACACATTTATTTGCGCGGCATCACACAATATGTTTTTGTTATCATTCACCTTCTGAATTAATTTGCAGTGCTTTAGACTATGTAATAGAATACTGAGATGGTAGGCTATTCAATACATAAGTTGTTTCATCTAACATGTCCAAGCAGGAATGCAGGGTTCAAGAGATTCTGATGTGCAATCTAACCCAGTGAATTGTGAGTTGACGATAGGCTATTGTTATTGTTTTACTGTTAAAATAGGGAGAGAACAGCTCACTGACAATTGCTCTCCCTAGCAGAGCTGGTTAGACTGTTTTTATGTTATCCAGAGCGTTGGTGACTGCAACTGTACTGCAGAGTGTGCTCTGGGCGGTCATAAATTCAGAGCGTTGTCAGATTGTCCGTTCGTAAATTCAGAGCATTTCGCTCCCGGATTGTTTAGTGCGCACACTGGACCCTCTGGCCGATGAGTAGGGTTGATCCGAGCACGGCAGGGTTGATCTTGACCTCACAACGGCAGTCAAGCACCTAAGCTAACATTAGCTAGCTTGCTAGCTACTTCCAGACACAAATGAGAACACCCCACTCTGACCATTTTACTCACCCTAGCAGAGCTGGTTAGGCTGTTTTCGTGTTATCCAGAGCGTTGGGGACGGTAACTGTGCTGCTGGCAACAATTTCATTACGCCTATTTGCCAACGTTTACTGACACCGGCCATATTCAATGGGTGTTGAGTGTTCATAAATTCATCAGTTATTCTGCTCTCTGGCACACTCAGACGAGGGTGCTCTGAAATCGGAGTAAATGGCCAGGCTGAATTTATGAACGTAGCCGAAATGATTACTTGCATAGTGGAATATTTTCTTAAGACACATAGCTAGCTAGCTAGGTAAACAATGAACCATAATCCCAACTCATGAACAATGCTGAATGGGTGTAGACAAAGAAGAGCTCTCCAGTAGGTACCAAAACATTCAAAGGCCATTTTTGTTTTTTTGGAACACAACTCTGCATCTTCGCCATCACACAATTACTGTTGTTATTTACGCAATTAGGTGGGCAGGTGGGCATCATTTGAAAGCCTGCTTTATAACCAACAGGACTATCTAATTTATAACAAACAATATTACAGTGTTAGGCTTTCACAATGCAATTCAGGGAAACAGATCAAAATGTTGGTGTGCATAGAAAGGAGTCATGAGTGCATTCAGGGGTGTGTGCCGTGGCAAATTCTCTTCACAATAGACAAACAGGCTCATTCTGTTCAGAACAACCCAGGGTATGACGACATGTCATCTTGTAACTGTACATCAAACATAGTGATCATAAACATTGACACTGTATATGACATATGAAAATGTGAAGTGCACATTTGGATTCACAGATGTTTGGCTTGCTTGTATGACATCAAAGCAGTATTTATTATAATCCTCAACGTCTCATCTTTCATCTTTCAAAATCCTCTTAATTTGCAGCATTTCCCTCACTCAGACAACAAAGCGTGTACAAATTGCCCAGTTAGCAGGAGGGATGAGGGAAACTTCTTGTGCGAGATGCTCATGTTCAGAATGTCTGTCAGTCAAAACCCACACAGCGCTGTGAGGCTCAGAGCCAGAGCTCTGATGTCATGTATAGCATGTTACTGTACAGCACTTGCGTTTCAATTTAGGCGTTTATCAGTGCCATTTTCAACCTGTATGAAGGGGTACGACAATTATGAAAATGATTATTTTTTGTTCACGGTTATTGTCAATAATGGACGGTTACGCAATTATTATTGTGCCAGCCCTAGTTGTGGGTTCCATTACTGCAGGGATCAAATACCCTTTCTAATAATGTATGCAACATGTATGCACTCACTCCACTGTAATTGGCATTGGATAAAAGCGTATGCTAAGTAGGATATTTTGTATTATTCTGTGTGTGTGTGGTCTGAAGTCTCCAGCCAGTGCCCTAGTCATCCTCCCCATCTCAATAAGAGCATTTTAGCATCCATGGGCTAATGTGGCTAGCATCTGGTCGTCCTAGGGAGGCGAGGAGCAGGTAAAATCGTTCAACAACATCATTAAAGGGAATTAAAACTGCCAGGGAGATTCATTTCGAAAATTCTGTAACAATTACACTAGGACTTGGTGTGTGTGTGTGTGTGTGGGGGGCGGGGGGGGGCTGTCAGTTTTGTAGCCTTCTTGTTGCTCGTTGCTCCGCTAGGAATATTCCCAATGTACCGCAGGTAGAATATCTGTCAGCCAACGGGCTTCTTTGCAGAGATCTGCTAGGGTGAGTCATTCCGCTTCGGGGAGAGTTGCGATTCGTCCTTGCTCGGCAGAGTAGGCCTATTCAGCTAATAGATAGATGGATAGATGGATAGATGGATGGATAGATGGATGGATGGATAGATGGATGGATACTTTATTGATCCCCAAGGGGAAATTTCTTTGTCAAGCAGCTGTGAAAAACACAGGGGAGTTGCAAAATGCCAAAACGAAATACACAAAAGACAGATACACGATACATAGTGTGGCAGTATGAAAAAGTATAAAAATACAGGAAGTCTGGAGTGCAAAAAGCTATAGAAAGGCATTGCATAGTATTAGTGAATGACTGAATATTTACACCATACATTGATAGTGTTAGATGAAAAAATGTAATTATTGCAAGTTGATATAAATAAAATAGATTTGCATGGTTGACTATACAGGCAGAAAAGGGGGGGGGGTGGACTGAGCTTATATCGAACATGTTAAAAGATTGGTTCAGCTCACTGGCTCTGTCCTGGGTCCCCTCCGTCTGCACACTGTTTGACTTTTTGAAGCCAATGATATTTCTCATACCATTCCACACCTCTCTCACCTGGCTCTGCCTCAGCTTGTCCTCCATCTTCTCCTTATACACTCTCTTCCCCTTAGCAACCCGCAACTTCAGCTCCCTCTGGACGCATCTCAATTTGTCCTTGTCCCTCTCCTTGAAGGCCCTCTTCTTGTCATTCAGCAGGGCCTTCAGGTTGCTGGTGACCCAGGGTTTATTATTTGGAAAACAGTGTACCTTCCTGGTGGGTACGGTGTTGTCTACACAAAAATTGATATAGTCTGTTATGCAGTCAGTAAGTCCATCAATGTCCTCCCCATGAGCCTCACAGAGAAGATCCCAGTCTGTTGTTTCAAAGCAGTCCTGTAGGGCCTCATTCGCCTCCGGGGACCATCTCCTAATGGTCGCTGGCTGCTGTTGGACCATAGGCCTGTAGAGTGGGGTGAGGTGGACAAGGTTGTGATCCGATCTACCGAGGTGAGGGAGTGCAGTGGAGTTGTATGCATCCTTCACATTAGCATAAGTTTGAACGTGGGCAGAGTTGAAGAGCAAGAGGCATGGTTGAAATCCCCAGAAATGGCAAAGAAGGCACTGGAATGCGTTTTCTGTAACCTCGCGATAACAGAGTGGATGACGTCAAATAGGACCGCTAAACCTTTGTGAAACAGTAGCACTCCATAATCCTGAACTATTATAGTTCCACTGTTGCAAAAAAAACGAACGAAAAACATACTTAAACAACAATTAACTCACAAACAATGGGAGTTGCTTTACAGGCGACCACACAGGGCGGCGCCAACTAATAGTCAATCACATTATCGTTGTGATATGATTACAGAATATACAGTAGATAGACTGCACCTAATTTGAGTGGCAATAAACATAAAAATGTTTCTTCAAACGTACCTTGATATGACTTTGAGGTATTCAGAGTGAATTCTGTATTATTATTATATGAAGATCAGTTCCTACAATTGACTGACTTGCCACTATTACGAAGCTTTCATACTACATTGTAATGCCATAATCTTTTCGGTTCCAGAGGCAGGAGCCATTGCGAAAGCAGCTCAATGAGTCTGTTATATTCAGCCCAGTGTGTCCATCGAATGAATGGACCCTCATTTCAAGGGACCAATTATTCTATTGGCTCAATCAGCAGAGTGCAGCGACCATTTAAATTGCTATTGAAACCTGACATTTGAACTGAACGATATTTTGGTCAGGCCTATGAACCCCATTATGCATTTAATTGACCAATTATTTATTGAAACTTCTTTCGTAATTGTGGGACATTAATTCTTTTTGACAGCTTGTTTGATAAAACCGTTATCTACGTCTAAGTGAATATCTTTGTACATTTCTTTCTGTCAAAGATATTTGATTACCAAATTAAGAGTTATTTTCTTTACTTTTGTATACTTTTTAGCCAGTAGTCCTGAAAGTAGCACTCACGACCAAAAAGTGCTACCTGAAAATTGTTTACTACGTCATTACTCTCTCTCTCTGCTGTGTCCACTGAGCCGTTGGGCCTGCCCTCCAACCTCATTGGATAATGCTAGGCAGGCCTCTTGCTAGCATTTATTCAAATGCAAGGGACTGAAGCTCATTGGCTAGAATTCAAATTGCTAGGGGCTGGCCCAAGTGGGGGGGAAATATAGGGAAAATGGCATGGCACAGCTTCAAGAAAAAACAGTTGCTTTCAAACTAGTGTTTTATGGCTAATTAAAGTAAAACATTAATTCTGCTCATAGATTATGCAAGTATGAACTATATATTGAGACATTCAGCCCAAAGCGGGAGGTTTAAAAACTACTTGTAGTCAGGGACGCAACTTCAGAAATTGCATTTTTGCAATTTAAAAAATTATATATATATTCAAAAAACAAAGTTGCGCCCCTGCTTTTAGTCGCCAAAGTACCCAAGCATGTCAAAGTAGTAAGCAGTACATAAGCATTCATAGATGTAAATTGACAATAAGATGGACGATGGAAGACATTCACTTTGCCACCTCGCAAGATAAATGTGATTGACGACCATCTCACAGTATTATGAACAGTTTACTGTTGAAGGTAAGGGAGTATAAGAGATTGATAGTAAAATAACATCTTTATTTGCTCTGTCTGTGTGGATGATGTGGTTCTGACTGTAATGCTGTATTTAGTATGACTCAAATGGCTGTGAGTAATGATAGCAATAATTTCTTCAGATCCTGCATTACCTCACTCCCTCATCACCTCTCTCACTCCCTCTACTGCTCCCTCATCTCTCTTTCTCTTTTTTCTTTCTTTCTCTTATTCTCTTTCTCTCTCTCTCCCTCACTCTACATCTCTTTCTCTCAGCCTCTCCTCATCTCTCTCCCTTTCTCCTCATCTATGCTTCCCTCAGATTCGACAGACCCACAAAGAATTTGAAAACAAATCCAATTTGGATGAACTCCCATATCTTTTGGGTGAAATACCACAGTGTGCCATCACAGCAGCAAGATTTGTGACCTGTTGCCACAAGAAAAGGGCAACCAGTGAAGAACAAACACCATTCTAAATACAACCTATTTTTTTATGTTTTTGTATTTTAATTTTTGTACTTTAACTATTTGCACATCACTATAACACTTTACATAGACATAATATGACATTTGAAATGTCTTTATTATTTTGGAACCTTTGTGAGTGTAATGTTTACTGTTCGTATTTTATTGTTTATTTCACTTTTGTTTATTATCTATTTCACTTGCTTTGGCAATGTTTCAAATGTTTCCAATGCCAATAAAGCCCTTAAATTGAAATTGAGTTTGAGAGAGAGACAGCGAGAGAAAGAGGCAGGGATAGATGGAGAGAGAGTTTGAGAGATGGACAACGAGAGAAAGAGGCAGGAATAGATGGAGAGAGAGTTTGAGAGAGAGTTTGAGAGAGAGACAGCGAGAGAAAGAGGCAGGGATAGATGGAGAGAGATGGCAAGAAAAGAGGGATGATGTTGAGCGACGTCGTCACCAATCTCTCCGCCCGTTACTCTCTCTCTCTCCCTCTGTTTGTCTCTTTATCTCTGTCTCTCTCTCCCTCCATCTTTCTCTGTCAGGATTAGACATGAAGATGTATGTGTCTGGAAACAGGCTGAAACAGGCTGCAGGCCTTTATGGAGGCTCTAGTCAATAAAGATACAGTTTATCAGTGTTCTCTTTTCCTCTTTCTCTCACCTCCCTCTGTCTGGATGCATATATCATCTGTTTCTGTGAGTAGGATATATAACATGACAAAGACACAATGCTGACTGACTGACACTGTGCCAGCTCTAGTAGTTCTGGGCTCATATTCACAAAGCATCTCAGAGTAGTGCTGATCTAGGATCAGGTGCCCCCTGTCCATGTAATCTCATTCATTATGATCTAAAAGGCTAAACTGATCTAATATGGACATGACAGCAATGTCAGCAGAATGTGTTGGAAAGCTTTGTATCAAAGAGGAATATGGAGTCAAAGCCGGCCGGCTCTAAATGTTTGAACTTTTTTTCCTACCACGTCGTTATCCTTTGTGTGTTTGTGTGTGTGTTCGCTGGCGCGTGTGTAAGTGCGTGCGTAAGGCTAGTGTGTGTGTGTTGTGGCCCAGATCTTTGCAGCAGCTAACCCAGTGATTCCCTCAGGAGAGATGTTTCCACTGACGTCAGAGAGACTGGGTGCTCAGTGCCTACGTCAGACTGTGGAATATTCTGTAGCGTAGCTAGCTGAAAATAGTAACCTCTTCAGTAGCCATTAATACATGAATCTGATCTGTCTGTTTGATGCTCCTCTAAAACTCTGTGGAGGATTGTGTTGTTTACGGCTCTAAAAAGAAAGATAGGCCTTGAGCTACTGTTACATATTCTGCTCACAAAATATATTTAAATGATCATGTCCTCGTGTATGAAGAAGAGATTTGACCTGATTTGCTCCTGATTTGACCAGGAAATACTTTGGGATCAGGGAAACTCTCACCCTAATATGTTTTTATGTGCTTATGTGAGTTTTAACAGCTTTCAATGTAGTTAAATTAAATGAATTGTGTAATTGTGTTTCTTCTGACTGGCTGATTCTCTCTGCTCCTGTTCCAGATGGGATCAGTGTGACAGGCCTTCCCTTCTCCAGCCCCCTGAGACAAGTCCTCAAACCCCGGGCTGAGACCAAGCCCCTGGGCAGCGAGTCTAGCAAGACAGACTACAACCACATCAAGGTAGGGCTGACACCTCGCCTCCCTTTCCTCAGCTCTTTTCTCGAAACAATCTTCTCTTTTATTACCACAGTGAGATTGCAGAAGGAACATTTCTCTACTAAATAATTTCTGTGACACTTTACTCATTTGAATTTCATGGCTTCCGAAAGACGGACAGACCGGCTAACTACATCTTTTCTCACATTCTGTGCAATTGGAAAGTATTCAGACCCCTTGACCTTTTCCACATTTTTTTATGTCACAACCTATCTATCTCATTCTTAATTCCGTTATGCTGCCCTCCAACTCTCCACTGTAAATATGAAACTGTCCATTTCATCAGTCGGCTGGTTGAGCTTGTTAAGAACAGAGTAGAGCCTGACATAAAGGCAGCTCAACGTCTCAATGCAGATTATGTGGTTTTGACAGTTTAGCTGCAGAGGTAATCCCTGAACTGGCCAATTACGCATGATGTGGGAACTCTGCCATAACATAGCTCTGTGCGTGCATGTTCACCTTGCGTGTATATGTGGAGTAGACATTCCGAATAACGGACAGCAATTATGGATAAGGGGGGTGATTTGCATGTGAACTCTCCTGCTGGTTTGACTGAACCCTCTGAATGTTAATTGTTTTCCCTACCTGTGTTTGAGTATGTATGTACAGCGCTATATGGATTCATATTTCCTATAGTGAAAACAACAACTAAAACCTGTCAATTTTTGCTCGTAGTAAATGTACGTTCTATTGAAAGCCATGATTTTATAATGGCATATCCCATTCATACTGTGTGCAGCTGAAATGCCATGTTATGTGCATAGGTTGTCAACCAACTTGTTTTCACACTGTAGTTCTACTTCATAGATTCTATTTTAGTTTTAGCCTTCTGAGTGGTGTGTTTGATAAGCTTTTACCTTCATCCACCTTCATGCGTGTGTGTGTGTGTGTGTGTGTGTGTGTGTGTGTGTGTGTGTGTGTGTGTGTGTGTGTGTGTGTGTGTGTTTTAGCCAACCTTTCTTCACCTCCATGCTGATCAGACTGATTGCCTGTCCAATAGGAATCAGTGATATTTCCCTGTGGAACTTTCCTATTCCTTCTCATTATGATAGTTCTGCTCTGTGCCTCTGCATTTATTACAGTGGTTAGCTACACATCACAGCCTGACTGGAAATGTCACAGGAATACTTTGGTCTTAGTCTGTGTGTGTGTGTGCGTGCGTGCGAGCAGCTGTTGGCATGTGTGCCTATTATGCTCAACGATTTCCAGGAAATAAGATGTCATAAATAAAGGCTGTTCTGTAATGCGTCGACAGGAAGCAAAGGTGTGAGTTTGTCCTTTGACCTTTGCATTGGTAACTGTTACTCCCCATAATTTCCCCACTACATCAGACAAGAGGAAGTGCTTTCGACTGTCAGGGGGAAGGACCGTCTCATGTTGAAGGAAGTCTCACTTTTCAAATGCCATTCTGTTCGCACATTTGCAATCATTTAATGGACTATCTCTGCTCTTTCTTTCTTCCTGTCTATTTTCCCTCTGTCTTTTCCCTGAGGTCTTACTGTGGTTCATATTGTTTGTGTGTGTGTACAGTGCATATTTGTGTTTGTTTGGTTGTGGTTGCCTATGTTTGCGACAGTGTTGCTGGGTAGCATCTCTCTAGTGTCTCTACCTGCACAAGTTTGTGTGGCTCACAGGCAGTACAGGAAGAGAACAGTGTGAGACTAGGACATTCAGCTCCATCGTATGGGGATGTAGGTGAGAGAGAATGGTTTGATTGGGGATGACATTGGTCTTTATGATTGGGGATGACATGCTCATTCATTTACCCTCCTGAACTTAGCTACCTCATGCCTGACGACTCAAACTGAATTCCTCCGCTGCTCTATCATTCACTACATAGTTCAGTTTGACACTGCCATCGTTGAAGTTGTTTCTGGTGACGTCAAAAATAGGGGTGTTGTACAAAACAGTCATCAGCGATTTGATCGTCTCTAACCAAGCAGAGTATCAAAGCCAATTAGGAATTTTCATAACGCCGCTTTACCCACCTGTGTTCTGACTCTTGCCCAACACATCTCTTTCTGCGACCAATCAGAGCGGTTAGAATGTGTTTGTGTTCGGGAAGGGACTCAAATGCAGACTCATTGCGGAGGAAAACCATTCGCAGGCATGGCGTTTGGCGGGGCAATGAGTTTGGGTAGCCAGGCAAAGCTCCTTCTACTCAGCAGGCAGATGGCATCAAGGCCATTTCAAGAAAGAGCGGTGTGTGTGTGTGTGTGCACGTATCTGTGCGGGTGCATGTGTGTTAACTGCTAGGATATTTACCCCGTAGAAACAACTGACGCTCTGGTGCGTCACCTTAAGTAACGTAAAAAAAAAACTCCCCATCAAAATATGTCAGTTTGAGCTAGAGATATCCAGGGCTGGATGGAGGGGTAAGGAGGTTGGGCTTAGTGCCTGTTCAGGGGTTTATGACTAGGTGGTATGCAGCTACGACCTGAAGGGACTTTTTCGTAGCAGGTTAGGAGAGTTAAGGTTAGGAAAAGGGTTTGTGTTAGCTAAAATGCTCTCCTAACCTGATACGAAAAGTCATTTCTGGTCGTAGCTCTACTCCATCTATTCACAACCCTGCTCAGGCAGCTTGGGGTCCTGGGATGACCTCCAATTCATTTGATTTTTTTGTGTTTATTAAAAAAAAAAAAATCATTACAAAACATGCACATACAAATTACAGCATACCTGCTTAGACCAGCTTGATAGGCTTGGCGGTATATCGCATATATACCGTATACCGGGGTATTTGGAAATAGCCACAGGAGGGTTTTTCAATACCGTGAATACCGTTGAAACTATTTATTAGATTTTTTTTCAATACATTTTACATATTTGTAGCTACTTTTTAAGTAAAAATCTGCAGTCAGCTTGTGCAATTCGTTAGGAGATAAAGCAGATTGCATTCTTCATTTCACCTGTCGCATTTTAGATCTGCATTTACAAAACAAAGCAAGATTTTTCTTAGTTATGCTTTTTTTTTTGCATGACAAATTCAGAATTCTGCGTTTATGCGACACCTAAGTTTATCTTGCTAGTTATCTAAGTAAGTAAATTAATAAGTAGATGGAGCATCATATTGTGTTTGCTTTCTGCCGTGCTATCCGTTCTCGGCCCGTCTGCTCCTCCCCCCTCCTCTCTGAGCAGACCAGGCAGGCCAGTTGCCCTAGCGACTCCAGACTCCACACAGACACAGCGTGTATACATGCTGCTCCAGAGCCTGCATTGAGACGTTGCGTCAAGACTTTGTTCATTTGCACAATGTCTCTCGTTCACATTCGCTTGTAAATGTCCAAACTCACTAAAAATGACATTCGATAGCTCCTAACTATGTATAACTTATACAATATTTATTTTTTATGCATTCGTTATCATATTTAGCTAGCAGCCTCCATGGAAATGTGCTATTACTTATGCTAATTTTGTTCTGCCAATTTTGTTCTGTATTCTGCCAATGTTCTTTTGCATTTTTGGTGCCCCCTTGTGTACTAAGCCAGTAATACCATAAATCCCGGGATGAAAGGAGGACAGTACGATGATATGAAAATCTGGATACCGCCCAACCTTACTGCCTGTTGTAACAAACTTTGTTTTCCAGCCAACTGGTCCACAACTTGGATATCATTGAGTTTTTTTAAAAATATAAAGCTATTGGATATATAAAGCTAGTAATAGTCTATGTAGGGTAAATATGGCACTTCAGAAAAGAGGTTGTTTGGATCCTGGATGCTGATTGGTTGATAGCAGGGAGTTATAGCACCACAATCCCCATATTCATCGGGTAATGTCTGTTAACAGTTCCATTAGATTTATCAATGGCCACCCACTGTCCCACAGCCCAACCAGTCAATTTATAAACTTAAACTCCCCTGGAAAAAAGCTACTAAACAGTATTTCCCCATGTTACTAGCCTAGCATTTGGTTCGGTACAGCAGGGGTTAATATAAGCCTATCTGACCCGTGCATCATAGTGCAGTTTATTTTTCATAATCTCCACCATGCCATGCATATGAACATGACAAGATTTACAGCTTCCATAATCCAGGTCAATTAAGTTATCAGGATTATTATAATGCATATATCCGAAGAATTGGCAATAGAAATAAAGGTAAAACAAACGAAAATGCACATAGTTTGCTGTGATTTCAGCTGCTTGATGTGATTGTGTGTTCGCTTTAGTTGGTTAGATGGCTAGCTAGCAAAGGAGAACTAACGTTAGCCTAGCTATACCATAACTATCTTATTTACCGAACAATAATTTGACCAGCCTGTTTGGTTAGCATCTTCAGAACCTCAGAACTAACAACTGGCTTTTGCCCGGACATTATCATCTGGTGGAAGGATTAAATAAAATGAATTTACTCATTTAAAAAATGATGTTGCTAATCTTGTTTTAAATAAATAATGCCCTTGAACCCGGGAATTAATCGGGAGTTATCACACGATTATCCCAGGGTTCTCATTTAACAGGTGGTGGTATAGTCATTTATGATCAGATATCAGAAAACCCCCAACTCAGTGCAGATAAACAAACCTACACCACACAATGCAAGTGATGGCAAACTATACAGCCATAAAGATTAAGATATTAAATATGTTATATCCCCTCCTACTTCCATTCATATTATCTTGGCAGAAACCAAGATAATATCCTCTTAAATCAATCCTCTCTCCTCTTTCCACCTCCCCCATCCCCTCCCTTCTCTCTCTCAAAGTCCTATGTAAGCATTTTCTTAATGCAGAGAGAGAGAGAGAGAGAGCGAGAGAGAGAGAGAGAGAGAGAGAGAGAGAGAGAGAGAGAGAGAGAGAGAGAGAGAGAGAGAGAGAGAGAGAGAGAGAGAGAGAGAGAGAGAGAGAGAGAGAGAGAGAGAGAGAGAGAGAGAGAGAGAGAGAGAGAGAGAGAGAGAGAGAGAGAGAGAGAGAGAGAGAGAGAGAGAGAGAGAGAGAGAGAGAGAGAGAGAGAGAGAGAGAGAGAGAGAGAGAGAGAGAGAGAGAAAACTAGGGGCTCTGTGGGGCTAATGTAATCCAGGGGAGATGAATCCGGCCGGGCAGCTGGTTGCTATTTTTAGCCCTTTCTGGTGCTTATGTGAGACCAGCTCTGCTCATACATTCAGACCCAGCCTACTGAGGGAGAGTTAGAACTGTGTCTGCTGCCTTCCTGCACAAGCGTTTTGTTGTTTACCATCAGGCCTAGCTACAGTAACTCTTTGAGAGAGCGTACTGCGGCATCCGTGGAAAAAAACTCAAAACAATCAAACAAACAGGGGAACAGGAAGTGGTTAGTGCACTTGTTTCATTGTTGTGTTCCAATCATGTCTGACTGCTAAGAAATACTCCAATAACACAGTTATCTCTGTATTAGATGTGATAGTTTTCTCCAAAGTAATAGAGTAACATTCAGATCAAACGGCACAGTAGTTCTATGTTCCATTTGAAATATGGATGCCAATGGGCGATAGGAGATATTTTCCTCCTCCAGGCTGAGTCTGTTTATTTTACAATAACCCGTCTGCATCAGAAACTGAACTGAACTCCAGAATCACATAAATGCTTTAACAAGCTACAGAGAAGGTAAATGGAAATCAATGTTTTCTGGAAGAACTGACATTCTCATAATTTTCATATGGTGTTTGAACAAGTAGAGCTAGCTACTGTACCTGTTTTATGTATTTAGTTGAAATCTACACACACACACAGACCCAGTGCAGTGCTGAGTCATCAGCGAGCAGCCTCTTTGAAGTGTGGTGTCATTGACAGTGGGCTCAGGGAGGTGTGGTGTTCTGCTGCTGCTTTCCTGTTGATCAACTCTAATACATCTTATACATCCTGAGAAGGTTTCTTTGCTCCCCATCCAACCTCCCCTCTCTCCCCATCCAACCTCCCCTCTCTCCCCATCCAACCTCCCCACCTCCCCTCTCCCCCCATCCAACCTCCCCACCTCCCCTCTCTCCCCATCCAACCTCCCCCATCCAACCTCCCCACCTCCCCTCTCTCCCCATCCAACCTCCCCCCGTCCAACCTCCCCATCTCCCCTCTCCCCCCATCCGACCTCAATCTGCTCCTCTCTCCTGTCTAAAATACAAAGGCAACATTTACACAGACGGCCTAATTCTTATATTTTTTCCACTAATTGGTCTTTTGACCAAACAGATCAGTTATTGCCAGAAATTCATAGCCTACCAACTTTCATTAAGCTAACTAATGCCAAACACTGCCAGGTGGAGAAGCTGTCAAAACCATTCAGTCTACAGGAGTAGCAGGGTTGGACTGTGTACAAAAGAAACAGCAACAATGAAAAGTACACCTAATTCCACTGATCTGACTTCATTCTGAGAAATGGCCTTTCAAGAGGAACTATACAATGATTAAGTTCTGCATAGCCTCAGACTGCTCACAAAGGTTATCAACGCCAAAGAGAAGAATAGAGAGAGAGATATAATTGGATCACTGGAAATAACACCAGTGGTTGTTGAAACCCGGCAAAAGGAGATTTAGAACATTGTGTGAAGTCTGGTATGCACATGCTCATTAAAATCGATGCTTTATTCGCCATGAAAGGTTGCACCTCCCCATTCCACCTTTCAGTCGGAGGGTGTGTGTGTGTGTTTGTGTGTGCAGGTGTATGCATGTTTGTAATTTCCACAGATATAAGCTCACAGGAGAATACTCTGTCTGTCTATCTATCTATCTATCTATCTATCTATCTATCTATCTATCTATCTATCTATCTATCTATCTATCTATCTATCTATCTATCTATCTATCTATCTATCTATCTATCTATCTATCTATCTATCTATCTATCTATCTATCTATCTATCTATCTATCTATCTATCTATCTATCTATCTATCTATCTATAAAGATAATTTTGTGTTTAGTGTATCAGGGTTGGTTTCAATTTTAATTGAAGTCACTTAATTCAGGAGGTGATTTGAATTAAAAATGCTATGTTTGAAATAAATAGCTTCTTCTCTACAGTTTATAGAAAATTAATTGAAAATGACTTCTTTCAGATATTGAATAGGAATTCTTCCATACACGTGCACACACCACACACACACACCACACCACACCACACACACAACACACCACACCACACCACACCACACACACAACACACCACACCACACATACAACACCACACCACACACACACCACAACACACCACAACACACCACACCACACCACACCACACACACCACACCACACACCAACTAAGGGGTGGAATGGGGAGGTGCAACCTTTCATAAATAAAGCATTGATTTTAATGAGCATGTACACACCAGACACAATGTTCTAAATCTCCTTTTGCCGGGTTTCAACAACCACTGGTGTTATTTCCAGTGATCTCTCTCTCTATTCTTCTCTTTGGCTATTCATGTGATAGCATTGATAACCTTTGTGAGCAGTCTGAGGCTATGCAGAACTTAATCATTGTATAGTTCCTCTTGAAAGGCCATTTCTCAGAATGAAGTGCTTTCATAGCTGACTAGCAGTTAATGGGCAAGTCCCCTGCTCTTCTCTCTCTGACAAAGATGTTGTGAAATGTAACCAGGGTCAGATCAGTGGAATTAGGTGTACTTTTCATTGTTGCTGTTTCTTTTGTACGCAGTCCAACCCTGCTACTCCTGTAGACTGAATGGTTTTGACAGCTTCTCCACCTGGCAGTCTTTGGCATTGGTTAGCTTAATGAAAGTTGGTTGGCTATGAATTTGAGAGAGACCGAGACAAAATAATTACGTTGTTGATGATTGAGACATCAGGTGGCATCATCAGAAGCTCTGTGCCAACAACTCTATTCCTCTAATCTGTTCACCTTAACACTAATTCACTTTCAGGACTGGGAATGAAAAATGGCCCTGAACTCTTTGACTCAAACCGGCCCTCCAAAACCCCCCCAGCGATACACCACCAGCCACACAACCCACGCCACACTTTATGTAAACAAGATTGCTGTACAATATTTATAACAATAACTTTAGTAAAATCGATGTAAAATAGAACAAGGGGAACGTGTTGCTCTTAGGAGGAGGCTGGCTAGAAGGAGGACATATTGGCACAATGGCACTGGCAGCAAGGTGGCAAGACTCTCTGGAACCATCTGACCAGTAAAATAAATAATACAGGAAGACATTTGTTGGTGAAAAGACTGGTGAGTAGGCAAGTCATAGAATAAAATATAAAAATATATATATTTCCTACCTCCTTAAATGAGTAATTTCTGCAGCAGCTCACTTCTCTCAGCAATGCCATCTATAAACAGGTCACTGTCCAGGGCCATTAAAACATCTTGCTCAGTAGCCATGAGCATAAAAGCCTCCAGGTGCTGTTGAGATAGAGTGCTCCTGAGAGAAGCTCCGCTCGCAAGCTACCTGGGTTACTGACAGGGTAAGTAGAAACTTGTAAGCAAAGCCCAGGATGTGGTATCCGTCGGTCAATAGGTTGTATTGACTAAGAATACGGTAACAACACACTGGACAGTCCTTGCAAGATGAACAGCTGTTGTTCACCATCTCCACCTCGTCATCATTTCCTTCAGGTCCATGATCCTCCATAGTCCTGGTTGTGTATTTTTCAAATCTCGATTGTTTTAACCTAGTCCACTGTTCTGCCAGACTCATGAGCTCACTCTGTAAATTGGCCACCGTTGCTCTGCTGTCAAATTTGATCAAACATTTGCTTAGTTCTTGAAGGGCTGTCTGTGGAAGGCCACTGGCACTGGATGTTAGCTGACTAAAGTTTTTAGGGTCCAGAAGAGCCATGTCGGCATACAAAGTGCAACACAGAAATCGCAGATGGATGCTATCTATAACTGTATCCAGAGTTTGATTATGAATTGTTTCATACATCAGAAACCCCTTAAAGTATCCTTGTGCCTTGACCCGTGTTAATGTTTTTCTGATCTTGTATGGATGAAAGAGTGAGAAGGACTTCAACATACAGACCCTCATCTGGATTTCCAAAAGCTCCAAAGACCTTCTTTAAGGCACTGTCTTTAGCCCACCAGCGTGTCTCTCCAGTTGGAGCAAGACATCTGTGTCCTTGCTCTCCTTCTCCCAAATGTTCATCCTCTGGTAGGATTCACTGAAGAACACAGCTATGATAATGAGAGAAAAAAGTGACCCACTTGCCAAGACACTGTCTGTTGTGCCTGCCAAAACAAGGTTAAAAATGTGTGCATAGCACCACACATGCACTTGACTGGTGGACTTTGCACTGGCCTTGCATACTGGAGGCTCCATCAGTGGAATTGCCAATGCACTTGCTGATGTCAAGCTTTATGTTTTCCAGCACTTCACTCAGTACCTGGACAAAGTATTGTCCAGTGGATGCCTCGCATTTCACCACAGCCACAAGCCTCTCATGGATGACGTTCATCACATATTTGACTATGAAAGAGAATTGATCTTGTGTTGTTATGTCCTGCGTAGTGTCAAACAGGACTGAAAACATACAGCTTCCTGGATTTCACTTGCCATAGTGGCCTGCATTTTGTGTTGGATGGTGGTATTGATGTTATCGATGGTAGTCTTTGATAATAGAGTGATTAGAGAGCCTCTGCCCCCTCTTGACCCAGACTCATGCAGTTTTTTTGCTTTTCTCTATGCAGGCAGTGAGATGCTCTTTCATACACAGGTCGTACTTTCCCAGCAGAATAATAATCTCTAAAAAGTCAGACTGCATGCCTCCGTAGCTCAGAACCCTCTTGCTTATGACTTTAACGACATCTATAACGCGCTCTAGCACTTGCCTTCTTCTGCACACTTGCTCTCTATGAGCAGACATCTGTCCGCCGATAAACAGGCTCTCAATGTTACCTTTGGAGGACCTTAGAAAGTAGGCCTCAGCATAACCTCTATGCATAATGCTCTTCTCATGTTCTTCCACTCTCTGATGGAGATGTTTCCAGTCTGCCATTCCATTCATGAAAGGGCTGTTCTCTGTGGGCTTAGCAAATGCTTACAAATGAAGCAGAATAAAGCATGTACAGTGGGGAGAACAAGTATTTGATACACTGCCGATTTTGCAGGTTTTCCTACTTACAAAGCATGTAGAGGTCTGTAATTTTTATCATAGGTACACTTCAACCGTGAGAGACGGAATCTAAAACAAAAATCCAGAAAATCACATTGTATAATTTTTAAATTATTAATTTGCATTTTATTGCATGACATAAGTATTTGATCACCTACCAACCAGTAAGAATTCCGTCTCTCACAGACCTGTTAGTTTTTCTTTAAGAAGCCCTCCTGTTCTCCACTCATTACCTGTATTAACTGCACCTGTTTGAACTCGTTACCTGTATAAAAGACACCTATCCACACACTCAATCAAACAGACTCCAACCTCTCCACAATGGCCAAGACCAGAGAGCTGTGTAAGGACATCAGGGATAAAATTGTAGACCTGCACAAGGCTGGGATGGGCTACAGGACAATAGGCAAGCAGCTTGGTGAGAAGGCAACAACTGTTGGCGCAATTATTAGAAAAAGGAAGAAGTTCAAGATGACGGTCAATCTCCCTCTGTCTGGGGCACCATGCAAGATCTCACCTCGTGGGGCATCAATGATCATGAGGAAGGTGAGGGATCAGCCCAGAACTACACGGCAGGACCTGGTCAATGACCTGAAAAGAGCTGGGACCACAGTCTCAAAGAAAACCATTAGTAACACACTACGCCGTCATGGATCAAAATCCTGCAGCGAACACAAGGTCCCCCTGCTCAAGCCAGCGCATGTCCAGGCCCTTCTGAAGTTTGCCAATGACCATCTGGATGATCCAGAGGAGGAATGGGAGAAGGTCATGTGGTCTGATGAGACAAAAATTGAGCTTTTTGGTCTAAACTCCAAATCTTTGGAGGGAGCTGAAAGTCTGTATTGCCCAGCGACAGCCCCGAAACCTGAAGGATCTGGAGAAGGTCTGTATGGAGGAGTGGGCGAAAATCCCTACTGCAGTGTGTGCAAACCTGGTCAAGAACTACAGGAAACGTATGATCTCTGTAATTGCAAACAAAGGTTTCTGTACCAAATATTAAGTTCTGCTTTTCTGATGTATCAAATACTTATGTCATGCAATAAAATGCAAATTAATTACTTAAAAATCATACAATGTGATTTTCTGGATTTTTGTTTTAGATTCTGTCACTCACAGTTGAAGAGTACCTATGATAAAAATTACAGACTTCTACATACTTTGTAAGTGGGAAAACCTGCAAAATCGTCAGTGTATCAAATACTTGTTCTCCCCACTGTATATATGGCAAGCCTACCATTTGGAAATAGCCACGGGATGGTTTTTCAATACCGTTGAAACAATTTATTAGTTTTTTTACAGATTATAATATTTGTAGGTACTTTGATGTTGCCATAAGCAGCACCACAGATGAGCGAACTGCAAGACTTTGCTCTCACACAGTCTCTGCACGGGTTTCTCTTCACGCTGTTCACAGCGTCGTAGCCAGGGCACCAAAACAGCGGAAAAGTTGAGCCTCGTGTTTCCACGCTCTTAGTTGTTGTGGAAATTCACCCACTATGTTTACTTTCTGCAGCTACATCATATTGTTGAGTCTACGTACCTTTATAAATACGTGCAGACAACTTGTGCAATTCGTTAAGAGATAAAGCTGATCACGTTCTTCATTTCACCTATCACATTATTTTACATTATGAAGCTTACAAGTAGTCCCCAGTCACTTATTACAAGCACAAAGACAAGAGACCTGTGCCTTGTGGGTCACTCACTGTTGTGCAGCACGTGCCAGGTGATCTAGTTACAGTATAGAATTCATAACTAAATGTTTGCCAGCTAGATATCTTAGAACTATTAAGTTAACTGTCTAAAATGTGCTAAATGCTCTGCAGTTGTGCATTTTGTTTTCTAACGCAGTTGCTAAATATCTAGCTAAGTGGTTAGCGTCTTGCAATCAAGCTTCTTTTAGTAACAGCAGAGAATCCCCTCCTGGATCAACAGCATTGCTATCAAATATTTGTTTTGTGCATGCAGCAAACTGTGATTAAAAATATTTTGTTACTTGAATAACTTTGAGTTGGGATGTCTGTCCTGCAAATAGTTTATGTAAGAGACTGTATAAAATGTTCGCTATGAGATTTTGCATGTAGTTGCTAGTATTTCTAACCTTTGGATTGAAAATACATTTACATTTAAGTCATTTAGCAGACGCTCTTATCCAGAGCGACTTACAGTTAGTTAGTGCATGTTCATACTTTTTTCGTACTGGTCCCCCGTGGGAATCGAACCCACAACCCTGGCATTGAAAAATTCTAACAGAGAAACTGGGAGATTCGACAGGAACCTGTCCAATAAGAAACACATTGTTTTCTGTTACAAAGAAATGTGGATGGTGAGAGAGACCCAGAGGGAGAGAGCGATAGAAAGAGAGAGAGGGATGAGATTGAGAAAGCGGTAGGGAGGTATCAGAGGTAGTATGTGATGGTGAGGTGGCCTACAGGGCACAGTATGATGAGAAGACCCTCTGGTCTCAGTCAGAGGTGTGGTGTGGAGTGTGTGGTGTGTGACTCACACATACTAGAGACTAGAAAGGGCAAGCCTCGTTCCCTCCCAGGCACACAGCTTGTTATACCTGTCTCTCTGGGTCCACAGAACACTGCATCATCTAGCCCTTTTCTCTTCTTTCACTCTAACTCCCTGTAGAGACTGAGCAGGGGAATCTGCTGTTCTTTTCTTTTTCTCTGTTTCTCTCTCGGTCTCTCTCTGTTTCTCTCTCTGTTTCTGTCTCTCTGTTTCTCTCTCTGTCTCTCTCTGTTTCTCTCTCTGTTTCTGTCTCTCTGTTTCTCTCTCTGTTTCTCTCTCTGTCTCTCTCTGTTTCTCTCTCTGTTTCTCTGTTTCTGTCTCTCTCTCTCTGTTTCTCTGTCTCTCTCTCTGTTTCTCTCTCTCTGTTTCTCTCTCTCTGTTTCTCTCTCTCTCTGTTTCTCTCTCTCTATTTCTCTCTCTCTCTCTCTGTTTCTCTGTCTCGCTCTGTCTCACTCGCTGTTTCTCTCTCTCTGTTTCTCTGTCTCGCTCTCTCACTCTCTGTCTCGCTCTCACTCTTTCTTTCTCTCTCACTCTTGCTCCCTCTCTCTCTCTCTTTCTCTCTCTCACTCTCGCTCTTTCTCTCACTCTCTCTTTCTCTCTCACTCTCACTCTCTCTGTCTCTATTTCTTTCCCTCCTCTGTTTCAACAGGTATGAGTTTGATGAGCCATGAATGTAATTACGAATCTCTCTTAGAAGTTGTTCTCTCTCTCAAACAGTCCATTGTTATGAAGATTGAGCAAAATGTGAATTTGTAAGTGTCTAATTTTCTATTTCTAATGCTGTTTTTTCTTGTGAATAATACAAGGACTCATAGATAAGCCATAGAAATTTAACTTGTAAGATGTGGCTGTTGCGGGGGTGTAAATATTAGAGCAAATTGTTAATGTGGGCTCTTAATTTCCTGAGGGAGCCAAGCTGCCAGCCAGCCAGAGAAAGATGGGGAGGAGGAAGGGGAGAAAAAAAACATTTTGCACGTCTGGACTCCCTTTCCCTTGCACTCACACATACACGCACGCACACACATGCACACGCACACACCCCTTGCCACCAGTCTGGCCTCACTGTGATCAGCCGTTATAGAGTGGAAAGTGTCCGAGGCCTTAGTCTCACCCCTCTGGCAGTGTCCTGATGATTCGCTGAGCTGTGAGAGAGTGTGTGTGCGCGTGAATGCGCTAAGGCCCCGGGTCGCCGGCTCCTGGAACAGCTTATCCAGGAGACGTAGGGGGAGAATAAGGGCCATATATCATCCCCCTGACTACCGGTCTGTCCCTCGCTGCCCAGTCAGCACTACTGGAGAACTCTGCTCTTCCACTACATTCACACTGCAGTTACACTGACCTGTCCTGCAACACAGCACTGTGTGTGTGGGTGCATTTCCATTAAACAGACAGGAAAGTAAAAGCCTTTATGTCCCTCAAGGATCCATTTTGGGCCCACGTCACTTTTGACCTCTGTAATTCTGGTTATAAAAGGCTCTGGTACCAACTAGTGCACTAGGCCTATATAGGGAATTAGGCTGCCATTTTATATACAATCAGGATGTTATTATCCTCAGAGGGGTTGAGTTAAATGCGGAAGACACATTTCAGTTGAATGCATTCACTTGTACTGAATAGGTATCCCCCTTTCCATTTCCCTTTCTGTCGGAACAAGGGGTTGGAACCGGCTCAGGGAACAGAAATGTAACCTGGAACAAAAGTGATCCATACGTTTCCGGAACATAACGGTCATTTTAAAAGAATGGGAACCGGTTAATACAGAAATGTATTCCAGTGAATGCCTACAAGCAGAAAATCTTTGCCAGTGTGTGTGCGCGTGTTTAGGCTACCTACTTCCCCCCTCCAAAGCATAGGCTACTGTAGCCTACTGACATTACAATTGTGATTCCGAAGATGGGAAAAATATTTTTTGTTAGCAATAATGGATTAACGTTTTCAATGCTAGTTAAGGATACTATAGGCCTAGTTATTACGTTTCACGTTGGATTTATTAACTAATAAAAGGTAAGAATTGTTCAATTCGGGTGCCAATTGGCACACAAAAGCTTGTTAGATAAGCTTGTTAGCTAGCTAGCTCAAAGTACATTCAAAGTTCCTCCATAGAAGCCGTTCATCCTAGGTATGATTCTGTGGACCTAATTCATGTAATGCATGTCATAACAAGATGCGTTGGGACAGTAACCAGAAGTTTGCTGGTTCGAATACCCGAGCCAACAAGGTGAAAAACCTGTTGATGTGTCCTTGATAAGGTTGCAAAGGGTTTGAAAATTTCCAGACATTTTCCGTAAATATTCCATGGGAAGTTAAGCCCGGGAATTTGGGGAATTTTGCTTAAATTCATCAAAAAAGTTATCTTATAACAGTGAAACTTTTTTTGTAGAATACACATAAGGCAATTCTAAGTCCTGTGGCATATTTTGGTAAAACTATCCCCAGTTCAATGGAATTGCAACCCTCTGCATGCACAGTGCATTCTTCCATCACATGTATAGCTGATTCTCAGAGATCTTGCACACTAATGAGATGCTATTGAGCCCACACTACTACACTGTCTGAGCCAAGGACCACATGCTTTCTGGTAAGTTTTGATTATAATTATGGGTGGGGTGAATATATTTTATATGACCTTTTTTAGTTAACTAGTAAATAGTAGCCTACAGCAAAGTATGTTTAAATCATTTTAACTTGTTAACAACTTCTGCTAGTTAGTTTTTGCTACCATGTGGGTTTTAGCTTGCTTGAGCCTGCTAACTGAGGAGTGTTAATTCACCTGTCTCCATGCATGTTTCATTTTAAAACATGTATCTTACAAAGGAGTTGTTTAATCTAACTGCTTAACTATTTATCTGTACATAGAATTGTATTTGTTTTTTTTAACTCAATTTTTTCTAATCTTTACAGGAAAATGCCACGGGCACTATCTGATGTGTGAAGACATTTCACTGCAGCTAATGTAGAAGGAAAAGCTGTGTACATTTGCAAATACTGTGCCAAATCATATGTGAAGAATGCAACAAAAATGCAGAATCATCTGGCCAAGTGCATAAAGTTCCCTCAGCGCTCACAACAAGCAACCTCTGACAAAAGTCCCTGTACTTCTATTCGAGGTGAAAATGATGAATCAGACACCTTATCGATAGCAACAGCTCAAGGTCCTCCTGGAATCAGAGGTTTTGACTCAATGGAGGAACGTAGTCAGAGAAATGCTGATGAATGTCTTGCTTGAGCTGTGTATGCAACTGGTTCACCTCTGATGCTCACAGACAATGTGTATTGGAAGAGATTTCTGAATGTTCTTCGCCCAGCATACACCCCTCCAACCAATCTACTCATTTGCTGGATGCACAGTTCAACAGAGTTCAATTGAAGGTCAAGCAAATCATAGAGAAAGCAGACTTTATTGCAATCATCTCTGATGGGTGGTCGAATGTTCGTGGGCAAGGAATAATTAACTACATCATCTCCACCCCTCAACCAGTTTTCTACAAGAGCACAGACACAAGGGACAGACACACCGGTCTCTATGTTGCAGATTAGTTGAAGGCAGTCGTCAATGACCTTGGACCACAGAAGGTATTTGCACTGGTGACAGACAATGCTGCGAACATGAAGGCTGCTTGGTCTAAAGTGGAGGAGTCCTACCCTCACATCACAACCATTGGCTGTGCTTCTCATGCATTGTATCTGCTCCTCAAGGACGTCATGGCACTGAAAACAATGGATACACTCTACAAGAGAGCCAAGGAAATGGTTAGGTATGTAAAGGGTCATCAAGTTATAGCAGCAATCTACCTCACCATGCAAAGTGAGAAGAATAAGACCCCCACATTTAAGCTGTCCAGCAACACCCGTTGGGTGTTGGAGGGGAAGGAGTCTCTCCAAGAAATGGCCATATTACAGTCTGCCGATATGGACAACCCCATCAAGAGGATCCTCCTGGATGATGTATTTTGGGAGAGAGTGGTAAGCAGCCTGAAACTCCGGAAACCTATAGCAGTCGCCATTGCACCGATTGAGGGAGACAATGCCATCCTGTCTGATGTTCACACTCTGCTTGCAGATGTAAGAGAAGAAATCTGTACTGCCCTGCCCACTTCACTGTTGCTCCAAGCAGAGGATACTGCAGTTCTGAAAGCGTGAAGACTTCTGCCTGAAGCCCATACACGCCGCAGTGTACATGTTGGAACCCAAGTATTCTGACAAGAGCATCCTGTCTGGTGCAAAGATCAACACGGCCTATGGTGTCATCACTACCGTGTCTCGGCACCTTGGCCTGGATGAGGGCAAGGTTCTTTGTAGTCTGGCGAAGTACTCTTCCAAGCAAGGGCTTTGGGATGGAGATGCAATATGGCAGTCGTGCCAACATATCTCATCAGCCACCTGGTGGAAGGGACTTTGTGGATCTGAGGCTCTTTCCCCTGTTGCCTCCATCATCCTCCAAATCCCACCAACATCAGCCGCCTCAGAGAGAAACTGGTCCTTGTTTGTGAACACACACACCAAAGCACGCAACTGGCTGACCAATACACTCGCTCTCTCCCCACCCGCAAAATGTCAGTCACATCTTGCGACATAGGCTACTCTCTTCTGTCCATAATGCATGTAAACAACTAACTTGCCTGCTCTATCTGCACTGGTTGATTAAGTCATTTAATGAGCTAAATGTAAAAAACTTTCAAATTTCACAGGTTAAAAAAAGGAACAATATAAACTGCTTCTTTTTTTTAGCGTTTGAACCGGTTCAAAACTTTATTTTGCTTGACGGAACATTAGAACGGAACAAACAAAGAGAACTAAATGATTGGAAAATCATTTTGGTTATCCCTCTAAATCCTCCGCTGCTCCACAACCCATCAGTGGAGTTGTGAATATTACCCGGGACGTCTTGCTTTTAAGTTATACATGAGACTATTGCATTGGAGAACCAAAGCAAACTAAAACCAATCTGCCCAGAATGCTCCTCAGGAGAGATTCTGCATTGATGAAGATCCGCATTGCCATGAAAAAACACAATTTTTGGTGATTTAAGTGCCTAGTGTAATCTTCTACATTCATTTCAATGGGATGTTTTGAGGTGGATAGGAACAGCTCAGACAGACCCAGTGTTGAAGGTGAATTTATACTATTTATGAAAGCTTTAATTTATCTGTTCACATTTGAACTCAGAGAGCAAGAGACACACTTTTGAATACTTTATTTGGATCCACAATGAAACATTGAATGCAAAGGGATCTGCATAGTTTAGGAACCATATATGTGGTGTGGTGTGGTGTGTGTTTCAGTGTCAGTGCACACTTTTATGTGCCATGTATCTGAGTGGCTGTGTGTTTTTATTTATTTTTATTTCACCTTTATTTAACCAGGTAGGTCAGTTGAGAACAAGTTCTCATTTGCAACTGCGACCTGGCCAAGACACAGAGTTACACATTAAACAAACAGTCAAAAACACAATAGAAAAATCTATATACAGAGTGCAAAATGTAGTGCAAAAATGCAGTAAGTTTAAGTAAGGCAAAAATGTGTGTGGCAGTGACGTGTAGAGATTAAGGAAGCGGTGTGTGATGTGTTAGTCAGGAGCTAACTAACCACTGATCTGAGAGCAGCAGGTCCCAACTGGACAACACCAGGGTGATTAGATTTACTGTATCAGCTCTGTTACCTCTGGCTGGCTGGCTGGTTCAGCAGAGCTGACCCTAACCTGATTTCATGTT
Organism: Thymallus thymallus; assembly: GCA_023634145.1. Taxonomy (NCBI): domain Eukaryota; kingdom Metazoa; phylum Chordata; class Actinopteri; order Salmoniformes; family Salmonidae; genus Thymallus; species Thymallus thymallus. The sequence goes on along the minus strand of CM042395.1, from coordinate 14,380,666 downwards.
GTCACATCTGCCAGGTTTGTGTGTGTGTGTGTCCATGCACGAGTTCTTGTGCAAGTGTTCATGTGTGTGTTTGTGTGTGTGTGCGCAGGTGGGGGGTCGGGAGAGGTGAGGAGGGGGAGGAGAGGTGCGAACAGCCAGGGAGGGAGGGAGGGAGGGAGGGAGAGGGGAAATAGAGGGATGGAGAGAATAGATTAAAAGTGACAGTTAATGGGAAGACGCTCTCGCTGAGTCAGGTAACAGGGCAAGGGAGGGGTAAGGGAAGGGGTGAGGAGTGGCCAAGCCGAGGTGCTACTATACCCCTGCAGCAGCATATCTCATTACCAAGCCGAGGTGCTACTGTACCCCTGCAGCAGTATATCTCATTACCAAGCCGAGGTGCTACTGTACCCCTGCAGCAGCATATCTCATTACCAAGCCGAGGTGCTACTGTACCCCTGCAGCAGCATATCTCATTACCAAGCCGAGGTGCTACTGTACCCCTGCAGCAGCATATCTCATTACCAAGCCGAGGTGCTACTGTACCCCTGCAGCAGCATATCTCATTACCAAGCCGAGGTGCTACTGTACCCCTGCAGCAGCATATCTCATTACCAAGCCGAGGTGCTACTGTACCCCTGCAGCAGCATATCTCATTATCATCCCACCACATACTTCTGTGGAGGCACTTACAGGCAGCTCTTTCCAGAACAAATTTGCCAATTCTTTTTTTTGTTTTTATATGATGGAGTGTGAGGAGGGTGTAGAGGGGGATGGGGAGGGGGGTGTACTGGCTGGCTGGATGTCTGGCAGGGCCGTTCAGAACCAATTTTGTCCCCCTCCTAGCAACACTGTGCCCTTAGTGCGGCGATAGGCATGTGTAAACAGAAAGAAGTCTGACTGAGCCTGTGTGAGTAAAGTGAGAAACCCTGCAGTCACCACTTGCTGCTTTCTCTCTCTCTTTCTCTCTCTCTTTCTCTCTCTCTCTCTCTCCTCTCGCTCTCTCTCTGTAGAGTTCCCTTCCTCTTCTCTAATGACACTGCAGCAGCTGTGGAAGGATTACTAATGTTCTATTGTTTGTAAATTATAGTAGGAGAAATATATACCCTTGGGATTCTGAATGATAAATACATCACCAGTTGGCGCATTAAAAACATATGCACACACACACTTTGCAGGGTTAGACCCTGTGTATGAAATACCTGAGAAATAAGAGGAAGGAAACAGTATATGCTCAAGGTATGACGCAGTACAGAACAAAACGTCATGTCAAATGAATGATCTTGTCATTAAGGAACCCTCCTTTGTCTTGCCAGGATTCCTGTGTGTAGTTGTGGTAACAGGGCCCTTGGCCCCCAGGCCTAAAGTACTGTTGTACTAATGGTCTCAACAAGGACCTCCTGAGGGAGAAGGATGGAGAGGAACGCTTGTCTTCGGGCATACTGGTGGTGCGCTCACTCCATTTCTTCCTTCCTCCCTCATTCTCTCTCATCCCTCACTCCCAGACTCATCCGACCACAGAGTCCTATCATACGTCTCTCTCTCTCTCTCTCTCTCTCTCTCTCTCTCTCTCTCTCTCTCTCTCTCTCTCTCTCTCTCTCTCTCTCTCTCTCTCTCTCTCTCTCTCTCTCTCTCTCTCTCTCTCTCTCTCCTGCTCTCTCCTGCTCCCTTTGTTCAGTCCTCGCTCCCTCTGTCTCTCTGTTGCTCCTTCTCTCTTTCTCTCTCTCTTTTCTTCAGTCCTCTATGCCCCCAGGCTCCCTGAGGACTCTATTTCAATCACACTGAGCTAAAAATAGAGCCTGTCTGTAATGAGGCGATTGTGAGAGGAATAGAATGGGACAATGAAAACACTGACGTTCAGGGACCTCTGGCTAGCCTGAACTGACTGGATGGATTCAGATAAAAACACAATGCATTCTCCCAGTCAGAGCCATAGTAATTTTGCTTATGTAAAGCTCAGATTCTCTGTAAGGCTATGGTATGTCTCCATCTACCATAGGCTAGGCTACTATTAGTAATAGGGAGTTACTGAGAGAAAATAGTGCTGAATTGAAACTGCTTTAACATTAGAACTGCCATAGGTCACAAAAGCAACTTCCTGCTCCTTCCCTGACTTTTCCTAAATGTTAGTATTTTACATTGCTCATTTGTCAGAATTTTGAAATCACAAACATATAAGTATTTAGAGCCTTTTCACTCCTATTCCCAACTTAACCCGCCAAGACAATGGGCTGTAGGATGTTTGTACCCAGCCAGGCTGTAGGATGTTTGTACCCAGCCAGGCTGTAGGATGTTAGTACCCAGCCAGGCTGTAGGATGTTGGTACCCAGCCAGGCTGTAGGATGTTGGTACCCAGCCAGGCTGTAGGATGTTGGTACCCAGCCAGGTGCTAATGGGCTGTAGGATGTTGGTACCCAGCCAGGCTGTAGGATGTTGGTACCCAGCCAGGCTGTAGGATGTTAGTACCCAGCCAGGCTGTAGGATGTTGGTACCCAGCCAGGCTGTAGGATGTTGGTACCCAGCCAGGTGCTAATGGGCTGTAGGATGTTGGTACCCAGCCAGGCTGTAGGATGTTGGTACCCAGCCAGGCTGTAGGATGTTAGTACCCAGCCAGGCTGTAGGATGTTAGTACCCAGCCAGGCTGTAGGATGTTAGTACCCAGCCAGGCTGTAGGATGTTGGTACCCAGCCAGGCTGTAGGATGTTAGTACCCAGCCAGGCTGTAGGATGTTAGTATCCAGCCAGGCTGTAGGATGTTAGTATCCAGCCAGGCTGTAGGATGTTAGTACCCAGCCAGGCTGTAGGATGTTAGTACCCAGCCAGGCTGTAGGATGTTAGTACCCAGCCAGGCTGTAGGATGTTGGTACCCAGCCAGGCTGTAGGATGTTGGTACCCAGCCAGGCTGTAGGATGTTAGTACCCAGCCAGGCTGTAGGATGTTAGTACCCAGCCAGGCTGTAGGATGTTGGTACCCAGCCAGGCTGTAGGATGTTAGTACCCAGCCAGGCTGTAGGATGTTAGTACCCAGCCAGGCTGTAGGATGTTGGTACCCAGCCAGGTTGTAGGATGTTGGTACCCAGCCAGGCTGTAGGATGTTAGTACCCAGCCAGGCTGTAGGATGTTAGTACCCAGCCAGGCTGTAGGATGTTGGTACCCAGCCAGGCTGTAGGATGTTGGAACCCAGCCAGGTGCTAATGCGTCTCTCTCGCTTCACTGAATGAATGACACATCAAATCAAATCAACTTTTATTGGTCACATACACATTGTTAGCAGATGTCATTGCAAGTGTAACGAAATGCTTGTGCTTCTAGCTCTGACAGTACAGTACTATCTAACAATAATGTCTAACAGTTTCACAACATATAACACACAATTAAGAAATGATTGAGAATATATACATATAAACTAAAATCCAGTGGAATAGTAAGCTTTAAAGTATACAATATACACATAAGAGATTGGTGATGTAGTATGTAAACACGATTAGGTAACTAAGATACCGAGAATAGTATAGCGTACAGTTAAACATATGAGATGAGTAGTGCAAGATACAGTAACATTATTAAAGTGACTAGTGTTTTATTCCTTAAGTGGCCGGTGCTTCCTAATCTCACCCATGTTTAGCAGTTGTTAATGTGGGTGTTGCGAAATGCTTGTGCTTCTAGTTCCGACAGTGCAGTATATCTAACAGTATATCTGTAGTCAATAAAAAGCATTCTTACATAGGTATTCCTCTTGTCCAGATGGGAAAGGGCAGTGTGCAGGGTGATGGCGATTGCATCATCTGTGGATCTATTGGGGCGGTAAGCAAATTGAAGTGGGGCTAGGGTGACAGGTAAGGTAGAGGTGATATGATCCTTGACTAGTCTCTCAAAGCACTTCATGATGACAGAGGTGAGTGCTACGGGGCGATAGTCATTAAGTTCAGTTACCTTTGCCTTCTTGGGTACAGGAACAATGGTGGCCATCTTGAAGCATGTGGGGACAGCAGACAGGGATAGGGATTGATTAAATATGCTTGTAAACACACCAGCCAGCTGGTCTGCGCTTGCTCTGAGGACGCGGCTAGGGATGCCGTCTGGGCCGGCAGCCTTGCGAAGGTTAACACGTTTAAATGTTTTCCTCACGTCGGCCACAGAGATGGGGAGCCCACAAGCCTTGGTAGCGGGCTGCGTTGGTGGCGCTGCGTTGGTAGCCTCAAAGCAGGCAAAGAATGCGTTTAGCCTGTCTGGAAGGGAGGCGTCGATCTCTGCAACGTGGTTGTTTTTCCTTTTGTAATCTGTGATTGTCTGTAATCCCTGCCACATACGTTTTGTGTCTGAGCCGTTGAATTGCGACTCCACTTTATCTCTATATTGACGTTTAGCTTGTATGATTGCCTTGCGGAGTGAATAACTACACTGTTTATATTCTTCCATATTCCCAGTCACTTTGCCATGGTTGAAGGCGGTGGTTCACGCTTTCAGTTTCGCCTATCCAAGGTTTCTGATTGGGGTATGTTTTAATAGACACAGTGGGTACTACATCTCCTGATGAGGGGGGATATATACGGCTGTAGCAATGATGTCCGAGAATTCCCTCGGGAGGTAGAACGGTTGGCATTTGATTGTGAGATATTCTATGAAACAGAAGGACTTGAGTTCCTGTATGTTATCACATTTACACCATAAATCATTAATCATAAAATATATACTCGGGAGTGTTGGGTGGTGTGCACGCTTCCTGAGTTGGACCAGAAGGCCGCCCCGAGTACCATGCGTTCAGCACCTGACCCCTGACTCCTGACCCCTCGTGTGGCGGCATTGCACTGGCTACTAAGCAAAGACTAGTAACATAATAAACTTAAAATATGCTATTATGTTTTCTTTTAAATATGTTTTCTTATTTCCACAATGTTTCTTTAGACCTACCGAAATGATCCTTGACTCTTAACAAATAACTATTGATGTTATATTTTTACATTAATATATTTCCACAAATATTTCTTCATGCGTTGATGTTTACGCACCTTGCAGGTTTTAAGCATCTGATGCGTATGCTGAAGGGGATGCCCGGCAACGTTTTCTAGCGGGTACTTATAGGCTGAAAGACCAGGTGGTTAAAAGGATAACATGATACAGCCCTAATGATGAAATGTGTTCTCTTTAAATTAATTCAATGTCTGTAGTCTAATCCAACTAGTTATCTGAATTAAAATTAGCGTAGCAAGAGATCATAAAGCACAAAGCTTTAATATGTCTCTATGACAAAGTCCCTGAGAGATAGCAGGCAGACAAAGCCATGCACTCAAAGTGCACTCTGAGGAGAGAGTGAAGAGCGAGGAGCGGAGAGCGAGAGGAGCGGAGAGCGAGGAGCGGAGAGCGAGAGCGAGGAGCGAGTGTGAAGAGAGAGTGTGAGGATAGAGCTCAGCAGCCCTGACTGACCTGTTTAGGAAGTTTAGGTCACTACCCAGTGACTCCTCCTCCAGTGTCCCTCCTGTCTGTCAGCTAGATCAAGATCCACTCCATTAGAGAGACCGGGAGAACACCTTGTGACTGCCGTTAGAACAAGAGAGTGTTCTGCTCCTGATGTGGTTATTGGATGGAAACCAAGTCAGTTGTTGTTGTGCTAAGGCAGAATGCTAGGTAAATAACAAGAACCTTGTCTGAGCTACAGCGGGTGAAATAAGTATTGAACACGTCACCATTTTTCTCAGTAAATATATTTCCAAAGGTGCTATTGACATGACATTTTCACCAGATGTTGGTAACAACCCAAGTAATCCATACATACAAAGAAACCATAACAAATACGTTCAGAAATTAAGTTTTGTGTAATAATGTGAAATGACACAGGGAAAAAGTATTGAACACACTAACTGATATTTATTTAATACTTTGTACAAAAGCCTTTTTTTATTTCACCTTTATTTAACCAACTTTGTTGGTAATGACAGCTTCAAGACGCCTCCTGTATGGAGAAACTAGTCGCATGCATTGCTCTGGTGTGATTTTGGCCCATTCTTCCACACAAACAGTCTTCAAATCTTGAAGGTTCCGTGGGCTCTTCTATGAATCTTGATCTTCAGTTCTTTCCATAGATTTTCAATGGGATTTAAGTCAGGTGATTGGCTGGGCCATTCTAGCAGCTTTATTTTCTTTATTTGAAACCAATTGAGAGTTTCCTTGGCTGTGTGTTTGGGATCATTGTCTTGCTGAAATGTCCACCCTCGTTTCATCTTCATCATCCTGGTAGATGGCAGCAGATTTTTGTCAAGAATGTCTCGGTAAATTTGCCCATTCATCCTTCCTTCAATTATGTGAAGTTTGCTAGTACCATTTGCTGAAAAGCAGCCCCACACCATGATGTTCCCACCTCCAAACTTCACTGTTGGTATGGTGTTTTAGGGTGATATGCAGTGCCATTTCTCCTCCCAACATGGTGTGGATTATGACATCCAAACAGTTCAATTTTGCTCTCATCTGACCACACTATATACAACATATTCCAAATGTTGTGCAGCAAACTTTAAACAAGGTTCAACATGCTTTTTTTTCAGCAATGGAGTCTTGCGTGGTGAGCGTGCATACAGGCCATGGCGGTGGAGTGCATTACTTACTGTTTTCTTTGAGACAACAGTACCTGCTAATTGCAGGTCTTTTTGAAGCTCTCCACAAGTGGTCCTTGGCTCTTGGACAACTCTTCTGATTATTCTTTTCACTCCTCTGTCAGAAATCTTGCGAGGAGCACCTGGTCGAGGCAAATTTATGGTGAAATGATTGTCTTTCCACTTCCATATTATGGCCCCAACAGTGCTCACTGGAACATTCAGAAGCTTTGAAATGCGCCTATAACCAATGCCATCATTATGTTTTGCAGCAATTATGTTGCGAAGGTCTTGAGACAGCTCTTTGCTTTTACCCATCATGAGATGTGTCTTGTGTGACACCTTGGCAATGAGACCTTTTTGTAGGCCATCAGTTGGGACTGAACCAGCTGATATTAATTTTTTGCACCACCCTTCATGTGTTCAATACTTTTTCCCTGTGTCATTTCACATTATTACACATAACTTAATTTCTGAACTTATTTGTTTTGGTTTCTTTGTATGTATGGATTACTTGGGTTGTTACCAACATCTGGTGAAAAATGTCAATAGCACCTTTGGAAATATATTTACTGAGAAAAATGGTGACGTGTTCAATACTTATTTCACCCGCTGTATATGTAACTAGGTTATGTACTCTAAATGTTACACATTTTTTTTTTATAATTGTGAAAAGGAGATACCTGCAGTATAACTGGAGGCCTCTTTGTTGTATCCAAACACACATGCTTAGGGACAGATCTGATGCAGTGTTGTGTTGCTGCAGTACTTAGCAGCGTCCCCTCCAGATCTCTGTCTCTCTGCCTCTATGTTATTGTAAGTAATTAAACAGCTGTCCTGGACATCACCATATTCCTGTGCATTGTAACACGGCCTATCAGAACTGCACTATGTTCCGCACGCTACCCTGGCTGCCAGCTGAGGTGGGATCGTTTAGGCTGCTCAGAGTCACCTCCTACTGGGAGAAATCATGGGAAATCATGGAACCGGTTTGGGTTCACAAAGATACTCTGTGTCCCTTTCTTAGGAAGGTACTCTCTCTCTTTAACAACTCGCTCTACCTCTCTCGACCTCACTTCTCTACGGGGACAGATAGAAACATAGAAACACAAAGGGGGTAGGGACGTGCCGGCAGAAAGCAGCAGGCGCTTGAGACAGACAGCCCAAGTGGTGGAGCTGAACTTTGTGGTCTTAGTCGTCACTGTGTCTAGATAACGGTAATAACTCCAAAGGACAAATATAATTGTTCTGCATTTCTTCCACAATCTCACCAGAGGGACTTGGTTACAACACTGGTGTTGAATGTCATTATCTCTAGAGAGAGGAGAGAGCGAGGGCCAAGGCTGCTATTGTCTAACTTGGTTAACTGTCTAACTGTTCTTTTTTATTATTTGCCTCTTTCTTTCTCTCAATCTCTTTTTCAATCTCTCTGCTTTTTTATTTATTCATGAAATCTGACTTGTTTTTGTTTTCAAAATAGACGTTCCCCATCAGTGTGCCAGTCGGTTAGTCCCAGACAGGGCAGATGGATAGAAACAGGGCCACATCACACTGTACTTCTGAACAAAGCAGAACCAGAAGCACAGAAGAAACCTGTCTGCCTAATAGTCCTTAACACACCTATGGCTCGATGTCATGCGGCCAGCCTAGCAGTCAATCAATGGACTGCCCCAGGCAGGGTCATTCCTGCTCCTTCTAGAGGATAGACTATGCGGAGTCGCCAAAAAATATAACATCCGCTTATCAGGGATACAGTTTTTTCAAACTAACTTCCCTATCCCCAGAAAAACAAAAGCGGGAACTCCACTCAGGCGTCTTTCTACGCCTGCCATGTTATGTTAGCTATAGGAGTGATGCAGATGCTCAGGGCCATGATAATAGAATACAGATCCGGGTTTGGAGAGAGAGTTGTCTGTCTACTCTCCTGGTATAATGGGAAGAGAACAGCGGCAGATATAATGAGGCAGAGTAGTGCTGCTAGCCTAAGATTTGTTCTGCTTTTAGTTTCTACTCATTTCTGTAGAGTTGACAATAAGACAAGGGTTGTAGAATTCCTGTTGAATTCCTGGTTCTCTGCTTATTCCTTTCTGATTCCGGTAATCTTTTAACAAGGATTTCTGGAAAACCTGGGAATTTTGGGAAGTTACCGTAATTTTGCAACTCTAAGACAGAAATACAGATGCTGGATCATGTCCATCAGAGGTCAGTGTAGTCACTGTGGTTCTCTGGTTGTGTCCATCTGCATACTGTCTCTGATGGACCCCTTCCCTACAACCATACCAGCTATTTGTGGCCCGGCAACAGCTTGACGTTCTCACACCTCTGTTGGACTCATGAGGAGTATAGGATGATTCACAAGGAGACCATCTGACAAGATTGGAAAGTTTTTCACCACATCCACGAGCAGCACTGTAGTGACTTTTGAATTATTGAAGAAGTGCAAGGAAGCCTTGAACATTCTCTGTATCGTATAAGCCAGGCATTGGGTGGATAAGCCAAAAAGGACTACAATATCTCAAACTGCTCAGCAACAGCCCTGGTGTAAGGGGACCAAAAATAGCTCAAAACAGTGACAAGGGGTAGGCAAGGATTCTTTCAAGGAGAAACATTGGGAGCATAGACAGCTTGCATAGCAACTTAACCTGAACTGCTCTCCCCGACCTCGATCCCCTCAACCAATCAGAAGAACTATCTGGACCAGGAACAAACTGTTCCATTCACAGATAGTCCAGACATTTCTCTCCCCAAGCGCTTTACTGTTGAGGTCATTCACCTAAGGGTCAATTAAGGTCAGTTAGGGTCTGACTCTGATGTGGACATTATGAGAGCTTTTAAGAAGTGGCTGAGAGACTTACCTTTCGGCAGGTTTACTACTACAGGAGGGTTTACTACTACAGGAGGGTTTACTACTACAGGAGGGTTTACTACTATAGGAGGGTTTATTAATGGAGGTTTGGGATCGCTCCAGTTAACCATGCAGCATTAGGAAAGAAGACCTACAGCAAAATTAACAGTCCAGACCAGCGTTTCTTCATTATAACTCGTCTCCTCCCCTCCCAGCGAGCGCCAATAAAGAAACTACAATCTGCACACATAGCTGGAGTTCAGATTAAGACATCTCCAATTGATGACATACGCAGCTTCTTAATTTCACCAAGTACTTAGAGACGTGCTGAGTCTGGTCTAAAGCTACCTAACAGTGCTTAACAAACAAACAAACACAAGGTCCTAAAATTAATTAAGGCAAGGGACTTTTTCTGCTTCCCATACAGGCTGTCCTATAAGACGATATGCTCCATAAAGAAAAGTGACATTTTCAATTATGGAAAGACAGAAGGCATTACAGGGATGGAGCACTAAGTGCCTTCCCCATTCAGCCAGGCCATTAAAGTTAAGTTATCCGCTGGTTTAGGGAGGGAAGATAGGGAGGGAGAAAGAAAGGGATATGGAGAGAGGGGGAAAGAAGAGCAAGGGAAGAAGATAAGAGAGAGAGAGGGAGGGAGAGAGAGAAGAGTGGGGGCGTGGCTGGATCAGAGTGATGATATTTTAGAGAGTGTGTCTGGAAGGAAGGAGCGGTGGAATACCAAACAGACCACACTTCCTCTCCATCACCCGTCATCTACCTCCGTCCCCTCCCTTCCACAGTCATATGCAACCCCCCACCTCTCTCTCTTTCTCCCTCCCTCCCCTCCATGTATTCTCAGAAGTCGTGCCTGGCTGCTTAGCCCCTACACCGTTAAAAACCGGACCATCTGGCTGCCCAGCCAGACATCAGTCCCACCCCTGCAAACAGGACGTTTTACATACATGTTACCCATTAAGATTGGGGTCTTTTGATGGCGACGGTCATGGCCCTTTTGGATAATGTCTCTGACTCTGCCATGGTTAGGTCTGTGTGTTTGTCCATCTCTGCCATGGTTAGGTCTGTGTGTATGTCCGTCTCTGCCATGGTTAGGTCTGTGTGTTTGTCCATCTCTGCCATGGTTAGGTCTGTGTGTCTGTCCGTCTCTGCCATGGTTAGGTCTGTGTGTTTGTCCGTCTCTGCCATGGTTAGGTCTGTGTGTCTGTCCGTCTCTGCCATGGTTAGGTCTGTCTGTCTGTCCGTCTCTGCCATGGGTAGGTCTGTGTGTCTGTCCGTCTCTGCCATGGGTAGGTCTGTGTGTCTGTCCGTCTCTGCCATGGCTAGGTCTGTGTGTCTGTCAGTTTCTTCCATGGCTAGGTCTTTGTGTCTGTCCGCCTCCGCCATGGCTAGGTCTGTGTGTCTGTCCGCCGCTGCCATGGCTAGGTCTGTCCGCCTCTGCCATGGCTCTGACTAGGACTGCACTGTTTCCACCTTTACACTGTAGGTCATCAGCCTCCTCCCTGGACATGGTCCTCCTGCAACCTCCCTTTTGTAATACAACCTCATTTACATAGTGATATGACAACCTCTGTGTATGTCATGCTCACACCAGACCTGTTAAACAGCAGAAGGAGAGGAGGTGCGTCTCAGTGACAGAGTTCGTTTCGCATCGGCTGTACATCGGCTGTACAAGTGCGTGCGTCAGCCTTCTGCATAGTATACATCTGCGTCTCAATGAAATAACCTATTAATCAAAAGTGATGAAATAAATGTATTTTGTGAGTGTTGACTAATTCACTTAGTTAAGGAGAAATGTAGTTATGTGCAGCCGGCCAGAGGAGAAAAGGAGGCGAGAGGAGGCGAGAGGAGGCGAGAGGAGGGGAGAGGAGGGGAGAGGAGGGAAGAACAGGAGAGAACAGGAGAGAAGGGGCACCAGATAAGATCTTGTCAAGCAAGAGAGTGGCATCTGTCCCTCTGGCTGAAGGACACACACACAGACATGCGTGACCATGAGAGAGGAGACTGTGTGCCTCGGACACGATACAGTGGCTCTTTTACATAACAACCCCAGGGCCATGGGCATGTGGTGCACCATTTAACACAGGAAGAGAGGAGGAGGAGGAGGAGGAGGAAGGATGACAGACAGTCTTAGACACACTCTCTCTCTGGGGTTTAGCCTGTAGGTTAGGCTATTCTGAAACCATGCATTGAACCATGAAGGTGATGTGTAGTCAAGCCCCAGTAGAGACAGCCAGGGGAAGTGGAGCTGAAAGCACAGGCTCCATGCTGAGAGATGATCACGCTGGATGGGGTTAAAGATTAATGGACAGGCAGATGGACCGGGAAACATGATGCACACCTGTTCATACCTGGCCTGTGTTTACAGGCACTGCGTACACACACACATAGACACACACACACACACACACACACACACACACACACACACACACACACACACACACACACACACACTTGGCTTAGCTCAATGGATTACACACATGGGTTCAGGTTTACATGCACGCACACACACACTCACTCACTTGCACACGCACACAAACCTTTTCCAAAATATAGTGTGTGAATATGGAGACTCATCAAGACCCTCTACTTTTTCCTTCTCCTCCTTATCGCTCCACTCTCTTGATTACACATCAGAACATGTTGTATCTCTTGATTACACATCAGAACATGTTGTATCTTTTGATTACACATCAGAACATGTTGTATCTCTTGATTACACATCAGAACATGTTGTATCTCTTGATTACACTTCAGAACATGTATCTCTTGGTTACACATCAGAACATGTTGTATCTCTTGATTACACATCATAACATGTTGTATCTCTCTCCATTTCTCTCTCTCCAGACATTGGAAGCTGTGATGACCTTTAAGTACTCGGGGGGGGCAGGCAAGGTGGAGGGCTACTATCGGGACCTGACCCTGGGAGTGCATGTTGACATAGAACCCTCTGTGTTCTTCACCAGAGTCAGCACACTACCAGCCACCAGGTAAACACTCTCATTCGTTTTACAAAAACTTGATTAACTCTCACTTCTGGGGAGCGGCAATCAGTGAGCAAACATTAAGGCTACCTTCTTCCTATGGGTAAAGTGCATAGACAGACGGTCGACATCACTGTCCCAACAACTCCCAGCAAACACAGAACCACCGCACTAAGTTGTCTCAACTTTGACACAATGTTGCAGTGTTTGCTAGTGTTTACTTCTGTACCATTAACTGGATGTTTACGCTTCTCTTATCCTACTGTATCCTTCATTCCTTCCCTCAACAGTCAACTAACTGATTCCTAGTACTGTTTGTCCTTGTTCTCTCTGTCTTATTAGTACGATCACTGTGTTTGTTGTGTTTTTCCATCTTGACTGTGTAAACACATCGCACCAGATCACCTCAGTCCCTACTCCCTGCTCCTGTACCCAGCAGACGAGACCAGATCAGACTAGACCAGGGCTCTGCTCTGCTCAGTGACATTATTGTCGCTGTAACGATGGGGAATCGGAAAGATGGCATTTCTACTGACAGGCCTAGGCGGAAACGGATGAATATTATCTCTCTATCCCTTTCTCTCTCGCTCTCTTTTCTCTCTCGCTCTACTCTCTTTCTCTGTCTCCTCTTTCTCTCCCTGCCCCTTCTTGTCATCTCCCGGCTCTGTGGAAAAAGCCAGGGTGCGGGAGGGAGGGAGACAGATCGTACCCCAGTTATCGCCACTTGAGGTGAATCATTAGCTGTAATAATATCTGCAGTTTAACCAATCAGTCTTTCTCTCGATCTTTCTGCTCTCTGGTGATAAATCTGTCTCTTCTCTCTTCCACTCAGCTCTGCAGTCACTATCATCTTGTCACGCCTCCTTTATCTCCCTCCCCCATAGATCTGCCTCTCCCTTGCCCCCTCCCACCCTCTTTCCCCCACCAACCGTCATTTCTCCCCATCAAACACAGTAAGTTTGTAGATTTTGCTCCTCCAATCCAGACGTGAGTCTCTATGGATTTTTCTCAAGCGCTGCTGCGTTGTCTCAAAAAGGAAAGGTAGTGACATTTCCACAGAGATACCCTCTGTATGTCTATTTACAGTATCCTAGCAGTACTCATTTTCTAGGGTTTTATGACAGAAAAGTTGTCGTTAATTGAGAGGTGATTCTCTGAGGAGATCTATAATTCTCTAAGAGGAGAGGAGAGAGTAAGTAGAGGAGAGAGAAGGTAGAGGAGAGGAGAGGAGAGGAGAGGAGAGGAGAGGAGAGGAGAGGAGAGGAGAGGAGAGGAGAGGAGAGGAGAGGAGAGGAGATCTCTACACTGGCTGCCAGAAGAGTCAGGAGGTGTTTCTCTCTCTGACCTTAATTGACACGTTGGATCTGGGTGTAAATTAATAGACCGTATCTTGAGTCCTTACTGTCTGTCGTTTTAGACAGGGCTTAGTTAGAACTGCATACATTTGCCTTATCTTTATATATAGTGCATTATCTTTCCATGCTGCAGTGTGTACATCAGGGATGGGCAACTTGGATGGGGGAGAGGGCCACAAAAAACGTACCCACCTCCGTGTGAACGAGACCTGTTTTTCCCGTTTTATACGGCTGCTCTTATAATGTAGAAAATCCTACAGCTGTGAGGAGGAAAAGGGGAGAGAGACTGTTTATCTCTCTTTTTGTTTTCATCCTCTTTCTCTCTCACGCCTCAAACTCCAACTCTCTCTCTCCCTCTCTCTCTCTCTCTCTCTCGCTATCTCTCTCTCTCTCTCATCTCTGGAGAACCTTTCTGTGGCTTGGTGTAGTGATTAAGTGGGCCAGTGCAGCTCACTGCATTCCATTACAGTTCATAATGCTTGCAGGTCTTCCACAGAAAAATACCTTACATAGCGAGAGCGACAGAGAAAAGGATAATGGTTGGACTGAAGGGCAAAAGGGACTCTAATACCCTAAGCACTCTCTCTCTCTCTCCCTCGTTCCTTCGCTCCTCCATTGTTTGCAGAGTGCACTTCTTGAGATTTCACCTGCAGCATGCTCTCCAGAGGAGCCATCTGTTTATTATTTTCTCTGACCTGTCATAGGCATGCCATAGAGAGCTGTGACCTGTCATAGACCTGTCGTAGGTCCTTACAGTAAACACCTGGACCTGTATACAATATAGCATTCCAGATATTATAGGTCCCTGTCTGTATACACTTAGTGTACAAAACATTAGGAACACCTTCCTAATATTGAGTTGCACCCCCTTTTGCCCTCAGAACAGCCTCAATCGTCGGGGCATGGACTCTACAAGGTGTCGAAAGCTTTACACAGGGATGCTGGCCCATGTTAACTACAAAGCTTCCCACGGTCGTGTCATGTTGGGTGTTACTGGATCTCTACTCTGAATTTTTCTCTCCCACTGATGCTCAATTGGATTGAGATCTGGTGACTGGGCAGGCCAATGCAGTAAGTCGAATTCACTAGCATCTTCGTGAAACCATTCCTGGACAATTCTAGCCTTGTGGCATAGGGCATTATTGTTGTGGAAATGTGTGTATACTGAGAGAGACTTGGACAAGTATTCAAACAAACAAGCTGCAGTATGAAACTGGAAAAACAGATTTCATTCACATGGAGGTGGGTACGTTTTTTGTGGCCCAACTGCAGTTTCTTGCTTTTTCCTGAAAGTGGAACTCTTTCTAGCTGCCGTACCTCATTCGTGTCAAGGTACGATGAGTTGTGCAATCTTTTAAGGGTCTTTGGGCACCAATGTACAGGACTGTCAGTTGACTAACTCTAGCCCGTCTGTTGATCTGCACAATTCATGTCAGCCTGCTTTGTGCTGTTTCATAACTGGCCTGCCGTTGGCTGGATGTGAAACTGTGTATCAGAAAACCCAGCAGTGTTGCAGTTCTTGACGCACTCATCCATGCGTCTGGCACCTACTACCATGCCCTGTTCAAAGACACTAATATATTTAGTCTTGTCCACCCTCTGAATGGCACACATACACAATCCATGTCTCAATTTTCTTAAAACCTGTCTCCTCCCCTTCATCTATACTGGCCAATAAAAATAAAATATTAAGATCGGCAAAAGAACATGGACACTGGACAGAGGAAGATATGTATTTTTCTTTGCAACTCTGCCTAGAAGGCCAGCATCCCATTACTTGGGTTGAACTTTTCTTTGAGAGAGAGAGAGGACTGTCATACCAGCCTTCCGAATGCACTGTGTGTATACTATATATACAAAAGTATTTGGACACCCCTTCAAATTAGTGTATTCGGCTATTTCAGCCACACCCGTTGCTGACAGGTGTATAAAATCGAGCACACAGCCATGCAATCTCCATTGACAACCATTGTCAGTAGAATGGCCTTACTGAAGAGCTCAGTGGCTTTTAACATAAATTTGCAACAAGTCAGGAGGAAATAATGGTTTGGGGCTGTTTTTCATGGCTAAACCCCTTAGTTACAGTGAAGAGAAATGATAATGCCACAGCATACAATGACATTCTAGACGATTTTGTGCTTCCAACTTTGTGGCAATAGTTTGGGGAAGGCCCTTTCCTGTTTCAGCATGACAATGCCCCTGTGCACAAAGCGAGGTCCATACAGAAATGGTTTGTCAAGATGGGTGTGGAAGAACTTGACTGGCCTGCACAGAGCCCTGACCTCAACCCCATCAAACACCTTTGGGATAAATTAGAATGGAGACTGCGAGGAAGGCCTAATCGCCCAACATCAGTGCCCCACCTCACTAATGCTCTTGTGGCTGAATGTAAGCAAGTACCCGCAGCAATGTTCCAACATCTAGTGGAAAGCCTTTCCAGAAGAGTGGAGGCTGGTATAGAAGCAAAGGGGGGACGAACTCCATTTGTGTGTGAACCTTAAAACACACACATTACCTAAAGAAAACACATTAAGGAGCACTCATCCATTCCTGTCCTGTCCTAACATCACAACATCAAAGGTGTTAGTCCTTTCATCAGGGCCAGTTTCCTAGCTGCTGTAGGAGGCTGTTTCTCCTTTCCAGCCTGTCTCTCTGTCTCTCATCTACAGCCTGTCTCTGTCTCTCCTCTCCTCTCCAGCCTGTCTCTGTCATTCACATGCACATTCTTTTTTATTTCTTCTTTTCCCACAAAGCACACAGATAAAAGGCAACATTCCTTGTAAAAAGAAAAAAAAAGTTTTAAGAGTGGTCTTATGTTTATAGTTTATCTGAAATGAGAATAATGGATGTAGTCCATAGTACAGCAGGAGGTACTCAAAACAACTGATCTCAAAAAGAAAATACTCTACCACCCATGTACTGTAGGCAAAGTGTAGGTAGACTCTGCTAGCTCACCTGCTTTCCAGACCACAAACCTCAGCAGTCCAGTCGCACTGCCTCCCTCCCTCCTCTTAGAGAGACACCAATGTTCTCAACCCTTTCACACTGCTTTCTTCCTCCCTCCCTCCTCTTAAATCCCAGAGTTAATGGAGACATCATTAGAGTTTGTCCCAGACCCTAATATAGTGTCAGGGTAATTAAATGACCATATTTCTAGCATGGGCGTCCATGTTTCTCCGACTGTCTCTTTGTCTCTGACATGATTAACACAGCAGAGGGTAGTACCGAGAGGGGGAGACAACTGATTTATCCTCCCCACCGTTTAGCTGGACCATCAATCAGGAAGCACCGACACAGCAGCTAAGCCAATCAGGAGACAGCACCATACAGTAGAACAGGGCTCTGGGAACAGTCACCACAGCAGTAGCATGATTAGGGAACTCACCTGGGCAAAGTTTGTGTTGCCCCTTGCACATAGCAGATGTTGGCTCTGTACCAGAGGTAGAAATGTTTTTAAAGTGAACCGTTTCAACAAGTATCTAGCTGGGAGACTGACTGACTAACTGGGCTTCTAAAGATCTAAGATGTGAATAAATTATTCAAGGCAGCCAACTATTTGTCACCGTTCCGGTCTCTGAATTCTAAACTCTAAATTCAGTCAGCTCAATATACCCTTGGTGTGGCTAAGTGAACAGTGAACTGACCTTTTAATTTGATATTGGATATATCAGTAAATTATTAAGCAAAATAATATAATTATAATTATATAATAATGATTTTTCCATCTTGTGTAAGTTTTAGGTTAGCAAACGGTGTATGCTAGTGTTCTGTGTCGGTGTACGGTAGCTACGGTACTGGCTTGTGTTCTGACTGGGTCTTTTTCTCTTTCCAATTTGAAGAGAGTAGGCAGGACACTCTCTCACAATTACACACTTGATGTTTTATTATTTGAAGTTTAAAACATCTCCTCCCCCTTTCCCCAGTACCCGTCTGTGTGTTTGTCTGTGTGTGGTCTAACCCGGTTCTATCTTTCTCCCCAGAACCCGTCAGTGCCACCTGCTGCTGGACGTGTTCAACTCAACAGAACATGAGTTGACGGTCAGCGCCAAGAGCAACCAGGACCTGGTGCTTCACGCCTCAGAGTGTCAGAGGTATGTGACCTTAACCTGCCCATTCACAAGGGAGTCCGTGTATAACAGTCCATTCCATTCTACTCCATTCCATTCTATGTATTAAATGTACACATATTGTGGGCCAGGTTTTTCTTATGAATATGAGCACATAAATGAATGAATGTATATGAACACAAACTCAAATCCAACCAGTCAGTCATATGAGTGAATGATATACACTGTGACCAAGCCCATGTTGTGTGATCATGTGACATATACAGCGGGTGAAATAAGTATTGAACACGTCACCATTTTTCTCAGTAAATATATTTCCAAAGGTGCTATTAACATGAAATGTTCACCAGATGTTGGTAACAACCAAAGTAATCCATACATACAAAGAAACCAAAACAAATAAGTTCAGAAATTAAGTTATGTGTAATAATGTGAAATGACACAGGGAAAAAGTATTGAACACATGAAGAAAGGGAGGTGCAAAAAGGCATGGAAAGACAAGACAACAGCTGAAAACTATCAGTAATTAAAAAGCAATCCAGCCCCCTGTCAGTGCAAATTAATATCAGCTGGTTCAGTCCCAACTGATGGCCTACAAAAAGGTCTCATTGCCAAGGTGTCACACAAGACAAATCTCATGATGGGTAAAAGCAAAGAGCTGTCTCAAGACCTTCGCAACCTAATTGTTGCAAAACATAATGATGGCATTGGTTATAGGCGCATTTCTAAGCTTCTGAATGTTCCAGTGAGCACTGTTGGGGCCATAATATGGAAGTGGAAAGACAATCATTTCACCATAAATTTGCCTCGACCAGGTGCTCCTCGCAAGATTTCTGACAGAGGAGTGAAAAGAATAATCAGAAGAGTTGTCCAAGAGCCAAGGACCACTTGTGGAGAGCTTCAAAAAGACCTGCAATTAGCAGGTACTGTTGTCTCAAAGAAAACAGTAAGTAATGCACTCCACCGCCATGGCCTGTATGCACGCTCACCACGCAAGACTCCATTGCTGAAAAAAAAGCATGTTGAACCTCGTTTAAAGTTTGCTGCACAACATTTGGAATATGTTGTATATAGTGTGGTCAGATGAGAGCAAAATTGAACTGTTTGGATGTCATAATCCACACCATGTTGGGAGGAGAAATGGCACTGCATATCACCCTAAAAACACCATACCAACAGTGAAGTTTGGAGGTGGGAACATCATGGTGTGGGGCTGCTTTTCAGCAAATGGTACTGGCAAACTTCACATAATTGAAGGAAGGATGAATGGGCAAATTTACCGAGACATTCTTGACAAAAATCTGCTGCCATCTACCAGGATGATGAAGATGAAACGAGGGTGGACATTTCAGCAAGACAATGATCCCAAACACACAGCCAAGGAAACTCTCAATTGGTTTCAAATAAAGAAAATAAAGCTGCTAGAATGGCCCAGCCAATCACCTGACTTAAATCCCATTGAAAATCTATGGAAAGAACTGAAGATCAAGATTCATAGAAGAGGCCCACGGAACCTTCAAGATTTGAAGACTGTTTGTGTGGAAGAATGGGCCAAAATCACACCAGAGCAATGCATGCGACTAGTTTCTCCATACAGGAGGCGTCTTGAAGCTGTCATTACCAACAAAGGCTTTTGTACAAAGTATTAAAAATATATCAGTAAGTGTGTTCAATACTTTTTCCCTGTGTCATTTTACATTATTACACATAACTTAATTTCTGAACTTATTTGTTTTGGTTTCTTTGTATGTATGGATTACTTGGGTTGCTACCAACATCTGGTGAAAATGTCATGCCAATAGCACCTTTGGAAATATATTTACTGAGAAAAATGGTGACGTGTTCAATACTTATTTCACCCGCTGTATAACCTACATATAGCCTGCAGTGTATTTTCTATCTACAGGCGTGTTAAACATGGTTCTAATAGTCTGTAATTGGGCTAATGAAACTGTAATGCCTAAGAATGGATGAGTTCTGACGGGTCAACTCTGCCTTGTCTACCTAACCATTAAAGTTAATCCCATTATTGACATGCCTCTGTTCCCATGTGTGGTGTTTTTACTGGGATCAATAATGACAGCCTCTGGAGCAGCCCTTTAAAGGGATAGTTCACCCAAATTACTACATTACTGGATCTGGACCCAGAACAGGGTCAATACGGGCCGCCAGTCGGGCATCAACCCCTGGTATCATATAAACACACATAATACATGGAAGAATGCATAGAATTGCAGGAAATCCCTTACAATCCCTTAAAACCCCCAACCCCCCCCCCCCCTACTAGATAACCTAAACTCTCTAAATATTTCTATGAAGCTGCTCATTTCACTGTATTTTAGTATGAGACAACATTTCCTGTTGACTTTGAACACTAAGCGGGAAGCTCCATCAGTAGATATCTGTATCTCTAAACACACATTCATTCTGCATTGATCAAGTCATGCTGGAAGTTTACAGTGAGCTACTGTACGTGTTGAAATGGGATTATTCCTCCACTGTCGCTTCCTCTCCTTCCCTTTCCCCTCCCCCTCTCTATCTCTGAACCTCACCTCTCTCCCTGCCTCCATCCCTCGCCTCTCTTCCTCATACCGGCTGTTTACCCTCTGAACATTTGTGAATTATGATTCCTGTCACAGCTATCTCTGAGGAGCGTCCTCCTCCTGCTACGAGTGCGGGTGGCGAGGTGTGTGCGTGTGTGGGGAATGGGGAGCGCACCACATGGGTGACCCACAAGCCTTACTCTATAGGAGAGGATTGCTCTGTTACTGCCTGTATGCTAGAGAACATGGCATGGTGTGATGGGTTGCTCTTTTCAGCCACGCAAACAGATAGTGGAATATTCTCACATTTATTTTAAATATCCTTATTTAGGACTATCGGAAAATGTAGCTTTTAGGACAGCGCTACAAATGATTAGCGTATAGCCATTTCCCTATCTCCTTAGATAGATAGATAGATAGATAGATAGATAGATAGATAGATAGATAGATAGATAGATAGATAGATAGATAGATAGATAGATAGATAGATAGATAGATAGATAGATAGATAGATAGATAGATAGGTACTTTATTGATCCCCCCCTACTTTGTTTCCTTGTAGTCTGCAAATGTTTATCTTCCTTATAGTCTACATGGCTGGTTCATTTGTAAGGTCCATTATGCTGTTCAAAAGATAGAGGGAGGTCTCCTAACTTTTCCAGGAATATGACAGTAAGACTTTGGAGCTCCCTGTTCTCTAGTCTATGGTACAGTGATAACACATTAGGAATGATTCTCCCACTGTATTCAGAGAAGTCTTTTAAAGAGGTTGTGCTATCTTTTAAGGAGTTTTAATTAAAAGTGTGCACGTGATCCAGTGCACAGGCAGGTCAGCGGTTCATTTTTAATGGCTGGTATTACAGCTGCGGTGGAGACAAAGAGCTCTGAATCCCGCCTGAGCTTTCATACATTAGAACAGGAAAACGCTCTCAGTAAACTTAAGCCCTGGTTTCTATAAGATATGAAGGGAAATTTTCCGAATAATTTTTTATGCAGTTTATTATTATTATTCCCTCTGTTTGAGTTATTAACATAAACTCTCTCGTTGTATGTTTAAAGCTACCCTGGGAATTTGAATTTGCTGAAATACAATGCGTGCGCGGCTGCACGAGTGTGCGAGTTCATGGCAGAA
Source organism: Thymallus thymallus (assembly GCA_023634145.1). Lineage (NCBI taxonomy): Eukaryota > Metazoa > Chordata > Actinopteri > Salmoniformes > Salmonidae > Thymallus > Thymallus thymallus. The sequence goes on along the minus strand of CM042395.1, from coordinate 14,359,158 downwards.
AGAAAGAGGCCTGGTTGCTTTCATCTTCTCCCATCTTTAAACACTCAGCCTTCTCCTAGATCTTAACCTCTCGCTCCTGTTCATTACTGCTGAAAGACAGATGAGAGGAGCAGGAGATCTGAATGAGAATGGCCCCTCTGATGTTTGGAAGCCCTAGAAAACTCGAACACAGACCTCTGTCAGCCTCTTCAACCAGACATGCTTTTGTCTCTCTCTCTCTTGTTTTGTGTGAGTTTTGGGGGAATTGGGAGAATAGAGCAGGACTTGTGTCTATTTTAGTTTGGTTGTTTTGTCTTTGTGCTCTCCGAAATTCACTGACCCCTTTTGGTGTTTATGTTTGTCTTTGTCTTGATTTCTATGGGCAGCTACAATATTATTCATGACTTTAATAAAATTCACAGCATGAGATCAAGGGATCATAACCCACAATTACAATTAGAGACCTTTATGCAGACCTGAATAAAGCTAAGTAAGCCAATGTAGCGGGGACATACTTGTCGATGAACAGAAAGCTAAATACACTCAGTTGCCAGTTTAGGTACACCCATCTAGTACTGGGTCGGACCCCCCTTTGCTTCCAGATTAGCCTGAATTCTTCTGGAAATTATTGCTGAATTCTTATCAGGGGACCTAACATTTGCCAGGAAAATATTCTCCACACCATTACCAGGGTTCAACGTAAAAATAAAAAAAATCCCCACGGGCCCTCTGGGCCAGTAGATCAGAGTTTTACTGGCCCCTTGTACATTTTAACTGGCCCTGAAAGAAAGAGAATGAAAAACTTTCATAAAAATGTATTTATTGATTGATTCGCCGGAACAACAAACAACTGACCTCTTCACTATTGGCATGGGGTTGAAGTGCTCCAAGTCGGGACCCTCCAAGCTAATGAAGAGCAAGCTCGTCAGCATGTGAACACTCAGGTTGCTCCTCCAGTCAGTCTATTTCATGTTTTTTCCAGCAAAGATTTTGGTTCCAATACAAAATTTACAACATATTTAAGGTTGTATATATATATTTTTTTTCTATAGTCATCTGAGGGCCACACAAAGAGAGGGTGGGTGCCGCATACTGCTCGCGGGCCACCAGTTGCCCATCCCTGCTCGAACTCATGACACTCAAGCAGTCGCGCTTTGTGTTTACCATCATTTATTAGCAAAGTTACAGTAACATATTAGCTAGCTAGCTGAGTAACTTACCTTCGACATGCTACATCAGTGAGCCAACGTCTTCTCCATTTTTCTTGAGAAGAGCGACCGTTCTCTCGTAAGCGGTGAAAGGGAGCTCACTCTTCACGATATGGTAGCGGTGTTGACTAACTTCACTAACCGCTGGATTGTGTCGTTGTTTGCCCGTTGTGTCCAGTCATAAAGTGGCCCAGCTGATGGGTTGTCCGCCACCCGCTTTGCCAGCACACATTGTAAATGTTGACGGCTCTTATCGTGTGCATCTAAAGCCTGTTTTCTGTAGTTATGGGTCCCCTTGAAAAATGCCCCTGCCCGGTCGGCTTTTAAGGGGAATTGCCGGCAAACGAAGCAGTATATGCCATCAGCGTCATAGCCTTTCTCGACCCAACTGTACTGTGTTTTCCATGACACTAGGAACCCCCTCTTTCTTACGTTAGCCTCGTGCTCGGTTGACTTTTTTTTAAACTGACGTTAATGGCTGAGGTGAAAATGTGAAATGTTAGCTAACATTCAAGCGCATCGCACCACTCTGTTGTCTGACGTATGCTGAGGTAGCTGACTTCTGAAGAAGACAGATCCACTGTCACTGGCCCGGACGGGCCAGCAACTAGCCAATCAACTTGCCCAACATACTTTTTTACTGGTCCCGGGCCATCGGGCCATTGCTTATGTCGAACCCTGCCATTACACCACCGCTACCAGCCTGTACCAATGACACCAGGTAAGATGGGGCCATGGACTCCTGACTCTGCCATCAGCATGATACAACAGTAACTGGGATTTGTTGGACCAGGCAATGTTTTTCCACTCCTCAGTTGTTCAGTGTTGTTGATTGCGTGCCCACTGGAGCAGCTTCTTTTTGTTTTTTGCTGATAGGAGTGGAACCCGGTGTGGTCATCTGCTGCAATAGCCCATCCGTGACAAGAACCGACGAGTTGTGTCTTCTGAGATGCCGTTCTGCACACCACTGTTGTACTGCAGCGTTTTTTGCCTGTTTGTGGCCCACCTGTTAGCTTGCACCATTCTTGCTCTTCTCCTTCGATCATCAAGATGCTTGTCTGCCGGCTTTATGTAGGAGCAAACTACTATGATAAACATATGCCCTCGGAGACTCTTATACAAATTAACCTGGAGAATAATTGTGCATGTGCGTTTGAGTGCCTGAAGTGTATCAGTTTAAGCTCTAACTGACTGCCAGACAGAGAAAATCCCAGAGGGACTTCTTCATTGTAAATCTCTGTCTGTTCTGTCTGAAAGAAAGCTCAGGGTGAACATCTTTGACGGGAGCATCTCCTTGTGTGGTGATGAAGCAGCCTTCCTTTTTCTACCCAGCCTCATCATAGTCTCCATAATATCCTTTACGTTTCTTTGCTCCATTCATCATGCAGGCTGCTGGTATTTCCTGCATGGCCTGAAGCCTCTGTTTGAATCACAGGTCTCTCCTGAGGTTTTGTTCTTTCAGCGTTGTAGTGGTGGCCCATTGAGCTGCTCAGCCTGTATACAGACATGGGTGATAGAGAACTTTGAAACAACAGCCCATTGCACAGCAATTTGAAATGAATCTTTCCACACCTACTGCCTGGTGAGTTTGCAAATGTATTACTATCATCCAATGTTTTGGCCTTTTTTTCATTAAAGACATGACAGTTTTGCCAGCATCTGCATACTGTGACCATATCTTTAGTCAGACACAGGGGATGGAGGCCTGAAATTGTCCTGTAACATCCAGTTGATCCAGTAGCTTCTTCTGGCCGACACCTCTCTCATCCAACCCCTCCCCTCTGCAGCTGTGTCACCTGGAGGGTTTTGGTCAGGAGGTGTCTGCATGTGTGAGACACAGCTTAGAGAGAGAGAGAGAGAGAGAGAGAGAGAGAGAGAGAGAGAGAGAGAGAGACCCCCTCAGGCACACCAGCAAGTGGTGACTGCAGCATTTCTCACTTTACTCACGCAGACTCAGTCAGACTTCTTTCTGTTTACACATGCCTATCGGCACCAACACGTGTGTGTGTGTCACACAAAGATGGTTTCCATGGTCCCCTATCCACTATCCTGTGCATCTTACAAGAAGGCAGATAATATTATTTGACCTTTTCCTCAGCCATAGGATTACAATTCTCTGTGCTCTGTAATATATGTCTGTTGAGGAGAGGGGGGCTGTGGTTTGTGTGTGCGTGTGTATTGAGTTTTGGTGCTTCCTCTGCGACAGAGATGAGACCTGAATGTTCTCTGAGATTCACTTCCTACTGCGGAAGGTTCACTTCACATCCAGGGAAAAAACACCTTGGTTATGCTGTGAAGAGAAATGTTTTTCCTGTCGTAATGTTGCTAGGATTAATGTTTTGACATGCTATTTTATCATATCGAAGACCAAATGTTTAATTGATTACGTGATTGAATTAAATCGTGCAACAGTTAACCCATTGATAACCTGGGGCACCACAGAAGAATTGGTTTATATAGAGCGGCTATCTCCCGAATCCACTCTTAAAGATCTGATCTTTTATATCAATAGCAGTCAATTACTAATCGTTACCTCTTATCAGTCTCATTCTGATCGTAATATCTAAATCTGCACGAACCCTAGCCAACAGGTTGAATCAGCAATACACAAATTGTCATAATAATTTATTTACTAACTAGCTAAATAAACACACAGAGTTACATACAGTGGTAAAATCAAAAGTGTATTTGATACACTGCCGATTTTGCAGGTTTTCCTACTTCCAAAGCATGTAGAGGTCTGTAATTTATCATAGGTACACTTCAACTGAGAGACGGAATCAAAAACAAAAATCCTGAAAATCACATTGTATGATTTTTAAATAATTAATTTGCATTTTATTGCATGACATAAGTATTTGATCACCTACCAACCAGTAAGAATTCTGGCTCTCACAGACCTGTTAGTTTTTCTTTAAGAAGCCCTCCTGTTCTCCACTCATTACCTGTATTAACTGCACCTGTTTGAACTCGTTACCTGTATAAAAGACACCTGTCCACACACTCAATCAAACAGACTCCAACCTCTCCACAATGGCCAAGACCAGAGAGCTGTGTAAGGACATCAGGGATAAAATTGTAGACCTGCACAAGGCTGGGATGGGCTACAGGACAATAGGCAAGCAGCTTGGTGAGAAGGCAACAACTGTTGGCGCAATTATTAGAAAATGGAAGAAGTTCAAGATGACGGTCAATCTCCCTCGGTCTGGGGCACCATGCAAGATCTTACCTCGTGGGGCATCAATGATCATGAGGAAGGTGAGGGATCAGCCCAGAACTACACGTCAGGACCTGGTCAATAACTTGAAGAGAGCTGGGACCACAGTCTCAAAGAAAACCATTAGTAACACACTACGCCGTCATGGATTAAAATCCTGCAGCGCACGCAAGGTCCCCCTGCTCAAGCCAGCGCATGTCCCGTCTGACGTTTGCCAATGACCATCTGGATGATCCAGAGGAGGAATGGGAGAAGGTCATGTGGTCTGATGAGACAAAAATATAGCTTTTTGGTCTAAACTCCACTCGCTGTGTTTGGAGGATGAAGAAGGATGAGTACAACCCCAAGAACACCATCCCAACCGTGAAGCATGGAGGTGGAAACATCATTCTTTGGGGATGCTTTTCTGCAAAGGGGACAGGATGACTGCACCGTATTGAGGGGAGGATGGATGGGGCCATGTATCGTGAGATCTTGGCCAACAACCTCCTTCCCTCAGTAAGAGCATTGAAGATGGGTCGTGGCTGGGTCTTCCAGCATGACAACGACCCGAAACACACAGCCAAGGCAACTAAGGAGTGGCTCCGTAAGAAGCATCTCAAGGTCCTGGAGTGGCCTAGCCAGTCTCCAGACCTGAACCCAATAGAAAATCTTTGGAGGGAGCTGAAAGTCCGTATTGCCCAGCGACAGCCCCGAAACCTGAAGGATCTGTATGGAGGAGTGGGCGAAAATCCCTGCTGCAGTGTGTGCAAACCTGGTCAAGAACTACAGGAAACGTATGATCTCTGTAATTGCAAACAAAGGTTTCTGTACCAAATATTAAGTTCTGCTTTTCTGATGTATCAAATACTTATGTCATGCAATAAAATGCAAATGAATTACTTAAAAATCATACAATGTGATTTTCTGGATTTTTGTTTTAGATTCCGTCACTCACAGTTGAAGAGTACCTATGATAAAAAATTACAGACTTCTACATGCTTTGTAAGTGGGAAAACCTGCAAAATCGGCAGTGTATCAAATACTTGTTCTCCCCACTGTATATATATACAACAGGATAGATCATACAGTGATTGCTAATCATGTCATGGAAAGTCCCTAGTGGACTAACCCGAGATGACGGCTGGTTACACAAAGGAAGGGGGTTAGGTTATATAATATATTTACTCTTGAGCTGCGCTTCGATAGATGGGTCGACGATGTAAGGCACTGGTTTGCCATGCAGAGATCATCATTTGTTTGTTTTTTTGTTTCTGGAGGGGGTTTTGGGTCACTTCTTCTTCAGTGACCCATCGTTAGAGTTCATACCATTTTGCCATACTCACACAATGTTCTGGCTGGTCTAGTTGAAATTCACAATTTTATCATGGCGATTGTCACCTCCACGTTATCTTTGTATGTAGCTTTCGTTAGATAGAGTTGTAGTTCAATTTAGTCCTTTTTAAATGCATGGACACCAGTCATAGCGTCATCGGGAACTAGGGTTGACTTTCGTCAACAGGCTTTTGTACTGGGGGAGAGAAGGGCGTGTTTCATAGTTCTCAACCAATGTTTTACTATGCAAACAAATTCTCTCCTTTTAGAAGACTAAATTACCTTATGATTCAAATAGTTTCATTTTGAATCATATAAATTACATGTTAATCTTATAACTAGAATGTGTAGACGTTTAAAGATACAATGATGTTGAATTATCATGCAGTAACAATATCCCAAAACAACCACTGATCTGACATCACATTCTTTGAGTACCAAATGACACTTTCAACTGGTTGGATTACAGAAATATTGTTCCGTTCTTCAACCTTTTGGATGTTACCAGACTGTAGAGTCTTTCTCTGTGGCAACATTTTGGTAGTGGTAAGAGAGCTTTGGTATTTATGAGGGCAATAAACTGTGGGGGGGAGAGTAAGGGGTTTATGACCCCCACCCACCCAACAGGGCAAGTTGTGACATCTTAAACATGTTTTTTCCCCTCTCCTTCCTTCCTTTTGGAAAATGGGTCCATCTGGGGGGACACATTCATTATGGAAATTCATTATTCATAATTTTTTTATAGAGCCCTCCCCTTCCCTAACTAGCCCCCTTGGGGACGAGGAGTGGATTTATGTGTGGGAACATCAAGATCCATGCTCACTCTCGTGTGTGTGTGTGTGTGTGTGTGTGTGTGTGTGTGTGTGTGTGTGTGTGTGTGTGTGTGTGTGTGTGTGTGTGTGTGTGTGTGTGTGTGTGTGTGTGTGTGTGTGTGTGTGTGTGTGTGTGTGTGTGTGTGAAATATATATTATAGGTGCTGTAATATCAAAACATTCAGAATCACATTATTGTATTTTCTCTAAACAGTCTAAACCCTCAGGCCAGGCAACGTCTTGTTTTTTCCTTTTGATCTCACTCTAATCCAATTCATTCACAGCCATAATCTCATCTAGTTGAAACCCAAACAGACGTTTTATCATTAGATACTCCAACCCGCTAGATAATTCACTAATGAAGCATATAATTTCAACATCGAACAGTGTGTTCTCATTGCTTTTTGTGTGTGTGTGTGTGTGTGACTGAGTGTGTGACTGAGTGTGTGACTGAGTGTGTGACTGAGTGTGTGACTGAGTGTGTGACGTGAGTGAGTGAGTGAGTGAGTGAGTGAGTGAGTGAGTGAGTGAGTGAGTGAGTGAGTGAGTGAGTGAGTGAGTGAGTGAGTGAGTGAGTGAGTGAGTGAGTGAGTGAGATAAAGCAGGACCGGTATTGATGGAGCTGGAGTCGGCCCTGAGGCTGCTGGTAAACGGGGGTTATGGGGAGTCAGCCACATGCAGTCTATAAATAGAGTCTTGCTCTCGCCCACCTCCGCACCGCCTGCCTCCGCACCGCCCGTCTCACTCTCAGCACATGAGCTCAAGCATGTGAGCTAAAAATAGAACACTGGGCTCACAGTCACACACACACACGCACTCACACACATGCACTCACAGTCACACACACACACACACACACACACACACACACACACACAGTCACACATACACAGTGCTGATTTTTCTGTTTTCCTCTCAACCTCTCCCCAGTGCAGTCACTGACTGTTAAAACACTTTGATAAAAACACTTAACGTTACCTTTTCTCACTGGTTCTCGCTCTCTTTTCTCTCCCACTCCCACCCTTTTGCTCTCTCTCTCTCTCTCTCTTTTTGCTCTCTCTCTCTCTCTCTTTCTCTCTCTCTTTCTCTCTCTCTTTCTCTCTTTCTCTCTTTCTCTCTCTCTCTCTCTCTCTCTCTCTCTCTCTCTCTCTCTCTCTCTCTCTAATGGATTGCTTTGCAGGTCAAGTATTCTGCTCTGTGGTAGAATAATCAAAGTAAGAGATGGATGTGCTGTGTGTGTGTGTGTGTGTGTGTATAATTATAATTGGTAACATTTGTAGGTCTAAACTGGGAGAACCAGCAGACATAATTGCGTGATGAGATGATGATATACATCTGTGAGTGAAAAGGGGGATTGTAGTTGTCAGGATCTCTTTTCTTCTTAACAACCTCCGTGATGCAACGCTACGTGCGTGCCGTTCCCTCCCTCCATGCGTGCGTGTTCTTTCTCCAAGCCCGACGTACTCAGACGAACCGACAATTACAGCAATCAGATGATTCACAGCATTTCAGAGCAGGGCTGAAATGGACTCCCTCACAATCTAATGTAGTTATCGTGTGCTGTTGGTCTCAGGCATCACATCATTTGATCACATAGAGAATTGCCTCCATCAGGACCATGTTATTACACCCATAAAGGAGGTCTGGTAGTTAGAGAGGGCTACAGGCCACCCTTGTCTCTCTCTCTCTCTGTGTGTGTGTTTGTGTGTGTCAGTGTGTCAGTGTGTTTTTATACAAATGTGTGAATTGGAAATGGTTTTTTTTGCATATCGCAACCCCTGAGACACCATCGGAGAGTCTGGGTCACGGCCACGGTCTGGCATTATCAACGGTGAGCCTGGAGCAATTATGGTTAAGTGTCTTGCTCATGGACATATTCTTCACCTTTTCGGCTCCAGGAATCGAACTGTGCTTGTATTTATAGTATTTAAATATATATTTAAGCAATAAGGCACGAGAGGGTGTGGTATATGGCAAACATACGACGGCTAAGGGCTGTTCTTATGCACAACGCATCGCGGAGTGCCTGGATATAGCCATTAGCCGTGGTATATTGGCCATATACCACAAACCCCTGAGGTGCCTTATTGATATTATAAACTGGTTACTAAAGTAATTAGAGCAGTAAAAACACATGTTTTGTCATACCCATGGTATACGGTCTCATATACCACGACTGTCAGCCAATCAGCATTCAGGGCTGGGACCACCCAGTTTATAATTGTATTTATGCCTGCACACATACACTAGCTACCTGTGTCACAACATATTCCCCTTAGGCATCGTTCCCTAGCCCAGTCATAGCAAAGCCACTGCTTTTAAAGTGGTAAGTGTTCACATTTCCCTATTTCCCTATTTCCCATATGCAATGAGTATTGCAGAGTGATGTTCACATTGAATGGAGGCAGCAGGAGGCTTAAAACCTTTCAAATGTTAATTACCTTCCTGTATGAATAAAATATATATGGTTTCATGTGGTCTCTCTCTCCCAGGTGACATGCATGAAAAGACCCTTGCTCTGAACTTTTTCTCCTCTCCTGTCTTCCTCCCCTCCTGCTCCTCCTCTCCTCTTCTCTCCTCTATTCTCCTACTCTCCTCTCCTCCGCCTCTCCTCTAATCCACCTCCCCTCCTGCTCCTCTTCTCTCTATTTCTCCTCTCCAATCCTCTTCTTTTCCTCCTCTGCTCTCCTCTTCTCTCATCTATTCCTCCTCTTATCCAATCCTCCCCTCCTCCTCCTCTTCTCATCCTGGAGGGAGGGTGATATGGTCTGGAGGTAGAGGGGGGTGGAGGGAGGGTGATATGGTCTGAAGGTGTAGGGAGGTAGAGGGGGGTGGAGGGAGGGTGATATGGTCTGGCGGTAGAGGGGGGTGGAGGGAGGGTGATATGGTCTGGAGGTAGAGGGGGTGGAGGGAGGGTGATATGGTCTGAAGGTGTAGGGAGGTAGAGGGGGGTGGAGGGAGGGTGATATGGTCTGGAGGTAGAGGGGGTGGAGGGAGGGTGATATGGTCTGGAGGTAGGGGGGGTGGAGGGCGGGTGATATGGTCTGGAGGTAGAGGGGGTGGAGGGCGGGTGATATGGTCTGGAGGTAGAGGGGGTGGAGGGAGGGTGATATGGTCTGGAGGTAGGGGGGGTGGAGGGCGGGTGATATGGTCTGGAGGTAGAGGGGGGTGGAGGGCGGGTGATATGGTCTGGAGGTAGAGGGGGTGGAGGGAGGGTGATCTAGGATGGGGATAAGTGTCTATTTGCGTTGTTGAAACAAGGCATTTGGTGGCTCAATGTGACTGTTTGAAGAGATGAAAGCAGCTCTGGTTTGAAGATGGGACTTCAGTCTAGGACATAAACCCAGCACCACTAATGGTTTCCAGGTGTGTGATGCCATTCCATTGGCTCCGTTATTATGAGCCGTCCTCCCCTCAGCAGCCTCCAGTGGACTGTGTGTGTTGTAGTTAAAGCAGAAGCTCCTCATTTGTCTGTTCTTAACTGTTATTTCATTTCTGCTGTCCTTTGTAGAGGGAGGCATTGCTCTTCCTCCCTCTCTCCCTTCCGCCCTAATACTCTGGTGTGTGTGTGTGTGTGTGTGTGTGTGTGTGTGTGTGTGTGTGTGTGTGTGTGTGTGTGTGTGTGTGTGTGTGTGTGTGTGTGTGTGTGTGTGGCCAACTGGGGACATTTTGTTAGTCACCACGAGGTCAAATGCTATTTCTAGGGGGTTTAGGGTTAATGTTAGAATTAGTGTTAGGGTTATAATTATGTTTAGGGTTAGGAGCTAGGGTTAAGGTTAGGTTTTTTGGTTAAGGTGAGGGAAAATAGGACTTTGAATGGGACTGAATTGTGTGTCCCCCCACAAGGTTAGCTGTACAAGACTGTGTGTGTGGTGCAGGCGCTCATATAAACCAAGCAATACAAAGAGATGGAGATCCACACATTGCTTAAAGACTGACATTTGTCCCTGTCAATAGGTGCGCTTTTTAATCCCCTGTTCAGTTAATTGATTTAAGAAGTAACATCTTAGGTAATACAGCAGTCTAGCTGAAAGGCTATTGTCTGAAGACTATAGAAGGTGCTGACATACATCCTAATTAAGCTACGTTAGTGTTCTCTTTCTCACCTTTCCACCACCGCTCGCTGGCTGCTCACTGCCCCCCCCCCCCCCCCCCCCCACACACACACACAGTTTTCACTCTCAAAATCACAACAACAATGCTTAAACCACATCAGGAGACCACTTTTGTCTGGATTTCGTCACTCACTCACTCACTCAGGTATGTTAGTTGTGACTGTGTGAACTGCATGGTGATCTCTGTACATATAGATACAGCTCCTCTGGGACCAGTGAGCTGAGAATCTCTTATCTGAGATCCACAGACGAACACAATTCAATTTATCGACCCAGTGTTAAAAGAGAGAGAGAGAGAGAGAGAGAGAGAGAGAGAGAGAGAGAGAGAGAGAGAGAGAGAGAGAGAGAGAGAGAGAGAGAGAGAGAGAGAGAGAGAGAGAGAGAGAGAGAGAGAGAGAGAGAGAGAGAGAGAGAGAGAGAGAGAGAGAGAGAGAGAGAGAGAGAGAGAGAGAGACTAGTTATAAATTGTCATAAAGAATCGGGTGGTGATTAAGCACCGTCATCACTTTCACTTTGCTGGGAGAAGCCCAGTTCACATCCATCACCATTAACTACACACAGGCCAGAAATAGCATGCTCATAGGTTTTATATTGGTTTAAAATATTGATTTAAAATCTACAATGTTATAATGCAGATTAATGAAATAAAACAAAGGAAGAACCAAGACAGGTGAAATCTGATTCTGCTAGGGAGATAATCAGGTATAGTGCATTATTTTAACAGTGACTTCACAGAGTTATTGGAATGGTAGACAGACACCAGTATGCAGGCAGATGAGAGGATTTGACTTCTCTACTACTCCATAGTGTGACTGATCTGTTTGAGTGGATAGTATTATGGAAGACAGCAGGCTAGCCTTGAATCATTGCCTAAGACAGCGGACTGCATGGGAGGTGACTATTGGCTAAGACAGCGGACCGCATGGGAGGTGGCTGTTGGCTAAGACAGCGGACTGCATGGGAGGTGACTGTTGGCTAAGACAACGGACTGCATGGGAGGTGACTATTGGCTAAGACAGCGGACTGCATGGGAGGTGGCTATTGGCTAACACTGCAGAAACAGAGTGTGAATCTGATGCCATCTGCATCGCTTCACACCATGCAGGCGCCAGGAGGAGACACTTTCACCTCGCCTTCTCTCTTATTTTATTTCTCTCTCTCCCTCCCTTCTTCCCCTCTCTCTATTGCTTCACATCATGCAGAAATGTTCACGTCTCCTTATTTTCTGCATGCCTCGCCCCCTCTCTCCCTCTTCCGGTTGTCTTCATCCCCTGCCTTCCTTCTCGACCTGCACCGTGCGGTGTCAATGTACTAGACTACTGGCTGCATCCAATTGATACTTTTAACCCTTCTCTTAGAATGGAACGCATGAATGTAGCCAATAGTAAGAAGTTTGTTTGTTTTTGAGAGGCATACAGAGCTGTGAATCCCGGCTGTGTCTCTGTTGCTCTAACCTCAGGCTATGAACTCTCTCTGCCTCCTGTAAGTAAATGAACTTGAACACACACACACCGACATACACACACCGTGGATCGGGAAGCTGAGAGCCTCAGGGTGTTTGGTTTAACTAGATACATAATTTATCAGTCGTCTGGGCTGGTCGGTAGACTGGACTCCTGCCAGAACAGTAGCAGGATCAGGAAGGATGGATGGCATCAGAGAAGAGCACACTAATGTTTCATTCACTGATGAAATGTGGACATAAATCATTCAACACAAACTTCAACACACACAGACCCAATTACCATCTCCATTGATCTGCTGTGGTAGAAGATAGATAAAAACTAAAAACAACAAGATAACTAATGTAAAATATACTGTCCGTAAAATATTTATAGGTTCAGAACTTTTGTGAAACAGCACAGTTAGAAATACACTACCCTTCAATAGTTTGGGGTCACTTAGAAATTTAGCATCCCGGAGTCGCTTCTTCACTGTTGACGTTGAGACTGGTGTTCTGCGGGTACTATTTAATGAAGCTGTCAGTTGAGGACTTGTGAGGCATCTGTTTCTCAAACTAGACACTCTAATGTACTTGTCCTCTTGCTCAGTTGTGCACCGCAGCCTCCCACTCCTCTTTCTAATCTGGTTAGAGCCAGTTTGCGCTGTTCTGTGAAGGGAGTAGTACACATCGTTGTACGAGATCTTCAGTTTCTTCTTTCTCGCATGGAATAGCCTTCATTTCTACAGTATGTTTGTATTGAGTTCTTCTGCGGTCTGTTCCTCTTTGATCACCTTTATATTTAAATGGAATGGATAGATCCACCCATTTACCTTTCTTGATTTGGTTTAATGCTATATTTTGAATGGTGAACTGGAATATAATATTGTTGCCTGTGGCTATGCTTCCTTCACTTTCCTCCTTCCTCCACTGTCAGCGTATCTCCAATAGTTTTGTTATATTCAGGTTTTCAGAGGGAGACTGTTTATATCTCTGCTTTTAAAATGGCAATAAACCCAACCCAAATAGAAGGGATTCTTACTATTCTTCTTTATAGTGTGTGACTGCCTGCTGAAATACTTTCTAGCACAAAGTGAGAAGCTGAGACCAGTTTTTTGCAAACAAAAACACTTTAGTAGTACTTACGGTGTTGTTCAATCAAGTGCTACTGCTTTTTCTCTGAGCGAAGCAGTTCCGTTGGGGGTCTGTCTCCTGTATGTCTAACCTTTGCTCTCTCCTCCTCTGCTTTGCGCCTCTAGGATGGCTCATTAATACCCAAGTCTCTGTCTCCTGTGTGTATAACCTTTGCTCTCCTCTCTCCCTCCCCTCTAGGATGGCGATCCAGGTGGATAAGTTTGACTTTGACATGTTGCCCCAGCCGGATCAGGAGGCCGTGCGCTACACCAACCCCAAACTGCTGGAGGAAGAGAGGCTTCACGCCCAGGCCTCTATGATAAACAGCACCCTGGGCATCACCTGGAACATCATATCCTTTGTTGTTGTTGGATGTATTCAGATCCCTATTAGAAGGCATCAGGATGCTACATCTGGAGGTTCCCTGGCTAGAGTGTGAGCCTGTTCTAGTGCACTGGCAGATGGAAGAACTTATGGCGAAATGTCCGTGCAGCCCTGGGCCCTGAACAAAAGGTAGTGCACTATATATGGAATAGTGTGCCATTTGAGACATAGCCCTATACGCTGGCGGGGTAATGAGGGGGCTGTTACCAATACACAGACTCAGTGTTGTTTAGAATAGCCTGTCAAGTTGTTACATGGAGTTGTACAATTAATCATTAATCTGAGTTGCTGTGCTGTGATTGTATGCATTTGTTTGATCTGCAAGCAATTTGGAAGCAGAGTGCATGGTGTGCGTGCGTGCGTGCGTGTGCGCGTGCGTGGACAGGAGTGACAGCAGTATTTAATGTTACTAGCTAATGTTGTTAAGTCAGAGAGCTGTGTATGACAGAACTCAGCTCTGCTCTGAACTGGGCTGTGTGATTGTTATTGAGGGTGGTCCATAATATTAGTAGGGAGATTAAAACCTTCAAACACTAGGCTTCCTCCTCACAAAAAGACAGGACACCATCTCCAACCAAGTACTTGTTCAACGGACTTAATAATTGTTTGGTTATCTGAAATTGTTATGTCGGAAAAATGTTGTTTACATTTTTTTAAACATTGCAGAAAGAAAAGTGTTTTTAAGTATAGAAAACTAAGACTGTGACCAGAAGGGTTGCAATCACATGATATTATCTGGGTCACCCTAGGTTTGGCATTTATTCATAATGACATGCATTGTTTATATCCTAGTTCTGATTTAGGAGGTGTGCAGAAAAAACTTATCTCGCTGCTTTCCAGACCATGCAACTCGGCCTAGCATTAATAGAATATCTCCCATTCACTACCCAACCATTCCTGTCCCCCTGTCCCTGTACCCGTCCACACGGCAAGGACACAAGCACGTCACGGTGACGCCAGGCCTGGAGACAGTTAGATGGATGGATGGATGTCAGAACGGAGTTGTAGTTTCCTCCAGCCTGGTTCAATGTCACAGTGTCTGTGTGCCACATCTGCAGCTTTCAACACCATGCCCTGTAGGAGCCTGTGTGACAAGCAGCTACAAATCATCTCTATTTTAATTCTGCCATGCTGGGGAGTTTGTCCATTCTAGTCATTCTAACTCTATTTGGTGTCACTTTGTCTGTTCTAGTCATTCTAACTGGTGTTACTGTTACTTTATCTGTTCTAGTCATTCTAACTGGTGTTACTTTGTCTGTTCTAGTCATTCTAACTGGTGTTACTTTATCTGTTCTAGTCATTCTAACTGGTGTTACTTTATCTGTTCTAGTCATTCTAACTGGTGTTACTGTTACTTTATCTGTTCTAGTCATTCTAACTGGTGTTACTTTATCTGTTCTAGTCATTCTAACTGGTGTTACTGTTACTTTATCTGTTCTAGTCATTCTAACTGGTGTTACTGTTACTTTGTCTGTTCTAGTCATTCTAACTGGTGTTACTTTGTCTGTTCTAGTCATTCTAACTGGTGTTACTTTGTCTGTTCTAGTCATTCTAACTGGTATTACTTTGTCTGTTCTAGTCATTTTAACTGGTGTTACTTTGTCTGTTCTAGTCATTCTAACTGGTGTTACTTTGTCTGTTCTAGTCATTCTAACTGGTGTTACTGTTACTTTATCTGTTCTAGTCATTCTAACTGGTGTTACTTTGTCTGTTCTAGTCATTCTAACTGGTGTTACTTTGTCTGTTCTAGTCATTTTAACTGGTGTTAATTTGTCTGTTCTAGTCATTCTAACTGGTGTTACTGTTACTTTATCTGTTCTAGCCATTCTAACTGGTGTTACTTTGTCTGTTCTAGTCATTCTAACTGGTGTTACTTTGTCTGTTCAGTTATTTTAACGCTGTGTGGCATTACAGCAGCACAGTATTATTCCAGTCATTCTTCAAGCTATCAGCTGTGTGGTGAACCAGAGGAGCAGGTTGTCATTATCATAACATATTATCAACCTAATGTCTTTATGACAGCTCTGTTTATCTGAGTACTAAGCGTTAGCAGCATTAGCTACGACAGACAGCCTTATGATGTCACCAAGCAAAGGTTCAACGGTTACAACCTTAATGTCAATCTTCTCTGATAAATGAGTGTTATTGAGTGTTAAGGAACAGAAGGACTCGGCAGGCAAAGCTAAATGTGGGTTCTTAGCCAACCAATCGGATTGGAGTCACAGGTTGAGTTGCAGTGTTGCAGTTTTGCTCCCAGAAACCATGCTAGGTTAGAAGACATGGACGTGTGGGCGTTTTTGTCCAAAAAAATTGGCTGAGGAGAGGACTGCTCTGTAGGCTTTATACATAATGTGTTTTCTCTCTGAGGTGTGAGGAGAAGTTGTTAGTTACTCCCAGTACTTATTATGAGACCTATTACACAAAGATGATGGTTATTACCATAATTCCCTCCACTTATGAGGGGATTAGGAGATGTTTCTTTATTACTCTATGGGTTGTTAAGGCAGTTTTATATTTCAGGGTTCTCATTGCATCACCCTGAATGGGATTTTCAAATGGATATTATATTTCTTAAAAGCAACATTCGGAAAAGCCAGTCTCCGTGACCTTTCAGCTAAAGACTGTTATAGTAGCAGTTCATGTGTTCTACTGTATGTAACCTGGTCTGATACTGTGTCTGACACCAAGCATAGGGCAGTCTGCAGAGAGACTTTCTATTCCACATATAGAACAGAGCATGTACTTTACATGCACTGTACAGTAATAGCCAGCCGGACAGCCAGCCAGCAGCCAACAATGAGTCTGTCCGCCTCGAGCCCTCAGCTCTCCTAACAAAGTCTCTAGGCAACAAGGGAGCCACAGGCTTATCTATCAACCACTGGGCTGCAGCCAATTTACAGCTACACTGGAGAGTTATACTTAATCTATCCACTCTTTCTTCTCTCTATCCATCTCTCTCTCTCTCTCTCTCTCTCTCTCTCTCTCTCTCTCTCTCTCTCTCTCTCTCTCTCTCTCTCTCTTTTTCATATATTTGTCAGGTGTTTCTTTGCCACTTTGTTAGTTTGTTTTCAAATCAAATTGTATTTGTCACATGCTTAGTACCAGTACCGAGTCGATGTGCAGTGGTCCGAGGTAATTGAGGTAGACATGTACATATAGGTAAGGAGAAAGTAACTAGGCAACAGGATAGATGATAAACATTAACATCAGCGTATGTGTGACGTAGTGGAAAAAGGGTCAATGCAGATAGTCTGAGTAGCTATTGGTTAACTATTTAACTAACTATTTCTTATAGCTTGGAGGTAGAAGTTGTTCAGGGTCCTGTTGGTTCCAGACTTGGTGCATCAGTACTGCTTGCCATGCGGAAGCAGAGAGAACAGTCTATGACTTGGGTGGTTGGAGTCTAGTTTTGTCACTAAAGAAATTTAACTTTTCCTCATATACAGTTGAAGGGAGGGAAAATTAAAATGCCACTGTGCTGTGTACCTTGGTTTGAACATTATTATTATTATAATCCTTTCTCTCTATTAATTGCAAACGTTGTCAGAGACCCTGAGGCCCCATCCCCCTCCAGACCAGTGTAGTCCTTAACCCTATCCCACCCGTCTGTGCGTCGCCAGGGAGAGGCCAGTGTGGAGGGAGTCCTCAACCAGTTGGTCCTCGAGCACCTGCAGCTGGCACCTCTACAGTGGGGTGAGTAAACATGCACACACACACACACACACACTGTGCCATCTATGAGAGGCTTGGCATTGCCTTTGAAGAAACCCCACTGAAAGGTATGTGTATTTTTTGTCCCTACTCAAATGATCAGTCCACAGACATTATGATCATGGATCAGGATGAGGCATTAGGGGTGAACTGTTTTGACCATTTGGATCAAAAGCGTTAATCATCATCGTTCCTATGGTGGTACGGTACCGAACCCAAACCACTACATCTGGCAATTAACACAGCAGCTCACACAATCCCACCACGTCAGGCTCAAGGCATGTTTTCTATTTGCGTGTATAATAGGCTATTTTAGGGAGCTGTCAGGAGACAGACTGGAGAGGCTGGGGGATGTGTGAAGCACCCAGGGACACCACGGAGAGACTTGGAGGAGCTTCCCTCCCTTTCTGGGCCTCACCATCTGTGAACAGCCGTCGAAATTATCAGCTTTCATTTATTTATTGAGTGTGTGCGTGGGTGGGTGGGTGTATGTGTTTGTGTGTGTGGGTGTTTATTTTTGAGGAACAGTGTGGCTTTTTTTTGGAGGTCAGTGACTGTGTTCATTAGTCAGTTCAGTGTCTCCTGGTTTGGCAGAAAGATGGCCATCTGTTTGTTACGGTGACACAACAGATATCTAGTGGTGAATGAGGACATTTTTTACGGCACAAATTCTCTTCTCTTCAGCTTCTTTTCTGTTCTCATTACCAATTTTCCAAATTAGCTTCCGTCTAAGTGATCAAAGGACCCAGATCTTCTGACATGTTATTCATTTAATTTCTAGTCTATTACTTTCCGAGGAAAGTTGATTTCGTCATTTTGAAGAGCACATCATATCGCAGTCTACAGGGGCGTGTGTGTGTGTGCATGCATTCTCTCCTCCTATATGATTCCAATGCAGTGAATTTCTCCCAGCCTGTTAGAGTAGCTATCATGGTCTCTAAAGCATTCTCCCTCAGGATCAAATAATCACTACACAGAGTGTGCTGACACATTTAATACGATGACTGTAGTAAAATTAGCCTGTTACAGTAGGCGCATGATTGGCTGTTAGCCTAGTGTTAGGTATACTGTATTTTCCTACTGCAATGCGTTTAGCCGTAAATCATGTGGTACAAAATGGATTCTCTTATGTGTTTTGAGTGTGGGGAATAGAATTGTCTCACTAGATTGTGGCCATGTTAGAAGAGATAAGAAATACACTGGTCTTGACTCTAATTCCATTGAATCAGATATATCTTGTTTTCGTTTGCTTTCCATTGTGACCTAGTTTAGGTGAGGTGTAATTGGGTTAATGAGAGACTATTTGTCCTGATGTCTCGACAGTGTCCCTAATTATAGATAATGACAGAAGTCACTTTGCCCTGAGATATCATTGATGATCAGCTATGTGTCAACAGAATCATTAACTCATACGCACCATTTATTCATTTGTTAATTGCAATGTTTTTGTAACGTTACAGAACAAGATGACAGTATCATTTCTAACTGACTTCCACTGTCATGTCTCTGAACTGGGTTGAAAGTGAAGCCCATTCTATCCACTGTGTAAGGCCTTGCCAGGGAGTAAGACTTCCAATAGCTTACAGGCTGTAGCTAGCTGCTGTATTGGTGAAGGCACTGAACGTGAACAGAGCTGTAGAAACTAAATCATCATGGTTGTTTGTGGTCTCTGAGCTGGCTGGCTACTTTCTCACCTCATTTTGAGCTGAATACACAGATGATCCGACACCGGCTTCGTCTCGCTCCTCTGCCCCCGTGCTCCCCTGCTTCTCCTTAGCTCACACAGCCCAATAAACCAGTCTGTGCCAGTTTCCCCAAAGCTTTGGAGCTAACGGGCCACGGTATTTCTCTCGACAAACCAGCCACACAGCCACAAGAGAGGAACAATTGTAAAGTCAATCTTCTCTTTGTGAACAAATAAAATTGCCCTTACAGAGCCAGGTAAAGCGGACTGGTTGTCTAATGGAGGGTATCAGGGCCCTACCAGGCCACAGAGAAAACCTTTTGATTCAATAACTCGTACAGTCTTTTCCTCCACAGAAAACCTTTCCCAGTTTGATGAGGCTCATACTCGTTTCCTCAGAAGTCTTTTTTGTATTTAAATTACGAAGAGCTTATGGTTATGTAAAGGTTGATGGGTAATGGAAAGGGGGCTTTTGATTTCATTATGAGCGCTGTTGTTGTCTCTCCCCTCATAGCTCGAGCAACATGGAACTTCTTCACACTACCATAGCAACTCATGAATATTTAATTGTGGACATTTCCAATAAAGGACAAACAGTGAAAGTGGCATGAACAGAAAGGGTCTGTATGCCTTCCTGTTTGCTCGGGGCCTTATTATTGGATGGGGAGTGAGAGAGTCAGCCCCATAGAGCTAGGGATCATTAGGAAATGATTTTACAGAGTATTAATGTAAGGTGTATTTAAATGGCTGGTACCTCCCTTTATTAGTGTCGTTTCAGTGTGAGGTGAGGAGGGGGATGAAGTAGCCAAGTAATCAGGCTGCACTGCATTACTTCTACGTTAGCATTTTCATCTTGATTCATTCTGCTCTAGCTAGCCTCAACAAACCATAATTTGGTCAATACCATAAGTTACCCTTTTTCTTTTTTGATAGTATTTCTCTTTATTTTGTAAGCATTAACCTATTTTTTTCACTGATTTTATCATCATTGCTTTTTCAACAGTTTCTCTACAAACCAATTACTAGTTTAGTTTGTGTGCCATGTAGTTCTTTATATACAGTGCATTCGGAAAGTATTCTGACCCCTTGACTTTTTCTACATTTTGTAACGTTACAGCCTTATTCTAAAATTGATTAAATTGTTTTTTTCCTCATCAATCTACATACAATACCCAATATACAGTGGGGAGAACAAGTATTTGATACACTGACGATTTTGCAGGTTTTCCCACTTACAAAGCATGTAGAAGTCTGTAATTTTTATCATAGGTACTCTTCAACTGCGAGTGACGGAATCTAAAACAAAAATCCAGAAAATCACATTGTATGATTTTTAAGTAATTCATTTGCATTTTATTGCATGACATAAGTATTTGATCACCTACCAACCAGTAAGAATTCCGGCTCTCACAGACCTGTTCGTTTTTCTTTAAGAAGCCCTCCTGTGTACCTATGATAAAAATTACAGACCTCTACATGCTTTGTAAGTAGGAAAACCTGCAAAATCGGCAGTGTATCAAATACTTGTTCTCCCCACTGTATATATATATATTTTATATATATATACAGTTTATTACGAATAAAAAGTATTCAGACCCTTTACTCAGTACTTTGTTGAAGCACCTTTGGCAGCGATTACAGCCTTCTTGGGTATTACGGTACAAGCTTGACACACCTGTATTTGAGGAGTTTCTCTCATTCTTCTCTGCAGATCCTCTCAGACTCTGTCAGGTTGGATGGGGAGCGTTACTGCACAGCTATTTTCAGGTCTCTCCAGAGATGTTTGATCAGTTTCAAGTCTGGGCTCTGGCTGGGCCACTCAAGGACATTCAGAGACTTGTCTCGAAGCCACTCCTGCGCTGTCTTAGCTGTGTGCTTAGGGTTGTTGTCCTGTTGCAAGGTGAACCTTTGCCCAAGGCTGAGGTCCTGAGCGCTCTGGAGCAGGTTTCCATCAAGGATCTCTCTGTACTTTGCCTCGATCCTGACTAGTCTCCCAGTCAATGGCACTGAAAAACATCCCCACAGCATGATGCTGCCACCACCATGCTTCACCGTAGGGATGTTGCCAAGTTTCCTCCAGACGTGACGCTTGGCATTCAAGCCAAAGAGTTCAATCTTGGTTTCATCAGTCCAGAGAATCTTGTTTCTCATGGTCTGAGAGTATTTAGGTGCCTTTTGGCAAACTCCAAGCGGGCTGTCATGTGCCTTTTACTGAGGAATGATTTCCGTCTGGCCACTCACCACAAAGGGCGGTCTTGGTGGTTTCAAACTTATTCCATTTAAGAATGATGGAAGCCACTGTGTTCTTGGGGACCTTCAATGCTGCAGAAACATTTTGGTACCCTTCCCCAGATCTGTGCCTCGACATAATGCTGTCTCGGAGCTCTATGGACAATTCCTTCGACCTCATGGCTTGGTTTTTCCTCTGACATGCACTGTCAACTGTGGGACCTTATGTAGACAGGTGTGAGCCTTTCCAAATCATGTCCAATCAATTGAATTTACCACAGGTGGACTCCAATCAAATTGTTGAACATCTCAAGGATGATCAATGGAAACAGGATGCACCTGATCTCAATTTTGAGTCTCATAGCAAAGGGTCTGAATACTTATGTAAATTATTTTATTTGTAGTAAATTAGCAAACATGTCTAAAAGCCTGTTTTCACTTTGTCATTTTGGGGTATTGTGTGTAGATTTATGAGGGAAAAACATTATTTAATAAATGTTTGAAGCAGAATGTAACATAACAAAATGTGGAAAAAGGGAAGGGGTCTGAATACTTTCCGAATGCACTGTATATATACAGTGGGGTCCATAATTATTGGCACCCTGAATAAAGATTGACAGTAAAAAGGTCTGTAAAATAAATAATACAAATACTGAGCTTTATTGTATGCAAAACAAATTGGGAATTTAAATGATTTAATAACAAGTAATAACACATAAAAAATGGGTTATTGGCACCCCTGTTATCAATACTTCAGCATCCCACCTAGCTAGGATAACACTGAGCCTTTTTCCTAAATGTTTTATGTGTCAGGCTTTGCTTCTCTATATTTCTATGGTCAGAGTCTGGCAGATCTATCATTTCTATTTCTGTCTGGTGTGTGTGTGTGGGATCCCTAATTAGAGGCAGCTGCTATGCATTACCTCTAATTAGGGATCTTACTTATATGTCTGTGTTCCACTCCGTTGGCGTGGTTCATTGTTATGTTATGTCCCGTGTTCGTGCTACGTGTGTTATTATTATTATCGTTATTGTATTTGTTATTTTGTATAGTTCGCCAGTTCATATAAATAAAGATGTCGAACTATCGTTACGCTGCGCCTTGGTCTCTCTACACACCCGAACGTGACAGAATGAACCACCACCCGACCAAGCAGCGGAAAACTGGAGCGAAGGAGGAGAAAGGAAGACAGCGGCGTTATGGAGGTAAAGGAGCCCGTAGTCAACCCCAGGAAAATTTCGGGGGGGGGCTATGGGGGTGGTCTGGCAAGGAAGAGGACGCGCCAGTACCACTTTCCATTTGGGATTCGCTGATGCCGAAATACAAGTGGGGGGCGCAAAGCAAGAGGGAAGAGAAGGAGTTAGAGGCATATTATGGAGGCATATTAGAAGAGATGAGGGAAAAGGAGGAATATTTGGAGAAACATTTTGGAGAAGTTCTGGAGGAAATGTGGGAGATAGCAGAGGAGGTTGAAGAGGAAATGTCGGAGCTGAATAATCCGTGCCCAGTCGCCTACTCCACTCCCGTGAAAGAGCAGTCCGCTTTACCGGTACCCAGTCGGGGTCCGGCCGTCTGCTCTACTCCAGTGCCAGAGCAGTCCGCTCCACCGGTGCCCAGTCTGGGTCCGGCCGTCTGCTACACTCCAGTGAGCCTCTCCAGTCCGGTACGTCATGTGCCTGCTCCTCGCACTCGCCCTGAGGTGCGTGTCACCAGTCCGGCGCCATCAGTGCCGACTCCACGCACCAGGCCTCCAGTGCGCCTCTCCAGTTCGGTACGTCATGTGCCTGCTCCCCGCACTAGCCCTGAGGTGCGTGTTATTAGTCCTGTGCCACATGTGCCGACTTCACGCACCAGGCTTCCAGTGCGCCTTCCCAGTCAGGTACGTCCTGTGCCTGCTCCCCGCACTCGCCCTGAAGTGCGTGTTATTAGTCATGTGTCACCAGTGCCGACTCCACGCACCAGGCCTCCAGTGCGCCTCCCCAGTCCGGTACGTCCCGTGCCGACTCCCCGCACTCTACCTCCAGTGCGTGTGCATAGCCAGGTTCCTCCAGTTCCGGCTTCACGCACCAGGCCTCCAGTGCGCCTCCCTAGTCCGGTACGTCCCGTGCCGACTCCCCGCACTCTACCTCCAGTGCGTGTGCAAAGTCCGGTACGTCCCGTGCCGACTCCCCGCACTCAACCTCCAGTGCGCCTCCCTAGCCCGGTACGTCCCGTGCCGACTCCCCGCACTCGACCTCCAGTGCGTGTGCCCAGCCAGGTTCCTCTAGTGCCAGCTCCACGCACCAGGCCTCCAGTGCGCCTCCCCAGTCCGGTACGTCCCGTGCCGACTCCCCGCACTCTACCTCCAGTGCGTGTGCAAAGTCCGGTACGTCCCGTGCCGACTCCCCGCACTCAACCTCCAGTGCGCCTCCCTAGCCCGGTACGTCCCGTGCCGACTCCCCGCACTCGACCTCCAGTGCGTGTGCCCAGCCAGGTTCCTCCAGTGCCAGCTCCACGCACCAGGCCTCCAGTGCGCCTCTACAGTCCGGTACGTCCCGTGCCGACTCCCCGCACTCGACTTCCAGTGCGTGAGCCCAGCCAGGTGCCTCCAGTGCCAGCTCCACGCATCAGACCGTCGGTGCGCCTCGACATCCCGGAGCCTCTCGTGATGATCGACAGCCCAGAGCCTCCCGTGACGATCGACAACCCGGAACCTTCCGTGACGATCGACAGCCCGGAACCTTCCGTGACGATCGACAGCCCGGAACCTTCCGTGACGATCGACAGCCCGGAACCTTCCGTGACGCTCGACAGCCCGGAGCCTCCCGTGACGCTCGACAGCCCGGAGCCTCCCGTGACGCTCGACAGCCCGGAGCCTCCCGTGACGCTCGACAGCCCGGAGCCTCCCGTGACGCTCGACAGCCCGGAGCCTCCCGTGACGCTCGACAGCCCGGAGCCTCCCGTGACGCTCGACAGCCCGGAGCCTCCCGTGACGCTCGACAGCCCGGAGCCTCCCGTGACGCTCGACAGCCCGGAGCCTCCCGTGACGCTCGACAGCCCGGAGCCTCCCGTGACGCTCGACAGCCCGGAACCTTCCGTGACGATCGACAGCCCGGAACCTTCCGTGACGATCGACAGCCCGGAACCTTCCGTGACGATCGACAGCCCGGAACCTTCCGTGACGATCGACAGCCCGGAACCTTCCGTGACGCTCGACAGCCCGGAGCCTCCCGTGATGCTCGACAGCCCGGAGCCTCCCGTGACGCTCGACAGCCCGGAGCCTCCCGTGACGCTCGACAGCCCGGAGCCTCCCGTGACGCTCGACAGCCCGGAGCCTCCCGCCACACCGGTGCTCAGTCCTGGCCCGGTTATTTGCCCCGCTCCATGGCCTGAACTTATTTCCCCACCATTGTTGTATCCAGGACCGGTGGGTTGCCCCTTTATATGGCCGGAGTCGCCTGCCACACCGGTGCCCAGTCCTGGCCCGGTTATTTGCCCCGCTCCATGGCCTGAGCCTTTTTCCCCACCATGGTCATTTCTAGGACTGGTGGGTTGCCCCTTTATATGGCCGGAGTCGCCTGTTACACCGATGCCCAGTCCTGGCCCGGTTATTTGCCCCGCTCCTTGGCCTGAGCCTTTTGCCCCACCATGGTCATTTCCAGGACCAGTGGGTTGCCCCTTTAAATGGCCGGAGTCGCCTGTTACACCGATGCCCAGTCCTGGCCCGGTTATTTGCCCCGCTCCTTGGCCTGAGCCTTTTGCCCCACCATGGTCATTTCCAGGACCAGTGGGTTGCCCCTTTAAATGGCCTGAGTCGCCAGACACACCGGGCCCAGTAGAAATGGGGAGGAAGCTAGCCACTTCGCCGGGGCCGGAACCGCCACCTGCGATCGTGTGATGTTTTTTTTCCTCCCTTACCCTTCCCTCATGTTTGTGTTTATTTTTCTTGCGGCCGGGAGTCCGCGCCTTTGGGGGGGGGTACTGTCAGGCTCTGGCCATAGAGAAGCTTTGCTTCTCTATATTTCTATGGTCAGAGTCTGGCAGATCTATCATTTCTATTTCTGTCTGGTGTGTGTGTGTGGGATCCCTAATTAGAGGCAGCTGCTATGCATTACCTCTAATTAGGGATCTTACTTATATGTCTGTGTTCCACTCCGTTGGCGTGGTTCATTGTTATGTTATGTCCCGTGTTCGTGCTACGTGTGTTATTATTATTATCGTTATTGTATTTGTTATTTTGTATAGTTCGCCAGTTCATATAAATAAAGATGTCGAACTATCGTTACGCTGCGCCTTGGTCTCTCTACACACCCGAACGTGACATTATGAGATTGTAGAACACATTGGGAGGGATTTTAGACAATTCCTCCATACAGAATCTTTCCAGATTATTTTTGCCAAAAACCTTTTCTGTTCTCCAATCTCATAAAACATTTTAGAATTGTTTTTATTACTTGCTAAAGGGGCAACCTGCATTATTTGATTTATACATTATTGATATGTACCCATTGGTTCTTGAAGAATATAACTTATAAATGCATCATGAACTGTCGTACCCCATCAGAACCCAAAACATTAGCCATCATTCAGCTTTTTAGCAAAACAGTGGCATGGACTACATTTTGTTATTGTTTCAACTGCTGATTGCTGCTTTCAACAAAATCTCTTTATCTGAGCAATTGCATTAGTATAAAATAATATAATTTCCCCAAAAAATGTGAGCATACAATATCGCTCAGTATTTGTATTGTTTATTACAGTAATTTTTTCTCCTCATTATCAAGGGTGACAATAATTACTGACCCCACAGTATATCACTGGTGTCACACTGGCCTCCCCACCCTGATATCTACACAGCCTGCTATTACACCTATCCTTGGGCAGAAAGCAACATCAATACTATTGGCTGACTAAGCAGGTTTAATGGCTGACTCCTCTCAGTGATTTGTTGATTAGAGCCCATTTTTCAACAAAAATCATGTGGACACGTCTGAATCAATTACTGTCTGTTTGAAGAAATATGCCTTCAACTTCAGCGATGACGTCAACATTGGACCCATACCTGTCTGCAGCAGAAAAGCTAGTGTTCCACACACTCGCACATCTCCCTGCGTAAATGTCACTTTGTGTGCATGGTGTTTTTTCCCCCTATTGTTTTTCAGAAGGTTACTGGCTGGTCGGCCTGATTATCTGTGACAAACGATTCTGACGCTCCAGAAAACCTGGAGGGGTCTTCTCCTCCAAAACACATGAGTCACAGAAAGAGGGATGGAGGGATAAAGATGAAGGGATAGAAAGAGATTGATAGATATCATTAAATGAGAGCAATAGAATATCCAGGGGAATTGAATGAGTGAGAAGGAATAGAGACGTATTAACTGGATTTAACCTTAAACTATTGTCTAAATCTGCCACATGGCCATGGTATATGTACGTCTCCAAATAAACTACATGACCAAAAGTATGTGGACACCAACTCATTCCAAAATCATGGGCATTAATATGGAGTTTGTCCCCCATTTGATGTTAAAACATTGCTGCAGTTACTTGCTTCCATTCAGCCACAAGAGCATTAGTGAGGTTGGGCACTGATGTTGGGCGATTAGGCCTGGTTCGCAGTTGGCATTCCAGTTCCTCCCAAAGGTGTTCGATGTGGTTGAGGTCAGGGCTCTGTGCAGGCCAGTCAAGTTCTTCCACACTGATCTCGACAAACCATTTCTGTATGGACCTCGCTTTGTGCACAGGGGCATTGTCATGCTGAAACAAAGTTGGAAGCCCCAGCCCGACCATGAAAAACAGCCCCAGACCATTATTCCTCCTCCTCCAAACTTTATAGGTGGCACTATGCATTCGGGCAGGTAAAGTTCTCCTGGCATCCAGATTAGTCCGTCAGACTGCCAGATGGTGAAGCGTGATTCATCACTCCAGATAACGCGTTTCCACTGCTCCAGAGTTTGCTGGCGGCGAGCTTTACACCACTCCAGCCAACGCTTGGCATTGCGCATGGTGATCTTAGACTTGTGTGCGGCTGCTCGGCCATGGAAACCCATTTCATGAAGCTCCTGACGAACAGTTCTTGTGCTGACGTTGCTTCCAGAGGCAGTTTGGAACTCGGTTGGAAAGGTGGCATCCTATGACGGTGCCACATTGAAAGTCACTGAGCCCTTCAGTAAGGCCATTCTACTGCCAATGTTTGTCTAAAGAGATTGCATGGCTGTGTGCTCGATTGTAGACACCTGTCAGCAACTGGTGTGACTGAAAAAGTCGAATACACTAATTTTAAGGGGTGTCCACATACTTTTGTATATATAGTGTATGTTTGGCTGTTTGGCACTCTGTTTACTGCTAGCTGTCAGAGACTATGTTGCTTTAGCGTTCAGTCAGTGGGCTGTGTGTTCCCTGTAGTACCAGTCACCTTCCATGGGGAGCGTGAAGAAAAATGGATGCACCCTTAGAAAGCCTAACTTTCTCGACTCGTGACCACATACGCCTCCCTGGTGACGTGGTTTTAGCCTCTTTCTGTCTCCGTACCTCCCTGTTTCGGTCTGTTTCAAAAAGTTTCCTCTCTACTGAACTGGGCCCAGCCAGGGTTTATGTGTTCTGCTTCCTGTTATAGTGCTATGTTCATAACATTTCAATATTTCTTAACAGGGCCAAGGCAACCAGAGGGCAGCAGTAGCAGGGTTTATGTATTCTGCAGCCTGCCTGGCGTAGCGTTATGTAAATAGCCTCATTGATTACTGCTCCTCTGCTGACAATTTAATTAAAGCCAAAGTGGTACACCTTGTGTTGGGAGTCTCCATGTCAGCTTAATAGACTGGAGTTAAATAAACAAATATCCTCATGCCCAGTAAACCCTGCCCAGGCAACTCTGGCTCTCTGGGGCTCTGACTAACCCTACGTCCCACATGGCACCCTATTCCAAATTTAGTGCACGACTTTTGACCAGTTCCCTATATATCTCCTATGTATTGAGACCTGGCAGTAGCTACGCAGTGAGAGAGAGGAGAAGACAGAGAGATGTAGAGAGAACGACAGAAACACAGAGAGAGGGAGAGAGGAGAGGACTTTGCCCTTCCCTCCCTCGCTCAACATCAGGCTGCCATTGGGAACCCGTCTTAACGGAATGCAAATTAATTCATGAATGAAAAGACAAATGTTTGGGTTGGGGGAGAGAGAGGAAGATATATATATATATATATATTATATTATATATTAAAGGAGAGTGAGAGAGGGAGGTGGGGCAGCTGTAAAAGGCAGGAGATAATTTATTTAGACAGAGCTTTTTGAACTGTGGGTGCTTGTCTGCTCAGACATTTGGAGTGGTTACAGGCGGCTGGGTGCTCAGTACACACCGGGGACATCTTAGGGAGTAATGTGTCTTTAAGGCTCTGGTCAGGAGCCCAAACGCCATGGGGGTGGATGTGATGGTTCTGCTGGATGGGACTGGTGCACAGTACACCCTCCCTGACCATGAGATTGGACAGTCTTCTCCTCTGCTGGGGATGACTAGAGAGAATGATGGAGACACACACCCACAGTCTAGAGAGCCTTGTGTCCCTGAGTCAGCAGCACAGGTAAGGCTTGGATGGAGGTAGTGTATTCAGGGAGGCAGCAGTAGAGGTAAGGCTTGGATGGAGGTAGTGTATTCAGGGAGGCAGCAGTAGAGGTATGGCTTGGATGGAGGTAGTGTATTCAGGGAGGCAGCAGTAGATGTAAGACTGGGATGGAGTTAGTGTATTCAGGGAGGCAGCAGTAGAGGTAAGACTGGGATGGATGTAGGGTATTCAGGGAGGCAGCAGTAGAGGTAAGACTGGGATGGAGGTAGTGTATTCAGGGAGGCAGCAGTAGAGGTAAGACTGGGATGAAGGTAGTGTATTCAGGTAGGAAGAAGATGGCTTCCCTGGGAGGATCATGGTAGTTGTGTAGCCTGATGTCATCCTGATCCAGGCTTTCACAAGGCTTACAGTCCCTTCTAGTCCCCTCTACCTCAGCTCCCAATGGTCCTATCACTCTTCTGATGACAACACAGGAGAGAGGGACTTACTTAAATACTGTTGGTCTCATGGTTCTCAGCAGTCTATCCCTGACAGTAAGGGGGTGATTGAAGGGGCTGAGGAGAAGTAAGGGGGCTGCTGTGATGAACAGGTCCCCCATACTAAACAGGGCCTAAGTAGTTGTGTGGAGGATGGAAGCCGACACCCCCTTGGCGAGCGGCCAATGAGTAGGTGTAAATCAGGGGTGATGCTGTGCCGTGTCAAGAGCTGCCCCATTTATCTGCCTGTTTTTCAGCCCTGTCACCCAGACTCTGTCCATCAACCCTCCTTACGATCAACCAGAGATTCCATGTCCATCACGTTCCACAGGTATATCTGTCACAGTAGTTACACAGTAACTACACTACACCATCCTCCTACTTCTTATTTTCTCTGTGGACAGTCTATATCAACCTGACAGCTGTCCCATTGTAACACTGTTGTTCATGTGAATAATCCTCCTCATCCACAACATCCCAGCAGATGCACCAGAGCTTTGTCCTTCTGAAACTGGCTTCTGTTGTGTTTGAACGTCAGCATTAGGGAAACAACGCAAACACGGAGAGGATGATTTGTTTGGCTTTGGGCGGAAGGGGATAAGAATGGGATCCGGGCTAATGTTGTGATCAGAGACCAGAGTCCCGTGGCCATTCCTCGGTCGTTCCAGCCCCTGTGCCCTGCGAAGATGAGATCTTCCATTGGACAGAATGTTAGCATATTGAGAACTAACCTCTGTAAGGATGGGATATATGGATGTATGGGTCTACAGTTAGCACATTGAGAGCTGACCTCTGTTAGGATGGGATATATGGATGTATGGGTCTACAGTTAGCACATTGAAGAGCCTTAGAGCACCTGTTTATAGGACATTTATCACGACCGGAGAACAATCTGGACTGTCAATGTGTCACTTTGGATGAGGAGTGGCCATAAATTTTAAATCCTCCTCTCCTCCTCCACCTACAGCCCCAGCTGGGTCGGCAGAGATAGCCAGCACACACCAACACATTGTGTATGCAGATGCATGTAGAATATCTACCACACAGCATTTGTGTAATAGTATATAGTTTCAATCCCATTTTGTTTGATTTCGTCTAGTCTAGTGTTATGGTGTTGTTTGAAACAGCTAAAGTATTTTTATGACCTAAACATCTATTTATTTTCTATGTTCTCCAGCTTAGCCACAGAGGATTTTTTACTTACCTTATTGTTAAGCCGTTTTCCCATTCCTCCACTTTCCATCAAATAAAACCCCTCCTTTCATTGATTTCTGTAACGGAAATAAGAGTTTCCCCAGAGGCAACCTTTTCATCCCTGAAAGACAAATTACTTGACATTTCTAAACGAAACACAGCCGCGCGTGCGTGCGTGCGTGCGTGCGTGTTGCGTGTTGCTATAATGTGTCAGAGCTGTTTCACTGAGCCAGACTGTGTTTCACTGCCACAGACTTCACAGATTATTTCTCCTTTGTTTATACTCCTCTCCTCCAGCCTGCACCATCCATCACATAGCCTGGTTAAACCAGACTGAACCGTGCACTTAGTGCAGTGTCACGTGCTTTTACAGGAAAATGGGGTGAAACACAAACAGATCGCTGTCTTAAGAAAGGAAGGAAGGCTTATACTGTAGATATGCTGTTATCTTTTGAAACAGAGACCTTGAAATGTACTATAAGCTAGCTACTGTTGGTGAAACATACTGTCAGCTAGCTATACTACTGTTGGTGAAACGTACTGTCAGCTAGCTATACTACTGTTGGTGAAACATCATGTCAGCTAGCTAGCTATACAACTGTTGTTGAAACATCATGTCAGCTTGCTAAACTACTGTTGGTGAAACGTACTTTCAGCTAGCTTTACTACTGTTGGTGAAAAATTGTCAAGTAGCTATACTACTGTTGGTGAAACATCATGTCAGCTAGCCATAGTACTATTGATGAAACGTAATGTGAGCTAGCTATACTACTATTGGTGAAACGTACTGGCAGCTAGCTACTGTTGTTGAAACGTACTGTCAGCTAGCTATACTGCTGTTAGTGAAACCTACTGTCAGGTAGCTATACCACTGTCAGCTAGCTATACTATTCTACTGTTGGTGAAATATCATGCCAGCTAGCTAGCTATACTACTGTTGGTGAAACATCATCAATCAATCAATCAAATGTATTTATAAAGCCCTTTTTACATCAGCAGATGTCACAAAGTGCTATACAGAAACCCAGCCTAAAAACCCAAACAGCAAGCAATGCAGATGTAAAAGCATGGTGGCTAGGAAAAACTCCCAAGAAAGGCAAAAACCTAGGAAGAAACCTAGAGAGGAACCAGGCTTTGAGGAGTAGCCTTCTGGCTTTGCCGGGTGGAGATTATAACAATACATGGCCATTAAGGCCAGATTTTTCGCCAAGATGGTCAAACGTTCATAGATGACCAGCAGGGTCAAATAATAATCACAGTGGTTGTAGAGGTTGTAAAAGTTAAGCACATCAGGAGTAAATTTCACTTGGCTTTTCATAGCCGGGCATTTAGATGTTGAAATAGCAGGTGCGGTAGAAAGAGAGAGTTGAAAAATAGCCATGTCAGCTAGCTAGCTATACAACTGTTGTTGAAACATCATGTCAGCTAGCTATACTACTGTTGGTGAAACATTGTCAGCTAGCTATACTGCCTGCTGTTGGTGAAACATCATGTAAGCAAGCTATACTAATATTGGTGAAACATTCTGTCAGATAGCTATTATACTGTTGGTGAAACAACATACTGTCAGCTAGCTATACTACTGTTGGTGAAACATACTGTCAGCTAGCTATACTGCTGTTGGTGAAACATACTGTCAGATAGCTATTATACTGTTGGTGAAACAACATACTGTCAGCTAGCTATACTGCTGTTGGTGAAACATCATGTAAGCTAACTATACTACTGTTGGTGAAACATTATGCCTGCTAGCTATACTTCTATTGGTGAAACATCTTGTCAGCTAACTATACTACTGTTGGTGAAACATTATGTTAGCTAGCTATACTACAGCTGGTGAAATGTACTGTCAATTAGCTAATCTACTGTTGGTGATACGTACTGGCAGCCAGCTATACTACTGTTAGTGAATTGTACTGTCAGCTAGCTATACTACTATTGGTGAATCCAACATGTGATCATGCCCAGAGCTCTATTGTAAATAAGATGTTTAATGCAGGTGGAGGAATGAAATGCATCTGTATGTACCACCACCTCATTTGAATATATATGGCCTCTTTGAATCAACATCTAAGCAAAGCGTATCAGTCCAATAGCTTATTTGCTAGCTGCCGGTATGTCATGATTAGGTGTTCAGACAGACAGTGGGGAAAACTGTATTGGGCTACACAATACAACGCTACACACTGTCAGGAGAAAGAGAGAATCTTTCAGACATCAAATTATCACCTCTCTCCATCTCGCTCTCAGGCCTTTGAAATCTAATATTTTTTATCACTGTCATGCAAAGTGTCACCATCACCTCTGTTTTCCCCACTCAAGTCATTACTATCACATGTGTATTACTTGGCTGAATGAATGTTCTTTTTTGTTGGTGTGTGTATAATAGGATTGTTGGACCATTAGTATGTCTTGTGTTTTTGAAGAGGGTTTTTGGCACATTTTAGTTAGTCATTTTCATATGCTGTCAAAGTGATGTGAGACCCAGGTGAAGACTGTGAAGTAATGCTCTAATTGCATAACACCTTTGATGAAACTACCCTGTAATTCTGTTAGACAATCGCTAACTGATTACAGCTGTACAATTAGTGTGAGCCACTTTCTTGGTCTCCAAAAATAAAAGCTATGAATATTGAATAGTCAGGATGATCGCCAAACAATGATTGGCTAAACTCCTGTTATCACTTCTATATTTAGCCCCCCCACCCCCCACCCCACCCGTCTGTGATTTAACGGACAGTGGCATCATAACAGCAGCACATACTAATTTGTTTCCTTACTGTGTTCCAGTGTTCCGTTCTGTAAGCATTTTGCTCCACATTCTGAGTCATCATCAGGATGTCCAGGTCGCTGAAGACTGCTGTGGTAGTTTGCAGATGCTGGGACATGACACAGGAAAGGTACTTTACTCCACTTAAATCAAATTATAATGTATTTGTCACATGCTTCGTAAACAACAGGTGTAAAATGCTTACATACGGGTCCTTTTCCAACAATGAGTTAAAGATAAACTAGAAATAGTGACACAAGGAATAAATCCACAGTGAATAACGAATAACAATAATGAGTAAAAAATG
Source organism: Thymallus thymallus (assembly GCA_023634145.1). NCBI lineage: Eukaryota > Metazoa > Chordata > Actinopteri > Salmoniformes > Salmonidae > Thymallus > Thymallus thymallus. The sequence continues at coordinate 14,325,644 of CM042395.1, read as the reverse complement.
ACCTAGCCATATACAGAGAGGACCAATACAGAGTCGATGTGTATATATGTTCATATAGGTAGGGGTAATGTAACTGCAACAGGATAGATAATAGACTGAGCTGTACGATGGGACAGGAGGCACTCTGTCTACTCAGCTTCACTACCATGACCTATTGATACAGGCTTGGGTGCCACTGCTGAATGACTAGCAAATACCCTCTCACACTCAAAGGAAGCATGAAGCAATACTGGCCAGTCACAGGCCAGGGCCAGCAGCCTATCAGGGCCACACGATGGCCGGCAGCCTGCCTGTCTGTCAGTGGTGTGCTGTCCTGTCAGCAGGCTGTGTGTGTGAAACTCTTAAGAGCTGTCCGTTAACCTGCAAGACTGTCGAGGTGCTGTCACCTGCTGGCTGCTGTCACCTGACTGCTGCTTTTGGAGAGCCCTGTCGCTGCAGGTGTCTGAGAAGAGACATACTATATTCTGTATTCACTCCCACAGCAGGTCTCGGAAGACCAGGAGACTCTACATGTGTGTATAGGTGACAGCAAGCCCTGCATTAGAGCCCTGGCTGAGAAAAAGAAGGAACAAAGAACAACACTCAGGATTCCTTCTCCCATGTAGGACTTGCTGTCACTTTTAGAGAGGGGTTGAAAGAGCATTTTCGGCTGGGGAAGTGTCATTTTCAGAAATGTGTGCTGCCCTACACACGCAGGCAGTCAGGCATAGGCTCACACACACAATGTGTTTGGGTATTGGACGGTGAGATCCACCGCTAGGTGGGTCATGTTGGGGAACCAAAACCTGCTGGTCTGACCAAGCTTGACCAACAGCGATGTTCACTCTACAGGCTAAAACGTGTCCCTCAATATGACACTCATTGATTGGAGGGAATAAATAAAACAACCTTTATCTGGTGCTGGACGGGAGGGAGTGAGGTGGGCAGAGAGAGTGTTCCTCTGCCCACCTCATCCCCTCTGCCCCAGCAAGGCCAACCGTCATGGGGTTGGAGTAATTGGTTTGTGGGCCCTGGCTGAATCGATGCAGAGGCCTCATTTATGCCTCTCTCCACAGCCGCAGTCAGATATCCTCAGCAGCTACACAAGAAAGAAATTCCCAGTCTTAGGAAGTCAGACCGGTATGAACATCACTGCATCTCAACGGGCCAGTCACCAGACACAGCTAGATGTCCTCAGCACCATTGCACATTAGGCCTTGGAGAGGTAGGGGGAGAGAGAGAGATAGAGGGGGACACACTAGGCCATTAGGGAGGGAGAGAGAGAGAGAGAGAGACTGAAGGAGTGAGGGAGAGAGACTGAAGGAGAGAGAGAGAGAGAGACTGAATGAGAGAGAGAGAGAGACTGGAGAGAGAGAGAGAGAGAGAGAGAGAGACTGAAGGAGAGAGAGAGAGAGACTGAAGGAGAGAGAGAGAGAGAAAGACTGAAGGCGAGAGAGAGAGACTGAAGGAGAGAGTGAGCAACACCCAGGGCCATTGAGAAGGAGAGGGGGAGGGAGGAGAGGAGGAGGCTGAAGCGGAGAGGCACCAGGGGAGAGAAAGAGGGTAACTGAGGAGAGGAGGGTGTTGTGTCCTTAGAGATAGAGGGAATTGGGTTCTTTAGTTACAGTTTGATGTCACCATGGTGTCATGGCTCTGGAGACCAGTGGTGCTGCTGTTCAACTTAACACATACATCTTCCTAGCCCAAGCCTTTATACATATAGTGCATTCTGAAAGTATTCTGACCCCTTGACTTTTTCCACTTTTGGTTACGTTATAGCCTTATTCTAAAATTGATTAAATAGTTTCAATATCAATATAAACACAACACCTCATAATGACAAAGCAAAAACTGTTTTTTAGACATTTTTTAAAATGTATTAAAAATACAAACTGAAATATCACATTTACATAAGTATTCAAACCCTTTACTCAGATGCCAGCTTCGCGACTAGCCCTTAGGAAACTGCAATATTTTGTTTGTTTATGTACAATTTTTTACGTTATTAGCTCAGGAATTGTTTTGTGTCATTACATACAGCCAGGAAGAACTATTGGATATTAGAGCGGCAGTAACTCACCTGAACCACCAGCATTACGACCAGGATTCCGACTTCTCCGGAGCAGATCCTTTGTTCGCTCTCCCCAGAGCAATTTTACTTATTCCAGATGCTGACCCAAAATAACGCCGGCGGAGGAGAGGTACTCGGGGCGGACTTCTGGTCCGACTCAGGAAACGTGCACACCACCCACCTCTCCCGAGTATTTTACTAGCTAATGTCCAATCTCTGTATAATAGTTGATGAGCTTAGGGCTAGAGTTGCTTTTCAGCGAGACACCAGGCATTGTAACATACTCTGCTTCACAGAAACATGGCTTTCTGGTGATGTTCTGTCTGACTCCATAAAGCCAGTTGGGTTCACAGTGCATCTTGCCGACAGGAATGAACATCTCTCCGGGAAGCAGAAGGGTGGAGGTATATGTTTTATGTTTAACGTGTTATGGTGTAACTGTGATAACATACAGGAAGTCAAGTCCTTCTGTTCACCCGACTTAGAATATCTCACAATCAAATGCTGACTATTATACCTCCCGAGGGAATTTTCGGCCATCTTTGCTATAGCCGTATATATCCCCCCTCAAGCCGATACCACGTCGGCCCTCAAAGAACTTCATTGGACTTTATGTAAATTGGAAACATCCTGAGGCTGCATTTATTGTAGCTGGGGATTTTAGGAGACGGTCCTGGCGCTTGCTGGACTTTCTTGGGCGCCCTGACGCCTTCACAACAGTTGAACCTCTCTCCTTGAAGTTCTTGATGATCCGATAAATGGTTGATTTAGGTGCAATCTTACTAGCAGCAATATCCTTGCCTGTGAAGCCCTTTTTGTACAAAGCAATGATGACGGCACGTGTTTCCTTCCAGGTAACCATGGTTGACAGAGGAAGAACAATGATTTTATTACGAATAAAAAGTATTCAGACCCTTTACTCAGTACTTTGTTGAAGCACCTTTGGCAGCGATTACAGCCTTCTTGGGTATTACGGTACAAGCTTGACACACCTGTATTTGAGGAGTTTCTCTCGTTCTTCTCTGCAGATCCTCTCAGACTCTGTCAGGTTGGATGGGGAGCGTTACTGCACAGCTATTTTCAGGTCTCTCCAGAGATGTTTGATCAGTTTCAAGTCTGGGCTCTGGCTGGGCCACTCAAGGACATTCAGAGACTTGTCTCGAAGCCACTCCTGCGCTGTCTTAGCTGTGTGCTTAGGGTTGTTGTCCTGTTGCAAGGTGAACCTTTGCCCAAGGCTGAGGTCCTGAGCGCTCTGGAGCAGGTTTCCATCAAGGATCTCTCTGTACTTTGCCTCGATCCTGACTAGTCTCCCAGTCCTTGCCACTGAAAAACATCCCCCACAGCATGATGCTGCCACCACCATGCTTCACCATAGGGATGATGCCAGGTTTCCTCCAGAATTGACGCTTGGCATTCAGATCAAAGAGTTAAATCTTTGTTTCATCAGACCAGAGAATCCTGTTTATCATGGTCTTAGAGTCTTTAGGTGCCTTTTGGCAAAGTCCAAGCGAGCTGTCAAGTGCCTTTTACTGAGGAGTGGCTTCCGTCTGGCCACTACCATAAAGGCCTGATTGGTGGAGTGCTGCAGAGATGGTTGTCCTTCTGGAAAATTCTCCCATCTCCACAGAGGAACTCTAGAGCTCTGTCAGAGTAACCATTGGGTTCTTGGTCTTTGTTGCCCTCTCTAGAGCCAGCCCTTACGTGGCTGTCTTCTCCAGCTGGGCTGAACACACACACACACACACACAGAGACACACAGACACTCTATGACAGCTCCTTTGTGGCGTTCTCACTTTTGAGTAGTGTGTGTTCTCTACCGTTCACCTCCCTGTAACACACCACAGCCTTTTGTTCTTGCCTTTGGCTGGTCTGCCATTATTCCCCTGGCCTAGCTGGTATTTGAAGACAATTGAACACACACACACACACACACACACAATGGAACATCGCCCCTGGTCTGTAATTAGCTTCAGCTATCCTACTAGTCTATTTATAAAGCTGCTCGCTCTCTCTTCCCTCTTTGCTACCTGTCTCTCTGTGCACACAATGGGCAGAGCAGAGGAGGCTGTAGACACTAAGAGAAGAAGATGGAATGCTACTTTAATATTATGCAGATCAGACTGAGGTAGAGGAAGAAGAGGAGAGTGCTGTTAGTTATAATGAGCCTCATATTGTTGTTTAGTATGGATGAGAGAGACCACGGTGGAGACCACGATGGCTCCCATCCAGAAACTTTGCCAATGTTTTCTGGAGTTCTCCAGGGTCCGCTTGCCAACTTCCCTCCCTTTCCCTTCCCTGTACAGAAATCCCTTGGTAACGCAGGCAGACAGGCAGTTAGGCAGACAGGCAGGTAGGCAGACAGACAGACAGGCAGGTAGGCAGACAGGCGGTACTGTAGCACTAGGACAGATTCTAGACTGGGCCCTACACCGCGTCTCAAATGGCACCCTATTCCCTGTCTCACTAGGTAATAGGGCTCTGGTCAAAAGTAGTGCACTATATAGGGGATAGGGTGCCATTTGGGACGCATTCTATGACTAAGAGCTAAATGCCCTGGCAGGGAGACAGGCAGCAGAGTGAGTGAGGGAGCTAAGAAAGTGGTCCCTGCCAAAAGCATCCATCTTAAAATGAATGTGGTGCCATATCTCTCCTCCTGCAATGTTTTGGCAGCTCCACTCCATTTAATCCCTGAATGTACTTCCTCTGCTACCTCTTAGCAACCACTGTTACCAGGGACCTGTGGACTGATACCACACTGTAAAAAGGCACTCTGCGACTAGAAAGTATCTGCTACTTTACTAGATTATTGTTATAGTTTACAGTATACTATTGTTGTTCATGTTTGTACAGGCTAATTATTTGGGTCTGATTGGTTCTATTCCACTCTCATTATTTCCTCAAATAGCTAGGGGGGCATAGCTAGAGGACAAAAATAACAGAGCAAACTTTTCTCACACCCGCCAAATACCTTGCACCTAGTAAATTCCCTAGGTTATCAGAACCCGTTGCTTCTGTTCTCCGGTCTGTGTCAGTGCAGTAAGATTATAGGGTCGTTTGAAATCCTCTGTGTTGCTCAGTCTATCTCATTTTGGCGACACACACGCCCTGTCGGTCGTTGTTATCATAATGGTACTAATGCATTGCTTTGACCTGGTGGCTCCTACCACAACGTGACAGACACATAGGTTGTCATTCGGTTTGTCACACGCTGCACATATCAACACATAGTGACATTGCTGCCACTACCAGCCCCTCCTCTCACTGTACACAATAGAAGAAAGCAATCATATGCCTATTTTTCAGTGTGGGGAAGTTGGTGGCTTAATCCTGACTATAAGGAGCGTGCGGCTGTGGAGTTTAGGAAGATCCTGTTTACATTTATTTGCTACAGAATATTTAGGAATACTCTAGCTCTCCTTTCTCTTTTTCCACATGACTCTCTCTCTCTCTGTATTTGTCTCTCACTCTCTTCCTCTCTCTCTCTTCCTCTCTCTCTCTGTATTTGTCTCTCACTCTATTCCTCTCTCTCTCTCTCCCACTTTGTCTCTCTCCCTCTCTCTCTCTCTCTCTCTCTCTCTCTCTCTCTCTCTCTCTCTCTCTCTCTCTCTCTCTCTCTCTCTCTCCCTGTCTCTCCCACTTTGTCTCTCTCCCTCTCTCCCCTCTCTCTCTCTCTCTCTCTCTCTGTCTCTCTCTCTCTCTCTCTTCCTCTCTCTCTCTGTATTTGTCTCTCACTCTATTCCTCTCTCTCTCTCTCTCCCACTTTGTCTCTCTCTCTCTCTCCCTCTCTCTCTCTCTCTCTCTCTCTCTCTCTCTCTCTCTCTCTCTCTCTCTCTCTCTCTCCCTGTCTCTCCCACTTTGTCTCTCTCCCTCTCTCCCCTCTCTCTCTCTCTCTCTCTCTCTCTGTCTCTCTCTCTCTCTCCCTGTCTCTCCCACTTTGTCTCTCTCCCTCTCTCCCTCTCTCTCTCTCTCTGTCTCTCTCTCTCTCTGTCTCTTTCTGTCTCTCTCGCTCTCTTTGTCTCTCTCCTTGCTCCGTTAAACCAGAGGTTATATCAATAGTGCTTCAGCCAGGGAAGCTATACAGTAAGTGTCCAGATGATTGTCATACAGACCACTAGTAGGATAGCTGTCCAGCAATAGATCCTAAAGACCTTTGACTGCTGCCAATCACTGACCAATCACTGCCTATTTAAGTTTCTCCTTCAGGGCTTCTTTGGGATAATTACTTTTTAAAAACATTTGAATCACAAATCAACATGGTTTTATCCAACCTGTTTTGAGTTGAAACTATTGACTATTCATTCTCATATTAGGGTTTCAATGTCCTTTCTTTTTCCCCCCACCAGTTGGCATGGCTAGTCCGGGTGTTTCTGTCATTAAGTCCTACATATGAACTAGCCTTCATGGTGTATTTTAAACAGAGCCACATGGGCACTGAAAAACAGGTGAGGGCCTTTAGGGGGCCCTAAGTGAGATTTGGTTGCGGGGCCCACCACCTTGCGGTAAAAGATTTTAGTGGCCCCCCACTTGATGGTGGAGAGAAATAAAAAAGTTGCAGTTTTAAAGGCCCAGTGCAGTCAACGTGATTTTCCTGTGTTTTATAAATATTTCCACACTATGATGTTGGAATAATACTGTGACATTTTACCCCCCAAAAAAGAATCCCACCAAATTAGTAAACTAGGCCTTTATTACTCCTGCATGAACAGACAAAAATACTTGTCAGCAGAGCGTCTGGTTTATTATACTATTATTACTATCAATAGTAAGTTGAGACCCCATCTGAGTTTCTTTTAGGGGCCGGGCACCCTAGCGGCTGTGGGGCCCTAAGCGACCGCTTATGTAGCTTATGCCTGGAACCAGCCCTGGGTGAGACAGTTGAGCCGATCTCTGTGGCTCTCAGAAGTGCTATCTCTCTTCACAGCCCCAGCCTCCGCCACAGCTTTCTCTCCCCCAGTCTCTCTCCATCAATTGAGTTTCCCAACCCACCAGTGACCAGTGCCACAACGACGGCTATTTTGGTCTAGTGCACTACTTTTGTGGGATAAAAAAACAACAACATTTAAAATAATTTTTAACATTGTGATTTATCAGGGGGGGCTGCAGCACCCTGCACACCCCTACGTCCCGCGGCTAGGTTCACACTCTCAAAGTTTAAATGATGAGTCACACACACACAGCCTGACTAATGAGCTGCAGCCTGTCGGTCACACGGCCCGTAGCAGAACAGACCGCTTTATACACACACACCCTGACGACGCTATACACACACACACACACACACACACACACACACACACACACACCCTGACGACTCTATACACACACACACACACACACCCTGACGACACTACACACACACACACACACCCTGACGACTCTATACACACACACACACCCTGACGACTCTATACGCACACACACACACACACACCCTGACGACTCCACACACACACACCCTGACAACTCCACACACACACACCCTGACAACTCTACACACACACACACAGTCGACTGCACACACTCTGATGACTCTACACACACACACACTGTGACGACTCTACACACACACACACACACACACAGTCGACTGCACACACCCTGATGACTCTACACACACACACACACACACACACACACACTGTGACGACTCTACACACACACTGTCGACAACCCACACCCTGACGACTCCACACACACCCTGACATTCTCGCGGCTCACACCAAGGTATTGGATTTGTGACATGTTTATAAACGGTAATCTTTTCCAGCAGGACAGGCATTGATTTTAGAGAATATTAATGATGGATTCACTCCCTGTGTAAATCATACAGACTGTAGTTGCTGTTTCCACTCTGTCCGCAGTCAGGACACTGTCTTAGGGCAGCGCTTTATGTCTGTTTTGCTGGCTATCCTAATTGTGAATGGATAGGGACATTTTACATTTAAATCTATAGGCAAGGATGCTGCGGGTTTGTATGTGTGTGTGTGTCCTGGAGGCAGGAGGCCCGGACTCTAGAACCAGGGCCTCTTGAGAGTGAGCCCAGTTAATGCCAGCTCATCTTCACTTGGCCGAGCACGCACGCACGCGCACACACACACACACACTTGGTCCAGCCCAAATAAATAAAGCACACACTCAAATTTACAAGCCTAATGAACAACGCCAAACACCCTGTGGCAACAATTTTCCCATTTCAGGACAAATAAAAAATACTTATTGACCAACCAACCTACTGTGGCTCCAAGCACTCTATAACATCAACAGTGCTGTGCAACAGTCTGCCCTGCTGTGATGTCATAGTTGTGTTTGTATCTACTGGACACTGAAAGAGTTCTGACTCATCAGGGGCTGTACATGCATCTACTCTTTACTTCTTAAACTAATGAAAAATGTATATTTTTGATCCTATCTAGGAATTATTATGGCCTATATTAGATTGCTTTTTTATTTAAATCAAAAGCTCTTTGCTGACAGTAATATTTGATGTGAGCAGCAGCAGACTCATATGAGTCATTGAAGTAGCTAGCAATCGCAATATTATTTGATAGCTATTTCCCTTAAACTACCAAAGTAGCCATATGCTGCAGGCTTCCCCTGGGGAGATGCAGGAGGATTCCACAGCTGTTCCTGCTTAATGGTGCAAATTGGTCAAACACACCGAAATGTAACGTGCCATTAAAACCTCCCTGATACGTTAAATAGGACTACAATACAATCTGAGCCCTAGTGAGTCACAGAGTCTAAAGCTGATTTAACCGTGAGTGTGATGGCTGGAGATGGGGAGGAATTCCCAAATTGAAAGAGAGAGCGATTCAAATCCATCAATCATCTGTTGTTCCAGCAGGGTGTTTTATGGACACTGTAACTGGTCTCTATATATCAATAATGTAAATGGTCAATTAAATGAATTACGGCTAGATTTAATTGACCATATCAACTTGCCTACAGTTACAGTGCTCTGTATGAAACGCATGCACACACAGACACACACACAGACAGCTCATTTGTCATCTGTTGGGCGATAACGTGTGGTCTACTGTAGAGAGAGCAGGACCTCCTGACCTGAACAACAGATGGGTAGAGGGCAGCCAGTAACTGTCACACACAGGGGAGTCCCCATCTGTACACACACTGTGACACACAGGTCACCCTGACTTTAAACTTTCACTGCCTTCCCTACTGATCGGAACCATACCACACACATACACACTGCCAGGTGACATTTACAACTCTACATTTTACATGTAGAGGTACTGCAGATCAACACACACAAGGCCAGATTGGCCCAGGCCTAAAAAGACTTCACTGACTCACTGCTTTACCCTTGATTGACAGATGATGTCATTACATTGTGTTGTAGGAGCACTACAAACCCTCCAATGGCCCTGCTGTCTCTGTCACCTGGTCTCAAGGTTCAGTGTCGCCACATGGCAGGTTGGGCTCTCTGATTCCTCAGTGCCATGACTTACATGGAGGAGTGCGTGCCCAGTTGGCAGCTTTTAAAAGACACCCAGCCTTCTGTCACGGCACGTTTTCTCTGACCAATGCCTGAATAGCCAACAGAACGGAGCGCCTGGCTGGCACACACACACAAACGCACATCAACAGCACTCCGCACCAGGTCAAGGCATCCGCCATTCTGCCACCATGCATCTCTCTGACCAGCTGATGAGCCAAGCATATGGCCAACTGGCTGTGACACATGCAGGGGGAGAGGACTGGTGAGGGAGGGGTGCACTAGTAACATAGTTAGTCATCTAGGAGCCCTTTTCACTATTGCCCTCCTGAGACACAGCACCACTCACAACTGTTTAGCCACATGCCAACGCTCAGATTGTGTGTGTGTGTGTGTGTGTGTGTGTGTGTGTGTGTGTGTGTGTGTGTGTGTGTGTGTGTGTGTGTGTGTGTGTGTGTGTGTGTGTGTGTGTGTGTGTGTGTGTGTGTGTGTATACACGTGAGTGTGCATGTGACTACGTGTTTGTGTGTGGCTCACGTCAGGCCCAGAGCATTGCTGTTAGCCTCACATTTGGTTGAGAAGGCAGAACTAAAGGCCTTCTACTGTAATCTATTATTCAGACAGGAGCTGTATCCCATTATCTGTCTACTGCAAAATCCCACTCAGACATCTCTCCTGGTTCTGAAGAATCAGCGCTGGAGACTAGAGGGGTGTGTAGGTGTCTTGGTGGGGTGCATTTTGGGGTTCATCCCAGTCCAATGAGGTTTACTCTTGCTTAGGGAAGGATGTTTCAAGACACTTAAATCGTAATAGACGATAGATATGGAAAACAGTAATGTTTTGAAGCTAAGTTAGAAGACGATGAAAATGCTAAATGACTATGCTAATAAAGGAGCATGTGCCTTGATTACATGTTGATGGGAAATGCAAAAACGCACACCGACACAAACACACACACCCACACAAACACACACCCACTTACACACACACATAAACAAACAGGCAGTCACACACACACACACACACACACGCATGCAAATCGCCAGCTCCAGTAAGCGGACATGAAGGGATTGATGAGAACACATGCAGTATTATGAGGATTAGCGATTAGCATACTGTATGCTAATAGAAGGTTCTCTCGCTAATGAGCCCTTCTGAAATCTTCTGGTTTTAAATCCTCAAACAAGCTTATTTCTCGCCCAGGTGCTCTCAATAAGGTGAAAACACTTATTGACACAACAAGAGAAAAGCATAATCCTACAGTTGACGTCCGTATCTGTATGCATACTACACGGTCCTGTGGCTTTAGAATAGACGATCACCATGGTGATTTGGTCGAGTAAAATCAACATGTACTGTAGGTATCAGATTGTTCTGGTTTGATATCCAAAATGAGCAGCAGTTCTTTCTGCCGTTATGAGTTAGGGAGCAGTCACAATGTGCTGCGTCAGTTAAATGGGATGCTTTGATATAGGTCTAGCTGATCTTACTGCACTGATTTCTATGCAGGTGACGATCACATAAAAGTGCCAGGGGGAAAGCCATAAGAGAACTGAATAATGCAACACACAGTGGTTGGGGCTAGAGTCTGGGGTGGCCTGTAATTAGATTTTTGGGAGTCGGTATCCAGAGTGATCTGAGGTTAGAGAAGGAGAAAAAGTGAGAGAAAGAGAGAGGGACGGAATGAGAGGTGGTGAGTGTGAGTCATCTGAGGTTAGAGAGGGAGGGAGAGAGAAAAAGAGGGAGCGAGAATGGGAATGAAAGAGGACAGGGAGAGTGCTCCAAGACAGAGCTCTTTCTAATGCCAGACACAGGCTGGCTGGAGCTACATTTAATCTCACCCCACAGCGTCCTGGCATTGTACTTTGAATACAACCACCTCCATCTTTGCCTCCCTGCCTCCGCTCCATCTTTCCCTCCGCTCCATCACTCCCTTGAGGTTCCCTGGTGGAAGCTACCAGATGCTGTCTAACCTGTCCTCTGGTGAAGACTTCATCACCTCCTGCTATTGGTCCATTTAGTACCCTGGGGCCATCTCATTGGATGGAGAGAGGAGGTCCTTCATCAGTACCAGCACCCCTCTCTCTGCCCTGCCTCTCCATGTCTTTCTCACAGCACCCCTCTCTGCTCTGCCTGTCTCCTTGGCTGTGTGAGCTACAGTCTGAGTGGTAAAGGGTCTCATTAACTACATCACAGGGAGTCTACCATGTTGGCAAACTGCCTGCCTGTTTCACGTGAAGAGAGGCACAAAACAGTCTTTATGCCCAAGCTATGAGCTCTGTGTAGCATTTCATAAGTTATCAGTGGCCTCCGTGTGTTCCGGACCAGACACAGATCTCACCAGCCGTCTGTTAACTCAGCGCACTTCTGATACGTCCTAATGTATGATGGGTCACGGTCATCATCAATTATGAGGACTAACATGTCTATCTGCACACTCTACTGTTCATCAGTACTCTTTACAGTGCAACCAGGTCAGTGTATTACAGACCAGATGGATGTGCCTCTCGTGATGGTAACATTAGCACACTGCTGTTACTACCACATATCATCATTCTAGGTAATAGCGGTTATAGGGGGTGGCCCTTTTATTATCTCCCATGTCGTTTCCTGCCCAACAAGATAGATTGAGACTACGCTATGTTGATGCTCCAGGTGTGGAAACTTGATTCGAGACCATTACTGTGGTTGTACAGGCTTGCTGTGGTGACCAATTGGTTCCTTTTTCTATGAGTGACGCTCTCGTGATGAGTAACGTTGCCTGAGGCTTGTATACGTGTTAGCTCCCTCCCTGATCTAATGCCTTGGCTTTAGCTCAACGGGCTAACACTATTGTGGTGTGCAGGATACCTGGGTCTGAACTGTGTTCGACTGACTGACTGTATCTGAGCTGTGATGAGAATCATCTGGAATGCTGAGGAGAGGAGCAAGGTGCAATCTTTTTGGGGCTGTTTTTGTGTTGTTTATAAGGGCCTGCTAAATGATTTACAGTATGCTGGTCAGTATCATGACACTAGTTTTGTCAGTTAGTCCATCAGCTTTTTTCATCTCAGCTTTATGACACTCCTGCCATGGGGAGACGGACAGAGGAGCGCTATAAATATCTTGAGAGAGAGTGTGTGTTTGCCTGCCTGCGTACGTGTGTGTGTGTGTGTATTTGTGTGTGCCTGCGATTGTGTTATCAGAGAGAGGGAACATAAATTCTGTTTGACACTGTCGACCACCACTCCTGCACTGAGAGGGACCTTCAGGGAGGAGAGGCCAGCTGGGCAACAGGAGGAGGGAGATAGCCGCCGGAGGAATGGTGCTTTCACACAGGCTCATCCCCTTCACAGGTTTTCTCTGAACGACTCTCTCTCACTTTTATTTACACACACACACTCAATCTCATGTGCACTTTCTCGCACTCTCACACATCCCCATTCAGTGCTGTGCATTAATGAAAGACATGTGGGGCGATGCATGAATGAAGGGGGGAGGTGTTGTAGCTTTCTGTGACGAGTGTGACAGTGTGTGTTGGCCACACAGCTTGCCTGTAGTACCGTAACTTCTCTGAGTGCTCTATATAGCAGTGGTGACGTCTGCTTCTGACTGAATGAGCCCTAGGAAGGACAACAACACCAAGGATGTTATTCTAGATGCCCTAGGCCACACTAGTGACATGACTCATTGTTTTACTTTCATCTGACACAGATATGACACAGAAAACACTTTTGTATTGTGCATGCTAGGTGACCTGGCATGCTGAGCAATGTTTCTAAAGCTTATCTGTGGCTTTCTGAGGCTTTGTCCTGACATAAGAACACAACATACACATAACTATACTTAACAGGCTAATTAGTAATCAAACAGTGTCCTCTCCCTCTGTCTCTATGTTTAACCAGCCAACTGCCATTGAACAGAGTAATGGGAGCGTGATGAGGAGCGCATTGGGACACATATTAATCAGCAACTTTTCTGGTGATTAGCAGGGAGGATGATGGTAGAGACGGAGAGAGGGAGAGCTTTCTGAGGGGGCTCATCTAGCAGTGTTTGATGAGGTTATTGTAAACTAATAGGACCATCACACCTCTATTACAGACTCTAGGAAACATTTGACACATCCCATGAGGATTCAACATCAACATGTAGGACTAGTAGCACTCATCGGCTTTAGCATCCTCCGACCATAGTCACTTCACAACATTCTAGAAACACTAGAATCAGCCCATGAAGAAATTGTAATATCTTAATTATTATTATATATATATATTTTTTTTATTTAACTAGGCAAGTCCGTTAAGAACAAATTCTTACTTACAATGACGGCCTACCCCGGCCAAACCTAACCCAGACAACACTGGGCCAATTGTGCGCCGCCCTATGGGACTCCCGATCACGGTCGGTTGTGATACAGCCCGGGATCGAACCTGGGTTGGTAGTGACGCCTCTAGCACTGCGATGCAGTGTCTTAGACCGCTGCACCACTCAGGATCCCTAAAATGAAATGTAGCATATAATAAATGTGATAATGGTTTGTATTATCAGACAGACACACACACACTAAATCTGTTCTATTTTTAGCAGCATTATTATTTTAGAGTTTTTTTGGCACAGAACAAACGGAACGCTCCAGAGGTGTCTGCTCTATTCTTTCTTTCTCTTTTATTGTTTTCATTAGCCTGTTCATTCATTCAGCCACTCTTCTAATCTCGCCCCTCCATCTCTCATTCATCACCACAGCTTCGGCGCCTTACTGCCGTTCATTCTCTCGCACTCTTTCTCACACACACAAACTCTCTCTCGCTCTCTTTCTCACACACACAAACTCTCGCTCTCTCCTCTCCCAATGTGTTCTGCATCTCTCTCTTCAACGCTGCCCACGTTCAAACAGTTTGTGAAGTGCCCAACCAGGAATAATAAAACTCTGGACTTGTTATATGCTAATGTGAAGAATGCATACAACTCCACTGCACTCCCTCCCCTCGGTAGATCGGATCACAACCTTGTCCACCTCACCCCACTCTACAGGCCTATGGTCCAACAGCAGCCAGCGACCATTAGGAGATGGTCCCCGGAGGCGAATGAGGCCCTACAGGACTGCTTTGAAACAACAGACTGGGATGTGCTCTGTGAGGCTCATGGGGAGGACATTGATGGACTTACTGACTGCATAACGGACTATATCAATTTTTGTGTAGACAACACTGTACCCACTTGGAAGGTACACTGTTTTCCAAATAATAAACCCTGGGTCACCAGCAACCTGAAGGCCCTGCTGAATGAGAAGAAGAGGGCCTTCAATGAGGGTGACAGGGACAAATTGAAATGCGTCCAGAGGGAGCTGAAGTTGCGGATTGCTGAGGGGAAGAGATTGTATCAGGAGAAGATGGAGGATAAGCTTAGGCAGAGCCAGGTGAGAGAGGTGTGGAAGGGTATGAGAAATATCACTAGCTTCAAAAAGTCAAACAGTGGGCAGACGGAGGGGACCCAGGACAGAGACAATGAGCTGAACCAATTTTTTAACAGGTTCGATACTGGCCCTGTCTCCCCTCCAGGGAGGCCACACACCCTCAAGGCTGTCCCACCCCCACTTTGCTCACAACACCTCTGTTGAGACAATCAGCGACCCCCTCCCCACTTCTGCCCCTGCTCCCTTTGGACTGATCTGCAATACCTCCCTTCCCCCCACCTCTGGACTGATCCTCAACACCCCCCTTCCCCCCACCTCCCCACCTGGGCTGGGCTGGCCTTCACCACCAACCAAGTGAAGAGAGAGCTGGAGAGACTACATCAGTGGAAAGCGGCGGGCCCCGATGGCATCAGCCCAAGGGTGCTTAGGGTCTGTGCTGACCAACTGTGTGGAATACTCCAGCGATGCTTCAACCTTAGCCTGAGCCTGGAAAGGGTCCCTGTGCTGTGGAAAACATCCTGCCTGGTCCCAGTGCCCAAAAAGGCGCACCCCACTGTCCTGAATGACTTCAGACCTGTAGCGCTAACATCCCACATCATGAAGACACTGGAAAGGTTAGTCGTCGCTCACCTCAGACCCCTGGTGTGTACATCACTGGACTCCCTGCAGTTCGCATATCAGCGCAACATCGGGGTGGATGATGCAATCATCTACCTTCTGCAGAGGGCCTACTCTCACCTGGACAACGCAGGTTGCACTGTGAGGGTTATGTTTTTGGACTTCTCCAGTGCCTTCAACGCCATTCAGCCCCTGCTACTGGGTGAGAAGATGAAGAGGAGGAAAGTGGAAGCACCCTTAGTCTCCTGGGTCACGGACTACCTGACCGGTAGGCCACCATTTTTGTGTGTCAGAACGGGCAGTGAGCAATCCAGGGGCCGCCCAGGGAACGGTCCTGTCCCCCTTCCTGTTCACCCTCTACACCTTGGACTTAAGATATAACTCTGAAACATGCCACCTACAGAAGTTCTCGGATGACTCTGCAATTGTAGGGTGCATCAGGGGTGGGCAGGAGGAGGAGTACAGGAGCACAATCAATGACTCTGTGTTGTGGTTTGAGCAGAACCACCTTCAGCTCAACATCAGCAAAACAAAGGAGATGGTGGTCGCCTTCAGGAGAACCAAGGCCCAACTGACGGCAGACCCTATACAGGGGATGGATGTGAAAATGGTTGGGTCATACAAGTTCCTTGGAGTCCATATGGACAACAGGCTGGAATGGGCTGGTAACACCGGGTTTCTGTACAAAAAGGGCCAGAGCCAACTCTACTTTCTGAGGAGGCTCAGGTCCTTCAACGTGTGCAGTAAACTACTGCATACCTTCTACCAGTCTGTGGCCATCTTTTTTGCAGTGGTGTGCTGGGGCGCCAACATAAAGGCAGGTGTTGCTTCTCAGAGAGACGGATCCTGGCCAAACTGCTGGCCATCATGGACAACGTCACCCACCCTCTGCATGCCATGGTTATGACGCAGTCATTCACTCAGGAATGCATATTAGTATCCTGTCAGTTGTATATTTTTTCATTGCTTTTAGTATATCGAATGTGCAATACGTTCATTTATCTGTAATTAAACCCTGCACACTAAGGACTGTATTTTAAGGGAAATACTATTATTACCCTAAATTATATCATACACACATTTAGCTATTTAAGTATCTCTTACTGTCATTTACCTGTACAGTTAATGTAACCATGCAAATATTCATTTACCTGTTAATGTAATTGTATATTTACCTGTACATTTAATTTAACCATGCAAAATATTCACTTACCTGTTCATTTAACCAGACTGTATATTAAGTAAACTATTATTACCCTCACTTATATCATACGCACTTTTAGCTATTTAAGTATTTCTCTGCCATCGACCTGTATTGTATAGTTAACCATGCAAATACTCATTTATCTATATCAACTTGCAATATTTTTATAATTGTTTTCACCTAACACTCTGTAACAATGTATAGTGTACATATTCAGCCATCCACCCATACTATGAAATGTCTTTTTATAGTTTTTTTGCACTCCAGACTTCTTGAATTTTATACTTTTTCATACTGCCGGTCTATGTATCATGCATCGTGTATCTGTCTTTTGTCCATCCATCCTTCCTTCCTTCCTTCCTTCCTTCCTTCCTTCCTTCCTTCCTTCCTTCCTTCGCATGGTAGAGCTGAGCCAAGCTGCAACCCTAGAGATCAGCCCATCTCTAATGATGAAGAAAGGAGTGCCTGGTTGGTCTGCCACCGCCACCATCAATCCTCCCTCTGTTTATACCGTCTCCTATTTACCAAATCTTCTACTTTACGTGGTGGCTGTAGCTTTATATCAATGGCCAAGTCCCAATGGCTCACAAGGGTGGGTCCCCAATGATCCCTCTTTATCCTAATCTGTCGGTGGCCAAAGTGTCTGTCATTCATTTTGTTGTTTCTCCACCACAACAGCAGCGATATTAGACGTTATCCTGCTTATTGATTTGTAAAAACCCAGAATTTTCAACAACACTCCCGTTTTGAGGACACCTGCCTACGCCATTGAAGTTACAGTAAGCTACAGAGCATTACATTTTGATTTACGGAGAGAAATATACCGTGAAATCACTTCTGCTGAGCCATGCCTTTGTTTCTTTGCCCGCCGCTCCGTGCCAAATGGCACCCTATTCCCTAAATATTGCAGTACTTTTGACCAGGACCCATAAGGATCAGGTCAAAAGTAGTGCACTATGCAGGGAATAGGGTGCCATTTGGGACGCAGACTTAAAGCGGTGGCATATTGTGTTCCTATAGATTCTGGCAGACTAACATGCTCCACTGTGCTGACGAAGGGCCTGAATGCATAATATTGCTTTTGTTTCTAACTGTATTTGGACTGACTCACAAATTGCATCATATACCATAAAATGTGATGTGGCTCACTGGTTGGTCACGGCACTACGCTGCATTGGCAATGTAAAATAAAACCGACTCATACGTAAATGAGATGATGTTGTTTGCTTGTTTGTTGTGTGTCTTTGTATTTTAACAGTGCTACACTTTGAAATGTGTTAGGTAGGAGCAGACACTCCACAGCAGACAGACGGACACCAGATGGATATGCCCTCCTTTCGAAGGACAGACAGACAAAATCCATGCTTTGCACCAGGGTTTTTCAACTCTTACCCTATGACGTCCGGAGTACTGCTGGTTACCTGATCATTATTTGCACTTCTGTTTTAAAAAGCAGTGGAATTGGCTTCGAGGCCTTGATTTACATTAAGGGCTTTACAGGATAAAGTTTGGCGGCTGTGACACATCTGAAAGGCATCTTTATGGCACGTTGACAAACTAGATCTGGGCTGTTCTGTTCTGACTGCCTGTCAACTACATGTAAAGTTATCAGGCTTTGTCAGATAGAGTCGTGTCCTCCCTCTGATCCTGTGTGTGCCTCGCTGGCGTCTCTCTGTGTCATGGCGTCATGCGTTGTCCTCGGTGCCGGCCCAACCCAGCACGCTGCAACTTATCTAACTCGCTGTCAGAGAGCGTTGTGTCCTCCGACTGTGAATGACTTGTTTCTGCCTCTCTTTCTCTAGTGTAGCGTGGCAGTATGACTTGACATTGGTCCCCGGCCCTGGCTCACTGTACGGGCAGGGGGACAGGGGTGGTTGACCATGCAGGTCTTAATGCACACTGCCACCCTGACTTCCCCCTCAGACAACACAGCACGTCAGGACGAGTGTAGAGCAGCGAGGGGGAGCGAGGCGGGACGAGACGAGTGACCGGTAGAGCGATGAGGCGGAGCGGTAATGGGGGTGAGATTAGAGGCGAGGCGAATGACCAACCAAGCGAGGGTGACCGCAAGAAGTGGGCCGACGCCCACGGCAACTGTTGTCAAACATTGATGAGTGTTTTGATTGACAGGCAGGCAGTAGTCATGAGGGAGGGACTTGGCGTGTAGTCATCAAAGAGGACATGATCAGAAGAGACCTAGCAAGGCTATAATTCATGTAATTATTTCCTGTGTCGCTCATCCTTCTCTTCCCTCTTGTCCTCCTTTCTCTCTCCTCTTTCCCCCTCTCTCTGTCTTCTCCCACCATCCTTTAGTACTTCTCTGTTTTCCCACTACACCATGTCAAGTTGTGGCCTTTGAATCAATCTTCCCACCAGGCACTGTTTTCCTTGTGTATGCATGATGACTGTAAATGTACACTACCGTTCACTTAGAGGTGGGGTCACTTAGAAATGTCTTTGTTTTTGGAAAGAAGGCATTTTTTTGTCCATTAAAATAACATCAAATTGATCAGAAATATAGTGTAGGCATTGTTAATTAATATTGTAAATGACTATTGTAGCTGGAAACAGCTGATTTTATAATGGAATATCTACATATACAGTTGAAGTTGGATGTTGACATATACTAAGGTTAAAGTCATTAAAACTCATTTTTCAACCACTCCACCGATTTCATGTTAACAAACTATAGTTTTGGCAAGTTGTTTAGGACATCTACTTTGTGCATGACACAAGTAATTATTCCAACAATTGTTTACAGACAGATTATTTCACTTATAATTCACTATATCATAATTCCAGTGGGTCAGAAGTTGACTGTCCCTTTAAACAGCTTGGAAAAGTTTCTGATAGGCTAATTGACATCATTTGAGACAATTGGAGGTGTACCTGTGGATGTATTTCAAGGCCTACCTTCAAACTCAGTGCCTCTTTGCTCGACATCATGGGAAAATCTAAAGAAATCAGAAATCAGCCAAGACCACAGAAAATAAATTGTAGACCTCCACACAAATCTGGTTCATCCTTGGGAGCAATTTCCAAATGCCTGAAGGTACCACGTTCATCTGTACAAACAATAGTACGCAAGTATAAACACCATGGGACCACGCAGCCGTCATACCGCTCAGGAAGGAGAGGCGTTCTGTCTCCTAGAAATGAACATACTTTGGTGCGAAAAGTGCAAATCAATCTCAGAACAACAGCAAAGGACCTTTTGAAGATGCTGGAGGAAACAGGTACAAAAGTATCTATATCCACAGTAAAATGAGTCCTATATTGACATAACCTGAAAGGCCGAACAAGGAAGAAGCCACTGCTCCACAACCACCATAAAAAAGCCAGACTACGGTTTGCAACTGCACATGGGGACAAATATCGTACTTTTTGGAGAAATGTCCTCTGGTCTGATAAAACAAAAATAGAACTGTTTGGCCATAATGACCATCGCTATGTTTGAAGGAAAAAGGGGGAGGCTTGCAAGCCGAAGAACATCCCAACCATGAAGCACGGGGGTGGCAGCATCATGTTGTGGGTGTGCTTTGCTGCAGGAGGGAATGGTGCACTTCACAAAATAGATGGCATCATGATGAAGGATAATTATGTGGATATATTGAAGCAACATCTTAAGACATCAATCAGGAAGGTAAAGCTTGGTTGCGAATGGGTCTTCCAAATGGACAATGACCCCAAGTATACTTCCAAAGTTGTGGCAAAGAGAATGCCATGAGTGTGCAAAGCTGTCATCAAGGCAAAGGGTGGCTACTTTGAAGAATCTCAAATATAAAATATATTTTGTTTAACACTTTTTTGGTTACTACATGATTCCATATGTGTTATGTCATAGTTTTGATGTCTTCACTTTTATTTATTAAAATTGTGCAAATAATGAAAAACCCTTGAATTAGTAATATTCCAAACTTTTGGCCCCCAGTGTGTGTGTGTGTGTGTGTGTGTATATATAGATATATATAGATATATATATATATATAGATATATGTGTATAGATAGATAGATAGATAGATAGATAGATAGATAGATAGATAGATAGATAGATAGATAGATAGATAGATAGATAGATAGATAGATAGATAGATAGATAGATATACAGCGGGTGAAATAAGTATTGAACACGTCACCATTTTTCTCAGTAAATATATTTCCAAAGGTGCTATTGACATGAATTTTTCACCAGATGTTGGTAACAACCCAAGTAATCCATACATACATGTGAATGTGAAATGACACAGGGAAAAAGTATTGAACACATGAAGAAAGGGACGTGCAAAAAGGCATGGAAAGCCAAGACAACAGCTGATCTAAAATCCAGCCCCCTGTCAGTGCAAATTAATATCAGCTGGTTAAGTCCCAACTGATGGCCTACAAAAAGGTCTCATTGCCAAGGTGTCACACAAGACACATCTCATGATGGGTAAAAGCAAAGAGCTGTCTCAAGACCTTCGCAACCTAATTGTTGCAGAACATAATGATGGCATTGGTTATAGGCGCATTTCTAAGCTTCTGAATGTTCCAGTGAGCACTGTTGGGGCCATAATCAGAAGTGGAAAGACAATAATTTCACCATAAATTTGCCTCGACCAGGTGCTCCTCGCAAGATTTCTGACAGAGGAGTGAAAAGAATAATCAGAAGAGTTGTCCAAGAGCCAAGGACCACTTGTGGAGAGCTTCAAAAAGACCTGCAATTAGCAGGTACTGTTGTCTCAAAGAAAACAGTAAGTAATGCACTCCACCGCCATGGCCTGTATGCACGCTCAACACGCAAGACTCCATTGCTGAAAAAAAAGCATGTTGAAGCTCGTTTAAAGTTTGCTGCACAACATTTGGAAAAGCCAGTGAAATACTGGGAGAATATAGTGTGGTCAGATGAGAGCAAAATTGAACTGTTTGGATGTCATAATACACACCATGTTTGGAGGAGAAATGGCACTGCACATCACCCTAAAAACACCATACCAACAGTGAAGTTTGGAGGTGGGAACATCATGGTGTAGGGCTGCTTTTCAGCAAATGGTACTGGCAAACTTCACATAATTGAAGGAAGGATGAATGGGCAAATTTACCGAGACATTCTTGACAAAAATCTGCTGCCATCTACCAGGATGATGAAGATGAAACGAGGGTGGACATTTCAGCAAGACAATGATCCCAAACACACAGCCAAGGAAACTCTCAATTGGTTTCAAAGAAAGAAAATAAAGCTGCTAGAATGGCCCAGCCAATCACCTGACTTAAATCCCATTTAAAATCTATGGAAAGAACTGAAGATCAAGATTCATAGAAGAGGCCCACGGAACCTTAAAGATTTGAAGACTGTTTGTGTGGAAGAATGGGCCAAAATCGCACCAGAGCAATGCATGCGACTAGTTTCTCCATACAGGAGGTGTCTTGAAGCTGTCACAAAGGCTTTTGTACAAAGTATTAAATAAATATCAGTAAGTGTGTTCAATACCTTTTCCCTGTGTAATTTCACATTATTACACATAACTTAATTTCTGAACTTATTTGTTTTGGTTTCTTTGTATGTATGGATTACTTGGGTTGTTACCAACATCTGGTGAAAATTTAATGTCAATAGCACCTTTGGAAATATATTTACTGAGAAAAATGGTGACGTGTTCAATACTTATTTCACCCGCTGTATATATATATATATAGATATATATATAAAATATATGTGGTGTTTAGAAGGTCATGATCAGAGTCTGTTTAGTCTAATGAAGCAGCATTAAACAGAGCTTCTCTCTTCTCTCCTCTCTGCATCGTTAATGATCGGACCCAGCTGGCCCTCCTCTCTGTCCTCCTCCAGGATCCTCACACACACACACACACACACACACACATTTAGCTGGGTCTTCGAACAGCTCTCCCTACCACAGACCTAGTCCCAACAGCTTTCTAATTGGCAGAGAGATCCATAATGCTGGGGCGTTTCTTCTGATCTCCTAGTTCCTCTCAGAGGAACCGCCCACATCCTTCCTTCTCCTCTAACAGCTGAGGTTGGTAAGGAGGGAGCCTTTAGCTTCACACTCACAGAGGAGGAGAGGAGTTTTGGATTTGCACCTCTTTTACATATATAGTGCACTACTTTTGACCAGGGCCCATCTGGAATAGGGTGCCGTTTTAGACTCATTGGTTTCTCACAGCCTGTGGATGCTCACGTACACTACAGTGCATCCACCAGTCAGGCACCAGAGCAGAGAGAGAGGAGCACCAGAGGAGAGGCAGAGAACAGTGTGTGGAAATCTGCACAGGAAGATCATCTCCTGTTTGTTATTGTTTTGGCTAATTAAAAATCCCATCACTGAACGAGTGCAATTTGCTGTAATTAGAGACCGCAAGTAAGTAAGTAAGTAAGGAAGGAAGGAAGGAAGGAAGGATGGTGGGAGGGATTGGAGGCCATCCCATCCCTATCCCCAGCCCATGTAGAGCTGCCAATAATGATCCATCCCAGGGCTAGCCAGTCACCTGCTGCTTGAGCTCGTTTATCTTGCAGGCCTAGTTAATTGGCTTCTAAGTTGCTAACTTAACACGCCAGACAAACAAACAAACAGACGGACAGACAGGCAAACCGACAGACGAACAGACAGATGAGATGAAGCCGAGTCACATGAGACCATGAACATCTGCTGCTGTGTTGGTGTTGATGCTGGATCGCTAGCTAACTGTGCCTGAACCAGCCAGGCTCTCCTATCCCACCAGTTACACCTGTCAAGGTTTGTTGTTGTTTACTTCAGAACCGACTCGGTTGCGTGTGTTTTGTTGCGTGTGTTTTATGTTTTGAGTGCTGGCAAAGTTACTATGTTGGGCTGTGTTTGGTCTGCTCCCCTGAACATCAGTTATTGGATCTGACCGACAGGAATATGCAGTATACACACAGACACACACCAACCTCTGTCTGAACCATTTAAACATTTGTGTTACCTCCTAAGAGCTCCCCATAATCCCCTGCTGTGATTTATGTCTGCAGAGCAGAACAGAGCGCCATCTATAATTCACTGGATTTGGGTGACTTGGTGGCCTCTTCTCTTCTGCTGTTTTTAGAAAGCTGAGTGCTATTTAAGGAGTCGCTCACATGCCGCTCAAGTATTGGAATAATTAATGGAGGGAGGGAGGAAGCGAGCTAGGGATGAGTGAAGAGGGAAAATTAGGTGAAGAAAGAAATAACTTATGTTTGTGTGAACCACTTAGTTTCCTTACGTTGGTGAAATAAGCCATTGTCTTATCTGGCCACACTGGTTGAATTGTGTATCTCTCTCTGGTAGTCTTTCTTTCTGTGTCCCTCTACTGTATATCCCCCCCCCCCCCCCCCCCCCCACCCACCCCTCTCTATCTCTCCCTCTCTCTCTCTCCCCCTCTCTATCTCCCCCTCTCTCTCCCCCCCCCTCTCTCCCTCTCTCTCTCCCCCCTCTCTCTCTCTTTCTCCCTCTCTCTCTCTCTCTCTCTACCTCTTTGTCTCTCTCTCTCTACCTCTTTCTCTCACTCTATCCCTCTCCCCTTTTCTCTCAGTCTTTCTGTCATCCAAGCTTCATGAAGTCAAGACAAATTTCACCTTGTTTATGTGCTTGTGATCTTTTCTTAATATTTTAGCGGTTGCGGTCGTTAACCTAATCATGGACAACCTTGAGCAGCTACTTAAAAAGATCATCAGTTCAATCAATTATTCCAAAGGTCATGTCTGTTTGGGTGTGGTGTTTATTCAGCCTGAATGTTTTGTGAGGACTGATATAATGTAATCTGGGGACATACAGGGTATGCATCCCAAATGCCATCATATTCCTTATATAGTGTACTACTTTTGACTAGGGCTATTATATATATATATAAGCTGTTATATTGTCTTCTTGAACAGTGTTTCATGAGTGAACTCTTAAATAGGTTGTTATTACAGTTTGAATCATCATTCCACTGTCTCAGATGTCCTCCAAATGGCACCCTATTCCCTATTTATTGCACTACTTTTGACCCTGGCCCTGTTCAAAGGTAGTGTTCTATATAGGGAATAGGGTTCCATTTGAGGCATAGCCCTTGTGATTAGTCCTCTGATGTTAGTCTTCTGATGTTGTCTTGTGTGAATAGTCTTACCTATTAAAAGCAGACACTGCAATCTTAATAGACATTAGATTGATTATTCATGAGTATCTCTAGCTTCCTGTGATCACTGGATCACTGTAGGAGGCCCGTAATGTTCTCATGTAACTCACTTCATCATAGTTTATTAAGGTGTGGGTGTGGGTGGGTGTCTGTAAGGGCTGGTAGATATATGAATGTTTTTTGCGTGATACTCAAAATGCCTGTATCGCAAGAGCGTTTATGTCTGCTTGTTCTCATGTTGTCCTTTTGGTCTTGTCTCATTCGCTCCTTCTGTACTGTGTGCACCTTCACATTTACATCAGAGATCTGAATATAATGAAGAGACGCGCATGTCTCCGCCCTAACGATGGGAGTCGTTGTCCCAAAGGCGGGAAGGCGGGCGACAAGCTTAGGTCCAAAATAAGCCCATAAAACTGGGCTTATTTTGGACTGATTTTGGCGAGAGTGAAACCTCTCGCTTCCCCTTTTCCTCTCTGTTTACACACACACACACCAAGCCCCTCCCCCTGCCACTCACACCAACAATGTTGAGAGATCACTTTTTCCTCTCTGGCGTTTGAGGTTCGGTCCAACGGAATGGGACCCCGAAACACATCGAGACATTATTTTACTTTAATAGAGGAGAAGTTAACCTTTCTAACGATACCCTTTTCAAATTGTGCACAGAGTAGACACTACTAAAACAGGCGTATCTATGAACATTGTTTCTGGAAAATGTATGCTCAGTTTATCGCGCACGCATTGCGGTACCACGTACTAACCACTAGCAGCATTTTAGCCGAAGACTGTTATACTACCTGTCTAATCTGTGTTAATTAAATGTGCAATAAGCATTAAACACAATTACATAAGGTAGGCAGCTTGATTTCAACATCTGAACAATGTGGGCTGGCTAGCAGGCTGTTCAAACAGTTGGAGACGGTCAGAAGGTTGTGTTCATAACAACTGTTCTACCTTGTTAGCTAGCAAATGTACTGAACAAAAATATAAACGCAACATGTAAATTGTTGGTCCCATGTTTCATGAGCTGAAATAAAAGATCCCAGAAATCTTCCTAAAGCAAAAAAGCTTATTTCTCTTAAACATTTTTTTACATCCCTGTTTGTAAGCATTTCTTCTTTCGCCAAGATAATCCATCCTCGTGACAGGTGAGGCATATCATATATGATATCAGCATGATCGTTACATAGGTGCACCTTGTGCTGGGGGACAATTAAAGGCCACTCTAAAATGTGCAGTTTTGTCACACAACACATTGCCACAGATATCTCAAGTTTTGAAAGATCATGCAATTTGTATGCTGACTGCAGGAATGTCCACCAGAGCTGTTGCCGGAGAATTTAATGTTAATTTCTCTTCCATAAGACTCCAAGGTCGTTTTAGAGAATTTGGCAGTATGTCCAACCGACCGCACAACCACAGGCCATGTGCAACCACTCCAGCCAAGGACCTCCACATCCGGCTTCTTCATCTGCGGGATCGTCTGAGACCAGCCACCCAGACATGGTGAAACTGTGGATTTGCTCAACCTAAGAATTTATGCACAAACTGTCAGAAACCGTCTCAAGGAAGCTCATCTGCGTGCTCGTCGTCCTCACCAGGGTCTTGACCTGACTGCAGTTCAAATCAAATCAAATGTTATTTGTCACAAGCGCCAAATACAACAGGCGTAGACCTTACCGTGAAATGCTTACTTACAAGCCCTTAACCAACAATGCAGTTCAATCAATAGAGTTAAGAAAATATTGACTAAATAAACTAAAGTAAATAAAAAGTAACACAATAAAATAACAATAACGAGGCTATATACAGGGGTTACCGGTACCGAGTCAATGTGCAGGGGTTCAGGTTAGTCGAGGTCATTTGTACATGTAGGTAGAGGTAAAGTGATTATGTATAGATAATAAACAGTGAGTAGCAGCAGTGTAAAAACAAAGGGTGGGGGGGTCAATGTAAATAGTCTGGGTGGCCATTTTATTAATTGTTCAGCAGTTTTATGGCTTGGGGGTAGAAGCTGTTAAGGAGCCTTTTGGTCCTAGACTTAGTGCTCCGATACCGCTTGCCGTGCAGTAGCAGAGAGAACAGTTTATGACTTGGGTGACTGGATTCTTTGACCATTTTTTGGGCCTTCCTCTGACACCGCCTATCAGTTGTTGTTTTGGTATATTATTACGGATGATATAACTAAATAACTGTATCTCTGAGGGGGTACACATTCTAGTTATCAGATTTACATCTAAATGTTGTAAAACTTATGATTAAATATGAAACTATTTGTGAGAAGATGAAATGTGATAATTGTTTTCATAGTACGCTTATGCTCAATCAGTAACCCCGCCCACGGCAGCACAGACATTGGAGCAACTCTATGGAACGCCCCCTTTTGCCACCACGTGTGTACCTTTTGAAGGATTCAGTCTAACGAAGACGAGAGGAGAACAAACTCTCACCACTGTGTGACACTTTGATATATCAATTTTTAACGAACACTTCCAGAACGAAGAGCCGTTCTAACAGACACTCCACAGACTGATCGGGCGTTAACAGAGGGAGACGACAAAGACATAAGCGTAAATATGTGTTGCATTTTTAAATCCGAATGAGCGGTTGTTAGGGTGCTAAATATCCATATTTCCGATGAGCGTATTATTCAACTGTATGTACGAGTTGAATTCCTTTGTCTCTCCTCCTCCCGCTCTTTCTTTCCCCACCCCCTTTCTGTGTGGAACCAGCCGTCATATTGGGTTAGTCCACTAGGGACTTTTCATGGCATGATTAGTAATCAATGTGTAATCTATCCTGTTTGTGTGTATGTAATTCTGTGTGATTATTTAGTTAGTAAATAATTAGTAAATAATTAAGCCAATTTGTGTATCGTTGATTCCTCATGGAGACTAGGGTTCGTGCAGATATCCAAGGATTTTCAGACAGACAGACAGACAGACAGACAGACCCATCCACCCACCCACCCATATGTTCTGTTGAGTTCTCAGTGATTTAATTTAATTTAGAGGCCAGCAACTTGGACTGCTTGGCATAATTTAGCTTGACCTTCACTGAGCTGTTTTAAACCCTTTTGCATCATTTCTCAGTGTTGTGTCGTTCAGGGCAAAGTAATGATGCATCACTCAAAGCAAAGCAACAGCTCTCTTGTCAGTCTGTTGCTCTACGGGTTGTTTCATTCAGTGGTTATGATAATGGAATGATGATATTTAGCTTGTTATCATGATCGTTACTCTCTTAGTGAGTGATTTGATATGAGTAGTAGATACTGTAAAAAATATACAGTCGTGGCCAAAAGTTTTGAGAATGACAAGTATTGGTCTCCACAAAGTTTGCTGCTTCAGTGTTCTTAGATCTTTATGTCAGTAGTTACTATGGTACACTGAAGTATAATTACAAGTATTCCATAAGTGTCAAAGGCTTTCATTGACAATGACATTCAGTTTATGCAAAGAGTCAATATTTGCAGTGTTGACCCTTCTTTTTCAAGACCTCTGCAATCCGCCCTGGCATGCTGTCAATTAACTTCTGGGCCACATCCTTTCTCACTTTTGCCTTATGGCAAGGTGCTCCATCATGCTGCAAAAGGCATTGGTCGTCACCAAACTGTTCTTGGATGGTTGGGAGAAGTTGCTCTCGGAGGATGTGTTGGTACCATTCTTTATTCATGGCTGTGTTCTTTGAGTGAGCCCACTCCCTTGGCTGAGAAGCAACCCCACACATGAATGGTCTGAGGATGCTTTACTGTTGGCATGACACAGGACTGATGGTAGCGCTCACCTTGTCTTCAAGACGAGGTGTTTTCCGGATGGCCCAAACAATCAGGAAGGGGATTCATCAGAGAAAATGACTCTATCCCAGTCCTCAGCAGTCCAATCCCTGTACCTTTTGCAGAATATCAGTCTGTCCCTGATGTTTTTCCTGGAGAGAAGTGGCTTCTTTGCTGCCCTTCTTGACATCAGGCCATCTTCCAAAAGTCTTCGCCTCACTGTGCGTGCAGATGCACTCACACCTGCCTGCTGCCATTCCTGAGCAAGCTGTGCACTGGTGGTGCCCCGATCCCGCAGCTGAATCAACTTTAGGAGACGGTCCTGGCGCTTGCTGCACTTTCTTTGGCGCCCTGACGCCTTCTTCACAACAATTGAACCTCTCTCCTTGAAGTTCTTGATGATCCGATAAATGTTTGATTTAGGTGCAATCTTACCAGCAGCAATATCCTTGCCTGTGAAGCCCTTTTTGTGCAAAGCAATGATGACGGCACGTGTTTCCTTGCAGGTAACCATGGTTGACAGAGGAAGAACAATGATTTCAAGCACCACCCTCCTTTTAAAGCTTACAGTCTGTTATTCTGACTCAATCAGCATGACAGAGTGATCTCCAGCCTTGTCCTCGTCAACACTTTCACCTGTGTTAACGAGACAATCACTGACATGATGGCAGCTGGTCCTTTTGTGGCAGGGCTGAAATGCAGTGGAAATGTTTTTGGGGGATTAAGTTCATTTTCATTGCAAAGAGGGACTTTGCAATTCATTGCAATTCATCTGATCACTCTTCATGACATTCTGGAGTATATGCAAATTGCCATCATCAACACTGAGGCAGCAAACTTTGTGGAGACCAATACGTGTCATTCTCAAAACATTTGGCCACGACTGTAAGTGAGTTGTCCTGATTTGACCTTTTTAGAACCAGTGCTTATCACATACCAAGATAGCATAGAACACAACCTTTTCAATAGATACAAACATGTATATTCGACAAACCTACTTCAGATATTATTGTACAATAGGCCTACTCAATAGCTGTGTCTCAGTGTCAGCATAATAACCCATCAGCATGGTCACTGGCGCTCTCTCTCTCGCTCTCTCTATGGTCTGAAATTAACTGTATTGATTTCAGAACACATTCATTTCTGGGAAGGGCTGTAATTAAAGCAGTGTGTTAAAAATATAATATTGCAAGTTCTGCAGTGAGTCGCACATTATCAGCACTATCGCCCAAGGATCAGAACAAAACACATTCAGTTCTTAGGGCTAGACAGAGAAACACACACACACACACACACACACACACACACACACACACACACAGGTTCAGTCATGAATAACAAATTGTGTCTTTGTAATCTAAACCTTGGATGTTGTCTCCAGCCTTGTCACTTTCACTAAACGTAATTAATTCCTTCATTTACAAACTGTACCCTCCTCCCTCTATATCTCCTTCCCTGCCTGGAAAGAAGACGTCCCTTCCTGGAGTAATGACTATTTTGTTTTACAAAGTAAAGTGAAGACTCTGAGGAGATAGTGGAGAATGCTGTCTTGTCTCCTGTTTGTATGATCCAGGGGGAAATGCAGAGAAATGTTTTAATGAGAGGACAAGCTTGGCATATCACAGCATATATAACCCCTACCACAGCATATATAACCCCTAGATACTCCTATCACAGTGCATTTAACTCCTAGATACCCCTATCACAGCATATATAACCCCTAGATACCCCTATGATGGCTCATATAACTCCTAGATGCCCCTATCACAGCATATATAACCCCTAGATACCCCTAGCACAGCACATATAACCCATAGGATACCCCTATCACAGTATATATAACCCATAGATACCCCTATCACAGCATATACAGTTAGGTCCATATGTATTTGGACACAGGCACAATTTTAGATTTTTTTAGGTTTTTACCAAAACATATTCAAGCTATAGTTATATAATGGATATGGGCTGAAAGTGCACACTCAGGTTTAATTTGAGGGTATTTACATCCAAATTGGAAGAAGGGTTTAGGAATTACAGCTCTTGCGAGTAGCTACCCCCCTTTTTCAAGGGACCAAAAGTAATTGGACAATTGAATCAAAAGCTGTTTCATGGACAGGTGTGGGCTATTCCTTCGTTATTTTTATTTCTTTATCAATTAAGCAGGTAAAAGGTCTGGAGTTGATTCTAAGTGCGGTATTTGTATTTTGAATCTATTGCTGTGAACCTTCATCATGCGTTCAAAGGAGCTCTCCATGCAAGTCAAACAGGCCATAATTAGGCTTCAAAAACAAAACAAATCCATCCGAGAGATAGCAGGAACATTAGGAGTGGCCAAATCAACAGTTTGGTACATTCTGAGAAAAAAAGAATTCACTGGTGAGCTCAGCAACATAAAAAGGCTTGGACGTCCACGGAAGACAACAGTGGTAGATGATCGTAGGATCCTCTCCATGGTAAAGAAAAACCCATTCACAACATCCAGCTAAGTGAAGTAGACTCTCCAGGAGGTAGGTGTGTCAGTGTCAAAGTCTACAATCAAGAGAAGACTTCACGAGAGCAAATACAGAGGGTTCACCACAAGGTGCAAACCATTCATAAGCATCAAGAATAGAAAGGCCAGATTTTGCCAAAAAACATCTAAAAAAGCCTGACCAGTTCTGGAAAAGCATTCTTTGGACAGATGAAACTAAGATCAACCTGTACCAAAATGACGGGAAGACAAAAGTATGGAGAAGGCTTGGAACAGCTCATGATCCAAAGCATACTACGTCATCTGTAAAACATGGTGGAGGCAGTGTGATGGCATGGGCATGCATGGCTTCCAGTGGCACTGGATCACTGGTGTTTATTGATGATGTGACAGAAGACAGAGACAGCCGGATGGATTCTGAAGTGTATAGGAATATACCTTCTGCCCAGATTAAGCCGAATGCATCAAAGTTGATTGGACGGCGCTTCACGGTACAGATGGACAATGGTCCAAAACACACTGCAAAAGCAACCCAAGAGTTTTTTAAGGAAAAGAAGTGGAATATTCTGCAATGGCCGAGTCAATCACCTGATCTCAACCCGATCGAGCATGCATTTCACTTGCTTAAGGCAAAACTAAAGGCAGAAAGACCCACAAACAAACAACAATTGAAGACAGCTGCAGTTAAGGCCTGGCAAATCATCACAAAGCAGGAAACCCAGTCTTTGGTGATGTCCATGGGTTCCAGAATTCAGGCAGTCATTGCCTGCAAAGGATTCTCAACAAAATATAAAACATGAACATTTTATTTATGATTATATTAATTTGTCCAATTACATTTGAGCCCCTGAAAATGGGGGGGACTGTGTATAAAAATGGTTGCAGTTCCTAAAATGTTTACTTGATATTTGTGTTCAACCCCTTGAATTAAAGCTGAAAGTCTGCACTTCAAATTCATCTTGATTGTTTCATTTTAATTTTATTCTGGTGGCATACAGAGCCAGAAGTATGAAAATTGTGCCTGTGTCCAAATATATATGGACCTAACTATATAACCCCTAGATACCCCTATCACAGCACATATAACCCCTTTTCAGGAGCAATCTGAACGTTTCCTTCAGCGATGACGTATCCCAGAAAGGAGACCGTAGAGCGGTGAATCTAGCACTTCTCTACTTTCACAAACAACTGCTTCTCCAGGAGGCGCTGAAGTACTTGTCGAACATGGAGGACGTGTTCTTGGGCAGAACGGGAGAAAACCAGGATGTCGTTGAGGTAGACGAACAGAAAACGATTCAACATGTCCCGGAGCACATCGTTTACCAGGGTCTGGAAAACAGCGGGGGCGTTGGTGAGTCCAAACGGCATGACCAGGTACTCATAATGTCCACTGGCTGTGTTGAAGGCCGTCTTCCACTCATCTCCTTCGCGTATCCGAACAAGGTGGTAGGCATTCCGAAGGTCCAACTTGGAAAAGATGGTAGCCCCCTGGAGAGGTTCGAAAGCCGAGGAGAGGAGTGGTAAGGGGTAACAATTCTTAACCGTGATGTCATTGAGGCCCCGGTAGTCAATACATGGACGCAGAGTCTTGTCCTTTTTCTCAACAAAGAAGAACCCTGCGCCTGCAGAGGAGGCAGAAGGGTGAATGCTCCCAGCAGCCAGAGAATCCTCAATGTACTCCTCCATGGCCTTGGTCTCAGGACCGGACAAGGAATATAGCAAACCTCAAAGCGGTGTGGTGCCCAGGAGGAGGCCAATAGCGCAATCGTAGGGACGATGCAGAGGAAGATAGGTAGCACGAGCCTTGCTGAAGACCTCCTCCAGGAGGTCATGGTACTCTGCAGGAACGGCAGAGAAATCCGAGGCTTTACTTAAACCCAGAGGAGGACGACCCGGGGGAGGCTGCGCCGCTTAAGGCAATGTGAGAAGCAGAACGGACTCCAACCTAGGATGAACCTGTGGTCTAGTCAATGACGGGGTTGTGCTTCTGGATCCATGAAAATCCCAAAACAAAAGGGACGTGGGGAGATTCAATGAGGAGAAGCTGTATAGACTCACTGTGATTGCCAGATACCCGCAGATTAATGGGAACCGTGCTGTGTGTGACCCTGCCAATGGAGCGGCCGTCCAGTGCTCTGGCGTCCATGGGAACGGAGAGGAGTTGTGTGGGGATTCCTAGCTCAGATACCAGGGTAGCATCTGTAAAACTCATCCGCTCCAGAGTCGATGAGCAACCGGAGAGACTTAGACTGGTCACCCCACAGCAGGATAACAAAAAAGGGAGGACGAGTAATGGGAGTTAGAGAACTCCCCGTCTGGCTCACCAGTGTACTCGTTCCAACTAATGAGCCTGGTCTCTTTACTGGGCAGGTGGCTATGTAATGCCCCACAGCACCACAATACAGACAACAGTTGGAGCTCAGCCTTCGTGAACGTTCCTTAGGCGATAATCTAGCTCTGCCCAGTTGCATAGGCTCCGGAGTAAACAAGTCACCCGTCGCCGATGTTTCCCGAGGGAACTCGGGTGGCTTCGGCTACTCTCAGAAATGCAGACTTCGGGGACTTCCAGACTTCTTCGGAGGTGAGCAAGCAGCAGCGGATGAGCGAGTGTGACCGAGACCCCACCTCCTCTCACTCCTGCGTTCCTGTAGATGTCCATCAATCATAATGGTTAGGACAATGAGGGAATCGACGTCCAAAGGTAACTCCTGAGCTGCGAGCTCGTCTTTTATCTCCTCCGATAGTCTGTGAAGGAAGGTATCGAACAGGGCCTCCGGATTCCAGGCACTCTCGGCGGCCAACATGCGAAAATCTACTGCGTAGTCTGCCACACTACGGGTATCTTGATGTAATCCCAGTAGTTTTCTCTCTCCCGGAAACCGGAGAATCGAACACTTTCCTCACCTCCACCATGAAATCTTCCAGATGACACAAATGGCGGACTGTTGCTCCCAAACTGCCATAGCCCAGGAGAGCGCCCTTCCAGACATTAGCGTAATAAGATACGCTATCTTCGATCGATCCGAAGGGAACGAAGATGGCTGCAGCTCAAAAATGAGGGAGCACTGGTAAAGAAAAGCCTGGCATGTTCCAGGATCCCCAGCATATCGCTCCGGAGGAGGTAAGCGGGGTTCTCTGAGACCCCCGGGGTAGGCTGTACAAACCCACAACTGGTACGGGAGTTACTGAGCGACTGGGAGATCTCAGTAGTGGCTTGCTGCCTGTGAGATAATCCATGGATTTGCTCCAGTAACACCTTGAATCCCTGGTCGTGGCATTCCGCCAGCGAATGGAACCCTTCCGTTAGGTTACAAAGTAGCTCCTCATGTCTTCCAATAGTGGCTCCGTGCATGGAGACTGTTGTGGAGCTGGTCTGAGTCTGCTGGGTCAGTCATGGCCAGTTCATACTTTAACGACACAATGCAAGACCCAGATTCAGACACGGGAGGCAGATGGTTCATGTCTCTGATATTTATTATAAAACAAGGGGCAGGCAAGAGACAGGTCGTGGACAGGCAGAGGATCAAAAACCAGGTCAGAGTCCAGGAGGTACAGAGTGGCAGGTATGCTCGAGGTCAGTGCAGGCTGAATGGTCAGGCAGGCGGGCTCAGTGTCAGGACAGGCAAAAGGTCCGAACCAGGGGGGCTAGAAAAACAGAGACTAGGGAAAAACAGGAGTTTGGAAAAACACGCTGGTTGACTTGGCAAGACCAGACGAACTGGCAACAGACAAACAGAAAACGCAGGTATAGATACACAGGGGATAATGGGGAAGATGGCGACACCTGGAGGGGGTGGAGACAAGCAGAAAGACAGGTGA
The DNA here is from genome assembly GCA_023634145.1 of Thymallus thymallus. Taxonomy (NCBI): domain Eukaryota; kingdom Metazoa; phylum Chordata; class Actinopteri; order Salmoniformes; family Salmonidae; genus Thymallus; species Thymallus thymallus. The sequence continues at coordinate 14,290,751 of CM042395.1, read as the reverse complement.
AACAGATCAAGGTGTGATACATATATATATATATAAACCCTAGACACCCCTATCACAGCATTATGGTGACTCGACTTCTAGATATTTTAATCCCATCCTTTAATTTTTTTCTCTGTTTTAAAACTACATTGACTCGTTCTTTGTGTTGTTGAGGGAGTTGTATAACCTTGGATGGGGTAATGTCTTTTGAGGGTTGTGTAACTCGGACATCTCATTACAGTTTGTCTTTCAACCTCACAATGGCGTCTCACCAGAATAGACATGTCTTTCATACCTTTCTCTTCCACCCAGACCCCAACTCCATTCATGTAGTTGAATGTGAACCCTCTCTCTAAAGGGCGACTGCACATCCTGATTTGGCCTCGTTTTGAAGATTGCTCATTAAGAAATGCTAGGGGCCATGACTGAAGCAAAATGCATATCGTACCCTGGCAAGTACTGTTGTTTGTCGCTCCTGAGTCACCTTAGCAACAACATAGCCACTTCCTCAAAATAGTCTGAATTAATTTAAGATATATCAAGAAATCTGTAATTAATTTAGATGTTTTTGCCAAGGAGGCCATAGTCAAGATGTTTGCTGGTGTATTTCTCAAAAATGTGCATGAAAAATAAGTCAGGGCACACTACATAATGTTAGTCCATGAGTCTGGAACGTCTGGCTGCGCACTCAGGACTGATTTCTGAGAGCAAAAACATGTCTACAACTTCATCATCTGGAAGCTGTCAAACTATTGTAAATGAGCACAAGCTACACACTGTTAGTTCCCCAAATCACTAGCTGGCTAGGTAATTTCCAACTAGGGCTGTTGCAGTGACCATATTCATCCAGGCTGTATTACATCCGGCCATGATTGGGAGTCCCATAGGTAGGCACAATTGGCCAAGTGTTGTCCAGGTTTGGCCGTGGTAGGCCGTCATTGTAAATAAGAATTTGTTCTTAACTGACTTGCCTAGTTAAATAAAGGTTAAATAAAAAATAAATAAATACATAAATATTCCAACCACACCAGTGGTCATGAGTCATGAATGCAGTCAAATTCCATGTGACCGTTTAGTCACGGTAATTAGGCTTCTCCATGCTCTGGTGCTGCTGGTCATTAGTAGTTTACCAAACTTGCTAACTGCTTGGTACTTAGCACTCTATTGTGCCTCTAATCACTCTGACATCAATGCAAATGTATTCGAAAAAATCTAATCAAACACTTCATGAGAGCCCAGCTCATGTTGCTCAACATTTCTATAGGCTATGCAATTGCGGGAGAGTGATGGCTGCTAATAAAAAATATTATTCAAATAGCCACCCTTTGCCTTGATGACAGCTTTGCACACTCTCAACCAGCTTCACCTGGAATGCTTTTCCATCAGTCTTGAAGGAGTTCCCACATATGCTGAGCACTTGTTGGCTGCTTTTCCTTCACTGCGGTCCGACTCATCCCAAACCATCTAAATTTGGTCGAGGTTGGAACTCCAGACCAAAGGACAAATTTCCACCAGTCTAATGTCCATTGCTCGTGGTTTCTTGGCCCAAGCAAGTCTCTTCTTTTTATCGGTGTCCTTTAGTAGTGGTTTCTTTGCAGAAATTTGACCATGAAGGCCTGATTCACACAGTCTCCTCTGAACAGTTGATTTTGAGATGTGTCTGTTACTTGAACTCTGTTATTTGGGCTGCAATCTGAGGCTGGTAACTAATGAACTTATCCTCTGCAGCAGAGGTATTTGTGGGTCTTCCATTCCTGTGGTGGTCCTCATGAAGCTGGTTGAGAGAATGCCATGAGTGTGCAAAGGTGTCATCAAGGCAAAGGGTGGCTATTGGAAGAATCTCAAATATAAAATATATGTTTTATAAATATAAAACACTTTTTTGGTTACTACATGATTCCATATGTGTTATGTCATAGTTTTGATGTCTTCACTTTTATTCTACAATAGAGCAAATAAATGAATGAGTAATATTTCAAACTTTTGACTGGTGGTGTAAATAAATAAAAATGTCACATATATATTATTTATTATATGTAAAGACAATATTAAATAAGAATAGTCTGATGCGTGACAATATTATACCATCACTTGTGAATTATATATTATCACTTGTGAATGAAGCCCAGCATAAGACACAATGCCTTAAAAAACTTGTTCTAATCATAGTCGCACACCTCATGTAGCATCGCCCATAGGCCTATATGTTTTAATAAGGTTTGTATCACAACTAGTGACCAAATAACTTCTTAAAATGAAGCACATTAATTCTGCATTACAAGGGTTGTAGAGCCTAACTGGCATATTATTTCATTTGCGGTCACTTTTGATAATGTTTTTTCTGCTAATCGAACATTCGTGCTTATAGCCTACTACCATGTGCGCATTGCTGCTCTTATAATGTGAAGAAATAGCCTAATACTGTATCAACATTTTAAGCTAAACTGTGATCTGTTACGTCAGCCACATTGCATAAAATATGTTTTTTGATGCTAGTGGTTGTATTAATTTGGGATCTATCGGATCCCACAACTGTCCCAGACTATGCTGGGAATATTTATTTCTCGCACAGTATAGAATAGGTCGACTTTTGTACAATGGGGGTGCTTGTAGAATTGTAAATGAGAGACTATTGGATTGTGTACAGCCAGCGCAAAAAACTAAGCAGAGCTCATGCAGCCTTACAATGTTATAATAATAAAAAAATATAGTCCACCATTTGTAGAATTAACGTTACATTAATAACTATAAATTAAGCATATAGTAATACCTATTTCTTTGTTAACCGCTCAACACAGAATAGCCGCATGTACACACTCCCTCAAATCGTTTGGATAAATACTATAAATAATATAAAATAATGCTAAATTAACTAGTGTAGCCCACAGCCATTTGACAGCCACATCAGGACCTAACATAAGGACAACTCAGAGTATGCTATTCTTTTCTTCTGAAATAGACTACATTTTCTTAATGTCATGCTTCTTTAGACCTGTCTAAATAAATAATGGATTTATTGTGAAGGTGTCTTTCTGGATGAATATGGTCGGATGTAATACAGCCTGGATGAATATGGTCAAGCCACTTTTAAAAATGGCTTGTAGGCTATGTGTGGAAGCCACGAGATGCTAAATATGTTTAAGTTTGTTAAAGGTCAATTACCGTGAGACCGACAGTTATTTGCTTGACAATCACCGGCTGACAAAATGTTGTGACCGCCACAGCCCTAGTTCCAACTCTGTTTGTCAATTAAGCTAGCAAGTAGTAGCTAACAGGCACATTAAGCAGCCAGTCCACAATCAGTTTATCAAGTCACTGCTGAGTGGCGGCGTGTGTGCTGCGGTGTTTAGTTTTTTACAACTTTCTCACTATCTATTACCAGAGTGTGTCTGGCAGTGTTTCATAGGGCATCAAGTTACAAAACAGTTTGCGTGGGGGACAGAAGATGTTCCTGAATGGGTTTTGGAATATTGACTAGTTGCAGTTGGGCCACAAGTGCGCTGGGTCCAAGGATTATTTCAATATAACATTGGCGACGTGTTATTTTATGTTAACAAGTCTGAGGCGCTGCGTAATGGGCAGGTCTGTCTCAATATCTGGAGGTTCTGCTGCTATGATTGGATAGAGCGCACACAGCTGATAGGGCGCAATCAGCACAGCTGCTTCTCTTGTGTTAGTGGGCACGGGTCAAATCGGCATGATCTTAATCCATACCCAACCCTCCGGTAAATCGTGATGAACTCACTTACAAAACTTTATGACCCAAATTATCCTATTTATATATAATAGTCAATGTTGACACTACAGTTAATGTTTCTGACTTATATCTGCCACATAGGCCGTTATTTTGCTCTTACTAATTTGAACTTAAAGGCTCTGGGCGGGAAGGTATATTGATCACACACCTTTGAGTCTCCCATGAATTTATATTAACTGCTGAAAGACAAGAGCTCCTCACATGGAGAAAGAGGGAGAGAGTGCAATGCCTTTATAAAATGCTGTCCCTTTGACAATGTTTGATCACTCAAATGATTAGTTCCCACAAAGTACATGAATGTCAGTGATGAAATAGGTGAATGTCTGCTTTCACTGAAAGCTGAAAATCACCCACACTGAGGAAGAACATTTGAGACTATCACCTCCTAACAGTTGCCAACATTTGGAACACGTTTGAAACAGCAGCCAAATGCTTTAATACCTCTTAACCAGCGGACAAAAATGAGTAGGGATGTCCACCTGATACCACACACGCAAACAAACATTTCCCCTTTCTGTGTTACTACGTAACCATGGCAGCCTGATGCCACATTGCCGAACTGCAGGAAAAAATAAATCGTCCTTAAAATGTTCCCTTCCTCAGACCTAAAAACAGGAGCAGGATAACATTATGTGCTGATGCTCGCCAGCTCACTGTGGCCTCAGGGTGTGCATGTCAGCAGGATTTCGTTCTACCCATATCTTTACATAACTGATGACACTCATTTAGCAGCTATTGCCTGGCTGTTCCTCCCTAGGAGATCCTCTGGCAGACTGGCATGGCTACATGCGGCTGCAGCCCCACTAGGAGTGGTTAGTGACAGTTTAAGGCAGGCAGGGCTCCTCCCACAGTAATGCAGGCACGCATCCAGAGGAGGGGGTGGAAGGAAGGAGACGGAAAGGAACATCCACTTAACGAAAAATGGTAATAAGAACGCTGGTGAAGAAGCTGATTGCGTCGAATCGTGATGTCTTGGTGCGTGACACCCTCAGAAATACATTCAAGGGTTTCCTTAATCAAGTGGTTTAATGAGTTTTTCAAATTAAGATGCTTTGACTCAGACTGGGAAAACAGTTGGCATGCATCCTCTCCCTGACTCTGGCTTGTGTAGTCTAGCGTAGTTTGTCTGTCTTTTGACTTGTGAGAGAAAGAGGTTCCCGTCTCCTGCAGGCTAAATCCAATTGAAGTTCAGGCCTCATTGAACAAACGGCTAAAGCTAAATGAAGATATATTTGGTTTTGCCTCCATAGTCTTTGTCTATACCGTGTAGGACTTGTTGCTATGCCTTAAGGTATTTCTGCGTATTAAGGAGTTCATATCAAAGGTAAAAGTGGCTCATTTGAATAATTTGGATGAGAGCCAATTAAGAGAGGGGGAGGGGGTGTGGAACAATGTAATAAGGCAGGAAATAAAAGTGTGCTTTTGTAGCGTGTGTTTGTGTGTGCAGGATATGACATCAGCCCATGTTTGTCACTGATCCACCAGGTGAGTCCTCCTGTAGCTTAATGAGGCTGGTTCAGCACTGATGAGCAAAAAACTATCAATGGTGTTTTCTCCCTTGATCCCTCATCCTCTCTTCTCTTTCGCCTCTTCAAACAATCACACTCCCTCCATCCCTCATAGTCCTCCTAGTCCTAGAATTGGTAGTGGTGCAGGAGTCAGTCAATGTGTGTGTGTGTGTGTGTGTGTGTGTGCTTGTGCGCGCACCAGGGTATTGGGTTAGTGGCAGGCCTGTGTGTGTGTACATTGTGTGTGTGTGTGTGTGTGTGTGTGTGTGTGTGTGTGTGTGTGTGTGTGTGTGTATTGGGATTGTGTTAGGCCATTGTCCATGCTACTGTTTATTTTTCCCGTCTTGAAGAGAGAGATCATGTCATACTGTAGGAAAAAGAGGTGGATCCTTTTACAACACAATGCAGCTCCAGCTCAATTATCAGTGTTTAATATTAGTCCCAGTTGGCAAATATTTGATAGTGATAGTAGATAAATGGCTTTATATCTGTTCTCCTGTATGGTACCCCGGAGAATAATGCAGTTTTATGTGCATTGAATACATACAATGAAGACAATTCTCTCTGTGTTGTTGTTGAGTGCCTTTGAAGCGGTGCTGTAATTGTTGGTCTTTAGAGATTCGTGCTACTCCTCTTACTGTGTTGTAGAGTAAACTGTTTACTTCACTGGAACACACCGTCTCATCATAGACTTATATTAAACACTGAGTGTACAAAACAGCTCTTTCCATGACATAGACTGACCAGGTGAATCCAGGTGAAAGCTATGATCCCTTAAAGATGTCACTTGTTAAATCCACTTCAATCAGGGTAGATGAAGGGAAGGAGACAGGTTAAAGAGTGATTTTTAAGCTGTGAGACAATTGAGACATGGATTGTGTATGTGTGCCATTCAGATGGTGAATGGGCAAGACAAAAGATTTGTGTCTTGGAACGGCTTATGGTAGTAGGTGCCAGGCGCACCAGTTTGAGTGTGTCAAGAACTGCAACGCTGCTGGGTTTTTCACGCTAAACAGTTTCCTGTGTGTATCAAGAATTGTCTTACACCCAAAGGACCTCCAGCCAACTTGACACAACTGTGGGAAGCATTGGGGTCAACATGGGCCAGCATCCCAGTGGAACACTTTCGACACCTTGTAGAATCCATGCCCCAATGAATTGAGGCTGTTCTGTTAACCATCAACTCCTGTCTCTCTATGAACACTATTTTAGACTAAAATGAAGTGTAATGAGTTCTCTTGTCTAAGGCATGTTGTAGGATTCTAATATGAATCAGCAAAACATGAGCGGTACTATAGCCTTTATGAATAAGGAATAACAGTCAACCTCCATGAGGAAAGGTAGTCTTCCATTAATACCAATGATACATTTCCTTCAAGCTGAAGACTGTTAAATGTTGAACAATTTTGGACCATGTTTGACCATGTGGAAATAATATTGGACCAAGTTAAAACCATGTTGGGAGAAGAATGATAGATGCTATCATGTTGGGCCAAGTTGAAGCAGAAGAATGGCTAGGTAAAACACATTGGCTAGGCTTACCTGGCAACTTTTCATAATCTGTCTCATTACTTTCTTAAGTTGTGAATGCTTTTAAAATGGGCTGAAAATAGATTCTTCACCCCAAGGAAAGATGTCTCCTTTATAGAATTCTCTGGATCAGGGGTTGGCAACCTTCTTCCTGGAGTGCTGCAGGTACTACAGGATTTTGTCCCAACTAGGCACCACACCAGACCAACTGAGCTAATTGATCGGTTCAGTGATTGACTAAATTCAACACATTTGGTCTTCCAGGTTGGTTAAATCAAAAACATGAGGTGCCTATGGCCCTCCAGGGCCAGTGTTGCCTACCCCTGCTCTGGATGTTAGAGAGAGCTGGATTATCACAGAGTTAGTCAAACAGCTGTTTTTATGACTTAATTATTCCTCCCTACAATCTGGACGTTGAAATCTGTTGTTATTTCTTCATCCCCCACAACACTGTGGCTGTTGTAGTCTGCTGGGGAATTCTAATTATTTCCTATCTATATGATCTATCTATGTGATTACCAGGACTTTGCAGTGAATGGCTCATTGCTTTGTGCTCAAGTGGATCCTCTGCGTCTAGCTCTCCTTCTCTGCTCTGTTCAGCTCTGACATGAATCACTGACTTCATACTAGCACAGCCCAAACACTGGGTCCTCAGAGTTGGACTGTTGTCTCCTTTGTCTCTATCAGGGATGTAGTGGGGAAAAGCGGCTCCAAAAGGTGGCATGTTAGCGATAATGCTAATGAGAGTAATTTGGAAAATGCTGAAAGCTGTTTGTTTACCTTATGTTTGGCCTTTAGAGAATAGGAATATGACGCTGGTTTTCCAACCTGTGATTCTAACTGTAGCCTAATGGCTGAACGCCAGGGAGGTCTGTGTTATTGTGCATGAACAGACTGCTATGAACACAGGGGGAAGTTGTGCTGGAGGATGATGTCATATCATGCTATCACACATCACTAATGTAATGTTCCATATGCAAGCATCATAGTAATAACAGCATCATGTAGTGACAGGTCCCTTTTGAGAGACCATCTGAACGAACACAGCCTTAATCTAATTGTGAAATGACACCAGGTTTCAGCAGCAGTGGTGGTGCAGACTCTGTCCTCTCCCTAATAAAATACAATCATGCTCTTTCGCGTCTCTCTCACCGCACTTCTCTTCCCTACCTACCCCATAGAGAATCAGCTGTTCATAGTCATTTCTCACTTTGCTGTGTCTGGGAAACACTGTTTGGTTATTTACTAATATCCGTCATAAGAAGGTGCAGGGTTTTTTTTCTGAATAGGGCCTTAGTTACATAGTTTCCGCCATTGAATTCCTTCTTTCTGAGTGGAATACTTCCTAGATACAACAGGTTAGCATTCCTCATCCTTAACCCTTTTGTCTCACTAATATATTTTCTATTCTATTTTCTCATTACGTTATGACACTTGTGTTGTATGGCTGTATTCACCGTGACAACCCATATTTAAGAGCTCTAAACACTCTTAATGGCGTGGAACCCTACATTCATTGGTTGGAACTCTCTCCGGGAGGCCACAAACTGTAAAAGTCTGGCCATTTCAGCTTCTCTTGGTTGACACCAAGGCCATTCTGACTTAATCATAAACCTTTGTTATGATGGTTCTTGAAAGAAAATGCCTTGACTCAGTATATAGTACTTGTGGCAGGACTGAAAGATGGGAGGAGGTAGGCTACCCAGAGCTGTCCATGGTTCTGAACCAGGCTGAATAATGTTTACTGCAGTTTTGGGCTTGGTTGTGGGTAAATGCTGCCCTTAGGCACAGATCTAGAATCAGCTTCACCTTCACCACATCGTAACCTCAACCATTGAGGTCAAGAACACAGAACTGACCTAATAGTTAGGAGTGTGTGGGTGTGCTGCCGCTAATTCATGAGAAGGAGGCAGCGGGTGTGGGAGTACCATAGAGTATTGTCTAACAATTACATTATTCTTTTTTTTTTTTTCGCCGGTTCTGACACAGCCTGGGATCAAACTTGCGTCTGTAGTGATGCCTCAAGCCCTGCGATGCAGTGCCTTAGACCGCTGCGCCACTCTGGAGGCCTAACAATTCTATTTTTACCAACCATTTATTCCAATAAATGTAGCCTGCTTCCCCCTGGCCATATGCAGTGAACACATTCCCTCTGGGGTTGAGATGGCCGATCTGGACTGAATAACAAATGACCAGACGCTGCCAATTCAGTTCAGGAAGCCCCAAATAGAATAGCTAATTATACATGGAAATTGCCTCAATTGGTTCTGACCGAAGTTGGAAAAGGAGAGTCGGAGAATGGGATCAAATAAGACACAACAAATTAGATTTCCATCTTTAGAATGGAGCCAGTGGTATCCAATGGCATCTAGCCACTCTCTCCATCTATTTGTTACGTACAGTAATATGGGGTTCTGGTGCTATGGCGACCACAGAGATCTACATCTAGAGACAGAGAGTCTACAATAGAAGAAAAAGGGAATCTTCTCTGTTAGGAATGTTGTGTGTGGAGACATCAAAGCTATTAAGTGAGCTTTTATTGTAAATAATAAATAATAATATAATATGTTTCTAAGCACTTCTACATTCATGTGGATGCTACCATGATTATGGTTAATCCTGAATGAATCTTGAATAATGATGAGTGAGAAAGTTAAAGATATCGTATAAATATCATACCCCCAAGACATGCTAACCTCTCACCATTACAATAACAGGGGAGGTTAGCATTTGGGGGGGGGTTATGATATTTGTGCGTCTAACTTTCTTGCGTGTGTGCAGTATTAGTCATGCTTCATAGAACTTCTACTAATTAAAGCTCTCTCATATCATTATGTTGGGAAGAAGCAGGTCTGTCTATAGCCTGCAGTCCAAATGACAACCATTCAGAGGAGGGAGGCAGGTGTGTGTGTGTGTGTATACGTCCACTGTTTTTCTCTCTCTCTCTCTCTCACTCACTCACTCACTCACTCACTCACTCACTCACTCACTCACTCACTCACTCACTCACTCACTCACTCACTCACTCACTCACACTCTCTCTCTCTCTCTCTCTCTCTCTCTCTCTCTCTCTCTCTCTCTCTCTCTCTCTCTCTCTCTCTCTCTCTCTCTCTCTCTCTCTCTCTCTCTCTCTCTCACTCACTCACTCACTCACTCACTCACTCACTCACTCACTCACTCACTCACTCACTCACTCACTCACTCACTCACTCACTCACTCACTCACTCACTCACTCACTCACTCACTCACTCACTCACTCACTCACTCACTCACTCACTCACTCACACACACACACACACCCCCCGAGCTGTTAACAGAGCCACTGCTCTCTCCCTCTCGGCCAAAAGCCCTGATAGCAGCCAGCTCTACACACAGAGCCCTGTACAGTGCCATACACGCATCTCACACAAAGGACCTATGAAGTCACTCATCCCCTAACAAAAACAGTCCTACACTCCCCAGCTATGTAGTTAGGGGGCTTACCAATAGGTTTGATCATTGGTATTCAACCTATTCTGTGTAAAACGTGTTGTTGCCAAACTTGGTTTAGCCTGCAAGGCTTCGTAAATAGAACCATGCTACTTGTGTAACTATGTAGCTACCTTAACATGACCAAAGGCCTCTCCTGAATTAGCAGCATCAGGAGCTAGCCTAGTTAAATAAAGGTTACTGAAAAACAAAAAAAAAGAAATCAGATGATAGCTAGTGTTTTGAAGTAGTTAAGACACTGACCTAATGTAAGAGATAACCCCCATGGGAGAAGCCTGTCATAACACACAGCAGCAGCGTCTCTGTCTTCCTGCTGAGTCCTCCAGTTTCCTTCCTTTTGAATATGACTGACTGAATCATGCTGCTGTGTTGAATCAACCTGGAGATATGATGCGCTATGACTGCTACTGAACGCATGCACGCACACACACACACACACACACACACACTCAGCCTGCATAATCCTGAAGAATTGGCACCTCTCTAAAACATAGGTGTCATTCCTAGAGGAGACCTTATCTGCTTCGTTCTCTGCTGCAGCTCTATGCTAAAGAAGAGATACTGTCCTCACTCATATCGTGATGTAGTTTATTAAGCAGATCTCCCTCTCTCTTCCTCTCTTTCGCTCTCTCTTCTCTCCCTCACTCTTCCCTCACTCTCTCTCTCTCCTCCATCTATCTCTCCTATATCTCTCTCTCTGCCCTGCACTTGTTGGGGCCAAGCCTGGTTGCTGTGGTGACGCCGCAGCGCAGCCTCTGCAGTAGTGTGGCCACAGCAAAAAAAAGAAAGCTACAGACCACTTGTTGCGACTGCAAATGGAGCAGCTGTTGTAGCTAGTGGTGTGTTTAATTGCAGTGATTTCTCTCGCGCTCTCTCTGTCTCGCTCTCTCTCGCGCTCTCTCTGTCTCGCTCTCTCTCGCGCTCTCTCTGTCTCGCTCTCTCTGTCTCGCTCTCTCTCTCGCGCTCTCTCTGTCTCGCTCTCTCGCGCGCTCTCTCTGTCTCGCTCTCTCGCGCGCTCTCTCTGTCTCGCTCTCTCTCGCGCTCTCTGTCGCTATCTCTATTTTCCCATTACCCAGTGTGCTGGCATTTGTCTATCTGTCTGTACTTGGTGTTTATTAGTACAATTCTTCTAGACTCCTCCTCCACACTCCTAACCTTTCTATTCCTTCTCTTTTTTCATAATTTCTATTCCTTTTCTCTCCCTCGCTCTCTCTAATACACCAATGAGAATGAGGAAAGGGAACCATTTGTTCTCCAGCTTCTCTCTCTCTCCTGTGAAAGGTGGCTTCTTGTTCTGTAACAGTCACAAACACACACACTATGCAGTTTATGCTATTAAGGAGACATTTGTCATGTTCTTCTCAGGGGAAGATGGAACAAGATGCTGAGTGCCTCGTGCAGTCAACCAATCATAGGCCTGGGTTTACTCGCTTTCCGTTAGTTTTTTGGTTAATAGGAACACCAATCAGAGTATATTACTTATGTAGAGGCCACGATGTGTTTATCTGTTTATCATGACGATGGAATAGCACAGCGGGGGAATCCGCTCAGCAATCCCTGGGTGTCTTGATTATCATGCTGTCTAAGTACAGAATACTGTATGTAGCCCCTAAAGTGAAATGTGTTTTTCTAAACTTTTTTTATTGCCACTCATAATGGTGAAGCATGGCTAAGCACTTTATTGGAAGGCATACAGGGTCTGAGGTAGAACTGACATCTGATGTCAATGTGATAGCCATTAGTTTGATCGGTGTCATTTACATAATTATTCAGTTTTTAGTTTAAAAAACACAAAAATCACCAGGAATTCAGCTAATCTGTTGAATACATTTTTTTAAAATAGACGTGATCGTGTCTCAATGTAATCAAGGTATGAAAACATTGGTATTTTCAAATACAATCTATTTTGGGGCTTAGTTGTACAAATTATTCTCATTATGTTCCGGTCCCCCGACAAAAATGGTTGTGCGGCTGAATCCCTTCCCCAGGTGTAGACTCTTCAGCACCTCAGCTCATCTCACACTTCCGAACCTCTTTTGTTCACTAGTTAATAAGTTGGAATTCATCATGCCTTTTTAGAACATATGTACCTAGTGTATAATTTGCACATCTCCTACCAACAAGCTTTTGAACAACTAAATATAACCAATTGGAAAGATGTCACGTTAGATTCTCCTCTACTGCCTATGAGTGCTGTGTACTATAGTGTACTGTAGTGTACTGTAGTGTACTGTAGGAGTGTATTGCTAAGTCCCAAAGGTCCCTCCAAGCTATGGAGATACTAAAACCAAAATATCATGAACAATATTTTAAAGTGACTATTCAAATACTCAGATCCAGGTTTAACACAATTGCACCAAATAATTACTTGGCTTTTATGTGAGTAAAAATACAAGAAAATAATCTAGAATATACACTGTAGAATCCAGTTACAACTGAGAGTGAATTCCTACCAGAAAAATCTTCAGCTACTCAAGGGTAATGGTAGTATTGACAGTGAAATTACATCTCTGTACTGATCACATTGGTACTGTTTGACTTGGCTGTCGTCTGTCTCCGTCGTCTCTCCCGCTCTTCTTACACTGTCAAACACATTCCATCACAACACGTTTTGAAGACAACTTTTTCTGACAGACAGAGGGACATAAAACATTCTCCTCTAGAGAACCTCTGTGTACGTATTCTGGATTGATGAAAGAAGTAGCTTAGTCTATTGCAGTGAGTTAAGAGACTGCACGGTAGATTACTAACTTGCATAGTTAAATAAAGGTTAAATAAAAAAATATATAAAAGATTTACAATGCAGATGTATAGCTAGCTGGAGCTGAATGTGTCGTTCCAGGTTCAAACATATAGTGTTAGATGTACTGTATAGCTGGATAACTGAATGGCACCCTGGTCGAGTTGCAGATTCCCTGGGGTGGGAAGCCCACCCTGGCTCTGTTTCACTAGGGGGGGGCTCAGTGTGGCACAGCACAGCTCTCTGGTTTCTCCCTCCAGTCTTCAGGCTCCCTGTCTGTGTACGTCTGCCTGTGAGGCTCCGCAACACACCACAGCAGAGCAGAGAACGCACCCCAACACACACACACGCCCGGCTCTTTCATGTCACATGGGCTCAACGGCTCTGACTAGCACTTCTAACTACAGCCACAAGGGCATTGCACTTGTGTGTGTGTGTGTTTCTCTCCCTCCCTCTTCCTCTGTTTCTCTCACTCCCTTCCTCCCTCTCTCTCTCTCTCTCTCTCCACCTCTTTCCCTCCCAGAGGAGCAGAAGAACCATAGAGCTCATTATTGAAACTAACATGGTGGTTCCACTCCACCTGAACCAAACAGTGCCATATCTGGATTGGCTACACCTTAGAGAAATTGAATTTACCCCCAATTCAACTCAGTTGGAAATATCAGAGAGAGACGATGCAGAGGAACAGAGAGAGGGAACAAGGAGGAGAGGGAGTCAGAGAGAGGGAAGTAGCAGAGAAATACTGAAAGTGCCTTTTATGTGAGAGTGTGGGGGTAGAATGAGGGGAATGTGGGGGTGGTGGTTTTCCAACCATCTCATTTGTCCCTTCTTGACAGAAATTAGTCATGCGTGAGATTGATAGGATGCAGTCTGAATTCATGTAATCCCCACAGCTCCCTCTCTCTCTGTTAATTTAAATAAAAGCATCTTTTTAACTATTGATCCCAAACCAGAAACAACGTGCTGGATGATAGGTGACATGTGAAGGCTGTGTATGTTTTTTTCATGAATGCAAATGAATTGGAAATGAAATGGAAGAGAGAGTGCTCGTGGATGGGTCATTCTGAGATGTGAATGCAGGTTGTTGGGGAGACAGAGAGATAAATGCCTGTGATTGTGAAAAAGACATGTTTAGTGAAATTGTTCCATGACATATTTTTGAAGATCTCCACAAGTCTTAATGATACACTCTCTCTTCTGTTCTTCTGTTCCCAAATGCATTCATTACTATCCAATAGACTATTAGTTGCAGCCCTCATTTTGTTTTTATTTTCAAAGGTACAGGTTGTTTCAAGACAACCATATTGAAAATGTGTTTAATTACCGAAATAGTAGTAAAGCATCAAATCCAACCAAGCACTAATATTTCATAGAGGAACAAATTAATTAATTTATAGCAGGTGACTGTGCACACAGAAATCTATGCTTCCATGTGGTTATTGAAACAATGTCTTGATCCTTAGGTGTTCATCGATAACTCCTAACTCATCCCTAACTCTCTCTCTCTCTCTCTCTCTCTCGCTCTCTCTAGACGTGGTGGTGAACGGGAAACCGTGTGACTGTGACATTATTGCTGACTGTAAGGTGGGCGACCCCGTGCCATTGGAGGTGAAACTGACCAATCGTAGTAAGAACGTGGTCGGACCGTTCGCCCTGACTGTGGTTCCCTACCAGGACTACCAGAACGGAGTTCAGAACTATGACCTGCAGGACGCAGTCACCTTCATAGGATCTAACACCTTCTACATAGACACGGTGTGTTTGTGTCTGCACGCGCATGTTCGTGTGTGCCCCCAGAACTGTGTGTGATTGGTGGCGTAACTATTCTCAAATGAGTTAGCTATCCAAAGGCACTCTGAGTAATGTCTCTCTGTGTGTGGCCTTCCTAGGTGAACCCCACAGAGAACTCTGTGTGTGTGGGAGCCCTCCTGTTCCTCTACACAGGAGACTTCTACCTCAACATCAAGTTCCAGGACGACAGTGCTGGCCAGGGAAAGGAGCTGACCCCATCCTGGTTCGGCCTGCCCAGCATACACATCAAAGCCCTGGAGGCGCCCATAGAGGCTGGGGCATAGACCCTGGCACTCGATATGTGAATATCAAACGCCTTTTTCTGGATTCTTCTCGGCTCCTTCTCTAAACATCAGATGTAAACGAGGAGAGACAGGTTCACCCAGTTGCTGAGGGCATGCATGCATGCATGGATGGATGGATGGATGGATGGATGGATGGATGGATGGATGGATGGATGGGTGGGTGGGTGGGTGGAGCACTCGAAGAGAGGACATTAGACTAATTATTCTAGCGGTTAACTGATGTCACTCAATCATTTGTAAATAGCTGCTATAACTCTGAGGTATTTGTGTATACTCTATGTTAAAGCATGTAGGATACATTAGGTCTGGATTTGGAAATCACCTTTAGAATCATTTGATGAATTTTATCACCATAATCATTGAAACGTATCAGCCATGATGGAGGTTTTGTTTTGAATTATTTTTGTTTTGTTCCTGTGATAAGGTCACCTACTTCCTGCTTTTCACTCAATTTACCATTGATGTATGGCACTGTACTGTCCTGATGCGCTCCAAATAGGGAAAGGGGGTCAGGTTCAGTCAAGTTCTGTGTTATGTGTCCAACCCTTCTCTCACAACAATCTGTCTGAGCAGCACAGTAGAGATACTCTCATGTAAACATGGTTATCAAGCAGCATCCTCCTGGTTATATGACTCTAGTTCTGTCTATATGTAAATAAGATCATATATTCTGAGATGCACAGTGTATTACTCCACCATAATCACCTATATTGATTTTGTGGTTTCTGCTACTGCAATTAGCTTGATCTCTCTCTCTCTCTGCGTGACCATAAACATGGATTTTTACTACTGAGCTTGTATATTTGGGCCTCTATATCTATCAATAAAATCCTACAATACATGTAAATAATAAATGTTGAGTTTAGCCAGCTTCTGAAAGGGCATTGTTTGTATGTATTTGATATATAGGATTCTGTCCTTTTCTGTCTGGCAAATTGACAC
The DNA here is from genome assembly GCA_023634145.1 of Thymallus thymallus. Classification (NCBI taxonomy): domain Eukaryota; kingdom Metazoa; phylum Chordata; class Actinopteri; order Salmoniformes; family Salmonidae; genus Thymallus; species Thymallus thymallus. The sequence goes on along the minus strand of CM042395.1, from coordinate 14,274,709 downwards.
AAGTCTTGTAAACTTACCATGCTGCACTGTAACCTCTCCCCTTCGTTCACACAGCCACATACAGAAGCCCATAAAGATATGCATGATGCATCAACTTAAAGAGGGATTATAAAGTGCCGGTGCTCATGTGTAATATACACAGAGTACAAAACATTAAGCACACCTTAATATTGAGTTGCAACCCCTCCCCCTTTTTGCCCTTAGAACAGACTCAATTCGTTGGGGATGGATTCTACAAGGTGTCGAAAGCGTTCCACAGGGATGCTGGCCCATGTTCACTCCAATGCTTCCCGCAATTGTGTCAAGTTGGCTGGATGTCCTTTAGGTGGTGGACCGTTCTTGACACACGCGAAACTGTTGAGTGTTAAAAACCCAGCAGCTTTGCAGTTCTTGACACAAACCGGTACGCTTGGCACCTACTACTGTCAATTGTCTCAAGGGTTAAAAATCCTTCTTTAACATGTCTCCTCAATTTCATCTACACTGATTGAAGTGGATTTAACAAGTGACATCAATTAGGGATCATAGCTTTCCCCTGGATTCACCAGGTCAATCTATGTTTATAATGTTTTGTACACTCAGCGTAGATTTGATGAATGGAGAGCGAATGTGAAGTGTACAAACACACACGTTAGCAAGAAAATCCTTTACAAAACAAAATGTTATTATAATGAACAGGGAGCCTTGGGCAAAGTTCTCCTCCGCCACTTTGAATAAAATGCCATTATGTCAGGCACATTGCTGTTTCCTGTAGAGCAGAATGAAATGCTTCCTAGATGAGGAGAGACTGAGGAGACCAGGCGGGCTGGAACAGGTACTGCTGGTTCCTTTACTAACACACGTACTTTACTGGGAACAACCCAGAGCTTTTATCTCTCAATGCACTAATGATGTTCCGACAACCAGGTGCAACAGCAGCCGTCTTCTCTACATCGGTTAGCTAATGTGTGTCTGTTCCATTGTCCCTTAACAGCAATGAGACTAGAGCATGGAAAAACAAGGTGAGGTAAGCCTAGCTAATGCTTTTAAACTCGCCATTTAAAATGCAACAATACAGACGCCAGATAATAGGGTACTGAATTATCCAAGACATTCAAAGAACGTGGGCTATTTTAAATGAGCTTTTAAATGAGTAGCTCTAGACTACTATTCTAGGGGAAAACATTGTGAGGTTAACGATTTCATTGCAGGAAAAACAATGTTAGATAGACCTAACACCTAATAACTCACCATCAGATAAAAAGGGCAATTTTGTGGCTGTAGCTACTCATTGCAGGTCTCCCTCCCTGAGCCTGCTGCCTTGTCATAGGCTGAGCACAGACATAGTGGACCAATTGGAAATAATGGGAAGAGATTCCGTCTGTATCACAGAAGCGCAATCAAAATGTTAAGGTAATTTCTGTTTGAGACAGCATATGCAGCGTTTACCATGAATGCAGTCTCCGCTAACGAGGGAACATTACCACTGTTTGAACTTTGTTTCCATGTCATTTCAACGACAAAATGCAATGTGATGATGTTGAATCAACATGGAAATGTGCAAAAAGTCTTATTTTCACCCTACTTTTAACCTAAATCCAATGACGTTATCACCGCTCAGGATAAGACCCTGATGTAGAGAGTTCAAAATAACAAAAGCATGGCAGAACAGGCTGTGTTGCTGGAGCCAAGAGAATCCCAATACCACGGGAACCTGAGGAGACTTAATAAGAATTAATTGGATAGCCTCGCTGTGGTTCCCTGACACTCGTAGGTTGATGGGGGTGGTATTGTGGTTGACTCTGCCTTTAGAGTGCCCGTCCAGTGCTCTAACGTCCATGGGAATGGAGAGGGCCTGAGTGGGGATGCACAGCTCGGACGCCAGGGTAGCGTCCATAAAACTCTGAGAGATTTCGACTGGTTCCCCCACAGCAGGATGGCATGGAGAGGGGTGCCAATAAAGGGAGAGGGAAAGTTTGGCCCACCAGAGTACTCGCCCCTACTGGTGGACCTGGTCTTTTAGTGGACAGGAGGACACGAAATGACCAGTAGTCCCGCAATACAGGCAATTCTTCGTGTTAAGCCTGTGTAAACGCTTGGCTGGAGACAACCTAGCTCTGCCTAATTGCATCGGCTCGGGAAGAGGCGAATCGGCAGACTTCGGAGACTCTCGGTGGAACTCGGGTAGCCTCAATCCTCCAGACTGAAGCATACGGCTGATTGTTGTTCCCACACTGCCGTAGCCCAGGCGAGAGCCCTCCTGGACATCAGCGTGATGAGGTACGCTATCCTCGAGTGGTCCAAGGAGAAGGAGGAGGGAAGATGAGAGAACACTGAGCGAGAAACACCCAACAGGTTCCCGACACTCCAGTGAAGGTACGCGGGGTTCTTGGGTGGCCGGGAGAGCCAAGTTACTGAGGGGCTGGAAGGTTACCGTTGCGGTAGGCTGCCTAACAGACAACCCGCGGAATTGCTCCAACAAGGTTATCAACGCGCGGTCATGGCGTTCGGCCAAGGTCTGGAAACTTTCCATAAGACCACAAAGCAACTCCTTGTGCCTTCCAATGGTGGCTCATTGGGAAGAGACAGCGTTGCGGAGCTGGTACGAGTCTGCTGGTCTGTCATGGCCAGTTCGTACTATCACGGCTCAGGATAAGACCCAGATGCAGACAGTTCGAAATAACAAACGCTTATTTACAGACATTGAAATTACGTCTGTGCTCAGTGAGTTGCATTTAAATTTCAATCAAGCTATTAAGCTGAATTTCAGCGATACAGATCGATTCCAGCCCTAGTTCTGAGATTAGGCTGTCTCTGGCTGTGTACTGGAGAGGATGAGGAGGCTGGAGAGGCCTGTGGGAGGAATGGGGAGAGGGAGTCCACCAACCCTAAGTGGACAAACAGGAGATCAGAAGAAGACATTAGGCTGTGGAGAGTTAGAGGTATGTCTGGCAGTGTGCTGCAGAGTTCTGACAAACGTGTAGCTGTGGATGGGAGAGGGATCCATCCCACCAGCCCCAGGTCTATTGTAGGGATGCTTGGTTTCCCTGCAACAAGCCTCCTTTCAATAGAGCTGCTGAATGAAGTGAACACCAACTGAGGGGTGATCATCCCTCCACTCCCCACAGCACAGAAGAGCACAGCACTGGTAGAAATACAAGCACAATGTCAAAAATGACAGTATACACTACCCTGTCCGACCTTACCGCCCCGACGCTAGCTTATTCCTGCACTCTCCATAACACAGCTCAGTATCAGTACAGAATCAAAGTCAGCATAATGTCAAAATCTAGTTTACAGTCCCCTGTCCAACCTCCTCACTGTCCTGATGCAAGCTTATCTACCCTGTCTGTTGGCTCTGTCTCATTGCTCTTGATTGTGCGGTACTAAACTACCGGTTCCATGTTCTATTTTACACAGGGAGAAAAGGCCCTTTTCTCCAGACAAAAACAGAGTCAAATATCATAAAAAGGCTTCCACGTTAACTCTTAGAAATGAATATAATTCCTTTATTCAATATAAAAAGTGTCCACATTGAATATGACTAACATCTTAGTCACCCTCTAACATTACATTTCTAATTTTCACAGCAAGGTGATTTTCCAAGCAAAACAAACAACAGAATTATCCTCGATGCAAATGTAAAAATTAATTTTCTAAATCATTCCAATGCATATTCTCAGGTTACAGTAGGTCTCGTGTGAATATGTGCACTTCAGACATGGTTATCTGGATATCTGTTTTCTGCATTTGATTGAATACAGGCCTTAGTCTCGTGTTAAACCAATCAATTAAGATCAACACAATTGTCTCATATCCTAAATAATTAATGACCATTCTCATGGAGGTTACAGTGGATTTAGCTAACACAAGCCATATTCTGGTGACACAAAAGAAAATACCATACTGTAAGATATAGTATTCTCTTATCAAAACATTTGATTCTCTCTAAATGGATGCTTAGCTAAAACATAATATATCTGTTAAAACAGCTCAGTGCCATATTACCAGCTCACATTGAGCAGCACAAGGTATGATCACAACACTACATAATCTAAATGTAAGACCACACTTAAAACATCTATTTCTCTTTTGAAGAGCTGAGAAATGAATCCCGTAATGGCATGAATTATACTATAGAGAAGATGTAGCACCTGAGCGTCAGAAAGGCAGTGTCGATAATTGCCCTGAAGATTCAAACAACAATAGCTCTTTCCTAGAGAGGCTGATCATATTTCCCGTCTCCTGCAGATATCCTGCTTCTCTCCGTGCAAAAAGCGGAAGGCTTTGTAGTAGAAAGACAAGGCTAGAGGTGTGTGTGTGTTTGTGTGTGAACGCTCACATGCATACATGCGTGCCCCATCTTTGCTATTTTGTTACATTGATATTGATAACTTGAAACTTGTAGGGAACTCAAAGCTGAACTAAGGATTCCTGCTTCTTTTAATGAGGTTGTTATCTTCTCTCCAGGTAATTATACAATTATGAAATATCCCAGAGAGGGTTAATTGTATGCAAAATGTATCTTTTAATCAGTTTACTATAACACAAATGTAGACCTATTTCTTTTAACATCAAAAGCTTTGAGATCCATAAGGTAACAGTTGTGTTTTTTGAACGTCACAATACAAGGCTACATTATAGCAGGGATAACCTTTTGTTTAGCTGAAAGGTTTAATGAATAATACAAAGACATGTTGCTGAGGTACATCATTTAACTGAGAACGTTTATGAGTAAACAAAAGAAAGCATTGGCTTCTCTATCTGTTGTTGATGATTATTCAGATTAAGAAGTTGTCTTACAGGTGCTAATGTTATGGAAACATTAGGTAGATGGAAATAAATTAGCATGAGGTTTGGGACTTGAATTAGCAAAAAACCCAAAACAAAGGAATAATAATTGTAAAACTGTCTCTCTCTTTCTCCCTTTCTCCCTCTTTCTCATATAAAAGTTACATAGAGAAACGGACATGAACAATACATTTGAGATATCTCCCCTCTAAAGAGGTTTTGAGCGTGATTGTGGACTCCATCCCTTCCATTTTATTGGCTGGGAAAAGAACAAGGCCTGGATGCTTTGTCCATCCGTCTACACTCTGCAGCCACTGATAAGCTCCAAACACTTCCATTTTGTTTGTCTGCTTCAGCAGAACTAGACCATCCTCTCTCTCCTTGTGTTATTCAGTACCATATGTTGTTAAGTACTATTATCAATCACCACCGTTTACTGAATACAAGTCTGTCTCCCTCATTTTAAATCTTCACAATAAAGAAGGAAAAGTACTTAAGGATGGTGAGTCTTAGTCTAGACTGTAATGTCTTCAGTCTGAACTCTCTTTGTCGATTAGCTAGCTATTTACTTGACATCAGCCATTACCGCTCCAATAACAATGGGGGAGCTCAGCCCACAGAGAAGTGCTCAAAATCAACCAAGAGAACAGATACTGTAGAGCCAGGCTCAGTTAAGCGTTAAAACCAAATCAAAACCTATCAGCAGGACATTATCGGCTGAATATTTTTACATTTTAAGCAAAGAGGCATTATATTACGTTTCAATGACTTCACATTTTTCTCCACCAGAATGCTGACTGAAGGGCCCCCCGAGTGGCACAGTGGTCTAAGGCACTGCATCGCAGTGCAAGCTGCGTTGCTACAGATGCAGGTTTGAGCCACGTCTGTGTCGCAGCCGACCGCAACCGGTTGACCCATGAGGCGACGCATAATTGGCCCAGCGTCGTCCGGGTTAGGTGAGGTGTTTCCTCCTACACGTTGGTGCGGCTGGCTTCCGGGTTAAGCATGCATTGTGTCAAGAAGCAGTGCGGCTGGCGGGTTGTGTTTCGGAGGACGCACGGCTCTCGACGGGAGTTGCAGCGATGGAACAAGACTGTAACTACCAATTGGGGAGAAAAAGAGAATGCTGACTGAAGATATGGCATCTAAAATATTCATAAGAGATAATAGGATAGGAGTCACAGGGACACTAAACAGTGAGACTGAAGGAGAAGAGGTCAAATGAGAACAACATAGAGACTTTATGCCCAAACAGATCAAAGATGATACATAATGTGTCATTCAAAATGATGTCATCCGAAGATGTCCCCCAAAATGACATACTATAGTTTGTACCCTTCTAATCCTAAAAAGATTTGTTGACCGTTTTGGTAACGATCAATCATTACCTTGGTGTCCATTCCACCGCACTCTTCTACCAATCACCAATCAAATTATTTGTTTTTTACCCCAAAGAAAAATAAAGAAAAGGTTTTTATGCAGATGAAGCCCCAAGAAGCTGTTCAATTAAATCTCTTTCTGCGTTTTCTCCATTAATAAGTATAGTCACATCCATTCAAACATTTCAACAACCTTGATATGTAAATGATCTCAGAGAGATTGCGGTAAAACACAGAGCAGTCCTCTGACACCTGTGTTATGTCTATTCCTCTGTCTATATGACGTGCACAGTGCCCCTGGATAAACTAAGCTTGCTGGAAGCTAATTAAGCTATAAAATAATCTGTCAGTATAAACAAAGAAATGCTCAACTGCGTGGTTGTGAGGTAGGCGTAAATGCACCTGAAGATCTGACAACTTGCGTTAGCTACCCAAGCTAATGCCTTGGTTTTAGCTCTGCAGGCTAATCTTGGTTAACCCAGAACTAAAGTCTTGCGTGATTGGTTAGATGCTCGATTAAATTCTGGGCCCATAATGTACATGTTAAGAGAAGAGAACAAAGAGCTACACACTCTCCTTTTACAAATGTCCGCTCCCCTTCTGAAAGACGATAACACCTGCGGAATTGTGATTTGTCCGAATAACCAGTCACGGGAAAAACCCAAGCCCTGGAACTAATGCCACTCGTTATCTCACGCATCCTGTTGTATCATGACAGATCTACGGTACCATTTATGTTTACGCTGTCTGTCCACAAGAGATTATCTACAGACTAACACAGTCTTGTGGCAGACTTCGGCACAAGGAACTGCTACCTTACTACACTGGGTGCTGAGACGGGGCGAGGAAAAGCCAGACACCTAGAGAGGAAACCCCTACCCCTACACACTGTATAAAAAATCTAGTTGATTCAAACACTTATTATTTAGTAACTGGTTCCACAGCCTTTTTTTGTTTACTCAACTTTTCAGTCAAAGTGTTACCTGAACTTAAAACAATGTGTTGGCCCAAGCTCTATCTTGAGAAAACTCTGGAAAAAATTAGGTTAGAGACACCCACACACAGTGTTTTTATCGTACACTTTCAACGTACATATTTGACACACACTGACAACATAGTGCATGTTCATTTATACAGTAATCATTATTCAACATGTCCTTACTTGAGATTTGGCAGGTAGCCTAGTGGTTAAGAGCATTGGGTCTGTAACCTTAAAGGTTGCTGGTTTGAATCCTTGAGCTGATTAGTTGAAATAAGATAAGTGTCTGCTAAACTATAACATAAGTCACAACTTTTTGGTTCACGGCATTCTGATCTTCCTTCTATGCCACCACGTCAGTTATCAGCTAATCTGACTATTCTCTCATAATTGATTTGATTTAATTATTTACTTATTTTAGGGTTTTCTGTTTTAATGTTAGTCGTTACTCACTATGATCAGTTGTGGAAAAAGTACCCAATTGTCATACTTGAGTAAAAGTAAAGATACCTTAATGGAAAATGACTCAAGTAAAAGTGTCACCCAGTAAAATTCCACTTGAGTAAAAGTATTTGTTTTTAAATATACTTAATTATCAAAAGTAAATGTAATCGCTAAAATATATATAAGTATCAAAAGTAAAAGTATAAATAATTTCAAATTTCTTATATTAAGCAAACCAGACACCTGCTAAATTTCCTTATGGATAGCCAGGGGCACACTACAACATAATTTGCAAACGAAACGTGTTTAGTGAGTACGCCAGATCAGAGGCAGTAGGGATAACTAGGGATGTTCTCTTGATAAGTGTGTGAATTAGACAATTATTCTGTCCTGCTAAGCATTCAAAATGTAGTGAGTTATTTTGGGTGTCAGGGAAAATGTATGGAGTAAAATGTACATTATTTTCTTTAGGAATGTAGTGAAGTAAAAGTAGTCAAAAATATAAATAGTAAAGTAAAGTACAAATACCCCAAAAAACTTCTTAAATAGTACTTTCAAGTATTTTTACTTATGTACTTTACTATGGTGAATAAAATAGTTTGTCTTGAGTGTACTTTTAAGAGGTGAGATTTACTTTGAAGTGCAAAGTGTAGGAATACAGGTGCAGTTTAACGTATGTTAAAAACACTGTGTGTGGGTGTCTCTAACCTAATCTTTTCCAGAGTTTTCTCAAGTTGGAGCTAAGTTTGGGCCAACAATGTTTTTTAAGTTCAGGTAACACCGAAACGTTGAGTAAACTAAAAAAGGCTGTGGAACCAGTTACTAAACAATAACTTACACCTCAAGAGGAAAACCCTACAGAAGTGTCCATTTTAGCATGTAAATCTTGGTGGGGCAAACCAAACATTTTTGGGGGATGCATGTCAGCGAAGCCACTACACAACACAACACAACACTAAACAATGCATTAATTGCACTATAACGGTGACAAACGGTGCCACAAACTGTTAGGGCCTACATAAAGCTGTCCCAACAGCAAAGTCCCAACAGCAGTCCCAACACCTTACCACTGCAACACCTGGCTATCAGCGGAGCCTTGTCTGGCAGCGAAACAGTTAATTCAGCCTCAAAACATAGCTGATATGGTTGACTTGCTTAAACAAATGTGGTTTCTACTGACAATTGAGATGTACAAACTGTGGCATAAGGGGACGACAAGCGGATAAGAGGCCAAACGTAATTTCGATTAAGACATTAAATGAGCGAGCTAGGACGGACGTAGACAATATAACTATTTGTTTAGCACTTTTGAAATGTACAGCGACAGAATTCAGAACATGGGCCGTTCTTACAGTGTTCTCCCTGTACACCAAGTCAGAACCGTAGGATAAATAAAGGGGACATATGAGCAGACAATAAAATCTCTTACAACATTGGATGATTACATTTTTCTAAAACAGGTTAAAGGCTATAGTGTATGTGCACCACCAAGTCAGAACAGTAGGCTAAATTAAGAGGGGAAAATAGACCAAATTATTAGGTTGTGGCACATATGGGCTACTAACAGCTTACTACACAACATACACTTTGTATAACTTTCTTAGCTTCAGTATACATATCTCCCTGGCATATTACATCATTTATGCAGCAGCATACAAGACATTTTTGGACTCACCTGTACTGTGCTTACTTGATGAGGAAGGTGGCACGGCAGTGCTTCGTGGGCAAATGTTGTTATCAAACTTTGTCATCAAAGTCGGTCATTCTCTGGATTTATGGTGCTTTAAAGACAACGGAACTCTGGAAGAAAAAAAACAAGGTGGAATCATGATGACGTCAGTCATCTTCGGGTCTAGAAGAGCCCCGACTTCCCGACCTGCCCTGATTGACGGGCCGCCACTGCCCTACAGACACCCATTCAATGGTATAATGATTATTGTCTCCAGCTACCTGCGGTGAGTGTAATTGGAGCAAGGGGTCTCTTGTGGTGTCTGGGCTGATTACAGAAGCCACTCGGAAAATTAATCCGCCATATCAATCACTACTGGGATGGGATGCCTACTGAGAAAACAATTGGTTCACTGCCAAAACATAGAAAGGGGGAGAGAGAGAGAGAGAGAGAGAAAGATTCAGAAGGAGATAGGGGGAGGCGGCAGAGGGAGAGATATAGGGTGTGACGGAGAGAGAGACAGAAGAGAGGGAGGGAGAGAGAAAGAGAGGAAAAAGAGACCGGGAAAATCAATGCTACGTTACACACACAGCTGAGAAGCAGTGTGTTAGATCATACTGAGAGAGAGAGAGAGAGAGAGAGAGAGTGAGAGAGAGAGAGAGAGAGAGAGAGAGAGAGAGAGAGAGAGAGAGAGAGAGAGAGAGAGAGAGAGAGAGAGAGAGAGAGAGAGAGAGAGAGAGAGTGAGAGTGAGAGAGAGAGAGAGAGAGAGAGAATGAAACTGAAACTGTTTATCATCCATCATCAGAGGAAAACATCAACACTTGTATCCCTGGGAGATCACAGATCAGTGAGAACAACAACTTTTAAGATGTTTGTTTGTTGACAAAAAATTGAGTTTTAATGAGTAATTAATGAGGCCTGTGGGGGGAGGTTCAAGATATTTACACTGTTTGTGCACATAGCATGATTTATCATATATTTCACATAATGCAATTTATTTTATAATCTTATCAAAATTACATAATCGTTTTTTGTCCATATTAATACAGTATATTGTATTCAACACACAGAGGCTTTATATTTGCCAATCTGCAATACATCACAATGACTGTATTAAACTGTAGAATGCTATTCTAAACATTGTCAATCTAAACAAAAGCATTGATAATGCCTTTGTGATGTACTGTATAAAACACAGCTCCGTACCTCCAGTCCCAAATGGCACCCTATTCCCTATAGAGCCCATAGGGCACTGGTCAAAAGTAATGCACTATCGGAGAATAGGGTGTCATTTAGTTATCCCCTCCTCATCTCGACCCCCCCCCCCCCCCCACACACACACACACACACACACACACACACACACACAAAACAACTTTACTGAACCAACACTTACGCATGATTTTTTTTAAATGTAACCTTTGTTTAACTAGACAAGTCAGTTAAGAACAAATTATTATTTACAATGAAGGCCTACACCGGCCAAACTCTGACAGCGCTGGGCCAATTGTGCGCCGCCCTGTAGGACTCCCAATCACGGCCGGTTGTGATACAGTCTGGATTTGAACCAGGTTGTCTGTAGTGACGCCTCTAGCACTGAGATGCAGTGTCTTAGACCAGCTCTGACTTACCTGATAGCTACTCTATTGAGGTCAATGTACTTACTATGCCTGTGATGTGTGGTTGTCCCATCTAGCTATCTTAAGATGAATGCACTAACTGTAAGTAACTCTGGATAAGAGCGTCGGCTAGATGACTAAAATAAATCAATACAAATAATCATCCGCATCTAGTGATCCACTTTGTCTTTACCATGGAGACTTCCTCTAAAGTACTGGAGGCCCCTGCTGCTGTTATCTAACTTTATTTTTACTCTTCTCCAGGAATATGCACAGCGAGGAGAGTAGAGACACGAGAGATGAGTAGAAAAGATGGAGTTATTTATAGATGGTATAGATAGAACACTCAGAACCATCCAGACAGTGTTGATTGAAGTAGCTATTCAGACTCAAATGGTTGCAGTTATGCACGGCTTGAAACTTGATTTATGCATTGCAGTGTAGACACTTTGATCCTTTCCAGTGAATGTACCCCACCACCACCCCTCTCTCTTCTTAAGATGAATTCAGATGGGAGATGAGTTTCTTTCTGAGTGCAGTGTTTATATGTGTACATGCATGTACAGTGAGAGAGAGAGACAGAACGAGAGACAGAAAGAGAGGGAGAGATCATGTTTGCTTTGAACTGTAAGTTTAAAGTTAAGGACAGGTAGATGTGCTACCCTTCAGTAACTTCCAATAGAAAGCGCTCTGGGCTAATTCCACTGTAACCATCATGCCACAAAATGTATCGTTTTCATGCCAGTGAATGTAAAATTGTGGTAAAAAAGGGTGTTTATTGAAGCACATAATAAGGTTAGGGTTGTGGTTGAGGCCAGAGTTAAGGTTAGGTTTGAACTGGGATGTGGACATGAAGCTTGGCCTAGGGTTAGGTTTGGTTGAGGCTAGGGTTATTGTTGAACCAGGATGTGGTCAATCAAAATCAAATCAAAGTTTATTGGTCAGTCCACAGATTTGCAGATGTTATTGCAGGTGCGATAAAATTAAGTCTGGAATATAAATATACAGAAAGTATTCACAACCTTTGACTTTTTCCACATTTTGTTGTGTTATTGCCTGAATTTAAAATATAATTCAATTTAGATTTTTTGGGGGTCAAAAGCTACACACACTACCCCATAATGTCAAAGTGAAATGATGTTTTCCGGATATTTTTACAAATTAATTAAAAATGAAAGTTCAATTGTCTTGAGTCAGTAAGTATTCAACCCCTTTGTTATTGCTAGCCTAAATAAGTTCCGGAATAAAATGTGCTTAACAAGTCAATTATCTGCAAGGTCCCACAGTCGAGCAGTGAATTTCAATCACGGATTCAACCACAAAGACCAGGGAGGTTTTCCAATGCCACACAAAGAAGGGCACCTATTGTTAGATGCGTAAAAAAAAAAGCACACATTGAATATCCCTTTGAGCATGCTGAAGTTATTAATTACACTTTGGATGGTGTATCAATACACCCAGTCACTAAAAAGATACAGGCGTCCTTCCTAACTCAGTTGCCGGAGAGGAAGGAAACCGCTCAGGCATTTCACTGTGAGGATAACTTTTTGTCCAGAATACAAAGTTTTATGTTTGGGGTAAATCCAATACAACACGTTACTGAGCACCACTCTCCATATTTTCAAGCATAGTGGTGGCTGCATCATGTTATGGGTATGCTTCTAATTGTTAAGGACTGGGGAGTTTTTCAGACTAAATAATATAAGGAATGGAGCAAGTTGATTCTTAAATGTATTAACTCAGGGGTGTGAATGCTTCTGTAAATTAGATATTTCTGAATTTCATTTTCAATACATTTGCAAATATTTCAAAAAACATGTTTTCACTTTGTCATTATAGGGTATTGTTGTCACTGGTGTAGAGAGGAGTTGGCAGGAGGCAATCGCAGGTTTAGAACTATTGAATTTATTTAAGCACCATAGATCAAGCGGAACGAAACCCAAACACTGTTCAAAATATATCTTCATAAACAAAAAGGCACAGGGTGAACCTAAAGTGCAAAATATGAAGTACTCAGGAAATAGTAGGAGAGTTTCCTCTCAGGAAAACAAGTAACATTTACTTTGACCGACAAAGACAAATGGCAGAGGGAGTATATATGCACTGATAGAGTGGGGAGTGGAACCAGGTGGAGTATATATGCACTGATAGAGTGGGGAGTGGAACCAGGTGGAGTATATATACACTGATAGAGTGGGGAGTGGAACCAGGTGGAGTATATATGCACTGATAGAGTGGGGAGTGGAACCAGGTGGAGTATATATACACTGATAGAGTGGGGAGTGGAACCAGGTGGAGTATATATACACTGATAGAGTGGGGAGTGGAACCAGGTGGAGTATATATACACTGATAGAGTGGGGAGTGGAACCAGGTGGAGTATATATACACTGATAGAGTGGGGAGTGGAACCAGGTGGAGTATATATACACTGATAGAGTGGGGAGTGGAACCAGGTGGAGTATATATACACTGATAGAGTGGGGAGTGGAACCAGGTGGAGTATATATACACTGATAGAGTGGGGAGTGGAACCAGGTGGAGTATATATACACTGATAGAGTGGGGAGTGGAACCAGGTGGAGTATATATGCACTGATAGAGTGGGGAGTGGAACCAGGTGGAGTATATATACACTGATAGAGTGGGGAGTGGAACCAGGTGGAGTATATATACACTGATAGAGTGGGGAGTGGAACCAGGTGGAGTATATATACACTGATAGAGTGGGGAGTGGAACCAGGTGGAGTATATATGCACTGATAGAGTGGGGAGTGGAACCAGGTGGAGTATATATACACTGATAGAGTGGGGAGTGGAACCAGGTGGAGTATATATACACTGATAGAGTGGGGAGTGGAACCAGGTGGAGTATATATGCACTGATAGAGTGGGGAGTGGAACCAGGTGGAGTATATATACACTGATAGAGTGGGGAGTGGAACCAGGTGGAGTATATATACACTGATAGAGTGGGGAGTGGAACCAGGTGGAGTATATATACACTGATAGAGTGGGGAGTGGAACCAGGTGGAGTATATATACACTGATAGAGTGGGGAGTGGAACCAGGTGGAGTATATATACACTGATAGAGTGGGGAGTGGAACCAGGTGGAGTATATATACACTGATAGAGTGGGGAGTGGAACCAGGTGGAGTATATATACACTGATAGAGTGGGGAGTGGAACCAGGTGGAGTATATATACACTGATAGAGTGGGGAGTGGAACCAGGTGGAGTATATATACACTGATAGAGTGGGGAGTGGAACCAGGTGGAGTATATATACACTGATAGAGTGGGGAGTGGAACCAGGTGGAGTATATATGCACTGATAGAGTGGGGAGTGGAACCAGGTGGAGTATATATGCACTGATAGAGTGGGGAGTGGAACCAGGTGGAGTATATATACACTGATAGAGTGGGGAGTGGAACCAGGTGGAGTATATATACACTGATAGAGTGGGGAGTGGAACCAGGTGGAGTATATATGCACTGATAGAGTGGGGAGTGGAACCAGGTGGAGTATATATGCACTGATAGAGTGGGGAGTGGAACCAGGTGGAGTATATATGCACTGATAGAGTGGGGAGTGGAACCAGGTGGAGTATATATACACTGATAGAGTGGGGAGTGGAACCAGGTGGAGTATATATGCACTGATAGAGTGGGGAGTGGAACCAGGTGGAGTATATATACACTGATAGAGTGGGGAGTGGAACCAGGTGGAGTATATATGCACTGATAGAGTGGGGAGTGGAACCAGGTGGAGTATATATACACTGATAGAGTGGGGAGTGGAACCAGGTGGAGTATATATGCACTGATAGAGTGGGGAGTGGAACCAGGTGGAGTATATATACACTGATAGAGTGGGGAGTGGAACCAGGTGGAGTATATATGCACTGATAGAGTGGGGATTGGAACCAGGTGTGTGTAATGCTGACGAGACAAGTCTGGGGTTGATGAGTGAAGGGCATTTGCCAGCAGTAGGTTCGGCAGCAGCTAGAAGGCAGGACGACGCCGAACGCCTGAGCTGGACAGGAGGGGGAGCCAAAGCGAAGGCTGGTGTGACAATTGTAAGTAAATGGGTGAGAGATTTTATTTTAATTTTATCCATTTTGAATTCAGGATAATACGTTTGTGAACATTTCTAATTCTATTTTAGAATAAGGCTGTAACACAACAAAATGTGGAATATGTCAAGGGGTATGAATATTAAAATGTCTAAAATGGATTCAATAAATACAAATCTGCAGCAATCTACACACAATACCCTATAATGACAAAGCGAAAAACAGGGTTTTAGAATGTTTACAGATTTATTTAAAATAAAAAACAAAAATACCTTATTTACAAGTATTCAGACCCTTTGCTATGAGACTCGAAATTGAGTTCAGGTGCATCCTGTTTCCATTGATCATCCTTGAGATGTTTCTACAACTTGATTGGAGTCCACCTGTGGTAACTTAAATTGATTGGACATGATTTGGAAAGGCAACCACCTGTCTATATAAGGTCCATCAGTTGACAGTGCATGTCAGAGCCAAAACCATGCCATGAGGTCGAAGGAATTGTCCGTAGAGCTCCGAGACAGGATTGTGTCAAGGCACAGATCTGGGGAAGAGTACCAAAAAGTGTCTGCAGCATTGAAGGTCCCCAGAGCTCTAGAGTTCCTCTGTGGAGATGGGAGAACCTTTCAGAATGACAACCATCTCTGCAGCACTCCACCAATCAGGCCTTTATGGTAGACTGGCCAGACGGAAGCCACTCCTCAGTAAAAGGCACATGACAGCCCGCTTGGAGTTTGTCAAAAGGCACCTAAAGACTCTCAGACTATGAGAAACAAGATTATCTGGTCTAATGAAACCAAGATTGAACTCTTAGGCCTGACAGCCAAGCGTCACGTCTGGAGGAAACCTGGCACCATCCCTATGGCGAAGCATAGTGGTGGCAGCATCATGCTGTGGGGAATGTTTTTCAGCGGCAGGGACTGGGAGACTAGTCAGGATCAAGGGAAAGATAAATGGAGCAAAGTACAGAGAGATCTTTGATGAAAACCTGCTCCAGAGCGCTCAGGACCTCATACTGGGAAAAAACAAATGTAATCTATTTTAGAATAAGGCTGTTACGTAACAAAATGTGGAAAAAGTCAACGGGTCTGAATACTTTCCGAATGCACTGTGTATAGAAATTGGGTAAAACAGTATGTAAATATTATTAAAGTGACCAATGTTCAGTCTCTAAGGTGCAGGGCAGGGTACTGGGCGGAGGCCGGCTAGTGGTGACTGTTTAACAGTCTGATGGCCTGCAAACTGTCTCTGCCTTCTAAATGGTAGCGGGTTGAACAGGCCTTGGCTCGGGTGACTGAGGTCTTTGATCATCTTCTTGGCCTTCCTGTGACACCGGATGCTGTAAATGTCCTGGAGGGCAGGCAGTGTTCCCCTGATGATGGGTTGGGATGACCGCACCACCCCTGCGGTTGTGGACGGTGCAATTGACGTACCAGGCGGTGATACAGCTCGACAGGAGGCTCTCAATGGTGCATCTGTAGATTGTGAGGGTCTTAAGGGCCAAGCAGAATTTCTTCAGCCTCCTGCCCTTCACTTAATAAACTTGGAGGGACTCATTGATTGTTTTCTTGCCAGTATCTCTCAAATTATGGTAAAAATGTACTAGAGGGTAGCCAGTCACCCTATTCCTGGGTAGCTATTGTATAGCCCTCCTGTGGGGTTTTGCTCCAGTTCTACTCTAACATACTTGATTCCACAAATTAGCTGCTTGTCAGGACCTTTATTATCTGAACGTGATCAGATGTGTTGGAGTTGGGCTAGATCAAACACCTGCACACCCAGTATCTCTCTAGGAGGAGGGCTGGCCATCTGGCATAGACTAATAGCCAGTATGGCCCTTCTCAGAAAGGACAAAAGGTTTTGTTTTCCGATTAGCCATGGTTAACATTAGCTAATGTGAGCCTTCCTTAGGGATGAGTTTTGCACAAAAAGCTTATTTCTCTCAAATCTTGGCACACATTTGTTTACATCCCTGTTAGTGAGCATTACTCCTTTGCCAAGATAATCTATACACCTGACATGTGTGGCATATCAAGAAGCAGATTAAACACATCATTACACAGGTGCACCTTATGCTGGGGACACTAAAAGGCCCCTCAAAAATGTGTTTTGTCACACAACACAATGCCACAGATGTCTCAAGTGTTGAAGGAGCATGCAATTGGCATGCTGACTGCAGAAATGTTCACCAGAGCTGTTGCCAGAGAATTGAATGTTCTCAACCGCCTCCAACGTTGTTTTAGAGAATTTCGCAGTACATGAAACCTACATCACAACCGCAGACCATGCATAACCACACCAGCCACTTGGACAGCTGATGAAACTATGGGTTTGAACAAACAAGAATTTCTGTCAGAAACAGCCTCAGGAAGCTCATCTGTGTGTTTGTTATCCTCACCAGGGTCTTGACCTGACTGCAGTCGTAACTGACTTCAGTGGACAAATGCTCACCTTCGATGGCCACTGGCACACTGGAGAAGTGTGCTCTTCACGGATTAATCCCGGTTTCAACTGTACCGGGCAGATGGCAGACATCGTGCATGGCGTCATGTGTGTGAGCGGTTTTCAACGTTGTGAACTGAGTGCCCCATGGTGGCAGTGGGGTTATTGTATGGGCATGTATAAGCTACGGACAACGATCGCAATAGCATTTTTATCAATGTCAATTTGAATGCACAGAGATACCGTGACGAGATCCTGAAGCCCATTGTCGTGCCATTAATCCGCCACCATGACCTCATGTTTCTGCATGATAACTCACGGCCCCATGTCGCAAGTATCTGAACACAATTCCTGGAAGCTGTTAAAGTTCCAGTTCTTCCATGGCCTGCATGCTCACTAGACATGTTACCCATTGAGCATGTTTGGATGCTCTGGATCGACCTGAACAACAGCATGTTCCAGTTCCCGCCAATATCCAGCAACTTTGCACAGCCATTGAAGAGGAGTGGGACGACATTCCACAGGCCACAAACATCAGCCTGATCAACTAACTCTATGCAAACGAGATGTGTAGCGCTGTATGAGGCAAATACGGTAGTCAGATACTGACTGGTTTTCTGATCCACCCCCCTATCTTGTTTTTAAGGTGTCTGTGACCAACAGATGCATATCTGTATTCTCAGTCATGTGAAATCTATAGATTAGTGCCTAATGCTTTTAATTTTAATTGATTGATTGATTTCCTTATATGAACTGTTAATCAGTAAAATCTTTGAAATTGTTGAATGTTGCTTTTATATTTTTGTTCAGTGTAATTAATTTAAACCGACATTCAGAATTTTGCAATGTTGTTACAATATTTGAGTTGTTAATTACACAATTAAGGAAATATATACTTTAATCACATCGAATTACAGAAAAAGAACAGGAGGAACTGACACCTGAAGAATATTTTCCTCAGATACGGTTTCTTTGAAAACCCATCTTCCTAGTCCTTCCAGTGCACATGCATGCGAACCCGGACTGTAAACTAGCACCATGGTCAGCAGCTACTGGCTACCAGCGCATACAGTACAACGATTTAGCGTTTCATTGGATTTGGGCTAACCCAGCTGGCAGAGCAATCATATGTGAGGTAGTCATGTGTTTTAAAGGAAACTCGTATTGATGAGTGGTAGTGGTCGCTGCGGGAGGGGTGGTGAGGAAAGGGGAGGGGGTATTAAGAGATGCCCCTGGGAAGGAAGACGGATTGAAGTAAATATGTTGAACAATTGGAATGTCTTAAAATAGAATGTCCTGAAATGGCACAGATGGATAATCAGATCGCAACGGTCTCTTAAATGATCTAGCCTGCCACTTCTCACAGGAGATAACTTTGATGCAGAGAGAAACCACACACTCGGCATCTGTAGTCAGTGAGGACACGCAGTGTTCGGCATCATCATCAAAGTGCCTCTTTCTCTATATCCTCTGAAAGTAGCATTAATTCATGGCCTCGAGTAACTTATACTAACGAGAAAAAAACGATTTTCTCACCCTAATTCAACTCCAGTTGATTGGAAGCCCGCGGAGAAATCAGCTCAAGCCTCCAGGGCACTTGGATGCGCTCAGCTGAGTCGGTAGTGACCGCGAGCCTACCCGGACACATGCACCAGGATCATTAATTATTTGGATTTTGTCTCCAATTCTGTCATTTATCAGTTAGGCTACTGTTTACCGATGTTTTGGGTTTGCCTGCTCCTGGTTGCTAGAGTAGTTTATACAGTGACAGTGCACTTTTGGTCATGAGGTCATGAGGCAGAACCCCACGACCCTATGCTAGGAAAAGAACATTGAAAATTGAACCTGCTGTCAATGTTGATGTATTGATCACGAGGTGGTTCTTCCAGTCTCCGTTTTGGGATAGTTTTATCTTTACCATAAATCATGGCAATATGATGCGATATGATGAAAGGAATCGGTAGTAAATAATAGCACAATGGACACGAATTATTCTGTGCAGTGTTACATCTCTGTTTGGTTTAATTGGTTGATCATTGCCTAGGTTCAGAAACCCACAGCGCGAATCAAGTGAGTGAGTAACCTTTTTTTCTCCCGGATCCTCAGCTGTGTTGCTCTCCTCATTTATCCTTCTGTCTTATCAACGACTCAACACAAAACATAGTGAATCAAATGGAAATTACTTCGGGCGATGTCTTCTATTTCTGAGCTCTATTTCTGGATTCCACACAGTCAATTGATTATGTGCGAATGGGGGGGATGGTTCGTTGTTAAAAATAGCCTGCCACTTGAGGATGAGGTGGCGAGATGAACAGGTTGCTGCTTACTGAAACTTACTGGGAGCAAATGCGAAAAGATGCTTCACCCGCATCTAACCTCTCGTGGATCTGTTCACCTCTCTTTAAATATTCCAGGAATGCATGATACACAACCTGAAAATACCGCATCAAACATTTACAGATTCACAACGAAAATAATCGAACATTATTTTTCCATATGTATTTAATTAAACTCCTTATAAAAACGTTGACTCTTGGATAAAAAGACAACAAAGGAATCTTGTTGATGGCACTACGCGCTGGGAGGACTTGGTTTGGGCAGGTTTTGCGCAGAGTGTCTCGGCTGCAGGGCTCGTGGTCCCGGCGATCGAGCAGTCTCCTGTGTCTCTCTGCGAACCCGGAGCAGGATCTGGGGACCTGTTACAGGTATCACACACATAGCAGTCTCCACTACTGCTCCTCCGTCCAGCGCACCCACCATCACCAACACGCGCCAGTCTGTCCCTCCTCTTCCAGCCACTGCCAACGCTTTCCCGATTGCTGCGCAGCCTTCCCGGGGGATACGAGGGGACATGAGCCCCTCACTCGCCGGTTCCTGGTGGTCATGAAGCGGCAGAACGTGCGGACCTTGTCCCTGATCATCTGCACGTTCACGTACCTGCTGGTCGGGGCCGCGGTGTTCGATGCCCTGGAGTCAGATTTCGAGATGCGGGAGAAAGAACAGCTGGAGGCAGAGGAGAAGCGTCTCCAAGGGAAATATAACATTAGCGAGGACGACTACCGCAAACTGGAGACCATCATTATGGAGGCCGAGCCCCACAGGGCTGGGGTTCAGTGGAAATTTGCGGGATCTTTTTACTTTGCAATCACAGTCATCACCACCATAGGTGAGTCTGCAGTCTACACTCATGGAGGTTTAATTGTGTAACAGCATTACGCACAACCAGTGTGTCAAGATAATGTCATTTATGCGGTGATATAAAGTCTATAGCCTAATCACAGTCAGGGCCGTGGATGTTGGGTGGTGACTAGGCTACATTTTAAATAGTTACATAACTTATAACCACTATATAGCACAAGGAATTAAAGTCAACACAGCATTGTGCAGACAAGTGTTTCACTAAACTTAGTCCAGCAACATGTAGTCTATACCCACTGCCCGGTATTAACCCTTAAAACCTGTTCATTATGCAACATAAAATGTTTTAGAAAAGTAGGTCAAATGTCGTTTTAGCTAAATAACTCTGGTATGTTAACAGGCGAAACAAAATGATGATGCAATAACAATAAAATGCCACCTGTGCACAATGTTTCTGCACATTAACTTTATAGATAATAAAAACATCATTACTACCATCAGTAGCAACAAAATAACGTCTGTCTATCTAGATAAACGGAGCATTTCCGTTATACATTTCAGCAGCTAATCAATTGAATAAGAAAAGATAAGTAGCCTACACAAAAAAATAAGTCCTATAGGTTGCTGTATGCAACCATTGCACATTGCACCATCAAAGTAGAAGTCGCCTACCACGCCACTGAGATAGGCTAGAACACATGTTTGGAAACCAAATAATGATAGGCCTACATGTATAATCATTTCAACTGCACGACTGTTGCTGCATCTGCATTAGTTATCCCTGTAGAAAACATGTTTGAATCCTTTACATTTCCGCCATGATTTAATTACAGATCATACAAGTGGTAGGTTACAAAATGTTGTGATTGATAACGCGTCAACAAAAAAAAAATCACATTCACACTAATAATTCGATATAAAATTGATTATCCGAGTATGCCATTAGTCATGTAAACACCTTACTCTGCTTATCTTACTCGGTGTAAGGTCATAATCGAAGTAAGGATATACCGATATAACACTTGGTTTTCTGAGCAATCTTTCCAATTATTATGACATGTAAAAAGCTTAATCGGCGTTCCAGCTGTGTATTTGATCTGCGCATGTGCCAGCACCTTGTAGCCAAGCTCCCCTCTTATGTGCAAGTGAATAGTTTTCACATACCAACTTAATGTCCAAACTCAAACTCAGTCTTCACAAAATAATGGTCTCTGTGGTATAACGTTTGATTGGCGATTTTCTGCATTTCCCATCAGCCTGATTTCAGATGTGTCAATGTAAACAGGATTATTAGTGAAATCGTTCTTCTTGAAAAGCATGTAAACGTATTAAACGAACTATTATATTAACCTGACTATCCACAATAATCGCATTATTGTGTGCACGTAACTTTATCTGAAGTTAATTCTGTCAGCTGTTGCTGCAGCTTGAATATGAGCTGAGCTGCACGTGATGCTGAAAGGACAGGTCCTCGAGCTCCTGCAAGCTGCGCTGCCTACAGCCACGTCATGAGGGTGGATCTGCAGCTGGCCATGCACGAGCAGCCCGAATAAAACTCCTATAACCATTTCTCAGCCAAAAGATCAGGTCCTTCCTTTCCTCCAATGAGGTCAATATATCTAATGTGATAGAAGAAAACAGATGTATATGCTGTAGGATATACATGTAGAAAGGCTTACAACCAGGGCTGGCCCTGGACGTTCTGCCGCCCTAGGCAAGACAAAAATGTGTGGGAATCTGCGGGAACTGCAGCAACGCTATGAGCTGGCAGCTGGTGGCTGGGGTGCCGCCGGCGATGTAGTAGCCGATCAGGCGCGCCGGAGGGCGAGAGCCAATTGTCAAAATACCCCCCAAAATTCAAGTGCCACAATAGGCGATCACCTAATCTTGCCTAATGGGAGGGCCGGCCCTGCTTACAACTTTAGCGCATAATTCAGAGTAGCCTGGTGCCTTTTATGTCCAGATTTGCATGGCCTATATTTAGTTTAGGGCATACAATGAACAAGCTAGTTAATTCATTGAAGTGGTATTGCCAACCTTAAAGTGAAAGGTCTAGACTCCTTTGATCTTGGCCACAATATGGACATCTCTTTAAGCAGCTCTCATCCCCAAAACAAAATATTTTAGGGTGAATCAGCATTTCTATAAAACAAGAAAAAATCATAATGGTCTTTGTAGAGGACCAAGAAAAGACAGGCAGTAGATTAGATAGCATTGTTTCTACACTGAGAGTAGGCCTACATTTTAGCCTATTTTCATGTATTTATTTATTTTTATATTTATGTAAAGCAGTAACTCCCCTAAAAGTACTCTAAACATTTCATGATTCTAGGACCAAGGAAATATTTTCAAAATAGCTTCTTAAGTTTCATAATTGTATTTTCGTTAACGAGAAAATATGGTAATTTTGTTAAATTCCTGAACATTTCTGATTTGGAGAGAAGAGCTTTTCATCAGACAGAAAACAACATTAATTTCCCCCAAACAATATTTGATTAAACTGTATCATAGATCAGAGCAGGTGGGCTTTAGGCCTACATTAGGGAAAGGGGATACCTAGTCAGTTGCACAACTGAATGCATTCAACCGACACCATCTACATTATGGACACCATCTACGTATTATATTATTCAACACGGGCATTTAACGGTGCAAAGGAAACGAATGCACTAAGCACGTCTTCAGATGTGCCTAGCAACACTTAACTGACTACTGGAGAGTGTAAATTAAGGTAGTACGCTTCCATTGTATTTTTTAGGTTACATCAGCTATAGAACATTAAAATGCATGGGCTTTTAGAGCAATAGCTACATGTAGAATGGTCTGGTTAGGTCTATTTCCTTGTCAATTTGAATGTGAAACGATCCCTTTAGAGTTTGGCCATATTTCCGTTGTTGAATGTAAGCCACATGAAGTTGGTGGCACCTTAATTGGTGAGGACAGGCTCCTGGTAATGGCTGGAGTGGAATGAGTGTAATGTTATTACATTTCCATGTGTTTAGTGCCATTACATTCGCTCCATTCCAGCTATTATTATGAGCCGTCCTCCCCTCAGCAGCCTCCACTGGATGTAAGCCTATACAATTTAGGATACAGTGCATTCGGAAAGTATTCAGACCCCTTGACTTTTTCCACGTTTTGTTAAAATGGATTAAATCGTTTTTTCCCCTCATCAATCTACACACAATACCCCATAATGACAAAGCAAAAAATTTGACATTCTAATGTACTTGTCCTCTTGCTCAGTTGTGCACCGGGGCCTCCCAATCCCCTTTCTACAGTATTCTGGTTAGAGCCAGTTTGTGCTGTTCTGTGAAGGGAGTAGTACACAGCATTGTATGAGATTTTCAGTTTCTTGGCAATTTCTTGCATGGAATAGCCTTCATTTCTCAGAACAAGAATAGACTGACGAGTTTCAGAAAAAGGTTTTGTGAAACTCGTCAGTTTCTGGCCATTTTGAAACTGTAATCGAACCCACAAATGCTGATTCTCCAGATACTCAACTAGTCTAAAGAAGGCCAGTTTTATTGCTTCTTTAATCAGCACAACAATTTTCAGCTGTGCTAACATACAGTGGGGAGAACAAGTATTTGATACACTGCTGATTTTGCAGGTTTTCCTACTTACAAAGCATGTAGAGGTCTGTAATTTTTATCATAGGTACTCTTCAACTGTGAGAGACGGAATCTAAAACAAAAATCCAGAAAATCACATTGTATGATTTTTTTATAATTAATTTGCATTTTATTGCAAGACATAAGTATTTGATCACCTACCAACCAGTAAGAATTCCGGCTCTCACAGACGTTTTTCTTTAAGAAGCCCTCCTGTTCTCCACTCATTACCTGTATTAACTGCACCTGTTTGAACTCGTTACCTGTATAAAAGACACCTGTCCACACACTCAATCAAACAGACTCCAACCTCTCCACAATGGCCAAGACCAGAGAGCTGTGTAAGGACATCAGGGATAAAATTATAGACCTGCACAAGGCTGGGATGGGCTACAGGACAATATGCAAGCAGCTTGATGAGAAGGCAACAACTGTTGGTGCAATTATTAGAAAATGGAAGAAGTTCAAGATGACGGTCAATCTCCCTCGGTCTTGGGCACCATGCAAGATCTCACCTCGTGGGGCATCAATGATCATGAGGAAGGTGAGGGATCAGCCCAGAACTACACGGCAGGACCTGGTCAATGACCTGAAGAGAGCTGGGACCACATTCTCAAAGAAAACCATTAGTAACACACTACGCCGTCATGGATTAAAATCCTGCAGAACACGCAATGTCCCCCTGCTCAAGCCAGCGCATGTCCAGGCCCGTCTGAAGTTTGCCAATGACCATCTGGATGATCCAGAGGAGGAATGGGAGAAGGTCATGTGGTCTGATGAGACAAAAATAGAGCTTTTTGGTCTAAACTCCACTCGCCGTGTTTGGAGGAAGAAGAAGGATGAGTACAACCCCAAGAACACCATCCCAACCATGAAGCATGGAGGTAGAAACATCATTCTTTGGGGATGCTTTTCTGCAAAGGGGACAGGATGACTGCACCGTATTGAGGGGAGGATGGATGGGGCCATGTATCGCGAGATCTTGGCCAACAACCTCCTTCCCTCAGTAAGAGCATTGAAGATGGGTCGTGGCTGGGTCTTCCAGCATGACTACGACCCGAAACAACAGACAGCCAGGGCAATTAAGGAGCTCCGTAAGAAGCATCTCAAGGTCCTGGAGTGGCCTAGCCAGTCTCCAGACCTGAACCCAATAGAAAATCTTTGGAGGGAGCTGAAAGTCCGTATTGCCCAGCGACAGCCCCGAAACCTGAAGGATTTGGAGAAGGTCTGTATGGAGGAGTGGGCCAAAATCCCTGCTGCAGTGTGTGCAAACCTGGTCAAGAACTACATGAAACGTATGATCTCTGTAATTGCAAACAAAGGTTTCTGTACCAAATATTAAGTTCTGCTTTTCTGATGTATCAAATACTTATGTCATGCAATAAAATGCAAATTAATTATAAAAAAATCATACAATGTGATTTTCTGCATTTTTGTTTTAGATTCCGTCACCCACAGTTGAAGAGTACCTATGATAAAAATTACAGACTTCTACATGCTTTGTAAGTGGGAAAACCTGCAAAATCGGCAGTGTATCAAATACTTGTTCTCCCCACTGTAATTGCAAAAGGGTTTTCTAATGATCAATTAGTCTTTTAAAATGATAAACTTGGAATAGCTAACACAATGTGCCATTAGAACACAGGAGTGATGGTTGCTGATAATGGGCCTCTGTACGCCCATGTAGAAAATAGTCTATGGAAATTTGGACAATGTTTAGGGCCTTCCTCTGACACCGCCTGGTATTGAGGTCCTGGATGGCAGGAAGCTCGACCCTTGTGTTGTACTGGGCCGTACGCACTAACCTCTTTAGCACCTTGCGGTCAGATGCCAAGCAGTTGCCGTACCATGCGATGATGCAGCCAGTCAAGATGCTCTCAATGCAGCTGTAGAACGTTTTGAGGATCTGAGTGCCCATGACAAATCTTTTCAGCCTCCTGATGGGGAGGAGGCGTTGTCGTGACCTCTTCACGACTGTGTTGGTGTGTGTGGACACATGAAACATGAAACGTGACACATTTCTAATCTTAAACACAGGCCTTTAGAATGCAAGAATTAACATGATAGTCAACTTTTTTCAGTCAGTTTCCAACTAGGAGAACACCTATATCCCCTAAGTGTAACACTAGTGTTTTCTTTCCCATCGGCATTCAGTCATTAGAAATTGATGTGACTTTCCATGTCTTTTATTCAGATCAGTGTTAGAAATGTCTGTCACATTAACTACCTGTCAGCACAACTGAACAGGACATTTGATTCAAGAAATCTTGGTGTTGTTGTTACTCGGCTATGTTGACTTAATTTCTGTTAACTCTCTCAGAGTGAAAAGATGTGGGAAGGGCCTCATTGTCATATTTCCCAACATGCTTTGTTGCAGGTAGATTTTTAGACTAGTTTCTTTTAATATCTGTTTACTCATGCACAATGACTGATTAATTGATCTTATACTATACAAAGATAAATAACTTACATTTTTCTAAACTAATCCAATCTGTAATGGGTTGGACTTATTGCACCTGTTACTGAGATGGTTGTTCCAGTTTAGATGGTTTAGGTAGTCTTGTTTGTTAAGTCTTTCACCATAGAAGTCACTCTGAGTGCAGGTTGTGGGTGATACAATTTTCAAATTGTTGGGTATCCTGCCTCTAATCACTTCACAAACCAACCTATTGTGACTGGCAGGTCTGATGTGGCCCATGAGCCAGGGGTTTCAGATCACAATGTTGAGGATAACTAGGCCATAACTAAAGGCCTTATGAAATGTATAATACAGTGTGTGGTTATAAAGGGTTTACTTTTAATTGAAACACATTCACTTAGCCAGCCACTTTGTGAAGGCTTCAGGAATATAATTTATTGAATGTAACACGCTCTGTCACTAACAAACACAGTCATGGGTGGCTATCCCTCACATTCACTAGAAAGGCATGCTTGGAAATATGCAATATGCAAACCACTTTAAACCCTGTTAAAACAACACCCCTAGTTTTTAGTGTTGAATAAACGTGTTCATGTGTTTAAAAAGTGTTACAACAAATAAACATGATCTGGACTTTACAATACAAACACTGACATTCTAAATACCTTGGCGTGTTTAAAAAGTGTTACAGAAAAGTGTTTAGTTATGTGTTCCGATCCTAAAAACTTGGTTTTACAGTGTATCTAGATAGATAGGTATGGAAACTCAGATTATATGCAACTGTTATTACATTGTAAATTACACTGTATGAGATATGTTCCATAAAGAAAGAGTTTATATGGATGTAATCCACAACGTAGCAGTTTTTCACTAACTATTTGTTTTTACATAAAAATGTTCTAGCCATCTGTTACATCACGTTGCAGGTCCAGTGAAACCTGTTCAAAGACACACAACACAGCCTGCTGTACAAAGACACTCAACACGGCTTGCTCCACTTACTGATTCATTACAGATTATGTCATAACCCATGAGCCTTTCACAAAGTATGTTGTCATACAATCCAGGAGAAATATAACATATTTCTGGGGTGCATTCCAAATGTGGAGGCGTGGAAAATGAAGGTAACATAGCCTACACACACACACACGCACACACACACACACACACACACACACACACACACACACACACACACATCATGTGTAATATTATAAGTAATTCTTGGACTGAACTTACGTAGTCATTTACTCAGGACTGTGTACTAGTATCCTGTCAGTAGTATCTTTTTTTTTTTTTCATTGCATTTCATATATTGAATGTGTAATATGTGCATTTATCTGTAATTAACCCTGTTCTAAGGACTGTATTTTAAGGGAGTTAGTATTATTACCCTAAATTATATCATACGCAAATTTAGCTATTTAAGTATCTTTTCCTGTCATTTACCTGTACAATTAATGTAACCATGCAAAATATTCACTTACCTGTTCATTTAACCAGACTATATATTAAGTAAACTATTATTACCTTCACTTATATTATACCCGCATTTAGCTATTTAAGTATCTTTCTCTGCCATCAACCTATAGTTAACCATGCAAATATCTATTTTTGTTTATATCGATGTCAATAATTGTATAATTTATCACCTAACACTATAACAATGTATAGTGTACATATTCAGTCATTCACACATACTATGCAATGCGTTTCTATAGCTTTTTGCACTCCAGACTTATTGTATTTTTATACTGCCGCAATATGTATTAAGTATCGTGTATCTGTCTTTTTTGTATTTCGTTCTGGCATTTTGCACCTGCCCTGTGTTTTTCATAGTTGTTTAACATTTTCCCCAAGGGGATCAATAAAGTATCTGTCTGTCTGTCTGTCTGTCTGTCTGTCTGTCTGTCTGTCTGTCTGTCTGTCTGTCTGTCTGTCTGTCTGTCTGTCTGTCTGTCTGTCTCAGTCAGTCAGTCAGTCAGTCAGTCAGTCAAATATATAAGATAAAAACGTATGTTACCATCGGTACCCAAAATATATATTTTTTGTTGAATCAACATATAAAACAAATTGAAAAAATATATAATTTTAAGTTGACAGAATTGTTGCCTATGTTTTCTCAACTTGGAGCTGAGTTTGGGCCAAGTAAAAATGTTAAGTTCAGGTAACACTTTGACCGAAATGTTGAGTAAACTAAAAAAAGTCTGTGGAACCAGTTACTTTAATAATTAGTTGAAACAACTAGATGTGTGTGTGTGTGTGTGTGTGTGTGTGAGAGTGTGTGCACACAACATTGGTGAACAAAGAAAGTTGATATCCACAAGTCTGGACACCGAACTGTCATAATGATTTTGAAAAGTAATTCGAGATAGAACCACTACAGACTCCAGTAAAGGTTTTACTGTAGAAATTTGGCTCTGCTTGTGCGGCCACCAACACTGCTAAAGTCTAGTAATCTATAAGTAGCGTGTGATCGTCCTGATTTAGGAGGGGAGATGAGCACGTGAGAACAGCTGTAGCGACGTGGTTGTTGCCGTGGAGACACTGTATGCCGTGTTGTGGTGGTGATTCTGTTCTGTTTGCAGTTCTAACTCACGTTTCCAACGTGTCCAGATTGGCCTGGGGGTTGATTCCACTCGTTTCTCTGACTAATTGCTCGGAAAGTGAAGACGTTTCTTGGCACTGTGCATCAGTGTATGAAGAAAGACTACTGGGCAAAGGGTGCTTTGGTAATGGATGTGGTTCAAATGGTGAACCACACTCACCTAACTATACTGAACAAAAATAGAAATGCAACTATTTTAAAGATTTTACTGTGTTACATTTCGTATAAGGAAATAAGTAAATTTAAATAAATTCAGCCCTACTCTATGGATTTCACATGACTGGGAATACAGATATGCAACTGTTGGTCACAGATACTGTACCTTAAAAAAAGGTAGGGGCGTGGATCAGAAAACCAGTCATTATCTGGTGTGACCACCATTTGCTTCATGCAGCGCAACACATCTCCTTTGATCAGGCTGTTTGTGGCCTGTGGAATGTTGTCCCACTCCTCTTCAATGGCTGTGTGAAATTGATGGACATCGGAGGGAACTGGAACACACAGTTGTACACGTCGATCCAGAGCATCCCAAACATGCTCAATGGGGGACATGTCTGGTATGAGTATGCAGGCCATGGAAGAACTGGGACATTTTCAGCTTCCAGGAATTGTGTACAGATCCTTGCGACATGGGGCTGTGCATTATCATGCTGAAACATGGGGTGATGGCGGCGGATGAATGGCACGGCAATGTATCTCAGGATCTCGTCACGGTATCTCTGCATTCAAATTGCTATTGATAAAAGGCAATTGTGTTTGTTGACATCTGTGGCTTTGTGTTGTGTGACAAACTGCACATTTTAGAGTGGCCTTTTATTGTCCCCAGCACAAAGTGCACCTGTGTAATGCTGTTTAATCAGCTTCTTGATATGCCACACCTGTCAGGTAGATTGATTATCTTGGCAAAGGATAAATGCTCACTAACAGGGATGTAAACAAATTTGGGCTTAAAATCTGTTTGTGTGTATGAAATCTGAGCAAAATAAGCTTTTGTGTGTATGGAACATTTCTGGGATCTTTTATTTCAGCTCATGAAACATGGGACCAACACTTTACATGTTGTGTTTATATTTTTGGTCACTGTAGTTTACCTGAGACCTAAGGCCTTGCATTAGCTGCACAAAATAAGCTTTAGTTCTACAGGCTAACACAGTCTTGTGGTCTGCAAGAGACGTGGATTCGAATATTCCAGATACTCAATGTTGGGGTCTGACTTGCTGAGACTGTTATATACAGAGACATAGACAGTACAGTGATTGATCAAGCACAGGTTACTACAGAGGCTGTAATGTAGCATGCTATTACACGCTTCGTCCCAAATGACACCCTATTCTCTATTTACTGCACTACTTTCGACCAGGGCCCATATGCATCCTGGGGTGTAAAAACAGTTGTAGAGCTTTTCTCTGTAGTGATTTCTGTCCTGTGATTAAATCATGCATTTGAATTGGTTTCATGAGTAATGGGGTATACTGGTGAAACATGACATGGACACAGACCATTAGTCACAAAGCACTCTCTTCAAAAGGCATGGCACAAAATGTATTAGTGTAACAGGCATTTTACATTTAATTCACTGAAATACATTGCCACAAAATGGCGCTGCTAAATCAAATTTCAAAAAGCTGTTTATATCGTACTGGAATACAGCTACATTTGAAATCATGCAACACAACAATATCTTTAAAGCTCTGATGACTTTGAGTGAGATGAAAAAGCTCCCTTTACCTGTGTGTGTGTGTGTGTGTGTGTGTGTGTGTGTGTGTGTGTGTGCGAGCGTACACCTGAGTGTAGGACAGGTGCACTGACATTCTTATTGCTCTCAGAACAATAGCTTTTATGTGAGCCAGGAATAAGCTCTTTGAAGCGCTGTGCTGCTTTTGTGTGTCACGACTAGTTGGATTCTCCAATACAAACACTGCCCACGTCTTTCTGCCATAACAACAACTATTAAAGTCTGAGCACCAATCCTGTTCTGTATACAGTCGTTTCAATAGACAGGGGTTAAGCACTGTCAATGAGGTGCAGGTCAGCACAGTCTGATTCACTGTCACTCAACTACACTCTTAGAGAAAAAGGCTTCCAAAAGGGTTATTTGGCTGTCCCGATAGGTGAACCGTTTTTGGTTCCAGATAGAAACCTCTGTAGAAAGGGTTTTCATGGAACCCAAAAGGGCTCTACCTGGAACCAAAAAGGGTTCTTCAAAGGGTTCTCCTATGGGGACAGCCGAAGAACCCTTTTAGGTTATAGATAGTACCTTTACTTCTAAGAGTGTAGTAGCTGTAGGTTGGTTTCCAATCAAGAGTGTGTATGAATCATTTAAAGCTGCGTTATGTCATACAGTGTTTGGTGGGTATTATAAAGTGTGTGTGTGTAGGGAGGTATGTGTGAAGGCATCATGCAGAGTGTAAACGTTTACAGATTCCTTAATAAGAACCAGTAGGACTACCAGCTCTAAGCCTCATCCCTGTCAGGCATCATGTCAAATAGCATGTCATGTGTTTACCCTCTACAGGCCATATGATGTTAATTTGTACAGCAGAGAGGTGATGTACCATAGGTATGACTGATGGAGCTACACAGCACCAGCTGATTCTCTGACTGCGTCTGAAATGGCACCCTATTCATAACATTAGATTGTTTAATACACCCTATTCCCTATCGGCCTTGGTTTAAAGTAGTGCACTATATGAGGAGTAGGGTGCCATTTCTGCCTCTGTATCTCATCTGTCTGCCAGTGTGATGACAGCATCTAGTGTGGAGAACGATGACAATGGACACACTGACTCTTCTGTCTGCTGCAAGCGTGATTGACAGCTCTCAGTAGCCAAAGGCACTTCACAGCTGCACTCTGTCCCTCCCTCCCTACTTAGCTGTCATCTCCTACAGCCACATGAGCCGGACCATAACATTGACAGGGATTGTTTGGTGTGTGTGTACTGTGTGTGTCTACGTCGTGTGTGCGTATGTAGAAGGGTGTGTGTGTTTCAGTGGCTGTCATCTCCAACCACTGTTGACAAGGATTGTTTGGTGAAGAGTTCTGTTAATGGGGTAGTGTGGTCTTGACAGTGATTGTTGTTTGGTGGTGCTCTGTGTGTGATGTGTGTGTAGTTCTGCCAATGAGGTTGTGGTTTTGACAGTGATTTTTTTGGTGGGGCGAGGTGTGTGTGTCTGCGTGTGGTCTTGACAGCGATTGTTTGGCGAGTTTGTTTCGACGTTATTGATTACTTTGAGGACTAGAATTTTTCCAGAGACTCCTGGACTCGTATCCACAAAGCATCTCAGAAAAGGTCCTAGGAATCCTGTTAAACCTGTTTTAAGACAAAAAAAAACTCCAAGCTCAGATTAGGTTTTAGGATGACATGACACTGCCCAGACAAAGTCTGAGCCAGGAGTAAAATCAACTCCGAAACGTTTGTCAGCTGGTAATCAGTACAGTTTGACGTACCGCAAAGGAAAAATAGTGATGCACATTGATGGGGAATAACCAATCGCGAAGAGGCATCGTCAGCTGTTTACGCTTCAGATGTTGCAATGGTAAAACGTTTGATAGAATTTTCGCCTGACACGATCACTTTGCCTACTCTTAAGTCTTTGCTAATATGTTGGCGTGCATAACATATATTATGCATTTTTATTTTATTTTATTACAAGTGCCATTTTTTATAATATTATCGTTATATCAACACACTCATATTTAACAATATGTGATAATTTATTAGCCTATGTGGTTATAAGTATTTAGGCATATCATGTGAAATAAGGCTCATGTGAAATAGTTTTCGAAAGTATGTCGGCCTATATTATTTATGGGTTGATCATACAGAAATATCAAAACATTCTTTCAACAACTCCATGTAGCGCAGGAACCACCGACTACATTTTGTAACTCAACTCATGAGGTGTCCTAAATATCTGTCGACTGGGTGGGACTCTTATGACTAAAGAGGCTTCATGCATAGCTTTTATTTTTACCCATACGAGTAGGAGTAAAATGTCTCTTATCTCAGCACTTACGACCAATTTTCTAGTCTGAGACACTTTGTGGATAAGGCCCCTGGTCTTAAGAGCCTTCAGTCTAATGTTCACACGGTGAGGATGTTCTTGAAACTCAGTGGGCTACACAGCGTGTTGCGTGTTTCATCAAACTCATGTTTCATGTTCTATTCATTCAAGTATCACCCTCATTTTCAAAGAGCAGCTTGCATCGAACATCTATTACCAAAGGAGAGCTCCTCTGTTTCACTCTTTGTGCTGAGTTTACAGCAGATATAGTTTGCTTCCTCACTGTCTGTGAAATGGAGATTGTGAAGAAAGTGTAGCAAAAATGATTACTGCCTGTGCAGACATTTTCTCCTGAAAAGAAGTATCTAGAGTACCTGTGTGGGGAGTTACTTTTTACATGTAATATTCTCCAATGTATTTTTATTCACATACTTTCAGTATAATCCAGTGTTGAGCTAGGTAATGACATTACTTTTTGGTGAGGGGTTAGCTTTTAGTCTTTGTTCTAAGAAGGTATAGTGTTGCACGATTCCTCTCCATCCAATTAACCCCTCGTTGTCTCTGGTTCCCCTATGGTTAAAGACATCGATTAAACACTTTAATTCTGCAGGTGTTGGGGAAAACAAGTGCACCCTTTGACTTGTGTTAGGACACTACTGTTCCCTTATCTCCTGACACGTAAACCAACACTTTAAATAGAGATACTAAATCCAAATGAAAGCGTCTGGATCAGTACTGAGATTTATGAACAACAAGTAGGAACAACATCAACAAGTGTCACGGATCCCTCCGGTACTGTTGTTCATTCCGTGCACCAGCTCCGGAGGGTTACGTCACCGGCCTCTAGGCTTAACTGAATGGTGTCATTACGCACACCTGGTACCCATTCATCCATGATTTGTATTTGTATAAATGTGCCCTTTGTTTCACCATTGGCTGGTTGATTATTGTTACTATGTCCGTTGCTCGTGTGAGTACCTGTGCTTTGTTGTTTTTGATTACGGGTCTTTGTGATTTGTATATGTGGTAATTTGGATATAAATAAAAAACCCTATTACGCATTCCGATCCTTTCATACAACGTGACAACAAGTAGCCATTTTGAGAATGTTTTTTACTTTAACGAATGAACCATATTCCCTAACAACTCTAGCCTTGAAACCATGTTAAAAAAATGAACATATCAAATGCCATTAAATACATAGACTTGTTCTTATCCAACTGTACTCATAAAAAATACATTAAAATATGCAAGAATCCTTAAACACTGGTGCATACTGGTGGTAAAGGGGTACCAATATTAATAATGCAGTTATATTTTAAATATTGATTTATGCACTTTAAATATTGCATAATGCCTTAAAACGTATGTAAGGTTTGATATACAGTGCCTTGCAAAAGTATTTAGAATCCTTGATTTTTCTTCACATTTTATGGTTACAAAATGGGATTAAAATGTATTAAATTGTAATGTTTTTGTCAACAATCTACACAAAATACTCTGTAATGTAAAAAAAATAACATTAGTACAAATGTAATAAAAATATAGTTGTTGCATAAGTATTCAGCCCTCTGGGTCAATACATGTTAGAAACACCTTTGGCATCAATTACAGTACTGCTGTGAGTCTTCTTGGGTAAGTCTATAAGAGATTTGCACACCTGGAATTTGTAATATTTGCCCATTATTCCTTACAAGCTATGTTAAGATGTTGGGGATCATGGCTAGACAGCAATTTTCAAGTCTTGCCATAGATTTTCAAGCACTGTAACTGTAAAACTGTAACCCGGCCACTCAGGAACATTCACTGTCTTTTTGGTAAGCAACTCCAGTGTAGATTTGGCCTTGTGTTTCAGGTTATTGTCCTGGTCATATATATTACTTATAGAAAATAGATGTAAAATGAATGACAAGCTTTAAAAGAGCTCAATCACACCACAGTATGCAGAATTAGGTGTTTCCACAGAACTTTCTCTGAACTAGAATATTACAAATCTTTCCATAGCAGTCTGATCTGGGGGATGGGGGTAGCCTGGCCTGTGGGTGCTGCATTAGGAGCCGTGACATTTAGCACATTAGGTCCAGGCCCCGGCCCACCCCCACACTGCACCCACGGTCCTACCCCGCGCTACACCCCCGGTCCTCCCCTGTTCTGTGCCCCCGGCCAACCTCAGCGCTCCTCCTCTTCTGGCTCAGAGTAGGCTATTGATCCATGAAGTTAAATCCCCTGGTCCACTCTGACCACCCCGCCTCACAGGGTGATCCAGCAGAAGGCCACAACAATACCTTACAGCTAGGTCTTAGCTCACTACATCCTGCTTCCCAAGCATTTATTTTCTAAAATGTTTATGTGGTGTGTCAGGTCCATGTTGTGTTGAGGGAAGGAATGTGCTCTTCATTGCCTCCTATAAGGTTTATCTACACTGAGTGTGCAAAGCATTAGGAACTTACCATTACATAGACTGACCAGATGAAAGCTATGATCCCTTATTGATGTCACTTGTTAAATCCACTTCAATCAGTGTAGATGAAGGGGAGGAGACAGGTTAAAGAAGGATTTTTAAGCCTTCAGACAATCGAGACATGGATTGTGTATGTGTGCCATTCAGAGGGTGAATGGGCAAGACAAAATATTTATATATGCCTTTGGACGGGGTATGGTAGTAGGCACCGGTTTGAGTGTGTCAAGGGGGGGGGGGGTTATAGGGGTTGTTTTATACACTCGGTGGAAGGAATAATTGAGTTATCTTATCCATGTCTTGTCTCTTGGATGGCAGGTAGCCTAGTGGTTAGGTGCATTGGGCCAGTAACTGAAAGAGCCCTGGTTCAAATCCCAAAGCCGACTAGGTGAAAAAATCTGTTGATGTGCCCTTAAGCAAGGCACTTAACCCTACTTTTTATTTTTATTTCACCTTTATTTAACCAGGTAGGTCAGTTGAGAACAAGTTCTCATTTGCAACTGCGACCTGGCCAAGACAAAGCAAGGCAGTGCGACAAAAAACAACACAGAGTTACACATGGGAAATAAACAAACGTACAGTCAATAACACAATAGAAAATCTATATACAGAGTGCAAATGTAGTGCAACATGCAGTAAGGTTAGGAAGACAATAAATAGGCCATAGTGACGAAATAAATTACAGATTAAAAATTGCTCCAGGGTCGCCGTCGATAATGGCTGATCCCTGGCTCTGACCCCACTTTCGGGAGTGGGATTTGCAAAATATATATTTCCAAGGACAAATTTAAGCATCCACCTAATTAGCTTATCATTCTGTTCATTAAGAGGCAGTAGTTTGGTACAGCAGTTTGCCTTGTAAAAGCAGACTTGTGTACCACAACCACAATAGATGCTCTCCCCAGAGACGTGGTGGTGGGCACAGTGAAATCAGCTCTACCAGAACTGCTCTGGCAGATTAGAGCATGCTGTGCTCTACAAGTGGTGTCTTGTGTCTGTGATACTAAACAGTGTGTCCCTAGGGGCTGGAAAAACAAATAGAGCCACAGTAGTAAGAGAGCATGCACACATGGGAGGGCTGCAGTACAGTGGATTTTCACAGCATGGAAAGTCAAATAAACCCCAGAGCTGATCAACACTGTGCTCACAGCTCCCCCTGCAGGTCAAAGCAGGGAATGGCGTCACTGTGTGTGTGTGTGTGTGTGTGTCACAGTGTAAAAAGCTGAACTATAAATAGCCGTGATAACAGTCACAACAGCCAGAAATGTGAGGTAATGGGCATGTTGAGACATGTGAGCAGTAGCATAGAATTAGATGATGTGTTTGAGCAAAAATATCCACTATAAAAAGCTTCAGCATGTAAAAGATATTCTCTTTCGTACGTTCCAGCTTCGATTGAGAAATAATGACTAAACCAAATGCACTGTTTCTCTCTCAGGCTTATACAGAGAGACTCATCCATGATTTTATTACAAGCAGGCTTGACTACTGTAATGCTCTCCTGTCTGGTCTACCAAAGAAGAGCCACTGGTCAACTGCAAAACATTCAGAATACTGCAACACGGGTACTGACCAAGGCCAGACGGAGAGCACATGTTACACCGGTCTTAAAGTCTGCACTGGCTGCCTTTGAGTTTTAGAATTAATTTCTTTAATTAACCAATAGAGATTCTTCTATTGGTTTTTAAATCAATCCACGATTGTGCACCTCAATACATGTTAGACATGCTTTTTAGTTATGTAACTATCTTAAAACACACCTTTTTAGCTTTGCTTTTCCATAGGGTGCTTTTTATTATTCTTTAGTTTTTTATCCTCTGATGTTTGTTGTGTAGTAAATATTTATGTTTTCATTTTTTATGTATTTCGCTTTTTCCTGTGAAGCACATTGCGCAGCATACATGTCTGAAATGTGCTATATAAATAAAGCTTGATTTGATTTAATTATTCTGCCATAAGTTCAGCATGTGAATGCACATGTACTGTGATTATCATGTTGTTAGGAGAAATAGAGAGAAAGAGAGAGCCGTACTATGACTCTTTCCACTGCCGTTCCTTCCCCTCTGGGCAGTATCCGTTCTGCGGCTGTCTGGTTTGTGGAGCTCCCTCCTGGCTGAACAACCCTCCAGCTGAAGAAGACAGGGGTAAGTCAGAGGCCAGGCAGAGATTAATGATCTGGGCCACAAGAGTCAAGGGAAGGCCACAGACCACTAGCAAAAAGCTGGTTTTCCATGACAGTTGGGTAAGCAGGGCCTGGTGGGTACAGTATGGGGAGTTGTCAATACCTTTACAACACAATAACATCTCAGCATCAGACTAATTACCAATAAAAGCACAGAGAGAGAGAGAAGAGAGAGAGCACACACACACTGAGCAGGGAGAGCTCTGACAAGTTGGTAATATTCCACAGAGCAGAGCTCTACTAATGTCCCTTGTCTCTTGCTCCATGTCTGTTAATCAGAGCTGAAGCTCAGTAAGAGACATGGAGGCTCTATGTGCAACCAATCAGCTGAGCAGCAGAGCAGAGGCACTAGGGAGTCAGAGGAGGGCACTATGTCACAGACTGGGGCACTACGTCATCTACAGTTCTAACTCAGTGGAGGGTGGAAGGGATGAGGGAGTAGACATTAATTCACAGTGTTCCAGTCTGGCCTGGCACCTTTCTAGGAAAGAGGTGGTTTACCACCCTGACTTCTGAGATCGCTGTGTGTGTGTGTGTGTGTGTGTGTGTGTGTGTGTGTGTGAGGGTGTGTGTGTATGTTTGTGCACGCGTGTGTGTGTGTGAGAATTTGATAGACAGAGGCAGAGAGAGGGAGAGTATGCTCACTGAATTCTGAACTGAAATGTTTCACATCGAATTCTGAAATCCAAAACCTACTGTAATTCACCTCAGAATAAAAAATAAAAAATCCTTCATGTTATTCTGGCTCGAGATTGTCTACTAATAATGTAGACCTCTGTGACTATAGCACTACTGACCTTTACAGGATTGACATCCACATCAATACTCAACCACACTAGTTAAATAGCATCAATACTTAACGACACTGGTTAAATAGCATCAATACTCAACCACACTAGTTAAATAGCATCAATACTTAATGACACTGGTTAAATAGCATCAATACTTAACGACACTGGTTGATGGGTGAGCATCAATACTTAATGACACTGGTTAAATAGCATCAATACTTAACGACACTGGTTGATGGGTGAGCATCAATACTTAACGACACTGGTTAAATAGCATCAATACTTAATGACACTGGTTAAATAGCATCAATACTTAACGACACTGGTTAAATAGCATCAATACTTAATGACACTGGTTAAATAGCATCAATACTTAATGACACTGGTTAAATAGCATCAATACTTAACGACACTGGTTGATGGGTGAGCATCATTACCGAACCCAATTCTGTTATTGCTGAACATTCTAAATGTCTGTGTAGCTTTTTCTATAAATAGCTTCAGTATCGGTTTATTTGATAGCTTCTTGTAATTTAGAGCTATTTTCACACTTCTGTCCACTCACTCCCCTTGAAAAGGTTTATAGCCAATTTATGCTTGATCCAAAAATGCGGCGTATGGATTGTGTGACACAATTTAGGGAGCATCTGGAGGCATGCAGAGGCCAAATTGAGCTCCATACCGCATCTCCGTACACCTCTCAAATTTTGTAACAATGCGGAGGGCTCGTATAGCTCCGCATTATCATGATTGGATGACGGTAGGTGAGGGTGGGAGGTCCTGTATAAACACAAACTCACTTCCTTGACAACTTCCTTTACAACAGCTCTGCGCTGCTCCGCGAAGTGCAAGAAGTATGAATACCCTGACTTCTACAGAGGCCGTATCACCACAAAATGCTGCAATGCCAATGCAGACGTCAGATTGACCAAGCAGTGCCTTTTAGAGGCAGTTTATGGAGATCTGAAACGATTAGAGGTGTAAGCGATATGGCAGTAGCTCCGCCTTTGTCTTTATTCGGTAAACATCAAAACAAGCACTACTGTTTGTCCGAGGGAATTACTGGTCCCCTTGCACACATCTTTCAATGTCAACCTTGACTTGAAGGTGTTGGGGTATATAACATTAAAAGACAACAACGACAGATAAAGCCTAAAGACCAAAGCTACAGTGTATGATGAAGATAAAACAAATATGTTCTGTACATTATTGCACTGCTCCCCCGTCCACTCTCCCTCCTCTATCCTAATCCCTCGTCTCCTCTATCCTAATCCCTCGTCTCTTCAGTATCCTGCCGTGAACTTTGTATTAGTGCTGAGTCAGCTTGCAAAATCACAGAAACTTTCAATAAATTCCCCGGTTATCCCTGATTGGAGGATTCCTGGAATCATGAGGGAATAAGTAGAACATTCCCAATCTTCCAACCAGAATTACTGGAAAAACACTTCAAAGCCTGCTGCTCTTAGCATGTGTTCAGACGGTGGAAATGAACATCCAATCAAATCAAAACATGGAATCACTTTCCCTCATTGTTGTTGGAGGATGGTGAGTCACCTGTGCTTTAATGCTGTAATATAATAACCTACCCAACCCCTGTGTTATCAGTGAGACGGCTGTGTGTCTGTGTCTGCCTCACAGGAGATATGGGGCAGAAAGGTAGAGTTGGTGAGTGGGTGCAGACAACAGAGTGAGTGCAGACAACAAGGTTATCCGATAACGTAAATTACACAGATATGATCAAAGTTGATGTTTGAACAGCAGGTAGTTTATATCTTAACAGCCTGGTGTGTGTGTGTGTGCGCGTGCATGCGCATGTGTGTGTACGTCCCTGCATATTGGTATCTGTGTATGAGACTGTTGAAAATGATAAAAGCAGACTTGTGTCCGTGGGAAGTTTTTTGTAAACTCAGATGACAGACACTGTTTCTTGTACTTTCATCATTAGATGATCTGGATTTATCTATGAAACAAATAGTTTCAATCGTAGGCTTCATAGTTCATAAAGCATTAGACTACAATAGACTACACATACTCAACTTTCCATATCAAGCAACAGTGATTGCAATGAAGGGCTATTGATACTATTTTGGCATAGAGATATTTGATGTAATTCAGTTAATGTCAATTGGCTTTCCTCGCTATCTCTCTCTCAGGTTCTTCAGAACTACAAACATAAATTAATGTGTACCTATTGTAAATACATAGAGTTAAGGATACTTCATTCTGGGCATTATGTTAACATAGAGTTGGCCAGAGTCATGGAGGGAGTGTTTGAGGGTCTTCTCTGCACGTGCTGTTCTGGACCACTGACAGTTAGCTCCCAGTTAGTTAGCTCCCAGTTAGTTAGCTCCCAGTTAGTTAGCTCACAGTTAGTTAGCTCACAGTTAGTTAGCTCACAGTTAGTTAGCTCCCAGTTAGTTAGCTCCCAGTTAGTTAGCTCCCAGTTAGTTAGATCCCAGTTAGTTAGCTCCCAGATAGTTAGCTCCCAGTTAATTAGCTCCCAGATAGTTAGCTCACAGTTAGTTAGCTCACAGTTAGTTAGCTCACAGTTAGTTAGCTCACAGTTAGTTAGCTCACAGTTAGTTCCACACTGTAGCTCTTGTCAGTGTGGAAGCTGGTGACAAGTCATCAGAGGGAGGTGCACAAGGTGTTCTGAAGTCTAATTGCTGCTCCACCTCCTATTCTGCAGTCTAACTCTCCTGTCCTGACCTTCATTATAATTCCATGGCTCACAGGCAATTAATGTCTC
This sequence comes from Thymallus thymallus, assembly GCA_023634145.1. Lineage (NCBI taxonomy): Eukaryota > Metazoa > Chordata > Actinopteri > Salmoniformes > Salmonidae > Thymallus > Thymallus thymallus. Next base: position 14,233,367 of record CM042395.1, on the reverse strand, counting down.
CGGGTCACTGGAATAATGTGAGTTGGATTAACCTCCCAGAACAGATGAGCTAAAAGAGATTTGTTTTAACAACTACTCAAGTAACCCTTCTCCGCACACCAACGAGGGGCCTCGATAATATCTGCCATTTAGCAGACACTTTTATCCAAAGCGACTTACAGTCATGCATGCTATATTACCATACATTTGATATGCTTAGGAATGACAGAGAGAGCAGGTTCACCAACACCTCAGCATGAGAGGGGTTGAGAGTATAGCACTGTGTTGCAATGCTGGGTATTTTATTCTCATTCACTATAAACTCACTCAAACACCCACGTACGCAAGCACCCACACACATACACACAGACACAGACACACACAGGTCTCTGCTCAGCAGAATAAATGTGTCTGCTCCCTTGACAACAGCTAATATAGTCATAACAGGACAAACAAATGATAGAGTCCAGAAAGTATCCAATCTAGCACTAATATTGAACACAAAGTATCCAATCAAAGAGTCTAACACCGCAACACAAAATCAAGTATCCAACATCAAACAGGCACTTTAGCAGGCCAGCTCAGAGAGGACAGACTGTATATACTGTATATATCAAGTCATTACTAAAACAATAAGACAACCATCCCCAAGCTCTGTACAATCTTGCAAAATTCAATCATATTTTACTGTAAGGTATATTTACAGCTGCAATAGGAAAGCAAAACAGCATGGTTGGACATCGTAATTCAACATGATTATAGAAACAAATGCAGGCACAGATACATTTTTTTGTTAATCTAGTCAGTAGATATATACAGTGGGGAGAACAAGTATTTGATACACTGCCGATTTTGCAGGTTTTCCTACTTACAAAGCATGTAGAGGTCTGTAATTTTGATCATAGGTACACTTCAACTGTGAGTGACGGAATCTAAAACAAAAATCCAGAAAATCACATTGTTTGATTTTTTAATAATTAATTAGCATTTTATTGCATGACATAAGTATTTTATCACCTACCAACCAGTAAGAATTCCGGCTCTCACAGACCTGTTAGTTTTTCTTTAAGAAGCCCTCCTGTTCTCCACTCTTTACCTGTATTAACTGCACCTGTTTGAACTTGTTACCTGTATAAAAGACACCTGTCCACACACTCAATCAAACAGACTCCAACCTCTCCACAATGGCCAAGACCAGAGAGCTGTGTAAGGACATCAGGGTTAAAATTGTAGACCTGCACAAGGCTGGGATGGGCTACAGGACAATAGGCAAGCAGCTTGGTTAGAAGGCAACAACTGTTGGCGCAACTATTAGAAAATGGAAGAAGTTCAAGATGACGGTCAATCTCCCTCGGTCTGGGGCACCATGCAAGATCTCACCTCGTGGGGCATCAATGATCATGAGGAAGGTGAGGGATCAGCCCAGAACTACATGGCAGGACCTGGTCAATGACCTGAAGAGAGCTGGGACCACAGTCTCAAAGAAAACCATTAGTAACACACTACGCCGTCATGGATTAAAATCCTGCAGCGCACGCAAGGTCCCCCTGCTCAAGCCAGCGCATGTCCAGGCCCGTCTGAAGTTTGCCAATGACCATCTGGATGATCCAGAGGAGGAATGGGAGAAGGTCATGTGGTCTGATGAGACAAAAATAGAGCTTTTTGGTCTAAACTCCACTCGCCGTGTTTGGAGGAAGAAGAAGGATGAGTACAACCCCAAGAACACCATCCCAACCGTGAAGCATGGAGGTGGAAACATCATTCTTTGGGGTTGCTTTTCGGCAACTAAGGAGTGGCTCCGTAAGAAGCATCTCAAGGTCCTGGAGTGGCCTAGCCAGTCTCCAGACCTGAACCCAATAGAAAATCTTTGGAGGGAGCTGAAAGTCCGTATTGCCCAGCGACAGCCCCGAAACCTGAAGGATCTGCAGAAGGTCTGTATGGAGGAGTGGGCCAAAATCCCTGCTGCAGTGTGTGCAAACCTGGTCAAGAACTACAGGAAACGTATGATCTCTGTAATTGCAAACATAGGTTTCTGTACCAAATATTAAGTTCTGCTTTTCTGATGTATCAAATACTTATGTCATGCAATAAAATGCAAATGAATCATACAATGTGATTTTCTGGATTTTGGTTTGAGATTCCGTCACTCACAGTTGAAGAGTACCTATGATAAAAATGACAGACTTCTACATGCTTTGTAAGTGGAAAAACCTGCAAAATCGGCAGTGTATCAAATACTTGTTCTCCCCACTGTAGATAGATAGGTACTTTAGAAGAACTTCATGTATTACTGTGAAAGCTCAGAGTCTAACACTGAGAGAAATGCAGAAAAACTCTGTTCAAGGACATTGGTAACAGCAGTTCTGGGGTCAGTGGGTTCCTTAACGTCTTAGTTAAAGATTCATACTGTACGTTAGAGATGTGCATGCTGTCAGCTTACCAATGTGTCTAGGCCCTTATCCCTTCTCTCTCTGTGACATTGAGCACAGAGGATGTGAGGTTTGATGCCACACACACACACACACACACACACACACAGTGTCTGAAGCGGCAAAGATGATTGAACCAATATCTAAAAGGCAATTTTAGCTTGATCCGAAAATGTAGTAGGAGGCTCAGTATGAAGGGTGTGACGCAATTGCGGAGCCTCCAGAGGCATGCAGAGGCCATATTGAGCTCCTTACCGCATCACTGTGAGCCTCCCAAATGTTTTAACAATGCGGAGGGCTCGTATAGCTCTGTATAGCTCCGCATTGACATGATTGGTTGAAGGTAGGTGGGGGCGGGAGGTCCTGTATAAACACAAACTCACTCCCTTGACAACTTCCTTCACAACAGCTCTGCTCAACAGCTCTGCTCAACAGCTCTGCTCAACAGCTCTGCTCAACAGCTCTGCGCTGCTTTGATGGTTCGGTTACGTAAGAGTATCAGACGCACACACCTTTTGACTGTCTTGATTCTTTATATGCAACACTGTCTACTTGTTAAAGGCGCTGCATGGTCAATCCGAGGTCTGCATTGGGCCGTACAGCATTTGCGGTGATGCGGCCTCTGCAGAAGTCAGGGTATTCATACTTCTTGAGCTTCGCGGAGCAGAGCAGCTGAGCAGAACTGTTGGGAAGGAAGTGTCAAGGAAGTGAGTTTGTGTTTATACAGGAACTCCCACCCTAACCTACTACCTAACCTACCATCAACCAATCTTGTCAATATGGAGGTATACGGATATTCTGTATATTCGGATCCCTCCGAATTGTTTCAAAATTTGGGAGGCGTGTGGGCGGACCTTGATTTGTCTTCCTCAAGCCTCCGGAAGCTACACCTCCATACAGAGCCTCCGGACATTACACAATAGGCTACAGACGGTGTTGAGCCAGTTTCAGCACACTATTGAACTAGTGCCACAAATCAAATACGATTTATCTATTCATTCATTGTCGTTTCTGTCTACCGATGTAATTAATTACCACCTGATTACTCCCAAGGAATAATTTTAGCCATTAAAATCTATATTAATTAGGCTGTTTAATGTGCAAGAGGGAATGAAGACAGCTGGTTGCTGCTGCTAGAAGCTGTAAAAACCCATCCAGAGATGTTTCACTTTTTTTTAAAAACACACTATGAATAGGCTATGAATAAAGTTATCTAGCTAGCTACTGTCTTAGCAATGAAATGTTATGAAGTAATTTAGGTAAGAACATCTTCACAAACATCTAGTGTTCCTGTGGTAATGCCAAACAACTTGTGTTTGTTTTGGCTCTCATTTTGGTTTTAGGAAATCAATTTACAGTTGAATCAAAAACAGAACACAGAGATTATGAAAATTATGAGAATGTTAATAACATCCCTCCATCTAAAGGTGATGAATAAGCACTGGTAAGGGGAGCAGCGCAGCAAGGTGGTGGAGTGCATGCAGGGTATCTCTAGTAACATCTTATATTACAGCTAGCTACTGTAACAGAGGTGGTTCTCACTGAGTTTTGATGCTAGAGATTTCAAAGTAAATGCTGTCGAACTGAGTAATATGGTAGTTTTGAGAAAACAATGTTAGTGTTGTCATTGGGGCCCTAACTGTATTTTTTATGAATACTGTATAACAATTCTACTATCAGCATAAAGACAACATAAACAAAACACCCCCGTACACTGTAACTGATCTAAATCCTAGTTGGCAGGTGTTCAACTTCTCCCTCCACTCACACACAGACAACACTTTCAGACATCTCTCTGTCTGTGTTGAGAGCTGTGGAGGTTCATTGACTTGGTGCAAAACGGAGCAAGACTAATTCCTACTGAGACGACTAATGTGAGATTTTGATTTGCACCTTTCTGTCATCAGATTCAAGTCAGCTATCCAACTCTTTGGTGGCTGCTTGGAGAAACATTGTCAAGCTGTACACAAAAATGAAATATGTACCTGCAGTGGGAGAGAGAGAGAGAGAGAGAGCGAAGAGAGAGAGAGAGATCAAGAGAGAGAGAAAGAGAAGTAGAGAGAGAAAGAGAGGAAGAGATCGAGAGAGAGAGAGAGAAAAAGAGAGAGATAAAGAGCAAAAACGAGATAGAGAGAGGTACTATAACATACTACCAACATGAAGTAGAAATTTTGACAAAACTTTTAAGAAACTTTCAGGAGGAAAATGAGAATCAGTCTGACAGAATAACTGTAGTCAGTCTACCTGGCTCTGGGTTAATAATGCAGTACATTCATTTTATGAATACCCCAGGGCTACTGTATCACTGAGAGGACTGGGGCATAAACATGAATAAATAAAGATATAAATGAGGGCACAGTCATAGCTACCGTTACACTATTTTTCAACCTAACATTTTTGGATACATTCATAGTGCTAAACTTTTCACCTTGCAGAACGATAGACATAATCATAACCCTTGACATTTCATTGTGTTACATATTCAAAATGGATTAAGTATAACATATTTCTCACCCATCTACACACAAAACCCCATAATGGCAAAGTGAAAACATGTTTTTAGAATATTTTGCAAATGTATTGAAAATTTAATACAGAAATATCTAATTTAAATAAGTAATACTTTGTAGAAGCACCTTTTGAGGTGATTACAGCTTTAAGTCGTGTTGGGTATGTCTGTATCAACTTTGCACATCTGGATTTGGAGATTTTCTCCCATTTTTCCTTGCAGATTTTCTCAAGCTCGGTTAAGTTAAATGGGGAGCAGTGGTAAACAGCAATCTTCAAGTCTTTCCACAGATTTTCAAAGGGATTCAAGTCTGGTCTTTGGCTGGGCCACTCAAGGACTTTCACATTCTTGTTCGGAAGCCATTTCAGCGGTGCTTTGGCTGCATGCTTGGGGTCATTGACCTCTTGGAACGAAAATCTTTGACTCCTAGTCTAAGCCCGTTTGCACTCTGAAGCAGGTTCTCATCAAGGAAAGTTGGCATTTGGCTCCATTCAGTGTTCCCTCTATCCTTACTACTCTCCCAGCTTCACGATAGAGATGGTGACGAGCTGTGCCTGATTTTCTCCAGACATAGCGCTTTGCATTCAGGCCAAAGAGTTACATTTGTGTCTCATCAGACCACACCATCTTTTGCCTTATGCTCTCGTGCTGTCATGTGACTTTTTGTCAGGAGTGGCTTCCGTCTGGCCACTATCCCATAAATTGTTGGATTGGTGAAGTGCTGTAGAGACTGTTGTCCTTCTGGTAGGTTCTCCCATCTCAGCCAAGGAACTCTGTAGTTCTGTCATAGTGGTCATTGGGTTCTTGGTCACCTCCCTGACCAAGATCCTTCTATTGGTGGAAAAAGTACTCAATTGTCATACTTGAGTAAAAGTAAAGATACCTTGCCAGAAAATGACTCAAGTAAAAGTTACCCAGTAAAATACTACTTGAGTAAAAGTCTAAAAGTATCTGGTTTTAAATGTCCTTAAGTACAGTGGTAGAAAAAGTACTCACTTGTCATACTTAAAAGTCAAAGTACAAAGTCAAAGTAGATGCTATACATCAAATTCCTTATATTAAGCAAAAATAAAGTTGTATTATTTTTAATTACGGACAGACAGGGGCATACTCCAACACTAAGACATCATTTACAAACACAGTATTTGTGTTTTGTGAGTCCGCCCGATCAGAGGCAGTAGGGATGACAAAGCGTTATATATTGATAGGTGCCGTAATTCTGTCCTGCTTGAGCATTATAAATGTAACGAGTACTTTTGGGTGTCTTGGAAAATGTATGGAGTAAAACGTACATTATTTTCTTTAGGAATGTAGTGAAGTAAAAGTTGTCAAAAATATAAATAGTTAAGTAAAGTACAGATACCCCCCAAAAATACTTAAGTAGTACTTACAAGTATTTTTACTTAAGTATTTTACACCAATGGGTCTTTCTTGCCTGGTTGTTCAGTTTGGTCGGACAGCCAGCTTTAGGCAGAGTCTGGGTAGTTACTACTCAATTGTACAACTGAATGCATTCAACTGAAATGTGTCTTCCGCATTTAACCCAACTGATGGAGACCACTGCGCTTTTGAAAACTTTCAACACTCTATAAATTGTTTTTTTTTACCCTTCCCCAGATATATATACTCATCACAAATTATTGGCAATCTACGGATAGTTAGTATAGTTTCGGCTCTGTGGGACCTTATATAGACAGGTGTGTTTCTTTCCAAACAATTTAATTGGCCACAGGTGGACTCCAATCAAGTTGTAGTGACATCTCATCAAAGGAAATTGGATGCACCTGAGCTCAATTTGAAGCGTCATAGCAAAGGGATGTGAATACCTATGTAAATGAGATATCATTATTTCGTTTTCAAAAAATATAAAAATAAAAATATAAAAACATGTTTTTACTTTGTCATTATGGGGTATTATATGTAGACGGGAGAGAGAAAATGTTGAATTCAATAATTCAAGGGGTATAAATTCTTTCTGAAGGCACTGTACATTTCACATAAGGCAATTTGTTGCCGAAGGGCTTTTTAGTGAATGAGTAGGCTTAATCTTGGTCCTGGAAACTGGACCTTAGTTTTTCTGGTGAGATATATTAGGTACCTTAGACTTTAGTTTATCCTTCCATTTGATAAATAAGTCAAAATATAATGCAACATTATGAACTGTGTGCCCTAATGTGTTACCTACTCAATCTAGTCCAGAGAAGCTGCAGGAGTTTATAAAATGCAGTCAGATCAACTGTTATCCCATGGTCCATCTTTGATTTTCATGAAGAAGTTTAACACTTGAATTCCAGGGTAAAGTATATAGGGTCATGGGAGCACACTTTATATGCACATAGAATCCCATTCTCTGCTTGCTGCAAATCCTGAGTCTATAAAAATTATAATTTCTCATGTGCTTGAGTGGGTGGACGCTCATCAGGGAATGTATGAAATCAATAGTAAAGAAACTCAAAGGCCAATGGACTAGCTCAGGTTACAATGGGTCTGGGGAAAATTGTAGGAGAATAATGCATCTTTGTCAAAACATTTGTTTCTGTATCCATGGATAAGAATGGTGGGTGTTACAGTTAGGTTGTTGTGAGTTAGGCCTACATACAGTATCTTTGCCGGATACAGCAGAAATGTAGTACAGAAATGTAACAGATTCTCAGAATGGCCTTTCATACTTAAAACCATTCATTTACTGTATTGTACTGTACTGTAGGGTAATGTACTGTACTGTAAAACAATGCATGTATAGCCTACCCTACAATGTAGCCTACTCTACATTCCTACATAGATCTAATCATGTTCCATATCTGGACGGTCAACAGAACACTATTATTTCCTCTTTAGTTATTACCACAGCTTGCATTTAGAACAGCACCATTGGGTTTGTGTTTGTGTGTGTGTGTGTGTGTGTGTGCACACGCGAGTGTGTGTGTGTGTGTCAGCAACTACAGGCCTACTTATCCTAAAAGCCTTATTGGCTCCTGTATGACTCCTTCCTCATCCAATAACTCCTACGTTTCCCACACTCCCCTGCAGCTCACAGGACCGGAAAGGAAAGTTCCCACTAATTGGACAACCTTATAATCTCTGGGCTGCACTCAGTTGAATGACTGGACCCATTTCTGTGCTGCCCTCTGATTCAATACCGGCTCTGTCTGTGGGGGCCAGCTCTTAATCAATAGCCATCTTGGCAGAGGGACAGCAGCACGCTTTGGGGATTTTTCACTGGGTCATATTTGTAAACAAAGTCAAACTGGGGAGTTGAGTTTATGGTAAGTGGCTTTGTGGGGCTGAGTGTACTGAATTGAAAAGTGAATTGACTTCAACCCTGGCAGTTATCCAGCCATTGCTGTAACATACTGGTCCCGGTTTCTGGTTAGTTGTCTCTCTTTCAGGATATGACCATGCTGATGTACCATAGATGTTACATCCTGGTGACTGTGGTCTGTTGTCTCCCTGCAGGTTATGGCCATGCAGCTCCCGGCACAGATGCAGGGAAGGCCTTCTGCATGTTCTATGCTGTTCTGGGGATACCCCTGACCCTGGTTATGTTCCAGAGCCTGGGTGAGAGGATGAACACCTTCGTCAAGTCCCTCCTGAAGCGCATCAAAAAGTGCTGTGGCATGCACATCACTGATGTTTCCATGGAGAACATGGTGACGGTGGGGTTCTTCTCCTGCATCGGGACGCTGTGCATCGGGGCGGCTGCCTTCTCCCACTACGAGGACTGGAGCTTCTTCCAGAGCTACTACTACTGCTTCATCACACTGACTACGATCGGCTTCGGGGACTTTGTGGCCCTGCAGAAGAACCGGGCCCTGCAGCGGAGGCCCCTATACGTGGCCTTCAGCTTCATGTACATCCTGGTGGGCCTGACTGTCATAGGAGCCTTCCTCAACCTGGTGGTGCTGAGGTTCCTGACCATGAACAGTGAGGACGAGAGGCGGGATGCAGAGGAGAGGGCCTCGCTGGCGGGGAACAGAAACAGCATGATCATCCACATCCAGGAGGAGACGCTGGGGAGAGGAGGAGGTGCCGGGAGGAGGCGCAGGGAAACGCAGGGCCAGTACTGCTCCGAGGTCACCGACCTGCCTTCTGTCTGCTCCTGCATGAACTACCACTCACACGAGTTCGGTAGCTGTGGGGGAGGGATGGGAGGAGGGATGGGGGGAGGGGGAGGAGGGATGGGCTGTGCCTTCTCCCACCAGAACTCCTTTAGTTCCCAGTTGAACCCCCACCAGTACTTTCACTCGGTGTCGTACCGCATCGAGGAGATCTCTCCCAGCACCCTAAAGAACAGCTTCTTCCCCTCACCCATCAGCTCAGTCTCCCCAGGCCTCCACAGCTTCACAGACAATCACCGACTCATGAAGAGAAGGAAGTCTATCTGAGCCTAGCGCATCATAGTGTTTTGAACTACATTTAGCATTTCAACGTTTTTGCCTAAATGCTAAAACGTTGAATTGGAACAGATCATCAGACTGGGTTGGCCTATCTACACAAATAACTCCTAGCTTTCCTTTTTTTATATACAAGTACAATGCATCTCCAATGCTGCTCCTAACCAAATCTCATTTTAGCACTTTTGTTTTGTTTGTTTTGGTTGGTCTAAAGATATAATATATTGAAGCGATTCACGGGATTGATTGAAGAGGAAGGAGCTTAGGAAAGAAATGGAAAACTTGTTGGACATGAATTTATTTATTTTTTCTTGTGAGAGATTCAAAGCATGAAGCATGTATACTTATTTTCCCAGGAAATTGGCCCCTCTGAGAAATCCTAACCAGAACCAGATCTTGTTACACATTTCCTTATTGCCGGCTCACTAAAATAATATAGCACCTTGGTGACAATGTACCAAATGATGCATACTTAGCATTATAACATACTTAGTATGTTATATTTTAAAGTGAGCATGCCTGTTTCATCTTAACTTAAAAGTTAAGTGCTTTTCCTCCATTGCATCACTGCAGACAAAGATGATACAATTTGAAACGACATCAGGTATTATTTTCTATAAGCAATTCTAGAAAAAATAGTGCAAATGATTTGTTCACAGAATATCATGCCAAAATATTGTTGCCAAAATATTGTTGCCAATCTTAGCATGTGCAGTAGATCTCATCAAATGAGTGTGTCATAATTATTTTATTTCATTTTGTTAATTTTTTTAAACAGCAGATTTTGTAATATTATGGTCTGTGTCTGTAGATGTTTTCTTCCTGGATTTCAGATTGTGTCAAATATGAGGACGTGAAAAGGAATAGGCAAGGATTTTAAGGCTTTCCAGTTTGAAAAAGTTGATAAGTGCATGTACTTTGTGGAACTGGTATGCATATAGATGAATGGAGAAAAATAATAATAACCTTGCAATTGAAATGAATTTTGATAGCAAAAAATCCTAAGAATTATAAAAACAATATACTTTATTTATTTAGCCACTTAAAAGTAATTATGTATAGTGTAGGCAGAACCGTTTATTCACTTTCCATTCTTTTTTCATTCTGAAAAATGTTACAATAACCTTTGCTCTCAGGTTTTGAATGGATAGCTTCTTTAGGTTCTGCTCCCTGAATCAAATCACAGAATAAATCCCAGAAATGCAAATGCACCTGCCAAACAAAACAATACATATTAATACATTTTTCAAATAGTACACATTTTCCAGGAAAAGGATATTGAGATGCATCATCTTACCAAGGGACGGTTCCTGTACTATAGAGAAGCGTGGGTTCAGAGCGCGCACACACACACACACACACACACACACACACACACACACACACACACACACACACACACACACACAGCAGATCTTCGCTGTATCAAGCCATAGAGGAGCAGGCCAGGGAACCACTGATATTCTGTAAGGATGTTAATAATGATGACAGGTGTAATCCAAGAATCCAAACTTCAATTGTGCCACTAAGAATATAAACACGCCTATAGCCTACGAACACAATGACAGGTATTTGAGATGTATAGAGTGATGTTATCCTTGGGTTCAATCCAAAACATTTAATGACAGCCAAATGCAAATAAATGGGTGAAAAATTACCAGATGGATATCTGAAGGAACGTTGCAGTACTGGGCATTGATTCGTTTAGCAAAAAATGTGTCATTTAAGTCACCCATAGTGCAAAAGGATAAATGCCATGGATACCATTAGGCAGGTTTCCATTGACCCAGGTTTATTAATAATCAAAAGCAATGTTTAAAAAAAAATATTTGCGACGTGTAATGGAAACGGCAGATATTGGAGAAATTGTCTAAAGATTGAAAACAATTGTGTCCATTCTACAGGGGTGGATTTTCCTTTTGTCTAACTTTCTTTATTGTGACAATGATGATTGCCAAATAATTTTGAAGGTACGCGGGGCATGTGATGTCATCACATAGGTCAACTATAAAGCTCCACTTCACATTTCATTCTAAATGCCTACTGCTTGCAAAATCTATTTTTTCAACAATAAAAATAATGTTTATTTTCAGGAAATGGATTGTCCTGAATTGTTTTGCCTTGCTTTTCTGGTTGGCTGGAAATTTTCACCATCCAACTATTTCAGATCTACATGAGCGCAAGTTTGGCAAGGACCTAGGCGATATGTTGGCACATGAGAATTATTACAATATGGCAAATATTAGTCAATTATTGCATTCTATCCATGCTGGCTTATTCAGGCTACCTGAGACATGAAAGTGATTGGTGGAAGAGCATACAGGGTGTCGCCAATGTATTAATTAGCAATTTCATTAAATGGTTAATGGAAACAATTCAACCACTACACTTATATTCGACACTAGGTTTTGCCAGTGATGTTTTTTTTGTTGATGTGACGTCATTCCATCCATCTGTTTTTATCAACAAGATAGTTCAATGAAAACGTACCCTAGCAGGCAACTGTCGCACCTATTTTCTATGCGAACTTTCTAAATGTCGAAAAAAAATCCCTGGACAAGTTAATGGAAACATAGCTAGTGTCTGTCTTGAATGAGAATAACTAAAAATATTGTAACGTTAATATCCAAGGTTCTAGAATGCTCCGATGTCTCTAGGAATACGTATGTAAATATATAGACTACTTTATATCTACTGTACAGTACATATACTGTAAGTTTCCATCCTTTGGAATAAAACGGCCTTTCCACAGCTCAGATGCATTAGCATTTTTACACATTTTAGAATATGTGCCTTTAAGAAACTATATTTCAATGTTTCTATACCTGTAGGCACATTTTACATCTGATAAATAAATCCAACCCTTTTCCTTATAAAATATCTATCCATCTCTAAGGATTAATGTACACTTCATACAAATACAAAACCAAAGCAAAAATGTACTTATTTTCGGCAAACCACACAGACACAATCCAGCTGATTTACAACGTCCAAATTATTTATTTAGGCAGAACTGCCCCAGGTTCTACGTTTGTCCAATTATTGAGGTGAACGATTGGGTATAGGTGGAGAATTCCCTCTTTTACATTTTTACTAAGCTACTACATTAGTATTTTCTTGGTGTAGCTGGTGGACATGTACATGGATATCAAGGGTTGAGAGTCAATGTTAAAGCCATTTTTATTGATTATGAGTCAATATTGCCTATATTCAATACATCTCTATAATTGTATTTTTAATGACTGATCATACCATAGTGAGGTGATGCCAACATGATAATGGTTTACAATGATTTACAAAACAATAATTGTTACTGGGGTTTGCTTGCCACGAAATGTGCCATATTAACATGCATGGATTAAATTCTGAGTGAGTCAACAGATAACAGATTTGTTTGTTAAGAACGATATAAAATACATTGTATGAAAGACATTGATTGTTGGTGTCAGCCTTTATATTAGTTGCTGAATTATTCCTGCTCTTTTGAAATGATATGTTTACCTCCACGCTGTGCTGACAGAAACAGAAACCGTACCTGTGTGACGTGGATCTGATCTGGATTCAGATGGTTATTGGTTGATCGTTCTGCATTCTGCATGTCCTCCTGATGCCTGGGGCTTAATGTGGCAGATATCTCCATGTGCCGGCCAGATCTCTATCTGTCCAGATGTCCACAGTGCCAAGTTCTCCTATCACTGGGACAAAGACACATATTGCACAACTAACTATCTGTGTCATGATAAACTCTAAATGGCTGTTGGGTTATTTGTATGATTCCATGTTACTCTTTCTTAATATCTCTAATTTCTTTAATTAAAAAAGGTATACATCCATTGCAATAGAATATATATATATATTTTTTTTTTTAGGTCTGATGAACAAATGCCATGTACCATGTTTATTTGAAAATGATGAAAATGTTAAATGCATACCATCTCCAAATGACAATGTTATATCAATTTGGTTCAGCAAATTACCAAATTGACCCATTGGACAATTTCTGTTTCACATATTTGGAAAACAATTTTCACTCCAATACATGCAGCGGTATGGGCTTTCTCTTTTCAATAAATGGGAAAGAGCAACTTGTTGACAGAGTAAACAACCATTTCTGTTTATGTTTTCATTTTTGTGTGTGCATGATTTGGTGTGGTGACTTCCTGGCCAGGTGACCTGGGTGAAACCATGACACCACTTGAATAAAAACTATGAGCCTCCTTCTCACATGCCCCAAACCCTCTGACTTCTGACTCTGGTCTGTCTGGTCTTACACTACTGTAAATCTACTACAACACTACTACTGTTACACTATTGTAAATGTCAGCTATATGACTCCGCTATATGAGATAGCACAGTGCTGTATTCACTATTCACCTACAGCAACAGCAGCCAGGGTCAAACTCTGCCTTCTGACTCTGGTCTGTGTTTGGTCTCACACTACTGTAACCCCACTATAACACTACTGTAACCCCACAATAGCACTACTGTAACCCCACTATAACACTACTGTAACCCCACAATAGCACTACTGTAACCCCACTATAACACTACTGTAACCCCACAATAGCACTACTGTAACCCCACAATAACACTACTGTAACCCCACAATAACACTACTGTAACCCCACAATAACACCATATTTACCCCACAGTAACACTACTGTAACCCCACTTTAACCCCACTATAGCACTACTGTAACCCCACTATAACACTACTGTAACTCCACAATAACACTACTGTAACCCCACAATAACACCATATTTACCCCACAGTAACACTACTGTAACCCCACAATAACACCATATTTACCCCACTATAACACTACTGTAACCCCACAATAGCACTACTGTAACCCCACAATAACACTACTGTAACCCCACAATAACACTACTGTAACCCCACAATAACACCATATTTACCCCACAGTAACACTACTGTAACCCAACTAGAACCCCACTATAGCACTACTGTAACCCCACTATAACACTACTGTAACTCCACAATAGCACTACTGTAACCCCACAATAACACTACTGTAACCCCACAATAACATCATATTTACCCCACAGTAACACTACTGTAACCTCACAATAACACTACTGTAACCCCACAATAACACCATATTTACCCCACAGTAACACTACTGTAACCCCACTATAACCCCACTATAGCACTACTGTAACCCCACTATAACACTACTGTATACTGTAGGTCAGCTCCCAACACTGTTGCCCCATCCCACTGACATAGCCAAGTACAGTATTCACTATTCACCCCATAACAGACTACACTGTATCAAGACAACACCGCCAAGGTAAAACAATAACCAGTCTATAAACTCATACATTTCCAAGTTCATTCCTTAACAAGACATATTACAGTTAAAAGACTTGAATTCAAAACCTTAGCTATTGGGTCAGCAATTACGTTTTACTCCAAGAAGAAGTTATGAATTAATTAATCTTGTGCATTTATTAAGAATCACCCTCCAGTGTGACATGTCCCAATAGTAGTACTCGTGAACGGACTGATCGTGGAACATAAAGTCTGTTAGTGGGCCCCCCGCCAGGGTCCGGTCCTCGGGTCTGGGCTTGTCGTGCCGTGGTCTCAATACTCCATACCATGGGAGCCACAATGCGGGAGCTGGAGATGATGGGCTCGGAGTCCCTCTCCTCGTTAGAGACATCGTGCTTTCTGATTTTTGGATCCCGGGCGATAGGCTAGATTGAAGTTGAACCTGTTAAAAAACAGAGCCCACCTAGCCTGGCGAACGTTCAACATTTTTAATTATCCGCGGCCCCAGAGTCCACGAGGGCTTGAATCTGGTGCTTACGGTTGTCTCAGTAGAGGGTTGCGGGTAGTGACAGACGGTGACTGGGTAGCTGGGATGAAAGAGCAAAGCTCATCAGGGTCTCCCCTTGTCCTGGCGAGCCCTGGCGTTTCCCGTCAGCTCTGGGTATGTAGTATGGAGATGGCAGAGACTTCCGTAGTAGAGGCAGCAGCCTTTGCGCATGAGCCTGTCACGGTCCTGTGGGCTCAGACTTGTGCGTCCCAGCTGCATGGGCTCCTCAGTGCTGGGCTCGGGGGGTTTGGGGTGCTCAGGAAACCGGGATACTGTGGAGGTGTCAAAAAGGCACCGTCTCACGTGGTTGTCAACCCTAGCGTTTGTCAACCTGACTGCCAGCGTTATCAGGGACTTGAGATCCTCTCCCAGTTCCCAAGAGGCCAGTTCATCCTTGATGGAGTTAGACAGACCCTGGTGGAAAGTGATGATCAGTGCCTCCGTATTCCACCCACTCTCGACGGCGAGGGTGCGGAACTCAATGGCGAAGTCAGCCACTGGTCTGGTCCCTTAGCAGATATTGAACAGTCGGTTGGCCGCTTCTCATCCGCCGACTGGGTGTTCGAAGGCTAATATGGAGCTGCAGGATGGTCCCACACCGCCGTTGCCAACGCCAGGGCCTTGCCCGAGAGTAGAGAAATGATGTAGGCGATCGGTGAGGAACGAGGAGGATTGTAGCTCGAACACCAGAAAGCACTGGGTGAGGAACCCTTTGCATCCTCCCGGGTGGCCGTCATACCACTCAGGGCCTGAGATCTTGGGTTCCCGGTGCAGGTTCCCTGGAGGTACTACGGCAACGCCTGTAGCACTGGGTGATGAGACTTGGGCAGTGGCTCCTCCTGGGTTGGGTTGGACTGTGGTTGGAGGAAGTCGATAAGTGCCCGGAGGGTCTCTGATATTTGGAAGAGTTGTTCTTGCTGCCGCCCCAGCAGTGCTCTTTGGTGGGTTACAGCATTCTTGGTCTGGGCTATCTCTGTTGGATCCATGCTGTAGGTAGAAGCTTGCTGTGACATGGTGAGGTTGGACCCAGTTTCAGAGAAGAGACCAGACGAGAAATCAGGGGTTAAGGAAAAACATAATACTTTACTCAGAAACGGTAACCGAAGGATCACAGTAACACGAGGAAAACAACAAACACTAAGTCTCGTAAACTCACTCGCACACGGCAAACAATTCAAGCTTCTGCATAGGACAACAGAAAATACTCCTCTTTTAACAGGGAAATCATAATGAGTAAATAGGACACACCAGAGTGTCGTTAATGTCTCTAGGACGGACTCTGCCACCCTCTGGTGACAGGTGGAACGATGACATCCAGCAGAGATAGGATAGGCATCTCATTTGAAGCTCAAAAACATACTGACTCTCATATTTGTTCAAGGCTACCAGAAAGATAGTGGGGCTTAAAAAGTAATTTTAGTGTTGGCTTAAGGAGATGGGAAGAGAGAGAGAACATCTCTAGCCCAGAGAAAGTGACCCCAGACGTCTACACTGATCAAAATACAAGACACTTCGAGACAAATAAGATAGAATTCTACATTCCGATTCAGAATGACCTAGAGGGACTTGATTTAGACTGGATAAAAATGTGAGCGAGGATCTTACTCACTGACTTACTTGAACCTCCATACCTCGCTATCCTTTCTGTGATCATTAAGATGAACTGGAATAAACCTGTGTGTGCTCATAATTAAAGCACAAGACAAGACAACTATCAAATTGATTTTAATTCACACCAAACACTAAAGAGATTAACTGTTGTGCTGAAACTCCACAGGAGGCTGATACTTGTCTAATACAATGTCTGGGTGTAGAAGAGATGGGTGGAAAAGTATTGAGAAAGTGACCTTATTACACAGAAACAAATCAGCAGAAAAGTTCCCCAAGCATGGTGTGAAATGTAAATGAACCACAATGACAGACTGAGAACGTATTGCCTCAGTGAAGGTGTGTGTGTGTGTAATGATGGTGATATACAGATATAGGTTGTGAATTGCGCTGTAGGTCTTTATCTGGAAATAGCTGTCAATGCCTGGTGAAGATGCGTATGAATGTATGTGTGTGTGTGTGTGTGTGGTGTTACAGAAGGGGTTCAAACCCAGGTCTCCCCAGGTTAGCTCACTAAGCCAAAGTCTAAGCATTGATATGCAGGAGCGGGCTGCCGGAAAAAGCACGCTGACAGACATTAGCAGTGCTCAAGAAGAGGCCTGTGTGTTCTACCACTGGATGTTCCCCTTTTTCAGCAGGTGGGATCTCTGCAGTGCAGAGCGTGATGATCACTGCAGTCCTATTTATCCAGCCCCTGTTCTTATTGTGTCTTCCTCCTCATCCCACACCATGCTAATTACACTGCCAGAGCCACGGACGTCAGAGATGGAGGAGGACAACAAGAACAGCCTGGGTGGAGGGGCTTCGTGGCTCTCTGTTCAAAGCCTGGTGGGGCGGTGGCGGTGGTGGTGATGCTCTCTGCTCAACATTAAGCCTGTAATTTCACCACAGCTCAAATAATCGTCTAAGCAGAGCCAAGTTTCTTCTGGATGGAGGATGGTTTTTATATACCAGCAAGCAGATGCTGATGGTGCAACAGAGACAAATGTTATTTTATGTAGGATTATTTGGGAAGTTAGTGAATACATGAATGACTAACAGGGAAGGTGGAAGATGTGTGTGGCGCATGAATGAGAACGTTTGGGAGCAAAACTGTTTTAAAGAAAACCAGCTGGCTGAAAACCACTGGGATGTGAGAATTCAGGAAAACAAAAATCAGTGGCGTAGGCAGACATCCGTTGATGGCAGGGCCAGCTAAAACGTAGGTGACAAAAGCATAGCCTACCCTATACCCTACTGAAATTGATCACACACAACTAACATGTGATATCGCAATACAGACCAAATAGTCTTATAGGCCTACAGCCATAGCCTATATAGACTAGAACAGTGGTCACCAACCTTTTCTTATTTAAGATCACTTTATGAGTGAAAATGCAGACCGAGTGCAATTCTCTGCTGGGCTCGGGAGATCAACAATGTATTTTGGGATATCAATAAAATTATCAATAGCCTATCGGGCCTAACTATAGTGCATGGGTGGAGAAGCACATGGCAAAGTTTAATTTCCATAATAGACAGAAATAGTCTATTAATGGTGTCTTTTTGTAGGCACTCCTCCATGGTTCGTTGGACAAAGCCTACGGGAAATGAATGCCGTTTTTGCAGGGGTTTTGGATAAACGCAAAAAATAAGGTCTGTGGTAAAACACAGGCTTAGGAGATCTTATACATTTTGTTCTATGAGATAATCTTGGTCAGAGGTCAGTTGGTGTAGTTTATTACTTGTGAGGCATGTCAGAGCATAAATTGAAATACATTTTTTTTTTTTTTTCACTGGACTGATGGTTGAAGTGGAGAAGTGTGTTTCATGATATCTAAAAGTGTTGAATAAAAACATTGTTGTAGTGTTGATCATGGTCTCTGAATGTACTGAAATTGTCTTTAAGGCCCAAGATTAGATCAATGCAATCAGTGTTTGATATAGAGGTGGACTGGAGGCCCTTCATGGCGAAATTACTGATATCAAATAACTTGGCAAATGCTCCTCTTCTGTACACGGTCTCTTGAAAAAATAGAACAGTGAGCTTTGTTTGGCCATTTTACTTGTTTTTGCTAGCCAAGTTGGCTAGTGAGTCTTAGCTAGCTAGTTAATGGTGAGTAGCCTACACAGTGATAGCTACTGTTTGCTGCACATGGTATCAGTGCCAAGTGACACAAGCCACAACCTGCCCAAGTAAGTTTCGTTTTTTAAACGTTTTTTTCCCCTGGTAAATAATCAAGCATACTGTAAAATAAAATAGATTTGATGTACAGCACTATATTTTATGTCAAATGTCCTTGAGCGTCCTGAAAAGCATCTGACAAAATAAAATGTATTATTATTATTACTACTATTACTATTGTTATTATTATTATTATTATTATTATTAATATTATTATTTTTATTATTACTGAGTATACAAAACAATGACATAGACTGACCAGGTGAATCCAGGTGAAAGCTATGATCCCTTATTGATGTCACTTCAGTCAGTGTAGATGACGTGGAGGAGACAGGTTAAAGAAGGATTATTAAGCCTTGAGACAAAAATGGTCCACCACCCAAAGGACATCCAGTCAACTTGACACATCTGTGGGAAGCACTTGGGGCTACGAAAAGGCACAGTGGTCTAAGACACTGCATCTCAGTGCTAGAGGTATCACTACAGACAACCTGGTTTGAATCCAGACTGTATCACATCTGGCTGTGATTGGGAGTCCCATAGGGTGTTGCACAATTGGCCCAGTGACATCTGGGTTTGGCTGGTGTAGGCCATAATTGTAAATAAGAATTTGTTCTTAACTGACTTGCCTAGTTAAATAAAAATAAATACAAAAAATAAGCATTGTAGTCAACATGGCCAGCATCCCTCTGGATGCATTTTACACTTTGTAGAGTTCATGCCCTGGCGAATTGAGGCTGTTCTGAGGGCAAAAGGAGGGGGTCAACTCAACATTAGGAAGGTGTTTCTAATGTTTAGTATTAGTTTTCCCACCCCCTCCCTACTGATTGCTATGAATTCTATCTGATGGAGTATGCATGTTTAGGCAGTGCTTAACTTGGACTGAGATAGGTGCCGGTTCTCATTTTGGGTGCCAGTACCATTTATATTTAGGTGCAGGAACTGCTCAATACTTTTGAGCAAATATTCTATTAGAGGTGCAGGAACTCAAGCAGAAGAACATTGTAGGTGCGGGTACTCAGTTCTTGTGAGCTCCTGCCCAAGTCAAGTGCTGTGCTTAAGTAGAGCTTACATACATTTTTTTGCTCAGTCTGATTGGGCTTGATTCGCGAGTTGGTGGGTCTATGCTCACCCAGGCCCACAAGGTGCCTATGCCCCTGCAAAGATCTACACTCCTTGTTGACAATTAATACAAGTGGCAGTGAGGTAAACTGGAGGCAAATAATGTACAAATTTGCAGCTGTTTGAGACTGATATTGAAATACAGGAACTCCTGCAGGCAGCACACTAGAGTCTCACATCTAATCTAACCTGTCCAAATAGATTTACACCGGAATGTGAGTATGCCATATGCAATAAGCTACCGATTACAACAGGATCACAGACAATAGTATCCCCCCCTTTTGTTATTCTAACCTATATTACCCCCCTCACAGTGGCACATACAATACACTTTAGCCTGCTGTCAGGCAGCAAACTAATCTTTCTCTATCAGTTTATGTAGAAATTAACTAAGGGCTCAATTCAATCCGTAGCACGGAAGTAAAGGCATTGTTCCCGTGTTTGCAGAGACTGCATTCACGGTAAACTCTTCATATGTTGGGTCAATCGAAAATTACCTTTACATTTCCAGTGTGCTGTAATGATACAGATTGAATCAAGCCCTAGGATATTTTGAGAAATTGACAGACAAGATCAGGTACACGTCCCTAGATTCCTCTGAAGTTCCCCAAACTCCATCCATATCTCTGGAATCATTACTTAACTTCTATCCAGTGATGCAGTGAGTTTTGGGGGCTACGAAGTGGCGCAGTGCTAGAGGTGTCACTACAGACAAGCTGGTTCAAATCCAGACTCACAACTGGCCGTGATTGGGAGACCCATAGGGTGGTGCACAATTGGCCCAGCGTCATCTGAGTTTGGCTGGTGTAGGCTGTCATTGTAAATAAGATTATTTTCTTAACTGACTTGCCTAGTTAAATTAAAAAACAAAAAAACATAACCACACTGAGAGAGCCACAGATACAGACTTCAATGGCCTCTGGTGACATCTAGTGGTGATAATACAACATTAACAGTCCCCATTCATTATGATTCACTCCTAAATACATTTGATTTGAACTAAATGCCATTGATCTCATGTAGTTTTCTAGTCAATAGGCTTTAATCATCAATAGGTCATTAAATAATGAAAACAGTACTTGATAAACTACCCTGCATGTGGAGCCATAGGCACACTACCCTGGTCTACTACATGTGGAGCCATAGGCACACTACCCTGGTCTACTACATGTGGAGCCATAGGCACACTACCCTGGTCTACTACATGTGGAGCCATAGGCACACTACCCTGGTCTACTACATGTGGAGCCATAGGCACACTACCCTGGTCTACTACATGTGGAGCCATAGGCACACTACCCTGGTCTACTACATGTGGAGCCATAGGCACACTACCCTGGTCTACTACATGTGGAGTCATGGTTATCAAGGCTGGAACCAGTACCAACCCCCAGGCTGTCTGGCAAGCTGCTGTCCAGCACCATCACCCTGACCCTGTATGAAAACACTACCATGTGGAGTCATGGTTCTCTCCAGGTGTCCCTGAGCTGGATTTGGGATCATTACAGATGGCCTTGCTGCCCGCTGACCCTAATCCTCCTAATGATCTCACAGCCAGTCAGCAGGCAACTAAAACCTACCTGCCTTGCCTTTTACTGTAGTGTTATCCCATCCTCTGCTTTCAGCCCCATTGCTGGACACATTGCTGGACACAGTGCTGGACACATTGCTGGACACATTGCTGGACACAGTGCTGGACACATTGCTGGACACATTGCTGGACCCAGGCTCCTCCTCTCTCAGGGAAGAAATTACTCAGCAAAAATTCAAGCTAGAGGAATTTGCTAAACCTGTGAGTATTATAGATATATATCATCATCACCTACCTATCTCCTTCCTAGTTGTGTTGTATCTTGTTGGGAGGATATATATATATACACTGAGTATACTTAACGTTAGGAACGCCTTCCTTATATTGAGGTACCCATATCCCCCACCTGCCCTCAGAACAGCTTCAATTCGTTGGGGCATGGACTATACAAGGTATCAAAAGTGTTCCACAGGGATGCTGGCCCATGTTGACTCCAATGCTTCCCATAGTTGTATCAAGTTGGCTGGATGTCCTTTGGGTGGTGGACCATTCTTGATACAGACGGGAAACTGTTGAGCGTGAAAAACCCAGCAGCGTTGCAGTTCTTGACACAACCGCTGCGCCCGGCACCTATTACCATACCCAATTCAAAGGCACTTAAATATTTTGTCTTGCCCATTCCCCCTCTGAATGGCACACATACACAATCCATGTCTCAATTGTCTCAAGGCTTAAAAATCCTTCTTTAACCTGTCTCCTCCCCTTCATCTACCCTGATTGAAGTGGATTTAACAAGTGACATCTTTAAGGGATCACCTGGATTCACCTGGTCATTCTATGTCAGGGAAAGAGCTTATAATGTTCATAATGTTTTGTACACTCAGTGCATATTGGCAGTAGGACACATTGTATGATGCTTATTAGTGTAAGCATGCAGTGACATTATCAGACATTGCCTGTTATATGCGGTCTATAACCTTTTCAGGAGTGAATGACACTATGTAAAATAGGATTAAGTTATTGGTTTATAGGATGTTTGCATCAGTTCCTGTAATATACAGATATATTCTAGGTTTACATGAACTACTATCTTCAGGAAATTGCTATTCTGATTAATTTGCTGATTAATTTGTTTAATGTTATAACAGTCTTTATGAGTTGAGAAATCACAAAGAAAATTGCATTTTCCTCATAAAACTAATGAGAATATTGAGATCTGTGGAAAACGATCTCAAGTAACAATCATTATCATTCAATAATGAAATTTTATGGCATTTTTATGCCAGTGTTTTAGAATGAGTTGAAGGTTTAAATTGGCTATCTTCGTGGAAATCTGCAGTGGAATGTTGGACTCAACAAGACGTTTACAACGAGTATACAAAACAGACAGATCCATAATACCTCTAGAGCATACAGTATTTAACATTGATGGGTCTGCTTTATAAGTATTCAATACTTTGCTATAATTTCATCTGATGGCTTTTCAGTGTTGATTGGCTGTGCTAGATATTCATGTAATGTAGGCGTAATGTAATGAGTGATGAGTGATGTGTGTTTTGTCACAGGGCTTGCCCTGACCAGAAGACCTGCTGACCTCTCAGGCTAAAAATACCATGATGCATCTCACAGGCCAGAACCACCGGCTGGCGTCTAAAAATGTATGTGATTCCAAAACACTTGGCCTCCATCTGTCAGCTACACAGGGAGGGGAAGAGGAGGAGGTTGTGATGGTGGGTCGGCTTAAGCCTGGCTCTGCCATGCTGCCAACACTGGGCCAAGCGGGCCCTACCACCCAGAGAGACTTTTCGCTCTTGGTCAGGTATGTATTATGTACTGTTGGGTCACTTGGCTGAGGCAGCTGAACATGTATTTTAAATTTGTCAGCAAAAAATAATTTGTTAATTCATTCATGCAATCGTTCATTGGTCCTTCCTTCCTTCCTTCCTTCCTTCCTTCCTTCCTTCCTTCCTTCCTTCCTTCCTTCCTTCCTTCCTTCCTTCCTTCCTTCCTTCCTTCCTTCCTTCCTTCCTTCCTTCCTTCCTTCCTTCCTTCCTTCCGGTCCAGGTCTCCCCTGACTGGCTCGTCCCGAGAGAGGGAGGGGGAGAGCCTGCCCATGCGGCGGCCTCTGAAGCTGGCCCCTCTGGAGATGCCCAGGGAGGTACAGAAGGCCCAGAGACAGAAGATAAAGGGGATTGGGCTGGAGGCCAAGGCTGCTGCCCGCAAACTGGACACTACGGTGAGGGACCAAACCTGCCCCAGGAAAGTAAAGGCCCGTGGGGTGAGAGGAGAGGGACCAGAACTGGTTAAGGGTGTGGCAGAGTGTGTCTCCACCCCAGCCCCACGTCCCCTGCCCCTGACTGAAACAGCACCCAGAGTCCAACGACAGCAGAAGGTTCTGAGAGCGGAGCTTGCTCATGCCAACCCAATCCAGACACACACAGGAGACTGGCTCTCAGAAGATGCTGGTTCTACCATTAAAGGCCTCCATCCTCCTCCTAGCAGCAAACCAGCCTC
Source organism: Thymallus thymallus (assembly GCA_023634145.1). Taxonomy (NCBI): domain Eukaryota; kingdom Metazoa; phylum Chordata; class Actinopteri; order Salmoniformes; family Salmonidae; genus Thymallus; species Thymallus thymallus. The sequence goes on along the minus strand of CM042395.1, from coordinate 14,209,274 downwards.
TCCCTCTGCCTCTTTCCCGGACAGCGCCAAAGCTCAGGCCCAGCAGGTGGTAGCCCCACATGGCGAGGAGAGCGCATGCCAAGAAAATGGAAAAAAGAGGCTGCGTCTGAGGAGGGCAGAGCACCTTGAAGAGGATCAGAGCAAATCTAACATGTCAACAGGAGGATTACCTTTGGAAGAGGCCAAGCTGGCCCAACGTGTCCAGCTGGGTAAAGCCCTAAGGGCAGAGAAGACTGAGAAGGCTCTGAGGACAGAGAAAGCCCTGAAGGAGGCCAGTCGCATGCTGGAGAAGGCTTCCAGGAAGAACGCCAGGCCAGAATCACCTGAGAACCCGCTGGAAGTGTCCGGAAAAGTGAGCAACCTGGCCGTGACACCTGGCAGTGAGCAACCTCCAGGACGCTATCCTTTGACCTCTGACCCCTGATCTTTGAGCTCTTAACCCCTGACTCCTTTTGACCAGCCCTTGATAGTGTTAAACCGTGTATTTACCTGTGCTTATCACCTGGAGATTACTAATGAAAAGCCCCTGTATATTACTTCACACAGCTGGTTCCAAGCAAGCACCCTGGCAGGCAGTATGTATAGTATACTATATAACAGGATAAATATAGAAGTATATTATGGACCAAACACATATTTCTTTAGTAATTTATTTTATAGAAAGATTATGCATCTAATAAATTGTTTTGCATGCCAACATGGTTCCATTAGAATATGTAAAACATAGTGACATTTAACCAGTGTAGATATGTCTGCTTAATGCAGTTGACATAATTTGAGCTTCACAGAGTATGTAAAGCTATGCGAAACTGACATGCATCCAGGGAATATTATCAAGGACTCATCAGACTGATACACTGGTTTAATTTATGACCACTGAAACAGCTCCATCTAGTCCAAACAATGGCATTGATTAGTAACACATCAGAACTCACAAACAGAGCCGCAGCAGTAATCGGATACTTACATTGACAACAGCAAATAAAGTTCATGAGATTTGAAATACGCCATTGTTATGCATTTTCTGAATCAGCCACCCCACAGATTGGGTACTGTGTGTTTAGTCCTTCAGTTCATTCTAACATTTTTCTCTTAGCTACTTTGTCAGGGGTGCAGTAGATTCCTGTAGTTCATGTAATCTAAGAAGAATGCAGTAGCGGTACGTGGATAAAATCATAGGGGAAGCCAGAAAAAAAAGCCATATTACAAACTATGTGTGGTGATAATTGCGTTGTTTGTTTAATAACCTGTTCATATGCCTTACCACCGTGATATATAGGTCTAAGGCCGAGACAATAAGAAGACACAGTGGCAGAATAAATTCAACCACACCTTTGATTCATCCCAAAACCAGAGAGCAACATCTGTCTGGTGGAGTCCACAAATCATATTGCATGTAACAAACAGTTACAAGACCTGCAGCGTGGTTAATGTTTTCCCAACTTTTCGGACCACTAAACAACTATAGATTTAGAACCACAGAGAGTTTCCACAAGTCGCAAAAAAAAACAGGCGCTGCATCCACTATTCCAGCACCATTTCAACATCAAATCACCTATGCTTAGTCTAATACAGTGAAAACTAAAAGATACCAAAAATGATTTAGTTCAATCAACATAAGCTTAATATGATGGTTCTGATTTCTGTGTGTGTGTGCGTGCGTGCATGCATGCAAGTAGAAAAAACATGTTGACTCACCATCCTCCTCTCTTTCATGTTGACGAAATGGTCTATCACTCTGTCATACAGTACGCTTTTATTTTTTGTTGTCCTAGGCTACCTGGCTAAAATGCTTGCTCGCTAACCTAACTCAGCCTAACTTCCAGTCATGGGCAACGTTAGCTAGTTAACAGTAGCCTTCTACATCTAGCTACATCCAGAACTGCCATCCTCTCAGGCCAGGGGCGCAACAATGAATTAATGAATAGTCGGTTGAGAATCGCCATTATAATCATTGGTCAGTACCGAGTAAAACCACATGTCCAAATCTCCATCAATGGCTAATTTTAGCTAGCTAGCCAGCAACCGGAGGACAACAACACAACGAGATGCAACAATTCAAGTTGTTTCTGTCAATGAGTTATGCTCTCAATGTGATTTGATAGGAGTGACGCCAAATACAAACTGGCTTCCCTTGACACTTTTTTTGGTGTGCCAGGACCATTCACAGTTGAGCTCACTCAGTTTAGCTCAATGCTGATTGGCTATTATTTTATACTTTTTTTAATTAAGGGAGCCAAATGCTCACTTGCATTCATTGCTACGGGCGGCAACAATATCATACTCTTTTGGACCAGACAACATCAGATAGATGGCCTACACATACAGAGGTAGAGGGGCGCTGTTTCATTCGCTCGGATGCTTTCTCCAGTGAGATACATTCAGTCTCATTCAGCGATTTGAATTAAAATTATAGAACACAGAGAGACGAAAGATACATTTTTGTATATGTTTTTCTTTTTTTTCTTGGTTCATTTTTTGGGGAAGCCTAGCTTCCTTTGGCATCCATGAATACAGGCCAGTGAAAGAATGCAAAAGTGTAATATTTTCAGAGTCTTTAAGCCAGCCAGGTCACCCATAATACAAGTCAGTATTCGACGTCCATCCATGTCTGAGGACTTGGAAACCAAACACAAGGGGCAACAGTGAGCGATGTTACCTTCAAGTAGGTTTCAAGCATTATGGACGGGGATGGTAAGCATAAGCATCTGATTCCAAAGGTTGAAAGTTCAAATCCAGCTATAGAAAGTTGTTTTTGAGATTTTTGTTTTTAAGCCTATCCCAAACCTTAACCCTTACCTTAAGCATTTGGAGTTAATGCCTAATCTTAACATTTCTGAATTAATCCCTAAATTTAACGCTAAATTTAAATATTCTGAGTTAATACCTAAACGTAACCTTAAACATTTTGAAATTAACTTTTGCAACAACTTTGAAATTTCAGCATGGATGAATGTTTAATTCTGACGTGAGACTGTGAGAGCTAGTTGCTTTAAGCAGTGTTTTCCCTCCTAGCAATATGCATTACAGCTCTGTGTGTGTTTGGCAAAAGAACAAACCCATCCCTCACTGCAACAAGTGAATCTCCAGATTCCCCTTCCTCCAATCTGAAGGAATGACTGAAGAACACTCACATAAATAGGTCTACTTTCTGCCAATCGGAACAGGATGCTACTATAGACATCCAAGCTATGAGATGACCCATTTTTTTTCAAGTTATTCCCTAAATCTAGATTTGGACATTCCAGACAGTAGTAATTTAATTTAGGTAATGTATATTGACCCTTGACTAAATCAGGCAGTTTATCATGGAGAAAAGAAATGGCTCCAAAAATATATGTGAGATTTAAAGTTCAACACGTATGTCACATTCGCAGAATACATGGGTAAAGTGACTATGCATAGATAATAAACAGCGAGTAGCAGGAATATAATTTTAAATAATCCGGCTGATTCATTGTTCAGCTGTATTATGGCTTGGGGGTAGAAACTGTTAAGATGCCTTTTGGACAGAGACTTGGTGCTCCGGTTCCGTTTGCCGTGCGGTAGCAGATAGTACAGCCTTCTTCTGACACCGCGTATGGCCCCAGTGATGTATGCACTACCCTCTGTAGTGGCATACGTTCGGATGCTGAGCTTGCCATACCAGGCAGTGATGCAGCTGGTCAGGATGCTCTCGATCGTGCATTTGTAGAACATTTTGAATAACTGGGGACCCATGCCAAATCTTTTCAGTCTCCTGAGGGGGAAAAGGTGTTGTCTTGCCCTCTTCACGACTGTCTTCATGACTGCCATGATAGTTTGTTGGTGATGTGGACAGCAAGGAACTTGAAACTCTCGACCCGCTCCACTACAGCCCCGTCGATGTGAATGGGGATGTGTTCGGCCCTCCCTTTCCTGTAGCCCACGGTCAGCTCCTTTGTCTTGCTCACGTTGAGGGAGAGGTTGTTGTCCTGGCACCAAACTGCCAGGTTTTTGACCTCTCCCTACAGGCTGTCTCATCGTTGTTGGTGATAAGGCCTACCACCGTTGTGTCGTCAGCAAACTTACTGATGGTGTTGAAGTCGTGCTTGGCTATGCAATCGTGTTGAGGATCAGCGTGGCAGGTGTGTTGTTGCCTACCCTTACCCCCTGGGGGCGGCCAATCAGGAAGTCCAGAATCCAGTTGCAGAGGGAGGTGTTTAGTCCCAGGGTCCTTAGCTTAGTTATGAGCTTAGTGGGCACCATGGTGTTGAACGCTGAGCTGTAGTCAATGAACAGCATTCTCACATACAGTAGGTGTTCCTTATGTCCAGGTGGGAAAGATGCAGTGTGGAGTGCAATTGAGATTGCGTCATCTGTAGATCTGTTGGGGCGGTATGCTAATTGGTGTAGGTCAGGGTTTCCAGGATGATGGTGTTGATGTGAGCCATGACCAGCCTTTCAAAGCACTTCATGGCTACTGACGTTGCTAGTGTTACGGGACGGTATTCATTTAGGCAGGTTACCTTCACTTTCTTGGGCAGAGGGACTATGGTGGTCTGCTTGAAACATGTAGGTATTACAGACTTGGTCAGGGAGTGGTTGAAAATGTATTTGAAGACAATTGTTAGTTGGTCCACGCATGCTCTGAGTACACATCCTGGTAATCTGTCGGCCTTGAGAATGTTGACCTTTAAAGGTCTTGCTCACATTGGCTACGGAGAGCGTGATCACACAATCATCCAGAACAGCTGGTGCTCTAATGCATGCTTCAGAGTTGCTTGCCTCGAAGCGAGCTTAAAAGGGATTTAGCTCATCTGCTAGGCTCGCACCACTGGGCAGCTCGCGTCTGGTTTTTCCCTTTGTAGTCCGTAATAGTTTGCAAGCCCTGCTACATCCGACGAGTGTCAGAGCCGGTGTAGTCGGATTCAATCTTAGGCCTGTATTGACGCTTTGCCTGTTTGATTGTTCATCTGAGGGCATAGCGGGATTTCTTATAAGCGTCCGGATTAGTGTCCCACTCCTTGAAAGCGGCAGCTCTAGGCTTTCGTTTGGTGCGGATGTTGCCTGTATTCCATGCCTTCTGGCTGGGATATGTACCTACGGTCACTGTGGAGACGAAGTCGTCGACTGAGGTGGTATGCTCCTCAATGCCATTGGATGAATCACGGAACATATTCCAGTCTGTGCTAGCAGAAACAGTCCTGTAGCGTAGCATTCGCATCCGTATTGAACGAGTCACTGGTACCTCCGGCTTTAGCTTTTGCTTGTATGCAGGAATCAGGAGGATAGAATTATGGTCAGATTTGCCAAATGGAGGGCAAGGGAGAGTTTTTTATGCATCTCTGTGTGCGGAGTAAAGGGGGTCTAGAGTTTTTTTTCTTCTTGTTGCACATGTGACATGCTGTTAGAAATGAGGTAAAACTGATTTAAGTTTGCCTGCATTAAAGTCCCTGGCCAAAAGGAGCGCCGCTTCTGGATGAGTATTTTCTTGTTTGCTTATGGCATTATGAACTGGCAGTGAGAAAACACATGGAAAACCATATCACAGCCATTCTACATTGTTTTAAAATCTTCTGATCAAGTGAGTCGTATTAGGCAAGTCTCTCACATGATCAGGGTACAGAAGACAACAAGAGTAATCTGTCACACTAATTTCTGCTTTTAATCATGCTGCATTCTGACAGGGAATACATACAGTGGGGAGAACAAGTATTTGATACACTGCCGATTTTGCAGGTTTTCCCACTTACAAAGCACGTAGAGGTCTGTAATTTTTATCATAGGTAAGAGCATTGAAGATGGGTCATGGCTGGGTCTTCCAGCATGACAACGACCCGAAACACACAGCCAGGGCAACTAAGGAGTGGCTCCGTAAGAAGCATCTCAAGGTCCTGGAGTGGCCTAGCCAGTCTCCAGACCTGAACCCAATAGAAAATCTTTGGAGGGAGCTGAAAGTCCGTATTGCCCAGCGACAGCCCCGAAACCTGAATTATCTGGAGAAGGTCTGTATGGAGGAGTGGGCCAAAATCCCTGCTGCATTGTGTGCAAACATGGTCAAGAACTACAGGAAACGTATGATCTCTGTAATAGCAAACAAAGGTTTCTGTACCAAATATTAAGTTCTGCTTTTCTGATGTATCAAATACTTATGTCATGCAATAAAATGCAAATGAATTACTTAAAAATCATACAATGTGATTTTCTGTATTTTTGTTTTAGATTCCGTCACTCACAGTTGAAGAGTACCTTTGATAAAAATTACAGACTTCTACATGCTTTGTAAGTAGGAAAACCTGCAAAATCGGCAGTGTATCAAATACTTGTTCTCCCCACTGTATATACTTTTTATGTATATGTGAACCCTGCAGGAATTGAACCTATGACTATAAGGAGTCAGATGACTCCTCAATCTTTAATGAGTCACTCTGACACCAGTAGCACAGTAAAGTTCCTCTGCCCCAGACCATCATCCGACCACCAGATTTCATTACCCTCTTATACCACACAGAGGCTATAGTTAGACTGGCCTGTGCTCACTTGCCCTGGCTGACTGACCACAAAGATAACCACAAATATGATCTCAGACTGTATAGCAGTTATGTCTAATGTATGTATTTGTCAATTACCGAAAATAAGAATGAATAGTTAATAATAATAATTTTGGTGGATGCTGATATTTGTCCAGTTTCACAGAAAATATTAATACATATTCATACATCGTGACTTATTCCACATTTTCTTGTGATACAGCCTGAATATATGTTTTTTTCTCACCCAGCTACACAGAATACTCTAAAATGACAAAGTGAAAACATGTTTTTAGACATTTTAGCTAATTTATTGAAAATGAAATACAGAAATATCTAATTTACATAAGTGTTCACACCCCTGAGTCAATACTTTGTAGAAGCACCTTTGGCAGTGATTACAGCTGTGAGTCTTTCTGGGTAAGTCTGGGTAAGAGCTTTCCACACCTTGATTGTGCAAACATTCTTCAAGTTCTGTCAAATTGGTTGTTGATCATTGCTGGACAACCATTTTCAGGTCATGCCATAGATTTTCAAGTAGATTTACGTCAAAACTGTAACTCGGCCACTCAGGAACCTTCCCTGTCTTCTTAGTTTCGCAACTCCAGTGTAAATTCAGCCTTGTGTTTTAGGTTATTGTCCTGCTGAAATGTGAAGTATACTTTTTCAACAACTCCCCAGTCCTGAATGATTACAAGCTTAACCATTACATGATGGCTTGGCACCTAAAACCTTCACTAACTTTTACAGATGCACAATTAAAAGCATCCTGTCGGGCTGTATCATCGATTGGTACGGAACTGCACCGCCCGCAACCGCAGGGCTCTCTAGAGGGTGGTGCGGTCTGCCCAACGCATTACCGGGGGCAAACTACCTGCCCTCCAGGACACCTACAGCACCCGATATCACAGGAAGGCCAAAAAGATCATCAAGGACATCAACCACCTGATCCACTGCCTGTTCACCCCTCTATCATCCAGAAGGCAAGGTCAGAACAGGTGCATCAAAGCTGGGACCGACAGACTGAAAAACAGCTTCTATCTCAAGGCCAACAGACTGTTAAATGGCCATCACTAGCACATTAGAGGCTGCTGCCCTATATACATAGACTAGAAATCACTGGCCACTTTAATAAATGGATGTAGAAAATAGTGAAAATAAAGAAAAACCCTGAGTAGGTGTTCTAAAACCTTTGACTGGTAATGGATGTAGCAACTACAGATTTGAGCATGTGTCCATTAGACCTATGGATTTATTTTTTATTAGCATGAATTAGATTGAGCAATAAAACTCCCACTTTTTTCCATAGGCTGGGATCCTCAATATGCTGCTGTTGCAAGAGCGCATTTTCACTGGCTGTCCACTAGTTTAAAAAAACAATGATTGATAGGCAGCTTAAACTTAAACGTATTATTGGGTTCAAATACACATTGAGATTTGTGAACAGCCATCCACAACAACCACAATCCCTAAGGCGCAAATAGTTAAATGAGAGAGCAGCAGTGTGTTTCACATCAATGTGCTATGTAGATATCACACCACTGCAGTAATCCTTAACTCCAAGCGTTTATTCGTTGGATAATCTTTGGATGCCGACAGCAGTTGCACCATTGGAAGACATATCTTGGACTGTAGCCTACAAAAACCTATTCCTGCTCTTTTCCCGCAACCCATCAAACACATTTGGTGTGTCATCATAGTGGTCTCTGACTTGTGGTCAGACTCACTAAGGTGGAACAAATTTGCGCTTTTTTTCAATGCTAATTTGAATATCATTGAGAAAACAGAAAAGTGTCAAAGGTTTGTCCCGCAAACATCCTTTCTGAATTTAAAAGTAATCTTCGAACTAATCATCTAGTTTTTCAAAAGTATCTGTAATCTGATTACAATATTTTTGCTGGTAACGTAACGGATTACGGCTACCGTTTTTTTGTATTCCCTTACATGTAACGGATTACATGTCATCTGTTACTCCCCAACCCTGATTGTACTGTTGGGGAGTCTTAGTCTATGTCGCTCTGACATTGCTCGTCCATATATTTATATATTCTTAATGCTATTCCTTTACTTATATTTGTGTGTATTGGGTATATGTTGTGAATTTGTTAGATTACTTGTTAGATATTACTGCACTGTCGGAGCTGTTGAGTGAAGCCTGTGAAATCACTTTCCAGTTCAAACAAGGCACCTCGACCACAGAGGGGTACGACTGGGGGAGGGAGAGATGTTCTGAGAAAGCTATTGGGGAAAGGGCCACATGCTATTCTGACAGGATATCTGGCAACTTCAGTAAGAGAGAGAGGGAACGTTATGGACAGAGAAAACCAAAACACTAGAGAACACCACTGCTTCCCCTTTCTTTAGCCCTCCTGCAGGGAACATGGCTGACAACATGCCATCTAGTTAACATTACTTCTCAATGTGATTAACAGACATTTTATTTGTATTTATTTAACCTTTATTTAACTAGACAAGTCAGTTAAGAACAAATTCGTATTTACAATGACGGCCTACCAAAAGGCAAAAAGCCTCCTTCGGGGACGGGGGCTGGGATTAAACAAAAATATATAGTACAATGTTCCACGATGGAAAATGTTTGTGCTTTTCTATTTGCCAATTTCTAAGTTCTATGTTTGTGCTTTTCTACGAACCAATTTATGTGTTCATTCAAGTGACTGATTCAACAAATCCTCACTCTCAGTGTCTGGAATTTGGCAGTACGCCCAGAGTATACAAGAGAACTAACGGGACTGCCCTGTTAGAGCTTCTGACAGACGTTCACGATGGTGCATCAAGTTTGTTGGAACCTCTCCAGCGCTGATAATAAACAATGACTAATTTAAGATTGTGTCCCTGTGTAAAAATGTCAGTTGTTTTAAATAATTTAGCACTTTTCAGAATGTACAATTGGTGTTCAACTAACAAGACACAGACAACACGAGGAGCACAAGACATAAAAAAGCTTCAGGCATCATTTCCCAGACTCAAATACACCCTTCAACATCATACAGCAAGTCCCCTGATAGAGTTGACCCAGCCCACCACGGCCACCACCAGCTCACCACCCCGGTCCTCCGCAGGCAGCTAGGGCAGCTCTGTTGTGGCTATCTCTGAGGCAGGGTTATGGCTGGAGGGTTGAGGGGTTGGAAAGAGGAGGCGGTGGCTGAGAGAGAAGCTGTGTGCCTTCTGTCTCTGAGGGCAACAACACTTCAAATGGGCGCAGCCCCGGCAGCCGTAAAAAATAAAATAAACAACAGACAAAAATATACTCAAAAAGTTGGTCTATAATTGGCCAGGCCTGTCAGGGTTCTTTATGTCTATGAGCTGAGCAGCTAGCTCGAGCAGTACAAGCCACCTCACCCCCTAGTGAAACCCTACACTTTCCCCTTCAGTCAGTTACTCCTCCCCACTCCTATCCACCTATCCAAGAGGTTGTAGCAGAATCTCACTTTTGACTTTTCATCATCGGGGTGGATTTTAGTATGATTTGATCCTAACTTCTTCTCACCTGTAAAGGAGGTACCTCAGTGGGTTTATCATTGGATGGGGATGGTGCCTTTATGCTGAGCTAAGGGACAAGTGCACATGTGAGACTTGGAGGATAGGAGCCACACAGAGATAGAGACCTCCAGTGAAACTAAGTGATCTGCAATCCAGGTAGGATTAAATCAATCCGTCTCATATAAATTGTTTTATTTCTGTCTATTGATATTGTTTCTTTGGAGGGTAGTTTTATGTTTTTGTGCATTTGGATTTTAGTGTTTGTGATACATTGCTCAGAGAAGCCACATGTTCGATGCTCCATCAGGAGTAACTATTGGATCCAGGTCCATCTTTTCCCTTTGGACTGGAAAACTGGAACTGTTTTTTACATCATTTGCTGGATGATGGAATTCAGGTTTCTGGAATAGACATCTACATTGTAGTCCCTGGTCTGCCATTGAGAGAAGAGGCGGAAACACACAGGCCCCATGCAGGATACAGATCATACTTTGTACAGGGGATATCTGGCCTCAGGATTGGGCTGCTGAGCTGACTAAGTAAAATACATTCTTGAAATATATTTTTAGTAAAAAAATAAAATCTTATTTCATATTATTTCAAAGTCAAAGTGTTGAAACTTAGTTGAAAACTTACGTGATAAAGGAAGCATATGTGGTGACAAAGGGTGACTGTGGTATAAAATGCTTTATCTGATGGGACAAAGTTATGCTAAATGCAAAGTAGCACTAAATTATTGTTTAGTTTCACAATTAGATTTCTCAGATGAGCCATCTGTTGAATAGTTAGTTATTCAAGATGTAGGCCTATCTGTCAGGCTCTGGCCATAGAGAAGCTTTGCTTCTCTATATTTCTATGGTCAGAGTCTGGCAGATCTATCATTTCTATTTCTGTCTGGTGTGTGTGTGTGGGATCCCTAATTAGAGGCAGCTGCTATGCATTACCTCTAATTAGGGATCTTACTTATATGTCTGTGTTCCACTCCGTTGGCGTGGTTCATTGTTATGTTATGTCCCGTGTCGTGCTACGTGTGTCGTTATATATATATCATTTGTTATTTTGTATGGTTCGTCATTTAGTTAAATAAATATGTCGAACTATCGATACGCTGCGCCTTGGTCTCTCTACACACCCGAACGTGACAGAATGAACCACCACCCGACCAAGCAGCGTTATACGGGAGCAACGGAGAGGAAGAAAGGAAGACAGCGGCGTTCTAGAGGTAATGGAGCCCGTAGTCAACCCCAGGAAAATTTCGGGGGGGGGCTATGGGGATGGTCTGGCAAGGAGGAGGACGCGCCAGTACCACTCTCCATGTGGGATTCGCTGTGCCCTAAATATAAATGGGGGGCGCAAAGTGTTGAAGAGGAGGATTATTTGGAGAGACATTTTGGAGACGTTTTGGAGGAGATGTGGGAGATAGCGGAGGAAGTTGAACGGGAAATGTCGGAGTGGAATAATCCGTGCCCAGTCGCCTACTCCACTCCCGTGAAAGAGCAGTCCGCTTTACCGGTACCCAGTCGGGGTCCGGCCGTCTGCTCTACTCCAGTGCCAGAGCAGTCCGCTCCACCGGTGCCCAGTCTGGGTCCGGCCGTCTGCTACACTCCAGTGAGCCTCTCCAGTCCGGTACGTCATGTGCCTGCTCCTCGCACTCGCCCTGAGGTGCGTGTCACCAGTCCGGCGCCATCAGTGCCGACTCCACGCACCAGGCCTCCAGTGCGCCTCTCCAGTTCGGTACGTCATGTGCCTGCTCCCCGCACTAGCCCTGAGGTGCGTGTTATTAGTCCTGTGCCACATGTGCCGACTCCACGCACCAGGCTACCAGTGCGCGTTCCCAGTCAGGTACGTCCTGTGCCTGCTCCCCGCACTCGCCCTGAAGTGCGTGTTATTAGTCATGTGCCACCAGTGCCGACTTCACGCACCAGGCTTCCAGTGCGCCTCCCCAGTCCGGTACGTCATGTGCCTGCTCCCCGCACTAGCCCTGAGGTGCGTGTTATTAGTCCTGTGCCACATGTGCCGACTTCACGCACCAGGCTTCCAGTGCGCCTTCCCAGTCAGGTACGTCCTGTGCCTGCTCCCCGCACTCGCCCTGAAGTGCGTGTTACTAGTCATGTGCCACCAGTGCCGACTTCACGCACCAGGCTTCCAGTGCGCCTCCCCAGTCCGGTACGTCCCGTGCCGACTCCCCGCACTCGACCTCCAGTGCGTGTGCATAGCCAGGTTCCTCCAGTTCCGGCTTCACGCACCAGGCCTCCAGTGCGCCTCCCCAGTCCGGTACGTCCCGTGCCGACTCCCCGCACTCGACCTCCAGTGCGTGTGCCCAGCCAGGTACCTCCAGTGCCAGCTCCACGCACCAGGCCTCCAGTGCGCCTCTCCAGTCTGGTACGTCCCGTGCCGACTCCCCGCACTCGACCTCCAGTGTGTGTGCCCAGCCAGGTTCCTCCAGTACCGGCTCCACGCACCAAGCCTCCAGTGCGCCTCTCCAGTCTGGTACGTCCCGTGCCGACTCCCCGCACTCGACCTCCAGTGCGTGTGCCCAGCCAGGTACCTCCAGTGCCGGCTACACGCATCAGACCGTCGGTGCGCCTCGACATCCCGGAGCCTCTCGTGATGATCGACAGCCCGGAGCCTCCCGTGATGGTCGACAGCCCGGAGCCTCCCGTGACGGTCGACAGCCCGGAGCCTCCCGTGACGGTCGACAGCCCGGAGCCTCCCGTGACGCTCGACAGCCCGGAGCCTCCCGTGACGCTCGACAGCCCGGAGCCTCCCGTGACGCTCGACAGCCCGGAGCCTCCCGTGACGCTCGACAGCCCGGAGCCTCCCGTGACGCTCGACAGCCCGGAGCCTCCCGTGACGCTCGACAGCCCGGAGCCTCCCGTGACGCTCGACAGCCCGGAGCCTCCCGTGACGCTCGACAGCCCGGAGCCTCCCGTGACGCTCGACAGCCCGGAGCCTCCCGTGACGCTCGACAGCCCGGAGCCTCCCGTGACGCTCGACAGCCCGGAACCTCCCGTGACGCTCGACAGCCCGGAACCTCCCGTGACGCTCGACAGCCCGGAACCTCCCGTGACGCTCGACAGCCCGGAACCTACCGTGACGCTCGACAGCCCGGAACCTTCCGTGACGCTCGACAGCCCGGAACCTTCCGTGACGATCGACAGCCCGGAACCTTCCGTGACGATCGACAGCCCGGAACCTTCCGTGACGATTATATGGCCGGAGTCGCCTGCCACACCGGTGCTCAGTCCTGGCCCGGTTATTTGCCCCGCTCCATGGCCTGAACTTGTTCCCCCACCATTGTTATTTAAAGGACCGGTGGGTTGCCCCTTTACATGGCCGGAGTCGCCTGCCACACCGGTGCTCAGTCCTGGCCCGGTTATTTGCCCCTCTCCATGGCCTGAGCCTTTTGCCCCACCATGGTCATTTCCAGGACCAGTGGGTTGCCCCTTTAAATGGCCTGAGTCGCCTACCACACCAGTGCCCAGTCCGGGCCAAGTAGAAATGAAGAGGAAGACATCCACTTCGCCGGGGCCGGAACCGCCACCGGCGATGGGTTATGGTTGATGTTTTTCCCTCCCTGACCCTTCCCTCATGTTTTTGTGTTTATTTTTCTTGCGGCCGGGAGTCCGCGCCTTTGGGGGGGGGTACTGTCAGGCTCTGGCCATAGAGAAGCTTTGCTTCTCTATATTTCTATGGTCAGAGTCTGGCAGATCTATCATTTCTATTTCTGTCTGGTGTGTGTGTGTGGGATCCCTAATTAGAGGCAGCTGCTATGCATTACCTCTAATTAGGGATCTTACTTATATGTCTGTGTTCCACTCCGTTGGCGTGGTTCATTGTTATGTTATGTCCCGTGTCGTGCTACGTGTGTCGTTATATATATATCATTTGTTATTTTGTATGGTTCGTCATTTAGTTAAATAAATATGTCGAACTATCGATACGCTGCGCCTTGGTCTCTCTACACACCCGAACGTGACACTATCATATGTCTTGCTGGTGGATGAACGGATAGTTTTTACAAGACTGAAAAGTTTCCCAGTAGGCAATATGCTTTGAGTGGGCGCTTTAAATACACATTAATTACAGCAATTGCTGCCATTTCACTAAGTAGGCCTTGAGCTCATTAATAGTGGCAGAAAAACCAAAGAAGTTCCATGGCATAAATAGCTCTGTGGTAAATCAGATAAAGTAAGCTACTGACAAACTAAAAGCAAAGTGTAGAACGTCACATAATTGTTAAGTGGCTGTGGTGTACTGTAACTGTAGAACGCAAGACAGGAGAGGAGGAATCATGTGAGAACAGAAATTAACTTGGTCATGTTCTAGTACTAAGTTCCAAGTTCTCCTTAGGAATCACATTCACATAACACATTTTTAAACGGGTTCCACTATTTCCCTCCATTTCACTTACTAAAACATTCACATCCTTGATTTGATTATTCTGTCACTGCTATGTAAGATACAGTGCATTCAGAAAGTATTCAGACCGCTTGACTTTTTCCACATTTTGTTACATCACAGCCTTATTTTTAAATTAATTAAACAAAACATTTTCCTCATCAATCTACACACAATACCCCATAATGACAAAGCGAAAATATCTTTTTAGTGATTTTTGCAAATCCATTAAAACAAAAACTAGAAATACCTTATTTACATAACAACACTTGCTATGAGACTTGAAATTGAGCTCTGGTGCTTCCTGTTTCCATTGATCATCCTTGAGATGTTTCTACAACTTGACTGGAGTCCACCTGTGGTAAATTCAATTGATTGGACATGCTTTGGAAAGGCACACATCTGTCTATATAAGGTCCCACAGTTGACAGTGCATGTCAGAGCAAAAAGCAAGCCATGAGGTCAAAGGAATTGTCCGTAGCTCTGAGACAGGATTTCTGCAGCATTGAAGGTCCCCAAGAACACAGTGGCCTCCATCATTCTTAAATAGAAGAAGTTTGGAACCACCAAACTCTTCCTAGAGATGGCCGCCTGGCCAAACTGAGCAACTGGGGGAGAAGGCCCTTAGTCAGGGAGGTGACCAAGAACCAGATGATCACACTGACAGAGCTCCAGAGTTCCTCTGTGGAGATGGGAGAACCTTCCAGAATGACAACTATCTCTGCAGCACTCCACCAATCAGGCCTTTATGGTAGAGTGGCCAGACAGAAGCCACTCCTCAGTAAAAGGCACATAACAGCCTGCTTAGAGTTTGCCAAAAGACACCTAAAGAACTCTCAGACCATAAGAAACAAGATTCTATGGTCTGATTAAACCAAGATTGAACTCTTTGGCCTGAATGCCTAGCGTCACGTCTGGAGGAAACCTGGCACCCTCCCTACGGTGAAGCATGGTGGTGGCAGCGTCATGCTGTGGGGATATTTTTCAGCGACAGGGACTGGGAGACTAGTCAGGATCGAGGGAAAGATGAACAGAGCAAAGTACAGAGAGAGCCTTGATGAAAATCTATCTGCTCCAGAGCACTCAGGACCTCAGACTGGACAACGACCCTAAAGGGTCTGAAAACATATGTACATTTTATATTTTGTAATAAATTAGCAAAACATTTGCTAACATTTCTAACCCTGTTTTTGCATTGTCATGCAAATTGTTATGCATTGTTATGTAGATTGGTGAGGAAAACAAATAATTTAATCAATTTTAGAATAAGGCTGTAACGTAACATTTTTTAAAAGTGAAGGGGTCTGAATAAACAAAAAGGATAAAGCAAGGATAAAGCATAATGAAAGTTCAATGGTAAGACATTGCCACATCATCAGGCTTCAATACACCAAAGCCACACAGAGCTTTCCCCACACAACACTAGTCTAGCCCTCTGATGACAGTGTAGCACTGGGCCCACAGCCATATATTTGGCTCTGGTCGTTGGGGCTAAATCACACAGACACACTTCCTGTAAGGATGACTTAAAGATATAGATGAGGTTGATGATACAGCCATTGTAACCTCTCTATGGTGACTCAGTAAGTGCTAGCGGAGTCGGTTTGCGTGACACATTTCTATGTTAACACTATGTTACTAAAGGAACACTATCACTGATCCAATTAAAAACCACTCAGTGGCCTTTTACTCCCAATCAGTCCAGTCACTGGGTTAGTTTCAATGGGCCTGTCAAATTACACATTTCTCAATTAATCTACTTCCAGAAGAGAAGCATACGTTTAGAATAATCATCTATGATTAAATGAGAATTTGAGTACAGCATTTTAGCTGTTTGTAATATCAATGGCCCAAAATAATAGCTGCTTCTCTGAATCATTTAACATTATGTATTGGAACATATTGCATTCCAATACTGTGCTTTGCTGTGCTGTACTATACTGTACTCTACTGTTATGTACTGTTATGTACAAACTTGTAAAACATAGACGTCTATGATTGTTTCAGACTTGGTCTGGTCCGGACCAGCCAAATGTGGTTTTGTTTGGAGATGGAGCTCATTACAATAATAGCCAGTGTGTAAAATAGTACCCAAATATGCAAAATAAGGATTATGTCATATTTTAACCTTTGTGTACCTATTCAGAATACATCACCATGAAGAGAATGACATTCATATCCATAACTATGTTTTTCTGTGTAGTACAGATGACGGACCCATGATGTAATTCGCTTACCATAATTCCGTTCACCTGCCGTAGTTCAATAACTAAAAATAAATGCTTCAAATTCAAGTTGTCATGTCATAACTGATACCCCATTGTTTCTGCAGACATCTTTGAATATTAATTCAGAGCAGATATTTATTTGGACACATAAAAGTTTTTGCTACCAAACTTTGCATCTGCACAGTTCTTCCGGTAAATGTGTTTTTGTGAAATGTTCTGTGTAAATTGTTCAAATTAGTCCTTGTGCATAGAGTCATATGGTTTGTTAAACTTTGAAATCAATGGTTTTTGCTTGGCATACATTTAAAATCAAATCAAACTTTATTTGTCACATGCACCGAATACAACAGCTGTAGACCTTACCGTGAAATGCTTACTTACAAGCCCTTAACCAACAATGTAGTTCAAGAAAGAGTAAAAAAATAAAATAACAATAACGAGGCTATATACAGGGGGTGCTGAGTCATTGTGCAGGGGTACAGGTTAGTTGAGGTAGTTGAGGTAATATGTACATAGGTAGGGGTAAAAGTGACTAGGCAATCAGGATAGATAATAAACAGAGTAGCAGCAGCGTATGTGATGAGTGGGAGAGAGTGTCTATGTGTGAGTGTGTGTGGAGTCAATATGCTTGTGAGTGTGTGAGCGTATGTTGTGTGTGTGTATATGTGTGATGGAGTGTCAGTGTAGTATGTGTGAGTGTGTGAGTAGAGTCCAGTGAGTGTGTGTTGGAGTGTCAGTGTAGTATGTGTGAGTGTGTGAGTAGAGTCCAGTGAGTGTGTGGGTAGAGCCTCTATGCAGTAACTATGCATAGATAATAGACAGCGGGTCAGCAGAGTAAAAACATATGTAAAAAGTGAAAGCCTAATTTCGTTACCCTGGAATTGCCTGTCTACAGGTTGGAGACCTTGATGTTGATCACAACCTAAGATCAAAACAGAACCAGACCAGAGGCTGATATGGAGCTGCGACTGGGATGCAGGGCTTCACTGGTTCTGGTTATACTGGCCCTGACGCTCTCAGGACAGAGGGTTGATGCTCAGAGCAGGGCAGGTAAGGGCATCATCTATTACTACTGCAGCTAGTTCAAATTAGTTTTCTTTCATATACTTTTCTTCCACACTGAGCTTGGCTCAAAGGAACCAATGGAGTAGTTGTAAAAGTAGAAACCCTGCCCATCTGGCACTCCACACTAGCTCAATCTTCAAGAGTTAGAAAGAAAATAAATACTCACTGTCTTACTGGTTCTTACTGTCTTTATGTACAGTACTGGGTATTCCTCAGGTCTGAATTCTAATGTTACCATCCACTTCCTCTCAGGCTGTAAGAATGTGCACTATGACCTGGTGTTTATCCTGGACACGTCATCCAGTGTGGGGAAGGAGAACTTTGAAAAGATCCGCCAGTGGGTCTCCAACCTGGTGGAGTCGTTCGACGTGGGCCCGGACAAGACGCGTGTGGCCGTGGTGCGCTACAGCGACCGGCCCACCACCGAGTTCAACCTGGGACGCTACCGCACCATGGACGAGGTGAAGAGGGCCGCCAGGAACATCCGCTACCTGGGAGGGAACACCATGACAGGGGACGCCATCAGCTACACCACCACCAACATCTTCAATGAGCGGGCCGGGGCCAGGCCTGCAGCCAGGGGGATCCAGAAGGTGGCTATCCTCCTGACAGATGGTAGGAGCCAGGATTACGTGTTGGAGCCGTCAAAGGCAGCGGCGAAGGCCGGCGTGAGGATGTTCGCGGTGGGCATCGGGGAGGCTCTGAAGGTGGAGCTGGAGGAGATCGCTGCCGAACCTAAGAACGCTCACGTGTTCCATGTGACAGACTTCAATGCCATCGACAAGATCAGAGGGCGGCTGAGGAGACGGCTCTGTGAAAGTAAGTAACCAATAACACAGGCTCTGTAGGAGTAAGAAATATGTTTCTGTGACTGCCCTTAATCTTTAGTTTGTCCGTTTTGAGAAAACAGATTCCAACCAGATGTCTACATTACATACACAATAAGGATGACAGAATTGGGTTTCAAATTCAGTTGAAAATGCTGTTATTTCTATCAAAAGCCTCAACCTTCTTACTATACAATATGTGCCTTCAAAATGCACTTTAAAGATAGCTAAATCTATACCACTCTGAACACACTACAATTATCCCATTAACCATACACTACAAAACAAACACTTTTACACCTCTAACCATGCCCCTATTCCCAAACGCTACCCTACACCTTAATTAAATTACAGTACATGAACCATTTCACATGGCTTTCCTCTCGAATAGGCCTTTCCCCTCGACTAAGCCCGCTCCTTCTTGTACTTCCTCATCTCTGACTGGGTGTGAAATGATATGTGTGAGGTGTGGGCGTTAAGCAAAGATTGGCTAGTAAATTACAGTTTTTGCGACAGATACACATTTTTGTTTGCCGCTTGCCCCAGCGACTACTGGGTAAACGTTTGCTTAAGATGTGCGGAACGCAGCAGAGCCTGAATTACTCTAACCTTAATGTCTTTTCCAGGACCCAGCTATACTACTCACATCCTCTGACAGGAACAGTGCAATATTTTTGTATATATTAAGAATGCCTTAATATAAGAAACATTTATAAGTGCTGAAACAGTGAGGTATGTAAAACAGTGAGGTATGTAAAACATTGAGGTATGTAAAACAGTGAGGTATGTAAAACAGAGAGGTATGGAAACAGTGAGGTATGTAAAACAGTGAGGTATGTTAAACAGTGAGGTATGTAAAACAGTGAGGTATGTAGAACAGTGAGGTATGGAGGTATGTAAAACTGTGAGGAATTGAAAACCGTGAGGTATTTAAAACAGTGAGGTATGTAAAACAGTTAGGTATGGAAACAGTGAGGTATGTAAAATCGTGAGGTATGTTAAACAGTGAGGTATGTAAAAACAGTGAGGTATGTAGAACAGTGAGGTATGGAGGTATGTAAAACAGTAAGGTATGTAAAACAGTGAGGTATGTAAAACAGTGAGGTATGTAAAAACAGTGAGGTATGTAGAACAGTGAGGTATGGAGAACAGTGAGGTATGGAGGTATGTAAAACAGTAAGGTATGTAAAATAGTTAGGTATGTAAAACAGTGAGGTATGTAAAACAGTGAGGTATGTGGCCTGGGGTGGCTCTGGGCTGGTGAGGAAAGTGTGAGAGTGAGTATGTACTGTACGTATAGGACAGGAGGTGGAAGATGGTTGGTTGGATGTTTCACACTCCACAGTTTGCATTCCCCACTAAAATTAGCTGGACGGGAAAGCAGCGTATGCCTGAAACGGAAAAGTCTAAACGTGATTCTTGGGACCTCCCAACTCTGACTTCCCCCCATTTAAAGTTGACATTTATAATGGTTAAGGGAAGGGTTATGGTTAGGGTAAGGGTAGGGGTTAAAAAGGTTATGGCTAGGGCAAAGACAGCACAGTATGTGCACTACATAGGGAATAGGGTGCCATTTTAGATGCACACATTGTCTCAGTCACTGCTGTTAGAGCACAAAAGGACAGCAACACTACGCTATTCAGAGCTGTGTTTAGTTCTAACTCAGAATCACACTGTAAGCAGAGCCTCTATTCTTTATTTAAGTCAGACAGGCGTGCAGCTAGTTATACTTTACCCACTTGAGTTTGGCAGGGCACTAGGAGACTCATTTGGAAGCTCTTAACCCTGGCCCTTACCTCTGAGACCACAGATTCCAATGTTCATGTACCCACCTTGGAGTCAATCTATAAATGCCTTACTAGTCATAATGGCACATGCTTTTAGATATGCAATCTATTACGAAATGAGGATACGTGTACTCAGGGGTCACTATACAGAACCTATTTTGCCCTGGACAACAAGTTCATGGACATCCAACATTTTTCCTTCTGTAATCTCTAGGATCATCATGCTGGTGTATCTAAAAATATCAGTGGGCATCTGAAAACTACAGTTCTATTGTTTCAAGCAGGTCCTAAACATGTATATATTTATTTAAAACAGAAACATATTAACTCAACGAGAAAAGCGTGTTAGCCAAATCAAAGACTATTCAACTGCCATAATCTTTTTCCTAATGAGGTAATACAGTACACAAGACAAACTGCAATTCCACTGTAGGTTTGCTCTGCCAGTGCTTTGGCTTCAGAGGATGTTTTTGATGAATGGCTTCCTAGTCTGGAAACCCAAGGAGACCCAAGGCCCATAGGAATTAGATGAAAAAAGGTTTTGTATTTAATTTAACTTCATTTTTATACCAAACATTAGGAACACCGTCCTAATATTGTGTCGGGGCATGGACTCTACAAGGTGTCAAAAGCGTTCCACAGGGATGCTGGCCCATGTTGACTCCAATGCTTCCCACAGTTGTGTCAAGTTGACTGGATGTCCTTTAGGTGGTAGACCATTCTTGATACACACAGGAAACTGTTGAGCATGAAAAACTCAGCTGCGTCGCAGTTCTTGACACAAACCGGTGTGCCTGGCACCTACTACCATACCCTGTTCAAAGTGACTTAAATCATTTGTCTTGCCTATTCAACCTCTGAATGGCACACATACACAATCCATGTCTCAATTGTCTCAAGGCTTAAACATACTTCCCGAGTGGCGCAGTGGTCTAAGGTGTATCACAACTGGCCGTGATCGGGAGTCCCATAGGGCGTTGCACAATTGGCCCAGCGTCGTTTGGGTTGACTCATCGTGCTTACTTGACTCATCGTGCGCTAGCAACTCCTTGAAGCAGGCTGACTTCTGTTGTCATTTGAACAGTGTTTCCTCCACCACGTTGGTGCGGCTGGCTTCCTGGTTAAGCGGGTGGGTGTTAAGGGCGGTTTGGTGGGTCATGTTTCGGAGGACGCATGACTTTACCTTCGCCTCTCAAGCCTGTTGGGGAGTTGCAGCAATGAGACAAGATTGAAATTGGGGAGAAAAGTGGGTAATATACACACACAAAGAAGTAGCTTTTTTTTTGTTTACCTGTCTCCTCCCCTTCATCTACACTGATTAAAGTGGATTTAACAAGTGACATCAATAACGGATCATAGCTTTCACCTGGATTCACCTGGTCAGTCTATGTCATGGAAAGAGCAGAGTCACCTAGTCAGTGTATATATCTGTATGTTTTTAGTTAAACTTAACAATGAACAGCAGGCTAAACAAGGCCCATCACCTGCTCCACTATGTTTCCTGTTGATACAAGAGCATGACCTTGTATAACCTCCCATTCCACCCATGACATGGCATTTCCACTCTCAGCAGACATCTCTTTCCCAGCGGTGATGCAACTTTGACAATGATACAAAAGAGCAGCATGGCTGAATTCAAGAGAGAGATACATTCAGAAAATAACCTAGTAGATATTGAGCCTCAAAATGAAGATTCACCTCAAGTTGCTGTTGCATTGTATGTTACTGCTGGTGTATCAGACCTATGAGATAATACTGGTCCCCAAAAGTTAAGGGTTCTGCCCCGCATTGCTTCCATTTCAACAACTCTGAGGCGGATCTCTAAATTATAGATGTTGGGCCACAAGGAGAGGGAGTAGCTAGCTCTGCAGTGAGCTCAGTCTCAGACCTTCAGTTACGGCTGCATCTTAAAACACATTGACGCAGGGCTGTACTTCCAAAGCTAGCGTTGTAATTGTTGGCCACAATAGGTATGTAGAATCACTCCAACCATCTTTTTACAAACTATGTGTTTCTACCACGAATTAAAGACCTCCCATAACCACCAGCAAAGCCTTTTTGGTTTCCATGTTTGGAAATGCTTAATAAAAGGACAACTCCACCCAAAAAATATCTTTTGGTATTTTTTTCAGTCCATAGTTAATCCTCTATAGGATTGTGTCCCGCCCTCTGGACGGTTGAGCTAACGTGCGCTAATGTGATTAACATGACGTTGTAAGTAACAAGAACATTTCCCAGGCCATAGACATAGCTTATATGGGCAGAAAGCTTAAATTCTTGTTAATCTAACTGCACTGTCCAATTTACAGTAGCTATTATAGTGAAAGAATGCCATGCTATTGTTTGAGGAGAGTGCACAGTTATGTACTTGAAAATGTATCAATAAACCAATTAGGCACATTTGGGCAGACTTGATACAACATTTTGAACAGTAATGCAATGGTTCATTGGATCAGTCTAAAACTTTGCACGTACACTGCTGCCATCTAGTGGCCAACTCTAAATTGCGCCTGGACTCCTAAATAATATTATGGCCTTTGTCTTTTATTTCAAAATTTTGTGACAAAAAATCCACATTTATTTGTATTATCTTTTACCAGATCTAATGTGTTATAATCTCCTACATTAATTTCACATTTTCACAAACTTCTAAGTGTTTTTTTTAAAATGGTATCAAGAATATGTATATCCTTGCTTCAGGTCCTGAGCTACAGGCAAGGCACTTAGATTTGGGTATGTCATTTTAGGCGAAAATTGAAAAAAAGGGTCAGATCCTTATTAATATAGTCCCAAACTGTTTTGCGTGTCAGCAATCAAGTTTTCAAGATATATAACTTTCAAAATACAGAAATACGGCCGGTATGATGCAGTTCGCATCACTTGTAAAACAAAACGTTTAAAGAAAGGCATGTAAACCAAAGAAGCAAGGACACAAACAAACGATCACACAACATAAAGCACATCTCAGAGAGAGAGACCACATCACATTTAGAAATGATTGGTTGCTTATTTCCTTTTCTGCCACAGTAAACAATGTATTATGGCAGCTAGACAAGACGAGAAGTCTACCAAGGATAAACTGTCTACCTGTATTTTCCCATTATGCACTTGACTCTGCATTTACAAAGAACACGGCATGACAAGAGTCTGAGCCATCCCTGTAAAATGTATACCATAGTTAAGTTAAAGCCTCCTTAACTCAAAAAAGTCCTTTTTATAGCCGTGATTAAAGAAAATTACAGGGTCTGATAGTACATGATTGCCAGAGACACGATCTGCTGCGTGGTTTGAGTGTCTGCCTGCTTTACACCACAAACACACACACATGCACGCACGCACGCATGGGCACACACACACACACACACACACACACACACACACACACACACACACACACACACACACACACACACACACACACACACACACACACACACACACACACACACACACACACACACACACACACAATATTTGGTTAAGTGTAGTTAGTTCCTCTGATGCCAATTTATCATAGCATCACAGTTCAAAGGCAATAATGTAAGTTTAACATAACTATGTTGAGGAATTAAATTAATTTCACTGTCAACACCTTTTAGTGCCAGTGTGTCTGCTCTCCTCTCAATCGTCAAAGCTGACAACTATTTCAGAGATTTTATCTGTAGAGATCAAAGGAATGCAATGAGAACTGATGTCTCTAATATGCCTGTTTTTGCGCATGAACATCATACAACAGTCTCCATCCCAGTTTGAACATCGTACAAAGAACCCCATCCCATTGTGCCAGCAGCATTGATGCCTGTTACTTCAGCAACAACAAATAGAACATTCAGGATGGGGTATTCCCTCCTACAAATAGAACATACTTCTCTGCCAATGTAAACTAACCCTGAGTGGGGGTGTTGCCTTTCATCTCTGTCACCACTGGCATCACTTGGCTGTCCCAGGCCTCTGACATATGTGTGTGTGTGTGTGTGTGTGTGTGTGTGTGTGTGTGTGTGTGTGTGTGTGTGTGTGTGTGTGTGTGTGTGTGTGTGTGTGTGTGTGTGTGTGTGTGTGTGTGTGTGTGTGTGTGTGTGTGTGTGTGTGTGTGTGATTCTAAAACTGTCACCGCTGTGGTTGGTGCATGCAGTCCCTACTCCTACTGGAGCCAGAGGCAATGTAGCTTCTGTCTGGGGGTAGTCTGTCTGTGTCAAACAGACTGTCTCAGATCTACCGGTAGTTTCAATGAAGGATCCCGTTTTATTGGGACACTCCCTTCATGACTCTGATCATCTAGTTAAAACTAATGAGCCTTTTCAATTAAAACTATGTAGCTAAAAAGGTTTCTTGGATAGGTCAAAGATAGCATTCTGTATAAGAATTGTTTTTCATTTCACACTGTAAACATTGATTTGTTGACTTCATGAATCCAAGCATGTATTCTTGCAGCGTAAGACAAATGATAATACAAAGTGTTAACTTGAATTACTGTGTATAAAAGTCATAAACTCAAAGATTCTCTGTTTCTCCAATCTATTTATGCTCTTCTGCTCTCTCCTCAGACGTGCTGTGCCCCAATATGAAGGTCCAACCAGACCACTTCAAGCCCAACAGCACCAGTTATGGGTTGGAGGAAGTTCCAGGTAAATACAACTTTTCTTCTCCCTTTTATCACTGTTAAACTTTTCTCAATGTTTCACATTCATCAAACAGAATGGTCAAATGCAATGTATCTTACGTCTGACTGCAAGGATCATTGGATCTATGGAGTCATGGTGAATAACATAACTGATTAGGCCTGCTACACAAATGCCTGTTTTTCATGAACATTTCTGTTTAAGGACAGATGGTAAATGAATTACTAAATTACTTTCTCTACCTTCTCCTCTATCACGTCAGACCTTCCTTTGAGAACACAAAGGAAAAAGCATTTGAGCCAAGCCAAAACATATCTATTCATTTATCAATTCGTTGGGGGGCAGTTTCCCGTTGTTATAATGTTACAAAAAGTATCAAAGCTTGCACCTTGAAGTAGCCCACTTCCCTAGAGTTGACCCACAGACTTTCCATTTGACTACGAGAGAAGGTTGGACCTTTCGCTAAATGAACACAGACTATATTACTATATCTATATCTACAACTTAAGGATAGTAATTCTGGTTTAGTTCTTGTTCTTGTGGTCTCTATTTTCAGTAGCTGTGTATTTACTGGTATAAAAAAAAAAAAAAAAGAGTTTCTGAGAAAAGTAGAGCAGTAGTGCTTAACCAGATAGGTAGGATGTTGTCTTACAGTCTTAAGGGATCTGAGTTCCTGTCTGTGCCTCCCACTCACATTCATCATGCTAAGAGGAAAAACAGACACGGACAGGGAGGGATGTCTGACTCCTGCTACAGCCTCTTTACCTGGGGAGAGGAAACTGTCAAATCTAGTGTGAAACTATTAAAATATCATGAAAGCAGAACAGAAAACAAGTATTGGAGTCATGGCACTGAGATATCGGATCATAGAGAACATCAAGCAATGAGAATTGTTAGATTTAAAAATGCTAATTTGCCTTGTAATCTAGTGTATCAAAGCGGTATTAATAATAACATACTTCAGAGTTTTACTGCTTAATCCTTTTTACTTTACTGCTCCTGAGTGCATGACTACATGGTTGGTATAAGGACAATCACGGATTTAGGTTCAACTGCCAAAATATTTTCACTCGAAAGTCAAGGTTTTGATACCACCATGTAGTGCAAAAGGCAGAGGTGGCCAATTTCATCTAGCCAAGCAGTAACACCTGACGCAAATATTTAACTAATAATATTTTTCAAATAAGCCTGATTAGCTGAATCAGGTGTGCTACTGCTTGGCGGGAACAAAAGCCTGCACCCACACAAGCCCTTAGCGGATAAGACCCCTGTGGGAGTCCTATAGGGCATTGTGGGACTAAGTCATGTGTAGCTGCACCTTGAAACAGCTTTTCAGCCAAGTTCAGGAAAACCCTATCTGGCGGTGAACAGATGTTTAACAATGTTGGTTTAAAATCTTTCTGAGAAGCTGAGGACCTCTGGCAGAGCTGGTGTTTGTTTCTGGTGTTTAAAACAACAGTTCCTCTAGTGGTTCCCACTGACTAGACTGGATACATCACTTCCTCTAGTAGACAACACAAGTGCTAATTATGTGGCCAGGCCTTTACTATAAACTGCAATATAAGAGGAAGAAATCAGGATAAATCACTAGAACTATGCAGCCAAAGTTGTTTGAAGATGCTTCACATTCACAACAACAGTAAATATATGCACGCATGACTTTAAGTCACTTTAGATAAAAGCTTCTGCTAAATGGCATATATTCAGTGCCTTCGGAAAGTATTCAGACCCTTTGACTTTTTCCACATTTTATTACGTTAAATATTTATTCTAAAATGGATTAAATGAAATAATTTCCTCAGCAATCTACACCGAATACTCCATAATGACAAAGTAAAAACAGGTTTTTAGAAATGTTTGCAAATGTATTAAAAATAAAAAACAGAAATACCTAATTTACATAAGTATTCAGACTCTTTGCTATGAGACTTGAAATTGAGCTCAGGTGCATCCTGTTTCCATTGATCATCCTTGAGATGTTTCTATAACTTGATTGGAGTCCACCTGTGGTAAATTCAATTGATTGGACAGGATTTGGAAAGGCACACACCTGTCTATATAAAAGGTCCCACAGTTGACAGTTCATGTCAGAGCAAAAAGCAAGCCATGAGGTCGAAGGCCGTAGAGCTCCGAGACAGGATTGTGTCGAGGCACAGATCTGGGGAAGGGTACCAAAAAATGCAGCATTGAAGGTCCCCAAGAACACAGTGGCCTCCATCATTCTTAAATGGAAACAGGATGCACCTGCGTTCAATTTCGAGTCTCATAGCAAAGGGTCTGAATACTTATGGAAATTTCAGTTTCTACAAATGGGTTCTTGCCATTTTAGAATGAGGCTATAACATAACAAAATGTGGAAAAGGGAAGGGGTCTGAATACTTTCCGAATGCACTGTCTATATATATAGACTGTCTATATATATGTACTGCTAGATGACATCCCAGCTAGCACATTTGGTTCCTTGGAAGTTGTGGGAATGTACGTTTTTGGTTTTGCATTGGTTCTGGGAAGCCATACGTTTCCTGACCGGTTTAACTGAACGTTTTTTAAACGTTCTGAGAATGGAAGTGAAAACTTTGCCTGTTCTGGGAACGTTAACTTCTAGGTTGCAGGGATGTTCTGAAAATATTTTACTATGGTTCCCTGAAAGTTTTCTTAGGAGGTTTTATTCAATTCTAGGTTATTTGGAGATAATTAAAACGTTCTGAACACATTTCAATAATAACGCTACAAGCTTATTTTAAGTTAAATATTTAGAACTCCCAAGCACAGAAAGGACACATGGAAATGAATTTGCTTAGGCATTAATCATGCAAACACATTACATTTTTATTGTGGCACTGCATCAGGGAGATTCAAACCTATGATCTTCTGTTCTCTAGCCATGGAATTAGCCCACTGTGCCACCAGGATGGAGCTAGCATGGCATGTTTATTTTTACTCATAGAAGCTTTTAATTTTAGTCTACTCAAACACTCCATTTCGAAGGAAAAAAAAGGACTAATTAAGATCAGGTGTGACCAAATAGTGAGGGGGGGGGGGGGGGGGGGGCAACACACTGGAACAGTCTTAACAAGATGGAGGATAGAGAGAGTTTGTTGATGCTGAGAACAGAATGTATATGTTTTTAAACAACATTTTTAGAATTTTAGAACGTTACTAAAGTTGCCTTGTGTTTTGATGGAAAGTTTTCTTAATGTTCTCAGAACAATTTGAGAACATGACTTTAAACAGAACCATGAGGAAACCTATAGGAAACGTTATGCTGAAGTACTGAAGATTCCAACAGAAAACATTGTTTCTTAACATTCTCTTAACTATTTAAGAACATTCCCAATGTCAAACCAGTTGGAGAATGTTTCTAGAACAATACCAAAATTGAAATGAAATGTAACCATGTTTGAACTTTTAGGAAACTTTCTGTTCAAGTAATGAAATACAAAGAAAACAATGGTTTTTTTTCAAGTTCTTTAAATGTGCTGAGAATGTTCCAAAGCCAAGCAACTGTCCTGCACCATTCCCAGAAAGTTGTGGGAAGGTTGTATGCAAAATAACCATAGGGCAACCATGCTCTCACCAAGCTCTAAGAAACATATGGTTCTCCGAACGTTATGTGCTGGCTGGGATTAAACTCAACTTGTTTAAAGTCAGAGGCCTAAAATTGGCCTCTTTATGCAGTTATGTCATGGTGCTCCAATGGAACAGTTGTGTGTGTGAAAGGACTGAGGTTTACAGGGTTAGTCACTCAGCACGTGAATGTGGTTTGAAGAAAACACACCATTTTAAACAACCAACAAGTCGCTATGGCAATGCCAGCAGGGCCAGGGGCAGGGTGTTTACTAATGTTGCCAGTTATCCATCTGATCTGAGTAAAAATGCCAATGCCTATAAATACACAGCCAGTCTGGCATAATTCATGAGAAAAGTGGGTTGAATTATATTTGTAATTTTTGTCTGCTATACATTTTTCTTACAGCAACTGTGTATCTGGTAGTACAGTCAGCTTGAATAACCTGCTCTGTGTCACGAGTGGGTGTAGAGAGAGACCAAGGCGCAGAGCAGGTATAGTTCGACATTTTATTATACTATGTATAATCAACTCAATGACGAACTATAATTACAAAACAATGAAATGGAATACACTTACTTGTCTGTGACATGAAACGTACAAACATCTAACAATGACCCACACAACAGGTGTGTGAAAAGGCAACTTAAATAGAATCCCCAATCAGAGACAACGTCTCGCAGCTGTCTCTAATTGGGGATTCAGCACAAAACTAAAACAGATCTAGATCTACTAGATCTGTCAGGCTCTGACCCTGGCTATCTAGAGGAGCCAAAGAGCTCCCTATGGCCAGAGCCTGACAGTACCCCCCCTCTAAGGCGCGGACTCCCGACCGCGCTAAATACATATTTAAAAAAAAATGAATCATAAAAAAAAACTGACATGGGAGGGTTGGGGAGGGACACTTCACCTCGGTGGCGGTTCTGGCCCCGGTGAAGTGGACACTTTCCTCCCTGACGCCAGTCTGATGACCTGTCCTGGAATGGGACCTGGTCTGGCGAACGGCTCCGGCCATGGAGCGGGGCAGACGCCCAGACCCGGACTGTGCACCGGTGTGGCAGGTGGTTCCGGCTCTGGAGCTGGGCAGACGTCCGGACCCCAGTTGGGCACCGGTGGAGTGGACTGCTCTGGCATGGGAGTGGAGCAGACGACCGGCCCCGGACTGGGCACCGGTGGAGCGGACTGCGCCGGCATGGAAGTGGAGCAGATGGCCGAACCCGGACTGGGCACCGGTGTGACAGGTGGTTCCGGCTCTGGAGCTGGGCAGACCTCCGGACCCCGACTGGGCACAGGTGGAGCGGACTGCTCCGGCATGGAAGTGGAGCAGATGGCCGAACCCGGACTGGGCACCGGTGGAGTTTCAGGGCGGCTGACCTTCGCTGGAGGCTCCGGGCTGCGGACCCTCTCTGGAGGCTCCGGGCTGCGGACCGTCTCTGGAGGCTCCGGGCTGCGGACCGTCTCTGGAGGCTCCGGGCTGCGGACCGTCTCTGGAGGCTCCGGGCTGCGGACCGTCTCTGGAGGCTCCGGGCTGCCGGCCGTCTCTGGAGGCTCCGGGCTGCGGACCCTCTCTGGAGGCTCCGGGCTGCGGACCCTCTCTGGAGGCTCCGGGCTGCGGACCCTCTCTGGAGGCTCCGGGCTGCGGACCGTCTCTGGAGGCTCCGGGCTGCGGACCGTCTCTGGAGGCTCCGGGCTGCGGACCGTCTCTGGAGGCTCCGGGCTGCGGACCGTCTCTGGAGGCTCCGGGCTGCGGACCGTCTCTGGAGGCTCCGGGCTGCGGACCGTCTCTGGAGGCTCCGGGCTGCGGACCGTCTCTGGAGGCTCCGGGCTGCGGACCTTCGCTGGAGGCTCCGGGATGCTGACCTTCGCTGGAGGCTCCGGGATGCTGACCTTCGCTGGAGGCTCCGGGATGCTGACCTTCGCTGGAGGCTCCGGGATGCTGACCTTCGCTGGAGGCTCCGGGATGCTGACCTTCGCTGGAGGCTCCGGGATGCTGACCTTCGCTGGAGGCTCCGGGATGCTGACCTTCGCTGGAGGCTCCGGGATGCTGACCTTCGCTGGAGGCTCCGGGATGCTGACCTTCGCTGGAGGCTCCGGGATGCTGACCTTCGCTGGAGGCTCAGAGTTGCTGACCTTCGCTGGAGGCTCAGAGTTGCTGACCTTCGCTGGAGGCTCAGAGTTGCTGACCTTCGCTGGAGGCTCAGAGTTGCTGACCTTCGCTGGAGGCTCAGAGTTGCTGACCTTCGCTGGAGGCTCAGAGTTGCTGACCTTCGCTGGAGGCTCCGGGATGCTGACCTTCGCTGGAGGCTCCGGGATGCTGACCTTCGCTGGAGGCTCAGAGTTGCTGACCTTCGCTGGAGGCTCAGAGTTGCTGACCTTCGCTGGAGGCTCAGAGTTGCTGACCTTCGCTGGAGGCTCAGAGTTGCTGACCTTCGCTGGAGGCTCAGAGTTGCTGTCCTTCGCTGGAGGCTCAGAGTTGCTGTCCTTCGCTGGAGGCTCAGAGTTGCTGTCCTTCGCTGGAGGCTCAGAGTTGCTGACCTTCGCTGGAGGCTCAGAGTTGCTGACCTTCGCTGGAGGCTCAGAGTTGCTGACCTTCGCTGGAGGCTCAGAGTTGCTGACCTTCGCTGGAGGTTGAGAGGCGCTGACCTTCGCTGGAGGCTCAGAGTTGCTGACCTTCGCTGGAGGTTGAGAGGCGCTGACCTTCGCTGGAGGTTGAGAGGCGCTGACCTTCGCAGGAGGTTGAGAGGCGCTGACCTTCGCAGGAGGTTGAGAGGCGCTGACCTTCGCAGGAGGTTGAGAGGCGCTGACCTTCGCAGGAGGTTGAGAGGCGCTGACCTTCGCAGGAGGTTGAGAGGCGCTGACCTTCGCAGGAGGTTGAGAGGCGCTGACCCTCGCAGGAGGTTGAGAGGCGCTGACCCTCGCAGGAGGTTGAGAGGCGCTGACCCTCGCTGGAGGTTGAGAGGCGCAGACCTTCGCAGGAGGTTGAGAGGCGCTGACCTTCGCAGGAGGTTGAGAGGCGCTGACCTTCGCAGGAGGTTGAGGGCTGCTGACCTTGGCTGGAGGCTCAGGGCTGCTGACCTTGGCTGGAGGCTCAGGGCTGCTGACCTTGGCTGGAGGCTCAGGGCTGCTGACCTTGGCTGGAGGCTCAGGGCTGCTGACCTTGGCTGGAGGCTCAGGGCTGCTGACCTTGGCTGGAGGCTCAGGGCTGCTGACCTTGGCTGGAGGCTCAGGGCTGCTGACCTTGGCTGGAGGCTCAGAAGCCCGCTCCCGCATATCCATCAGCTTGTTCACTAGAGCATATCGGCGCCCGAAGTCCTCCTCCTCCTCTATTTCTATCAGCAGCGGGTCCGTCTGCTTCTCCCGTGGAAGAGCAACCCAGGCTCTCCACCACCTCGTCTGTTCCTCCTTCTGGTATTCATAAAACCCCTCGGGTTTCTCTCGATCCTGGATCGTTGGAAGACGAAGTGGTGGGCGATCCTCTTCCTCCAGCCTCTCCGTGCTTTGGCTGCGCACCAATGGTATGGTGCGCGAAGCCGGCAAGGACGGTGCCGGGCTGTGAGTGCGCACCGATGGTGTGGTGCGCGGAGCAGGCACGGACCGTACCTGACTCTGGGCCGACGCTGGAGGCACCGGGTTGGGAACTGGCGTTGGAGGGATGCGACTGCCCCGATCTTCCTCTCTCCATCGCCAATCCCCTTCCTGTGAGGACTCCATCGGGAGCCCCCACGAGTGAGGGAACAAAGGCACATAGTCGTCGTTTTCCTCCGACTCCTCTCCGTACCTCTGCTCCCATGGCTGTAGGGGCTCCTCCTGGATCCCCCACGAGTGCAGTGGCCGTGGTTCTTCTCCGTCAACCCCCGACCACCCCCATAGCCCTCCCCCAAAAACTGTTTGGGGTTTCTGGGCTCCAGGCTGTTCTTTTGCCCGTCGATGTTTTTTTTTACTGCGCGTCTTGGTCTTGTTGTGGTGGGTCATTCTGTCACGAGTGGGTGTAGAGAGAGACCAAGGCGCAGAGCAGGTATAGTTCGACATTTTATTATACTATGTATAATCAACTCAATGACGAACTATAATTACAAAACAATGAAATGGAATACACTTACTTGTCTGTGACATGAAACGTACAAACATCTAACAATGACCCACACAACAGGTGTGTGAAAAGGCAACTTAAATAGAATCCCCAATCAGAGACAACGTCTCGCAGCTGTCTCTAATTGGGGATTCAGCACAAAACTAAAACAGATCTAGATCTACTAGATCTGTCAGGCTCTGACCCTGGCTATCTAGAGGAGCCAAAGAGCTCCCTATGGCCAGAGCCTGACACTCTGCTGTGTTCATTCATAAGTTTCAGTCCAGAACGCAGACTGCTATTCATGCCACAGAAAATCACTCTGAAGAGAGTTTTAATCAGGCTACAGTACACATTTTCTCAGTTAGATTTGAATCACATTTCCCATATGAACATTATTCAGAAGAAATATGCCTTGTGAATGTCAATATGCGATACTTAACATTGTTAAAGGCGCAGTTAAGTTTAATAATGAAGGCGGAATATGAGAGTGCTGCTTAAGCCTACTCTGATTCTCTAGAAATAGCCTTGAAACACACAGGCTGCATATACACCATTAGCAACAGAGGAAAAAATTACCCTAAAACATACAGGGGTCCCTTAGCCCTGTCATAGCATCCTGCTGGATAACTGTCGAAGGGGCCCCATAGCCCATCAACTGTCTGAGATGATAAACATTCCTCTGACCTGCTGCATCCATCTACTTTATCTCACAGCAAAAAAACAGAGTAGGCTACTCAGACAGACAGACAGACAGGTCTACTGGTCTGTGGGGTTACCTACCCCGCCCCACCCCGCCTAGAAAATTATGGTAGGGGAAACACTGGGGTAACTAGCCTGTTGGTGCTTTATCAGAGACTTTGAGATCAGATCATATGGGTGGGTGGTGGTCGAAGGAGGTACCCAACTACCCATAATTTATAGCTCTGTTTTCAGTTCTGTCACTGTGCTGCGCTATGCAAATACTCAAAGCTCCATGCGCTCGCTGAGTCCCATAGCTTCAGACCTGTAATTTGGATTGGCAGAGGATGCTGTATAATCATCGTCCTCCAAAAAGTTATTCTGAACAGCCAGACAATGGGGCGACGGCCAATGGGGCGACCTGGCTCTGTGGGGAACGCCAAATTAATGCAGTGACTGGGAAAAGGAAAGACACAGTGCATTGTTTTGATCCGGACAGATGGCAACATCTGAGCGCTGGGCTAGGCTGCCGTCGATTCATAATTACACACAGTGGGGACATCATAGCCGCCAGTCTATGGTTTTATGGTTCTCTACTGATTGTAATCAGTATTTATTGAACATGTTCGGTCAGACCAGATGAAAGTCTACCTCTCAACACTCCGATGTAAATGAGTTAGGCATGATGATTACTGAGTGACTAAAATGGTTCCTCTGGCTCTGAATGGTGACATCACCAGTCAATCTCGCCCCTTGTTCAATAGGATCGCTGAATGGTAGGAGACCCTAAGCCTTAACCAGTCTGGGAAGTTTTCATTCAAACCAGTTTAAAAGCTACTCTGGCAGTCAATTAGTGGGTAACCACAAACTACAAAGAGGATTTCCTTCCTTCTGTCTGTAACTTTTCTTTTCTCAAGTGATGACATGCGGAGACCCCAAATATGCATAGTTCTACCCCAGGGTGTGAGAATTCATTGGTATTTTGAAGGGAATGAGGGATACAGTTGTAAAACTGAATGCATTCAACTGAAATGTGTCTTCCACATTTAACCCAACCCTTCTGAATCATTGCTTTTTTTATGCTGGGATGTAATATTACATATATACAATACCTTGGTCTCTCTCTCTCTCTCTCTCTCTCTCTCTCTCTCTCTCTCTCTCTCTCTCTCTCTCTCTCTCTCTCTCTCTCTCACCAAATTGAATTGTATCAATCTGACTAGATAATAAGGATATATATACTGTATATTGTGAGAAACAGTATAAATATCATCCTATTTACTTGGGTAATTGGTATCTCTTTGTGAGTAATTTTCAACCTATAGGTATTTTTTATGGTTTTTACTGTGTTGCTCTATTGGTGATCAGAAGAAAATCAAGAAAATTATTAGATTTTCTCAGCTACAACTCTAGGCTAATCATGTTATTTTCTGTCCCGTCTGTTGCAGGGTTCGACCTGATGGAACACTTCAAAGTGGAAAACATACTGGGATCAAGGATTGATGAGGGCCAGAGCTCCTATGTTCGACTTGGGACCATGCCTATTGTACAACAGACAGAGTGAGTGAACTATTCTGTATTTGCTGTGACAAATATCATGCAATATCGCACTAGTGGCACAAGGCGATGGCAGTCATGGCACAGGTGTGATATTTGGCTGTGTGCAAGAGAGGCTTGTTATTTAGCAATGTGCGCAACTATGGGGCAAAACAGACTGGGAATTGGCTTAGATTGTTGACAACATGTAAACTATATTTAATATCCAAATGTTTATTGAAAACATAATCACATTTGCACAATTAGCACTTGTTGTCTCTCAAATACATTGTTACAGTTGTTGGTTAGCTAGCTAGTGAATTTTTGCCATATTAGCTTAGACATGACATTAGTCAAAACACCCTAAAACAGGTATCAATAACAAGATTCAACGAGCTGAAACAAGCCTCCTGTGATTCCTCACATAGCAGCTTCTTGTCATTGTTGCTAGAGATCTGACCATTCAGAATCATAACACCATAATGCCTTCTGTCTCATTGATGCTTGCATCATTTTAGTGACGTTGTCAGCCAACCCGTCTAAACCAATGATAAATCTAAACCCTTGTTCTGTCTAGAGGGAGTACAGCTTTGGCTGTTACGGTGACCGTATTCTTTATTTAACTAGGCAAATCAGTTAAGAACAAATTCTTATTTACAATGACGGCCTACACCGGCCAAACCTGGACGACGCTGGGCCAACAGGTGGTCACGAGTCAAATACCAGTAGATATGCTTCTACAAGCTCTGATGCTGCTGATGGCCTACCAAACTTGCTAACCACCGATTGGTTGGTGCCGCCCTTTGTGGTCGCCTGTTAGGCAGCTCCCATGTTCGTGCATTAATTGTTGTTTTAGTATGTTTTTCGTCAGTTTTTCGTGAGTTTTTATTTTGCAACAGTTGAACTATAATAGTTCAGGACTATGGAGTGCTACTGTTTTACGAAGGTTTTAGCAGTACTTTTTATCACTGAGGCAATTTTTCTTACGTTTATCAGTGCCGAACGTACACGTGAGTCCTCAATTATTTACAACAGAGCCCAGCTGAACCCCAAGGAAAAGTTTGTTATTCCGGACGAGTTGAAAAGGCGACGACGTGGACGCAGGGCGGGATTGAAGTGTAAAGCAAAGCTTAGGAAATACGTGCCGGCTATACCGTCTATCAATATGGGCAACGTGAGATTGCTGCATAACAAGATAGAGGAACTTGAGGGTCTTGTCCGTGGACAAAGGCAGTTCAGAGAAGCAATCTAGTGTGTTTTACAGAGACATGGCTGAATGATAACATCCCCACAGGGAACGTCACTATTGGCGGTTTCCAGACCATCAGAGCGGACAGGGAAAGCGCTTTTTCTGGTAAGAGTAAGGGAGGGGGCCGGCTTTATTAGTTAACAACAGATGTTGTAATCCGAGCCATATTACTATTAAGAAACAGTTTTGTAGCCCGGACATTGAGCTGTTAGCCGTTAGCCTGAGATCCTACTATTTGCAGAGGGAATTCACGGTGGCCATTGCTGATATTGTTTACATCCCGCCCTCCACTGAAGCAAACACAGCGCGTGACGTCATCCACTCTGTTAACGCAAGGTTATAGACAGCGCATCCCAGTGCCTTTTTTGCCATTTCTGGGGATTTTGACCATGCATCTCTCTCTTCAAAGCTGCCCACATTCAAACAGTTTGTGAAGTGCCCAACTAGGAATAATACAACTCTGGACATATAATATGCTAATGTGAAGGATGCATACAACTCCACTGCACTCCCTCACCTAGGTAGCTCGGATCACAACCTTGTCCACCTCACCGCACTCTACAGGCCTTTGGTCCAGCAGCAGCCAATGACCACTAGGACCATTAGGAGATAATCCCCGGAGGCGAATGAGACCCTACAGGACTGCTTTGAAACAACAGACTGCGATGTGCTCTGTGAGGCTCATGGAGAGGACATTGATGGACTTAAAGACTGCATAACGGACTATATCAATTTTTGTGTAGACAACACCGTACCCACCAGGAAGGTACGCTGTTTTCCAAATAATAAACCCTGGGTCACCAGCGACCTGAAGGTCCAGCTGAATGAGAAGAAGAGGGCCTTCAAGGAGGGGGACAAGGACAAATTGAAATGCGTCCAGTGGGAGCTGAAGTTGCGGATTGCTGAGGGGAAGAGAGTGTATAAGGAGAAGATGGAGGACAAGCTGAGGCAGAGCCAGGTGAGAGAGGTGTGGAAGGGTATGAGAAATATCATTGGCTTCAAAAAGTCAAACAGTGTGCAGACGGAGGGGACCCAGGACAGAGACAATGAGCTGAACCAATTTTTTAACAGGTACGATATTAGCTCTGTCCCTTCCTCCCACCTCTGGACTGATCCTCAACATCCCCCTTCCCCCCACCTCCCCACCTGGGCTGGCTTCACCACCAATCAAGTGAAGAGAGAGCTGGAGAGACTACATCAGTGGAAAGCGGAGGGCCCTGATGGCATCAGTCCAAGGGTGCTTAGGGTCTGTGCTGACCAACTGTGTGGAATACTCCAACGACCTTTCAACCTTAGCCTGAGCCTGGAAAGGGTCCCTGTGCTGTGGTTAACATCCTACCTGGTCCCAGTGCCCAAGAAGACACACCCCACTGTCCTGAATGACTTCAGACCTATAGCGCTAACATCCCACATCATGAAGACCCTGGAAAGGTTAGTCCTCGCTCTCAGACCCCTGGTGTGTACATCACTGGACCCCCTGCAGTTCGCATACCAGCGCAACATCTGGGTGGATGATTCAATCATCTTCCTTCTGCAGAGGGCCTACTCTCACCTCGCAGGTTGCACTGTGAGGGTTATGTTTTTTTACTTCTCCAGTGCCTTCAACACCATTCAGCCCCTGCTACTGCGTGAGAAGATGAGGAGGATGAAAGTGGAAGCACCCTTAGTCTCCTGGGTTATGGTCTAACTGACCGGTAGGCCACAATTTGTGCGGCTACAGAGCTGTGTGTCAGAACGGGCAGTGAGCAACACAGGGGCCCCCCAGGGAACGGTCCTGTCCCCCTTCCTGTTCACCCTCTACACCTTGGACTTCAGATATAACTCTGAAACATGCCACCTACAGAAGTTCTCTGATGACTCCGCAATTGTAGGGTGCATCAGGGGTGGGCAGGAGGAGGAGTACAGGAGCACAATCAATGACTTTGTGGTGTGGTGTGAGCAGAACAACCTTCAGCTCAACATCAGCAAAACAAAGGAGATGGTGGTGGACAACAGGAGAACCAAGGCCCAACCGACTGCAGTCCTTATACAGGGGATGGATGTGGAAATGGTTGGGTCGTACAAGTTCCTGGGAGTCCATATGGACAACAGGCTGGAATTGTTTTATTTTTTATTTCACCTTTATTTAACCAGGTAGGCAAGTTGAGAACAAGTTCTCATTTACAACTGCGACCTGGCCAAGACAAAGCAAAGCAGTGCGACAAAAAAACAACACAGAGTTACACATGAGAATAAACAAACATACAGTCAATAACACAATAGAGAATCTATATACAGTGTGCAAATGTAGTGCAAAATGCTAGGAATACGCGCATTTAGCTATTTAAGAATCTTTCTCTGCCATCGACCTGTATAGTTAACCATGCAAATATATATATATGTCATTCACTCATACTATGCAATGTGTTTCTATAGATTTTTGCACTCCAGATTTTTATACTTTTTCATACTGCTGCACTATGTATCATGTATCGTGTATCTGTCATTTGTGCATTTTGTGCATTTTGCACCTGCCCTGTGTTTTTTGTAACTGCTTGACAAAGTATTTTCCACACGGAGTTCAATAAAGTATCTATCTATCTATCTATCTATCTATCTATCTATCTATCTATCTATCTATCTATCTATCTATCTATCTATCTATCTATCTATCTATCTATCTATCTATCTATCTATCTATCTATCTATCTATCTATCTATCTATCTATCTATCTATCTATCTATCTATCTATCTATATATCTATATATCTATCTATCTATCTATCTATCTATCTATCTATCTATCTATCTATCTATCTATCTATCTATCTATCTATCTATCTATCTATCTATCTATCTATCTATCTATCTATCTATCTATCTATCTATCTATCTATCTATCTATCTATCTATCTATCTATCTATCTATCTATCTATCTATCTATCTATCTATCTATCTATCTATCTATCTATCTATCTATCTATCTATCTATCTATCTATCTATCTATCTATCTATCTATCTATCTATCTATCTATCTATCTATCTATCTATCTATCTATCTATCTATCTATCTATCTATCTTAATGGAAATGTAATCGAAGATCTAATCAAACACTTCATGAGAGACCATGAGCTCATTTTGCAACATTTCTATAGGCTGTGCAATTGTGTGTGAAAACAGAGTGATGGCCTCTAATAAAAAGTGGAGGATCCCATCAGCTTTCTATAGGCTAGGCCTACTATATTAATTTGAAAATGGCATGAAAATGAACCACGGGTAAAGCGTCCTCCATTCGCAATTTAAGTGCATAGATGACATATATATTTTCCCCCTGCCCCTGTTTTGAGAGAGGCGCATGATAATGGTTAATTCTAAATCAAAACAAATGTCACTATTTTTTTTGTATATGTAAAGACAAGTTTAAATCAATAATATTTTATTTAACCTTTACTTAACTAGGCAAGTCAGTTAAGAACAAATTCTTATTTACAATGACGGCCTACACCGGCTAAACACGGACGACTCTGGGCCAATTGTGTGCCGCCCGATAGGACTCCCAATCACGGCCGGTTGTGATACAGTCTGGATTCGAACCAGGTTGTCTGTAGTGACGCCTCTAGCACTGAGATGCAGTGTCTTAGAATGATGCCCAGCTTGTGTGCAGTAAGGCAAGAAACGCATAACTTTTTTAAACAACTTTTTCAGATCATAGTCGCACACCTCATGTAGCCTAGCCCATAGGCTATATGTTTTGATACTGTTTGTATTATAACTTCATCTGCTTTACAATGGGTGTAGAGCCTAACTGGCATACATACGCAGCGTGTGAGCTTCAAGTTTGGGGAAGAATATACAGTACCGGTCAAAAGTTTGGACATACCTACTCATTCAATGGTTTTTCTCTAGCACTAGAATACTAGTGAAGACAGAACTATGACATAACACATATGGAATCATGTAGTAACCAAAGAAGTTTTAAACAAATCAACATTTATTTTATATTTGAGATTCTTCAAAGTAGCCACCCTTTGCCTTGATGACAGCTTTGCACACTCTTGGCATTCTCTCAACCAGCTTCATAATATTTTTTACTACGGTGGGGTAGTGCCAAAATGTATATACTGTATACACCAAACAGATACAGTTGAAGTCGGAAGTTTACATACACCTTAGCCAAATACATTTAAACTCAGTTTTTCACAATTGCTGACATTTAATCCTTGTAAAAATTCCCTGTCTTAGGTCAGTTAGGATCACCAATTTATATTAAGAATGTGAAATGTCAGAATAATAGTAGAGATAATTATTTATTTATTTTATTTCTTTCATCACATTCCCAGTGGGTCAGAAGTTTACACACAGTCAATTAGTATTTGGTAGCATTGCCTTTAAATTGTTTAACGTGGGTCAAATGTTTCAGGTAGCCTTCCACAAGCTTCCCACAATAAGTTGGGTGAATTTTGGCCCATTCCTCCTGACAGAACTGGTGTAACTGAGTCAGGTTTGTAGGCCTCCTTGCTCGCACAAGCTTTTTCAGTTCTGCCCACAAATTATCTATAGGATTGAGGTCAGGGCTTTGTCATGGCCACTCCAATACCTTGACTTTGTTGTCCTTAAGCAATTTTGCCACAACTTTGGAAGTATGCTTGGGGTCATTGTCCATTTGGAAGACCTATTTGCGACCAAGATTTAACTTCCTAACTGATGTCTTGAGATGTTGCTTCAATATATCCACATAATATTCCTTCCTCATGATGCCATCTATTTTGTGAAGTGCACCAGTCCCTCCTGCAGCAAAGCACCCCCACAACATGATGCTGCCACCCCTGTGCTTCACGGTTGGGATGGTGTTCTTCGGCTTGCAAGCCTCCCTCTTTTTCCTCCAAACATAACGATGGTCATTATGGCCAAAAAGCTCTATTTTTTTTTCATCATACCAGAGGACATTTCTCCAAAAAGTAAGATCTTTGTCCCCATGTGCAGTTGCAAACCGTCTGGCTTTTTTATGGCGGTTTTGGAGCAGTGGCTTCTTCCTTGCTGAGCAGCCTTTCAGGTTATGTCGATATAGGACTCATTTTACTGTGGATAGAGATACATTTGTACCTATTTCCTCCAGAATCTTCACAAGGTCCTTCGCTGTTGTTCTGGGATAGATTTTCACACCAAAGTACGTTCATCTCTACGAGACAGAATGCCTCTCCTTCCTGAGCGGTATGACGGCTGCGTGGTCCCATGGTGTTTATACTTGTGTACTATTGTTTGTACAGATGAACGTGGTACCTTCAGGCGTTTGGAAATTGCTCCCAAGGATGAACCAGACTTGTGGAGGTCTACATTTTTTTTCTGAGGTCTTGGCTGATTTCTTTTGATTTTCCCATATTGTCGAGCAAATAGGCACTGCGTTTGAAGGTAGGCCTTGAAATACATCCACAGGTACACCTCCAATTGAGGTGTTTAAAGGCACAGTCAACTTAGTGTATGTAAACTTATGACCCACTGGAATTGTGATATAGTGAATTATAAGTGAAATAATCTGTCTGTAAACAATTGTTGGAAGAATTACTAGTGTCATGCATAAAGTAGATGTCCTAACCGACATGCAAAAACTATAGTTTGTTAACATGAAATCTGTGGAGTGGTTGAAAAATTAGTTTTCATGACTTCAACCTAAGTGTATGTAAACTTCCGACTTCAACTGTATAGTAACAATGATATGTAGGCCTACAGCAGCAGATATACTACAGTGAGCTATGTCAAGAATCCAGTGATAATACATGCATGTAGTGTGTATGAGGTGGTTGATTGGCAACCTTCTGTGCTGTTGATGTTTTCCAGAGACGTGTTCCCTCAAGGTCTGCCAGATGAATATGCCTTTGTGACGACTTTTAAGTTCAGGAAGACCTCGAGACGGGAGGACTGGTACCTCTGGCAGATCTTTGACAAGTATGGAATTCCACAGGTGGGTTATCATAGTGGTGTGTGTGCATCAACAGACCCCATGCTGAGTCTAATTGATTGCCAGTTGCAGCGCTGGCACGCGGACAGATTATTATATTCCTGATCATTTGTAACACTGAATATCATAGAACATGTTATATTTGCCTAATACATGCATATGACAATCCTTTCATTATTAACAAATTCAACTTTATTCACTTGATCCTTCCATCGTCGCTCCGACCCAGGTGTCTATCCGTCTGGACGGTGAGAACAAGGCAGTGGAATACAACGCAGTGGGGCTGACTAAAGACGCAGTGAGAGCTGTGTTCAAGAATGAGGAGGTGGACAACTTGTTCGACAGGAACTGGCACAAGATTGCCCTGAGTGTCGAGGCCAAGGCTGTGTCTCTCTACCTGGACTGTAAACTCATCCAGACCCTGCCCATCGGGGACAGGGAGGACATCGATATCCACGGGAAGACTGTAATCGGGAAGAGGCTGTACGACAGCGTGCCCATTGATGTGCGTGTTATAAATATCAGGGTTGAGGTTAAGAGCAGTGGGAAGGGCAGTTGGATTGGAAGTATGCTTCAGCATGTGGTGGAACAACATGGTGGATTAAAGCTGCAATATGTAACTTTTTGGGCGACCCAACCAAATTCACATAGAAATATGTGTAATAGATCTGTCATTCTCACTGAAAGCAAGTAGCAGATATGTTCTATGTGCCCTATTTCTATGTGCCCCGTTCTTAAGTTTCTATTACTTAACTTTTGGTTTTGTACACCAGCTTCAAACAACTAAAAAACTAATAATTTGGTTATGGAAAACATATTTCACAGCGGTTTAGATGGTACATTGATTCTCTACACTATACTTGTTTGTTTTGTCACATAAACTGAAATTAGCAACCAGGAAATGGTGGAGCGATTTCTGCATAGTGCATCTTTAAGGAAGTACTGTTTATATGTATATACTATCCCACTGTACTGTACTGTAGAGTAGCCTACATTTAACTTACTTTGTGACTTTCTGTCCCTGCAGTTTGACCTCCAGAGGATGATGATCTACTGTGACTCCAAACACGCTGAGCTGGAGACCTGCTGTGATCTGCCCACCGGGCCAGTGAGTCAGAAAGTCAGACAGACAGGGCACCTATCTCTGTGGTAGGCCACCCCAGTGAGTCAGCCAATCATCTGTCACTGTGGTGGGCCTGGTCCACTCTGCTGGGCAGAATGCCTATCATACCTCACTGCTTCCTTTTTCCCATTTTCTCTGTCCTGTCCACTTACCTGGCTCACCTTTAGATGGTAACACTGTTTGTATTCCAGTGCCCCAAGAAAGTGGTGACGGAGGCCCCTCCCATAGAGATCCCCACCCCCACCCCTGCAATTGGGGAGCAGCAGAGAGGACCCGAGGCGGTCAACTGCTCCTGTCCCGC
The DNA here is from genome assembly GCA_023634145.1 of Thymallus thymallus. Classification (NCBI taxonomy): domain Eukaryota; kingdom Metazoa; phylum Chordata; class Actinopteri; order Salmoniformes; family Salmonidae; genus Thymallus; species Thymallus thymallus. Next base: position 14,165,893 of record CM042395.1, on the reverse strand, counting down.
TGGAGAGAGGGTAAGATGCATATGTCAAAATTCAATCAAAGGCAATAGCTCCTCTATACCTTACAATGAAAATGTGTTTGACGCTTTCCAAAGATCTGTTTATTTAATGTTTTACTCATACGCAAAAGAGATCTCCTCTTCAATGTGACTACCTGATGAAATGATGGATCAATAAATGTTCATTCCCGACAGGGAGAGATCGGTGTACCTGGTGTTGCCGGTCCCAAGGGTGAAAAGGTCATCTAACGCTCATCTTAAGCCATGTCTCATGTGTGATACAACAATATTTATATTTCCTGGATCTATGTCTCTGGGCTCGTTGTTGTGCACTGTCATAATGTCACATGCCTACTCTTACAGGGTGATACTGGTGCTCTGGGAGCGGCTGGACCTACTGGCCTCAAGGGAGCCAAAGGAGAAACTGTATGAAAACATTACTATGACAAGGGCAAACTTACTAATGTCCTATTTACATACATTGCATTCGAAAAGTATTCAGACCCCTTGACTTTTTCCACATTTTGCTACGTTTCAGCCTTATTCTAAAATGTATTAAATCGTTTTTTCCCCTCATCAATCTACACACAATACCCTATAATGACAAAACAAAAACAGGTTTTTAGAAAAGTTTGCAAATGTATATAAAAAAAAACATCACATTTGCATAAGTATTCAGGCCTAAGTACTTTGTTGAAGCACCTTTGGCAGTGAATACAACCTACAGTCTTCTTGAATATGACTGTACAAGTTTGGCACGTCTATATTTGGGGAGTTTCTCCCATTCTTCTCTGCAGATCCTCTCAGTCTCTGTCAGGTTGGATGGGGAGTGTCGCTGTACAGCTCTTTTCAGGTCTCTCCAGAGATGTTCAAGTCCGGGCTCTGACTGGGCCACTCAAGGACATTCAGAGACTTGTCCCAAAGCCACTCCTGCGTTGTCTTGGCTGTGTGCTTATGGTCGTTGTCCTGTTGGAAGGTGAACCTTCGCCTCGTCCTGAGCGCTCTGGAGCAGATTTTCTTCAAGGATCTCTATGTACTTTTCTCTGTTCATCTTTCCCTCGATCCTGACTAGTCTCCCAGTCCCTGCCGTGGAAAAACATCCCCACTGCATGATGCTGCCACCACCATGCTTCACTGTAGGGATGGTGCCAGGTTTCCTCCAGACGTGACGCTTTGCATTCAGGCCAAAGAGTTCAATCAGTTCCATCAGACCAGAGAATCTTGTTTCTCATGGTCTGAGAGTCTTTAGGTGCCTTTTAGTAAACTCCAAGCGGGCTGTCATGTGCCTTTAACTGAGGAGTGGCATCCTTCTGGCCACTCTACCATGAAGGCCTGATTGGTGGAGTGCTGCAGAGAGGGTTTTCCTTCTGGAATATTCTCCCATCGCCACAGAGGAACTCCGGAGCTCTGTCAGAGTGACCATCGGATTCTTGGTCACCTCCATGACCAAGGCCCTTCTCCCCCGATTGCTCACTTTGGCCAGGCGGCCAGCTCTAGGAAGAGTCTTTGTGGTTCCAAACTTTCTCCATTTAAGAATGATTGAGGCCACTGTGTTCTTGGGGACTTTCAATACTGCAGAAATAGTTTGAAACCCTTCCGGACAATTCCTTTGACCTCATCGCTTGATTTTTGCTCTGACATGCACTGTCAACTGTGGGACCTTATATAGACAGGTGTAGTCCCTTCAATTGAATTTACCACAAGTGGACTCCAATGAAGTTGTAGAAACATCTCAAGGATGATAAATGGAAACAGGATGCACCTGGGCTCAATTTCGAGTCTCATAGCAAACGGTCTGAATACTTATGCAAATAAGGTGTTTTTGACTTTTGCAAAAAATTCTAAAAACTGTTTTCGCTTTGTCATTATGGGGTATTGTGTGTAGATTGATGAGGAAAACATTTAATTTAATCAATTTTAGAATAAGGCTGTAAAAAAGTCAAAGGGTCTTGAGTACTTTCCGAATGAACTGTATCTGCTATATTAATATGACCCTGTTTCTCACAGCAGGAAAATAATCCTGCAGCAACAGGAAATGTGAATTGTTTTGTCGATTATAAGTAATGTAACATTTTGTTAGGCCAAATCAATTATGAAATTTGGAAATTACACTTTAAACTTTGAGTACGCTACAATTTGCATTTCCTGCTGAGCTGGAAAATTCTCTGTCGCAGATCTGTATGGGCCGGACGTTTGAAAGACAAGCAGTTGATAGTAAACATAGTAAACAGTCATTGTAGCACATAGCTTGTTTACCTCATATTTGAGTTTGTTTGTAGTGTGTGAAGTATATGATATCCTGTTTAAAGTTCCTGCTAGATTATGTATTCATCTACATAGATATTAGATTTAGAAGTTTCCGTTATCTTAAGTTGCATGTACCTCTTACCTTTTCCGCTGGCTTTTCTTTCTCCAGCCTCGATAATAATTGATCCATGTTGATTGATTATTTGCAGGGCAAAGTAATATCTGTCAAGGGAGACAGAGGTGAGAAGGTAAGGTCATGGTTTTGACAGTCAAACTCCTCACATGTCATAATAATAACAACGCATGGGCATCATCATATCCTAACCCTCTACAGCCAAAGATTTCTGTCTCGTTGGATCTATCACACGCATTTAACAAATACATCTCCTAAAGTGCAGTAGCACTGTAGAAAAACAATACTACACCATTCTTTAGGAGTAGGTGAGAATTACAGGACTGTTGGCCACAGAGGAAGTGTAGCACAGAGGACAAGCCCACACAGACGCCCACACGCTCCGTTAGAAATACACACTTTGGGTCTGTTAAACACACGCACACGCGTGCACGCGCAAACGCACACACACACACGCACACCTACTCAGCCACATGTACACACACACACACACACACACACACACACACACACACACACACACACACTGGGTCGGCCCTACGTGACATTGCCAGCTGGGAGCTATAGGGTATAATTTCCCCCTCAGCCCAGACCTGGCCAGGCATGTAGCACACAGCCAGTCCAGACCACACTAAATCTGGGTTCAAATAAGATTTGTGTCCTTTTTAATACTTCTGCTTGAATGAGCTTGCCTGGTGGATAGTCCCAAAACCACGGCCATCTGACACCCCATTCAGGGCTCAATCAAGTGCTCAAAAGAATTTGAAATATTTTAAATACTATGTGGATACTTAAGATGGCCATAGTGTGGGCTGGAAAGCAATGCTCACTTCTCGCATCTCTAGTTGAAATGCACTTAAAGTTATGTTATGGTGCTGACAGCTGCACCTTTTGTGAGTGTGCTGTAATTTCACCATGCAGGAAATATGTAGGCAGTGTAACATCCTGCTTTGATATCCACAGTATTAGGACTTGGAAATATTAGGTTCCGACACCAAGATCAGGTTAACAGTCTCAACGTCATAGAGTCACATTCCAGCCATGTTGCCTCACAACACAAGCAGCCGCCCTTAGATAAAAAAAGATGCATGCTGGCAATTTCTATATTTGCGAACATGACGCGGTGGTAGAATTTCCAGGGCGAGTTAGAGAAGAACACCCGCCTAATGTCTGACAAGATTACTGATGAAACTGCATGAAGCTACAAATAAACACATTGTGTTTTCTGATTCTATACTATCTATTTATCTATCTATGTCTGCAAAACCCATAGAAATATAATTATTATTCTATTTCATTCTATTTCTGGTAAATCCATGTTTCTACAAGGGTTTTTACAATTCTGTTTGTGTCAACTTTACAAGCAGACTGCCAAACTTGATTTTAGTTAGTTAGTATTCCCAAAGGTGTGGTCAGAATTGACATGCTGGCATATTGACTTGTAAGTGGTAAAAGTGAATTCATCATGCTCTGGTTGCTTATTTAAAATGACGGTGTAGGCCGTCATTGTAAATAACAATTTGCTCTTAACTGACTTGCCTATTTAAATAAAGGTTAAATAAAAAAATAAAATATATAAAAAAATTACTATAGAAAATACACTTACTATACAAACATTAAGAACATGCCCTTTCCATGACTTTGACTGACCAGATGAATCCAGGTGAAAGCCATGATCCCTTATTGACGTCACTCGTTAAATCCACTTCAATAAGTGTAGATGAAAGGGAGGAGCAGTGGTGGAAAAAGTACTAAATTGTCATACAGTAAAGACACCTTAAGAGAAAATTACTGAAGTAAAAGTGAAAGTCACCCAGTAAAATACTACTTGAGTAAAAGTGTAAAAGTAGTTGTTTTTAAATATACTTAAGTATCAAAAGTTGAAATGAAATTGATAAAATATACTGAAGTATCAAAAGTATAAATCATTTCAAATTCCTTATATTAAGCAAACCATACGGCACAATTTTCAAGTTTTTTAACATGGATTGTGTATGTGTGCTATTCAGAGTGCAAGACAAAATATGTACAGTGGGGCAAAAAAGTATTTAGTCAGCCACCAATTGTGCAAGTTCTCCCACTTAAAAAGATGAGAGAGGCCTGTAATTTTCATCATAGGTACACTTCAACTACGAGAGACAAAATTAGAAAAAAAAATCCAGAAAATCACATTGTAGGATTTTTTATGAATTTATTTGCAAATTTTGGTGGAAAATAAGTATTTGGTCAATAACAAAAGTTTATCTCAATACTTTGTTATATACCCTTTGTTGGCAATGACAGAGGTCAAACGTTTTCTGTAAGTCTTCACAAGGTTTTCACACACTGTTGCTGGTATTTTGGCCCATTCCTCCATGCAGATCTCCTCTAGAGCAGTGATGTTTCGGGGCTGTCGCTGGGCAACACAGACTTTCAACTCCCTCCAAAGATTTTCTATGGGGTTGAGATCTGGAGACTGGCTTGGCCACTCCAGGACCTTGAAATGCTTCTTACGAAGCCACTCCTTCGTTGCCCGGGCGGTGTGTTTGGGATCATTGTCATGCTGAAAGACCCAGCCACGTTTAATCTTCAATGCCCTTGCTGATGGAAGGAGGTTTTCACTATTTCACCTTTATTTAACCAGGTAGGTCAATTGAGAACAAGTTCTCATTTGCAACTGAGACCTGGCCAAGACAAAGCAAAGCAGTGCGACAAAAACAACAACACAGAGTTGCACAGTAAACAAACATAGTCAAAAACACAATAGAAAATCTATATACAGAGTGCAAAATGTAGTGCAAAATGCAATAAGGTTAGGAGGTAGGACAATAAATAGACCATAGTGGTGATATAAATTACAGGTTAACATTAACACAGGAATGAAGGATGTGCAAATTATGATGTGCAAATAGAGATACTGGAGTGCAAGATTAGCGAAAATAATAAAAATAAATATGGGGATGAGGTAGTAGTGTGGGCTATTTACACTACTACCTATTATTACCTACTATTTACGATACATGACCCCATTCATTCTTTCCTTTACACGGATCAGTCGTCCTGGTCCCTTTGCAGAAAAACAGCCACAAAGCATGATGTTTCCACCCCCATGCTTCACAGTAGGTATGGTGTTCTTTGGATACAACTCAGCATTCTTTCTCCTCCAAACACAACGAGTTGAGTTTTTACCAAAAAGTTATATTGTGGTTTCATCTGACCATATGATGCTGTTCTGAGGCAACTCAATATTAGTAAGGTGTTTCTAATGTTTGGTATACTCAGTGTACATCCTCAACAGACTAGACTAGATGATCATACAAAAGCTATTTAAAGTATTTTGTGTATAATGTATTTTCAATATAGGCTGACATTGGCTGTGTGTGTCAAAGTGATACAAGCTCTGGGAGTAATGAAAGGGAAACATTGGTTTATGTAAAGTCACAGTAAAGTCTTTCTGGTGGTCGAATGCTTAGTGGCACTATGTAATTAAACACTCATACGTTTTTGGGGTTTCTTCTAAGAGTTCAAATTGTTTGGAGGGATTCCTTGGCACAAAGAATGACATCAGAGCACAAACCAAAACTACAATGTTAAAAGGCTATAGAAACTTTCTAAGCCATTGTTCCTTGAGTTTGAGGTTGGGGTTAGGTTGGCTGTGTGTGAGTGAGGTTGAGTTAGGGTTGAGTTTGGCTGTGTGTATGAACTGACCTCTGCGTTGAGAACAATGTGGGTCTTCGAGAACCGGACCGGACCGCTGTTACCATAGTTTGGCCACCAACACCATTGCTCAAAAGTTGAATGTGTTCTAACTGTTTGCCCTTGCTTGTTTACATACAGTGTGTGTATTCTGTATGTGAATAACTGTCTGTTTTGTCCAAAGATCAGTTTTTATGTGTTTCTTGTGTACTACATGTTCTAACAGTAATCTACTAATCCCTGTTCAGGAAATGAACCCCACCATGTTGTCTCACTGCACCTCGTCGCTGTCTGTGTCTTTTTTTACGCCATTACGCCTACGCATCACCGGTGTCCAGCCACTCTAACCTCCTCTCCTCTCTCTACAGGGTGATCCCAGTAGCCAGGGGACATCCGGTGACAAAGGATCTAAAGGGGAGAAGGTGAGATGATCCTAAAGAGTTTGCTGTTATATGGATGCTTTTCCACTGTTCTGTACCTCTCATGACATGTCTTAATTAAATGGTGAGGCTTGACATACTCTATCTGTTCTGCTGCTTGTCTGCAAGTAGACTACAGTACATTTGGACACATACAATAGACAGGAATTATATACTTTTTAGATGATTGCGTTTTAAAACCACTTCCAGGGATCCAGTGGAGCGGCAGGTCTTGCTGGGAAAGATGGATCTAAAGGAGAAAGAGTAAGAGACAACCACCTTACTCTAATACTCTTCTACAATAAGTTACTGTAATTATACTGTAAATGTTTCTGATTAACTTCTGTATCTTTCTGCTTTATTGTGACAGGGTGAATCAGGGCTGGCAGGCGGTCAGGGATTACCTGGACCTCTGGGACCAATGGTGGGCGATCATTATATTTCTCTTTGTTGATTCCATATATGTCTCGGACATTATACAATAGCCAATGTACTCTCATGACTACATGCAATCTGCTCTTTGCAAACCCTTTTCTTGTTTTTGGATTTGTGGCAGGGTTAAGTGAGAGCTTAAAGAATATAAGCAGCAGAGTTTTTATTAGGTTTTGTCTACTCTGATATCAAAAGCAGCCTTGTTCTTTGTGTTCCGTGTCTTGGTGAGCGTTTGACATTTGATGGACAATTACCTCTCTGCTTGCTATTGATTTCCTGTGACCTGGTTGGCTGACTTCAACTGACTTCCCTTGTCTGAGGCAGCTGGAGAGTGAAGGAGAGAAGGTGGAGAGAAAGCCAGAGGGAAAGTGGGGGAAGAGAGAGGAAAGAGAGGGAGGGCATGAGGGGGGAGAGAGAGTGGTTAAGTTGGCCAATGTGCTGTGTGACCACTCAGTCCCAGACTCCCAGCCAAAGAGAAGGTCTCAGCTCAGACTAGCGGGTACAAGCGCCCCCTGTTGACAGAACTTTGGAAAGTTTAGATTTTGTAAATTCATGTTTTTTAGACTGTACATCAGGGAAATTAGTCAATTATATCAAACAAAAACTTGAACATAGCATGTCCTCGTAACTGTGAATTCCATGTTGATACTAATACTTTTGTATTCTGGTGAGTTTACTCACTACGTACTTCCTAGCTAAACCCATTGCTCCTCAGGGAGCCTAGAGTATGCCATTGGTGGCTTTCCATTGCACTTTGACTCTCCCACACTTGGCTTAGTCAGAACAAAGGTCAGGGGTCAGGGTTCCCCCAGAGGGTCACAATGCTAACAGGTGTTGTTGCTGTTCTTGGTGTTTATTGGCCTCTACAGGATCCATGCACCTCCCAAGTTGTCTTGTCAAGTTAAACAAAGCAAAATGGGCTTTTAATCTTTTTAATATCTTGCCTGTCATATGACCTAATATGTAATATTACTGCTCAATTTGAAATGATTGGGTAATAACATTGCATCAGTAGTATCTGTATGTTACTGGTATTTACTCTGCATCTGTTTTCAGTCAATATAATGTCTGATCCTTTTGTTCCTACAGGGAATTCAAGGAGACTCAGGACTTCCTGGTTCATCTGGACCCAAAGGTGTCGGGGTGAGTAGAAGTTACATTAAAAAATAGCTCATATATTAGACAAATAAATACATGTTTTTGTCTCAGACAAACCTATGTTTTCTAAAAGTATCTTTGGATGTTACTGTATGTTTGTGTTGCACTATGTTAGGGTGAAAAAGGTTTGAAAGGAGATAAAGGATCTGCAGGATTAAGGGTAAGTATTATTACATGCCCTATATTTGATTCGAATGATCATCAAGTATCATAGGTCATCACAAGCATGACTGTTTAAAGAAATCAAATATAACTACATGTACAGAGTTGAGAATAGAAAGCTCCAGCAGGTTTGGTTAACTTTAAAAATAGCAGACACACCTAGCTGGAATATGCAACTGTGGGTATACCAATTCCCTGTGGGTATACCAATTCCCTGTGGGTATACCAATTTAAATAAAGGTAATTAAATGTTTAACAAATGACAGATTTTTCCTGTTTAAGGGTTTAGTCCATAGTTTCTGAGAAGGAATATAGACCTCCATCCCAGAAGGGAGTAATGGTGCAGACAGATGTGAACTGGCTTCCCTGATGCACTCTCCACACTTCCTGTCCTGGGCTTGAGGTTGTGGATCTTAATACACAGTACTTTGTGTCAATGCCTCCTTTTCATCTCAACTTTAAGGGTTCCTGAAATATAGACTTTCACTGCTGCTGATGGCCATTGACTAGGATGTAATACACTAGTCAATCAGTCAGAGTTATTGTGGCCTATGATTATAATGATTATACTGAAGTAGCAGCCAAAATGGAGTAGTGTATTTGATTCCTGGCCTACTGGGCTTCATACAGTATGTCAAGTGGGTCGTTGAGGACTATGATTGTTATTAGGCTTTTGAGATACAGATTGTCCACGGCTTTGGGTGATGATGTGAGATGATAGGATTTAGATGTGCTGGTAAGTGTCAAAGAGATAGACTGGGGTTAAAGGAGAACGGTTTTAGACAGCGAGAGTAGCAATTATTTACATGATGGGTTGTGTGAAATGAACTGCCAACTGAGATGAAAATGGTAAGACCTACATAAGGATTTCATTACACACTCATAACCCATGTATACCTGTATCCATTAGTCGTGGACATACGTCTCTGTCAGCACATAAAGTGAAGAATAATAAACCCTGCACAGTACTGTATATATATTTAGCACATTGTTCTTCTCCACCAACCTCCACCGACACTGACCCAAAGCCATGTAGCAGGTTTGAAAAACATAACAGCATGAAGCAGGTTCTGACAACTTAACAGTGGGGTCCTGTAGAAAAATGATGATGATGATGATGATGTTGATGGTGGCTGTGTTTTCTGTGTTTCTGAGCTGTCATGTTAAAGCCATCAGTCAGCCAGTCAGCCAGCCAGTCAGTCAGTCAGTCAGTCAGTCAGTCAGTCAGTCAGTCAGTCAGTCAGTCAGTCAGTCAGTCAATCAGTCAGTCATTCTGTTTTCAGAGAGAACAAAAGTCTGGAGAAGCGTTTACTTCTCTGGAAGTGACAGAGGTGGTGGTTTAGAACAGGAAGTGGTGGTTCAGAACAGGAAGTGGTGGTCTGGAACAAGAAGTGGTGGTTAGGAGAGGCTTCTAGCGGTCAGCTGGGGGTCAGGTGTATCTATGTTGTTGGCAGATGGAACAGTCACAAAGCCTGACAGACATGTGAGACGTGTGTAATGTATTCAGCACTAGCTGCCTGCTGGTGTTGACTGCCAGCAGTCAACAACAAGTCCTTGGATAGAATGCAGTACAGCTGGCAAGGTTATTGTTGGTAGTAGCAGGCTACTTTTGAATCTAATTTCTTCTGTACCTAGAAGACCCATTCTATTTTCCATTGAACACTGTTCCTTGATCCTCACAGGGTGACAATGGTATTGACGGATTCCCTGGAAAACCTGGTGTTCCTGGAAAAGATGTGAGTTGTAATTTTCTGATAATGTTTTGCAGGTGCATACAGATGTTTACAGAAGAGAAAGTTCCTTTCACTGGTAGTCTACTGCTCATTTCTGATTTACTGTCTAGGGTTTGGGAGGACTGGCTGGCGCACCTGGAGCCGCTGGAGGGAAAGGAGAAAAGGTATGGTTTTCTCTCTATCAAACACTGTAATACAACACATGATCATGAACAATACAACATATGAATCGGAGCAAAACTTTCCTCAAAGAATGCTCAAGAAAACACGTAAAACAAGAGGTGATGTGCTATGCATCATTTTAGGATTGATAAGCCAACACTCTTATCCAGAGTGACTCACAATCAGCGCATTAGCAGGTAAAACAACCACATATCACAATCATTGCAGGTAAACCTTTAAAAAAGAGATGTTATCTGTTAAGTTACTGTCTGTGTTCCAGACATTCCTCGGTTTTCCCCCTCTTTACCCATCAAAGGCAGCCCACTCATATGTCTGTCTTGATAACACTCTACTCTTGTCTGTCTATAATTTCCCATGTCATTGAAATTATGAATGACTCTGTGTCATCTGAAATATTACCCCATAAACCACACAAATGATTTAGAGACAACTTTTCAAAAGTGTTTTATTTCTTGTCTGGTTTCACTGTGTTGCAGGGAGAGATGGGACCTGCTGGAATGCCTGGGGATATGGTGAGTCCCTAAACATAATATGCAGTATATTTTAATGTCATGTACTATATCCTCCATTAGCATGGATGCCAAGTGCCAACCTGATACAACAACGTGATAGTAAAAACACACATTTAAAATGTGATGTAGATTGCTGTTTGTTAGTCCTGTATAAATGTGTTTTAAAACACACCTTTATTTTGGCAGGTTCAAAGAGAGGGCTTGAAAGGAGAGGCTGTGAGTACATGGATATAGTTTTTTTATCTTCATATTTTTCTTTTCAGTATTTTGTGCATGGGTCTGTATCTTTAACACTATTACCAAGACTCCATATGTAGTCATACAACAGTGTGTCAAGTATAATGTTCCTAGAACGTACAGTATATTGTTACTAAGTGACAACTGTCTCTCCTGTACTCTGAATCTGTTATGTCTTTCTGTCTGTTCTATGTTCCAGGGACCGCCAGGACCTCGTGGCCCTCCAGGACCTGACGGCCCCCAAGGACCCCCTGTAAGGAACCACAATTTATTACTTCCTTTGTAGACCCCACCTTCATCTTTGACCCAATTACATGTCTCTGTATAGATAACAGATACAGTACATGCAAAAAGGACCACTAGCTTTGTAGCTTTACCAGTCAGAGCTGAGATAGAGAAATTACAAGCGCTTTTTCCCGCAGGGTGCAGCTGGTCAACTTGGTTTACCTGGCGAACCTGGAGAGTTTGGCCAAAGGGTAAGAGTCTAACTTTTGTTATATGATTTAGAGTACATGCCTTTGATTACAGTTATACTGTAGGCCTGAATCTGTATTAGTCATAAGAGCTTTAGGAGTGGCACAAACAGTAGGTTTCTTCTCATACTCTCAAAACCACAGTTAACGTTTTCTGTACGGCACTCAAAGGTTTATTTTTTCTCTTGGTATCAAAGCACTGTAGTCATAGTGACTGGATGTTGACATTACACAGTAATCTGTATTACAGCAGTACAAAACTGTTGGATTCCACTCTCTGTTTTCTACAGGGACAGTATAGGAAGTCAACTGTCTCACGGAAACATGGATGTCTTGTTGGATTCCTCCCTCTGTTTTCTATAGGGACAGTTTAGGAACTCAACTGTCTCACAGAAACAGGGATGATGCAAAAGGTTTATGAACCATAACATCCATATCGAAATACTAACAATAAATAAAGTGATCTTCTATTCTAGGCAAGAAAATCCCTACGATAACATTACACCTTCATTTTCTGTATTGCCATTGTCAATGTGGTCTTTTTTTTAACATACCTCTGGATATATCTAATAGGTTCATGAGCAGATTAACATCTGGCTACTCTCTTGCCTCCTGTTGTGGTGGAACCGCCTACAGTGCTTTCGGAAAGTATTCATTTTTCCACATTTTGTTACGTTATAGCCTTATTCTAAAATTGATTAAATTGTTTTATTCCTCATCAATCTAAATTCAATACCCCATAATGACAAAGCAAAACAGGTTTTTAGAAATGTTTGCAAATGTATTAATAATAATAAACGGAAATATCACATTTAAATAAGTATTCAGACTCTTTACTCAGTACTTTGTTGAAGCACCTTGGGCAGTGATTACAGCCTCGGGTCTTCATGGCTGGGGAGTTTATCCCATTCTTCTCTGCAGATCCCCTCAATCTCTGTCAGGTTGGATGGGGAGCGTTGCTGCACAGCTATTTTCAGGTCTCAACAGAGATGTTCGATCGTGTTCCATTCCAGGCTCTGGCTGGGCCACTCAAGGACATTCAGAGACTTGTCCCGAAGCCACTCCTGCGTTGTTTTGGCTGTGTGCTTAGGGTCATTGTCCTGTTGGAAGGTGAAACTTCGCCCCAGTATGAGGTCCTGAGCGCTTTGGAGCAGGTTTTCATCAAGGATCTCTCAGTACTTTGCTCTGTTCAGCTTTCCCTCGATCCTGACTAGTCTCCCAGTCCCTGCTGCTGAAAAATATCCCCACAGCATGATGTTGCCACCACCATGCTTCACCGTAGGGATGGTGCCAGGTTTCCTCCAGACGTGACGCTTGGTTTCATCATACCAGAGAATCATGTTTGTCATGGTCTGAGAGTCTGTAGGTGCCTTTTGGCAAACTCCAAGCGGGCTGTCATGTGTCTTTTGCTGAGGAGTGTCTTCTGTCTGTCCACTCTACCATAAAGGCCTCATTGGTGGAGTGCTGCAGAGATGGATGTCCTTCTGGAAGGTTCTCCCATCTCTACAGAGGAACTCCGGAGCTCTGTCAGAGTGACCATCGGTTCCTGACAAAGGCCCTTCTGCCTCTGATTGCTCAGTTTGGCCAGGTGGCCAGCTCTAGTAAGAGTCTTGGTGGTTCCTAACTTCTTCAATTTAAGAATAATGGAGGCCACTGTGTTCTTGGGGACCTTCAATGCTGCAGACATTTTTTGATACCCTTCCACAGATCTGTGTCTCGACACAATCCTGTCTCTGAGCTCTACGGACAATTCCTTCGACCTCATAGCTTGGTTTTTGCTCTGACATGCACTGTCAACTGTGGGACCTTATATAGACAGGTGTGTGCCTTTCCAAATCCACAGATGGACTCCAATCAAGTTGTAGAAACATCTGAAGGATGATCAATGGAAACAGGATGCACCTCAACTCAATTTCGAGTCTCATAGCAAAGGGTCTGAATACTTATGTAAATAAGGTATATCTGTTAGTTCTTTTTAAATATACATTTGCTAAAATGGAAAAATAACTTTTTTTGCTTTGTCGCTTTGTATTGTGGGTAGATTGAGGAGGTAAAAATTATAATTTAATCAATTTTAGAATAAGGCTGTAATGTAACAAAATGTGGAAAAAGTCAAGGGGTCTGAATACTTTCAGAATGCACTGTATATACTCCTGTACCATCAATACGTCAAACCTTTCAACAGTCACATTCCCCTATATACTGTATGTACATTCTAGCCATTTAGCAGGCTATTATCTAGAACGACAGACCTGTCAACAGCCCTAACCCAGGAACATTACAAAAGACCACAGCAGGCAGTAACGGAGACAGGAAGCCTTGTTCTGATACCAGTGACTACCCAGCAAGAGCTAACATTCCTATTAAGTTGTAGTTAGGTCTTTATCTAACATTGCGATGATAACATCCCCCCAAAAAATGTATAAAGTTTTTCCAGAAAATGTTTTAAATGAAAAATCCTTGGAATGTTCTCCTAAAGTTCACTAAAATGTTGTGCACAACATCTGTAACAACCACCACAGAATATTCCCCTGTAATAACAACATGTGTTCTGGGAACGATCTTCCAACATCAGGCGAATGGACAGTTTTTGTATTATTAAAACTTTTAGAGCAACCTAATGATTGTTCAATCAATTTTGGTTTGCTGGGTAATCTGACTGAGCCAGACCTACTGGAGGGAGCATCAGCTGGAGTTTAGATAGCACACAGTTGATGGAATGAGATGTTTTCTAACTATGACAAAAGGAGCTCTGTCTGTCACTGTATTGTGTTGAGGAATACCCTCGTCATAGGGCTACATTTAGAAAATTATATAACAGGTTTCTCAAATGGAAGTGGTAATGACATTGTATTTAGTATGGAGAAGGCATCACCCTGCCTATGTAGTATTGACATTTTTTTGTCATTTTGCAGACGCGAAGTTATCCAGAGCGACTTACAGATGCAATTAGTGCTAAGTGCCTTGCTCAAGGACACATACTGTAGGTACAGTGATACTACTCTTTGTCTGTGTCCAAAATGGCACCCCTTTTCCTATATAGGGCACTCCACAGAGCTCTGGTCAAAAGTAGTGAACTACATAGGAATTACAGTAGGGTGCCATTTCAGATGCAACCTCTGTCTGGACTCCCAGGCCATATCAATGGCACTTCATAAAAGTGGTGCAGCAGACTAAAGTTTATATGGAGTCTATAAAGGTGACTTTTAAAGTATTCCTTTCACCTAAGCTTAAATGATAATTAAATAGGAGATGGAGTAGTACAACTAAATTAATGGCATGAAGTTTCAATTCAGGTAGTTGGATAGAAGATATACCTGAGATATACCTCTGCATTTATAGACTAAACAATTTCTTATTGCCCATGGCTCCTTACAGCTCCCCATTTGAATGGAAATGGATATGAATGCAAGGCAGCTAATAGACAGTGTTCCAGAAATGTCAAGAGGAATCTTATGATCTCATGATGACTGAATGTGTCACTGATATAGGGTGAAGAAGGACCACCTGGACCATGAGTGCTAAGTGCCTTGCTCAAGGACACATAGGTAGATGTTTCACCTAGTCGGCTCTGGGAGTCAAACCAGCGACCTTTTAGTTACTAACCCAATGCTCTTAGCTGCTAGGATACCTACCTTCTTTGTCCAACTTACTACCTCTACTGGAGCTCTAAGTATAACCTGTTCACTGTGGGATATTCAGAGTGGATCACCAGGCCTAGTCTACTCTGTTCTGTTCTGTGCAACACAACAGTTAGTTACAGCTTGATCTATTTTCCCTTTGACCTTTTAGGCTGTTCTGTCGTGGCTTGAAGCACTTAACTGTACCTCAGTGTGTTGTTACTGTTGCTGAGAGCTCCACTGTGGTGGGATAGGGCCTGGCACAGATCCATTCATAATTTAAATGACAAGTGAAATAGTCGTTTCTGGGATGTAGTGTTAAGTGAAGTTTAACTTTTCATACAGTGCTTGATGTGTGTGTGTGTGTGTGTGTGTGTGTGTGTGTGTGTGTGTGTGTGTGTGTGTGTGTGTATTGAGGATGTGAAGTCACTGAGGGATTTCTGCTGTGATAATGGTGCTGTCATGGCCGACAGGGCTGACAGGGCCAGTCACATGGTTGATCAGCCGTGTAGTGGACCTTTCCTGGCTCCTCACACGCACCACAGTCCACACCGCAGCCATCATCAGTCAACTGTTTCCCCGACAAGCCTCAAAGAATTGTCCACCCGCCCATCATTTACATAAACAGCATCAGTCGCAGCAATAGGGTCGTCTCAGGTGAAACATGACGCAGTATCTTAAACAATCCTGTAGAAGGCAGTATATCACAGTGCAGAGAATGAGTGTAGAATTCAAGTACAGGAGTTGCCAGAGCAGCAGAGGTTTTAAGGGGTTGATTTTACTAAATGAATAAACATGTTTCCCAGCGCAGGTTTATTTTCTCCTAACGTGACATGTTTTGATATATGATGGTGGATTTTTTGTGTTCCTTTTTCAGGGCAAGAAAGGTGAAAGTGGATTACCTGGTGTTGACGGGCTACCTGGAGCACCTGTAAGAATACTATTATATTTATTTGTGCTATACATTGCAGGCACTCTTTAATGTGTCCTACAGTATCAGATCATTTAGAGATATCTGTTGGAACATGAAGGCTATGTGTTACAGTATGATTCCATGAATCATTAGATCTCTTTTTGACACAATGAATGGAGTATGTGTCAGTTATCATCACAGCTCTTAAACCTGGCTCGGGCTCATTCAATTAAATGTAATTCTGGATGCTAACTACTCAGCATAGACCACATACCTGACACTACTTCTCTCTCAGC
The DNA here is from genome assembly GCA_023634145.1 of Thymallus thymallus. Taxonomy (NCBI): domain Eukaryota; kingdom Metazoa; phylum Chordata; class Actinopteri; order Salmoniformes; family Salmonidae; genus Thymallus; species Thymallus thymallus. Next base: position 14,149,703 of record CM042395.1, on the reverse strand, counting down.
ACTAGCTTCGCTAAACACTTCCACTGGAGGGAAAATACTGTATTCTCAGCCTTTTCCGAACTCATCCACATTACATAAATGAATGAATATTCAATATCACTTTTAAAAGCAATAATAATCTCTTGACCATGTGACCACCCTACCTGCAGTGGTGGAAAAGTACCCAATTGTCATACTTGAGTAAAAGTAAAGATACTTTAATAGAAAATGACAAAAGTGAAAGTCCCCCAGTAAAATACTACTTGAGTAAAAGTCAAAAAGTATTTGGTTTTAAATATAGTATCAAAAGTAAATGTCATTGCTAAAATATAGCTTAACATCAAAAGTGAAAGTATGAATAATTTCAAATTCCTTATATTAAGAAAACCATTTTTTTTAAGGGGCACACTCTAACACAGACCTAATTTACAAACAAAGAATGTGTATTTAGTGAGCGCCAGGTCAGAGGCAGTAGGGATGACCAGGGAGGTTCTCTCGATAAGTGTGTGAATTGGCATACAGTACTTTGGTGTGTCAGGGAAAATGTATGGAGTAAAAAGTACATAATTTTCTTTAGGGATGTAGTAAAGTATTTATTGATGCTCTCTTTATAGGGTCTCCAGGGGCCTCCTGGAGGGCAAGGAAACCCTGGAAAAACTGGACCTCCTGTGAGTTCTGTGCACCAACAATCCATTGAAGGCTGTACATCAGTTTACTGTCAGCAGATATTCCAAAAGCTCATCCAAAGCAAATGTAACCCACATAGAGGAAATGGAAATAATATAAAATGTAATATTTCCCATTTTCTTTGTTTAGGGTCTACCTGGTGAGATCGGATTTTCAGGGAAACCAGGAGAGCCAGGCAAAGCTGTAAGTTTACTGTATTTTCCACATTTCCATGTTACATGTTTGACATGTTCTAATACGATTCACCAGTGTCATATTGAGTTGTCAAAGTACTCATGTCCCAGACTTATTGTTGAAAGGGCTTACCTGGAAACGATGGGCTGGATGGAGTTCCAGGAAATGACGGAGCCAAGGTCAGTGTAGTAGTAGTATTAGTAGTAGTAGTAGTGTTTGATGTTTCATAACCAACTGAATGTTTAAGGTTTTTTTTCCTCACTAGCAGTAAGGAAACATCTAATAACATGTATCATCCCAAAGGCATAGAGGATGTTATCCTTACTGACACGTTTAGGTTCTTAGAAAGGTGTCACATGGTAATGCCATGACCAACCTTCTTTCACAACCTCTTTGCAACAGTGTGACAACGTTATGTGTTAGTTAGGATAATATTTGATACAATACCATAAATGTACCAAGCTGTGTTATTCATTAATCTCCATAGGGGCTTAGAGGAGAGACTGGATTGGATGGCTTCCCTGGTAAACCTGGTCCTAAGGTACAGTGATACTACTCTTTGTCTGTGTCCAAAATGGCACCCCTTTCCCTATGTAGGGCACTCCATAGAGCTCTGGTCAACCTCTGTCTGGACTCCCAGGCCATATCAATGGCACTTCATAAAAGTGATGCAGCAGACTAAAGTTTATATGGAGTCTATAAAGGTGACTTTTAAAGTATTCCTTTCACCTAGGCTTAAATGATAATTAAATAGGAGATGGAGTAGTACAACTAAATTAATGGCATAAAGTTTCAATTCAGGTAGTTGGATAGAAGATATACCTGAGATATACAGTTGAAGTCGGAAGTTTAAATACACCTTAGCCAAATACATTTAAACTTAGTTTTTCAAAATTCCTGATATTTTATCCTAGTAGAAATTCCCTGTTTTAGGTCAGTTAGGATCACCACTTTATTTTAAGAATGTGAAATGTCAGAATAATAGTAGAAAGAATGATTTATTTCAGCTTTTATTTATTTCATCACATTCCCAGTGGGTCAGAAGTTTACACACACTCAATTAGTATTTGGTGGCATTGTCTTTAAATTGTTTAACTTGGGTCAAACGTTTCGTGTAGCCTTCCACAAGCTTGAGGTCAGGGCTTTGTGATGGCCACTCCAATACCTTGACTTTGTTGTCCTTAAGCTATTTTGCCACAACTTTGGAAGTATGATTGGGGTCATTGTCCATTTGGAAGACCCATTTGCAACCAAGTTTTAACTTCCTGACTGATGTCTTGAGATGTTGCTTCAATATTGGGGCGGCAGGTAGCCCAGTGGTTAGAGTGTTGGGCCTGTAACCAAAAGGTTGCTGGATCGAATCCCTGAGCTGACAAGGCAAAAACCTGCCGTTCTGCCCCTGATCAAGGCAGTTAACCCACTGTTCCTAGGCCATCATTGAAAATAAGAATTTGTTCTTAACTGACTTGCCTAGTAAAATAAAGGTAAAAAATATATATATATTTATATCCACATAATTTTCCTTCCTCATGATGCCATCTATTTTGTGAAGTGCACCAGTACCTCCTGCAGCAAAGCACCCCCACAACATGATGCTGCCACCCCCGTGCTTCACGGTTGGGATGGTATTCTTCAGCTTGCAAGCCTCCCCCTTTTTCCTCCAAACGTAACGATGGTCATTATGGCCAAACAATTATATTTTTGTTTCATTAGACCAGAGGACATTTCTCCAAAAAGTACGATCTTTGTCCCCATGTGCAGTTGCAAACCGTAGTCTGGCTTTTTTATAGCGGTTTTGGAGCAGTGGCTTCTTCCTTGCTGAGCGGCCTTTCAGGTTATGTCGATATAGGACTCGTTTTACTGTGGATATGGATACTTTTGTACCTGTTTCCTCCAGCATCATCACAAGGTCCTTTACTGTGGTTCTGAGATTGATTTGCACTTTTCGCACCAAAGTACGTTCTCTAGGAGACAGAACGCGTGGTGTTTATACTTGCGTACTATTGTTTGTACAGATGAACGTGGTACCTTCAGGCATTTGGAAATTGCTCCCAAGGATGAACCAGACTTGTGGAGGTCTACAATTATTTTTCTGAAGTCTTGATTTTCGCATGATGTCGAGCAATGAGGCACTGAGTTTGAAGGTAGGCCTTGAAATACATCCACAGGTACAATTCAATTCACTCAAATTATGTCAATTAGCCTATCAGAAGCTTCTAAAGCCATGACATAATTTTCTGGAATTTTCCAAGCTGTTTAAAGGGACAGTCAACTTAGTGTACATAAACTTCTGACCCACTGGAATTGTGATATAGTGAATTATAAGTGAAATAATCTGTCTGCAAACAATTTTTGCTTGCACAAAGTAGATGTCCTAACCGACTTGCCAATACTATAGTTTATTAACATGAAATCTGTGGAGTGGTTGAACAATGTAATGACTTCAACCTAAGTGTATGTAAACTTCCGACTTCAACTATACCTCTGCATTTATAGACTTAACAATTTCTTTTTGCGCATGGCTCCTTACAGCTCCCCATTTAATGCAAATGGCTATGAATGCAAGGTAGCTAATAGACAGTGTTCCAGAAATGTCAAGCATGGTCAGAGGAATCTTTACAATCTCATGATGACTGAATGTGTCGCCGCTATAGGGTGAAGAAGGACCACCTGGACCAAGAGGACCTGGAGGAGAGGAGGTGAGTTAATAATACCTGGCTATCACCTTAAATCTTTATACTCAACTCAAAGTTCCCCATCTCACATGCTCTTCATCTTTCTGTGTGTGTGTTTGTTTGTGTGTCTGTGTGTGTGTGTGTGTGTGTGTGTGTGTGTGTGTGTGTGTGTGTGTGTGTCTGTTTGTGTGTCTGTGTGTGTGTGTGTGTGTTTGTTTGTGTGTCTGTGTGTGTGTGTGTGTGTGTGTTTGTTTGTGTGTCTGTGTGTGTGTGTGTGTGTGTGTGTGTGTGTGTTTGTTTGTGTGTCTGTGTGTGTGTGTGTGTTTGTTTGTGTGTCTCTGTGTGTGTGTGTGTGTGTGTGTGTGTTTGTTTGTGTGTCTGTGTGTGTGTGTGTCTGTGTGTGTGTGTGTGTGTGTGTGTGTGTGTGTGTGTGTGTGTGTGTGTGTGTGTGTGTGTGTGTGTGTGTGTGTGTGTGTGTGTGTGTATCTGTTACAGGGACAAGTTGGTTTAACTGGACAACCAGGTGTTGTTGGACCAAGAGGAGAGAAAGGAGGACAGGTGCATTTGGTCTCATAAGCATCATTAAAGCTACACTCCTGGATTTGTGCTTCAGCCCAACGACAGCTTGCATCTAAATCTCCTTGTGTACTATGCTTGTGTTTGTGTTTTGTGATCATTTTTTTAGGGTGACAGGGGACAAGATGGGTCTGTTGGGCCAAAGGGTGACAAAGGTGACAAGGTAAGACAGAGATATGAGACATTGATTTACAAAGACTCTCATGTAAACAGCTAGCTACTGTATGTCACAACACCCTTTAAAAGCCGTACGATCTCTTACCTTTACTGTTACTAGACAGTCAGTAACAATGAACAAGATTCTTGTTACTATGTGTTTTGTTTGAAGAATGATTCAGATAAGCATGCTTATTAGCATAAAAGCTATGTTAGCTGCATGAAAGATGTTTGCTGCTTGTGTCAGAGTGTGTGTTAGTCACAGAGACTTCCTCTCCACTTTGTCTCCCTAATGACCACAAGGGGACTAGTGTGTTGTAATGAGCTAATTAACATTCATACACTGTGTGTGTGTGTGTGTGTGTTGTCTCAGGGTGACACGGGACCCAAGGGAACTCCAGGTATACCAGGAAATGTGAGTAAAGTAAAGGGATGTTGAATGGTGCAAATGACCATATTAACCACAAGAGGTTGGTGGCACTTTTATTGGGGAGGACGGGCTTATGGTAATGGTTGGAAGGTTCTTATTATGAGCCGTCCTCCCCTCAGCAGCCTCCACTGATATTAACACACTGTATTATACCTCAGGGAAGGACACAATGTATTGTAGTAAATTCGATCTGTGAAAATGGACATGTCTATGAACCAAATAATCTTTTTGTCATGCACATATGAAATATTCGTTTTTTTAAATGATCGATGTACAACTAAGCAAACAATATGTATTGCAATTTAAGGAAGCTTGTTAGCTAACTTGTCTCTCTGTGTTTTCTCTCAGGTGGCCAATGTTATCCCTGAGCCTGGTGAACCTGTAAGTACTGTAGAAACCAACAAGATCTCACAGTCTCACTTCAGTATTCAGCTTTTGTCCTAGTGGATGGTATTGAAGGTATTTCCCGACATCCTGGGGACCTGGAGAAACATTGAATACTGAAGTCGATCTGGTGTGACCTGGCTAGTAGAAACTGCATGTCTAGGCATTTTTTATGTTGGCTTTAGTTGAATGAAAAAAACAGTGTGTCGCCAGTCCTGTACACAAGACATATTACTATACAGCAATATTTCACAACTTGGACATGCATTTATCCTTTTTATTTCTCCCTAGGGAACACCTGGAGAGAAAGGGAAACAGGGAGAGCAAGGGAGTCCAGGAGATATTGTGAGTTCAGAATAAAAGGACCTTTCTACCAAAGGAGTAACATTAGGCTTCATTTGGTGCAGTTCAGTGGTGGAAAAAGTGGTGGAAAGTGGTGGAAAAAGTACTCAATTGTCATACTTGAGTAAAAGTAAAGATACCTTAATAGAAAATGACTCAAGTAAAAGTGAAAGTCACCTAGTAAAATACTACTTGAGTAAAAGTCTAAAAGTATCTGGTTTAAAATGTACTTATGCACAGTGGTGGAAAAAGTATTACATTATTGTCATACTTGAGTAAAAAGTAAAAAGTAAAAGTAAATTCTATACATCAAATTCCCACACTAATTTACAAATGCAGTATGTGTGTTTAGTGAGTCCGCCAGATCAGAGGCAGATCAGATGACAATGAGTTATATTAATAGGTGTGTGTATTGGACCATCCTGTCCTGCCTGAGCATTCAAAATATAACGAGGACATTTTGGTGTCAGGGAAAATGTATGGAGTGAAAAGTACATTATCTTCTCTAGGAATGTAGTGAAGTAAAGGTAAAAGTTGTCAAAGTACAGATACACCCAAAAACAACTTAAGTAGTACTTTAAAGTATTTTTTAAAAAGTACATTTCACCACCTCTGCAGTTACAGTGCTCTATGCTTGTGTGCTAAAATAGTAACAGTGCTCTACCATTAGGATGGGCACTGTTCGCTTTGAAAGGAATCATATGGCATTGTAAAAAAGCAAAAATATGGTATAATTTGTTTGATGTTGACCATCATTCTGGGAATGTTACTAACCTGCATGTTGTCTGAAGGGTCAACGAGGACTGCCTGGTGAACAAGGCTTTGCGGGACTGCCCGGACCACAGGTAAGGAGTTCAGTCAATCAATTAATCAATCAATCAATCAATCAATCAATCAATCAATCAAATGTTATTTATAATTGGACTCTCACCTATTCACAACCCATGTAGAGACAATAACATAAGTAGGGCCCTATAAAATCGGTTGAATTTTTTGCCTAATACCGTTTTGCACAATGCTGAAAGAACGACTGCTTTTTAAAAAGCAATGAATCCCTTTGAAAGCGGCCTATGTGGCATCAATATGAGTTAGAAAAAGTTATTCTAGTGTCAGAATTGACTACAAAGTGTAAATAGGATAATTTTGGTCATAAAGTCAGTCTTGTTTAAAACAGAGTTTAAAACATCCATGCGTCCCAAAGGGTAAATTAAGGTCTGTCCATTTGCCCACTAACACAGCTGCAAATGGCTGAACAGCTGCACAAAACACCTTAGTTAGATGTAAAATTGCGAAACTAAAACATCCTCTGCAAAAAACGTCTAAATTAATTATAGATTTCTTTAGTTATCTTAGATTCATTCTGGGGATTTTGAGGAAGTGAAATAGGCTTCCGCATCTACAGTGTCTCATTGGGGACAAACATCATGAACCAAACACGGAATTGGTCAGGAAACACACCTCCAGACTGAAATCTAATTTTTCTAATGAGCAACAGAAAAACACACGCCAATCAGCGTGTTCAGTTGTTCTTTAAACCAGATCAGGTGATCATTTTTGAAGTCTGGGAAAAAATCTAAGACATTTAGATTTTGGAGAGTAACCTAGTTGCCCTTTAATTCAAGTGCGCACCTGGCAATAGGCTGTTGTTTAGCAATGTTTTTGTAACTCACGTGATGGTAGAGTTTGCAAAACAAATACCCTGAATTGATGCAAATAATCATAATACTTTGTAGTTAACGTTTGAGAAGATGGTTTTCCTTGGCATCATCGCTAACAGCTACACACAGACAGGGGCATTCTGGTCTTCAGACTTAGAGAAATGAATCAATTTTCTAAATATTTAGTTGATTCCCTATAAGTTCAACATATTTTTTTGATATTGTTGAATTCTGTTTTAATGCACTGCGGATTGTATAGAACCCTACATAAGGTGTCATCCATTGAAAACTAGAAAATCGAACCTCAACATAATTTGACATATTATACTGAATGATTTCCGCTTCCTTCATAGCCTTCCTTCATAGCCTTCCTTCATAGCCTTCCTTCATAGCTTTCCTTCATAGCCTTAAATGACTGGCAAGTGTGTTTGTTATCCCCTTCAATTCAGGGCCCTAAAGGTGACATTGGCCCTAAAGGAGAGACTGGGAGACAAGGAGAGCCTGTAAGTTCTGGGTCCTTACTGCTGTATATTTGTTCTCAATTACATGTCTGATAATACTATTACATATAGAGCTGTGAATGAAGTGTTGTTTAAATTCCAGGGTCCTCCAGGATTGCAGGGTACTCAGGGCACCCGTGGACTGCCTGGCAATGTGGTAAGTTCATTTTGTGGAAATGACAACCCAAAAATAGAACATCCCTAATGCTTTAAACTAACCTTTAACCTAATGTGGGCCCTGAACTTATCCCTCTGTTTATGACACAGGGCATCCCTGGAACCACTGGACCACCTGGGATAGCTGGACAGAGAGGAGAGAGGGTCAGTAACAATATCGCTGCTTTGCTATATGGATCAAAACACGTGATCTCATCACATTGTAACTCGAAACTTGTGTTCTAGGGACCTTCTATTGTAACTCGTAACTTGTGTTCTAGGGACCTTCTATTGTAACTCGTAACTTGTGTTCTAGGGGCCTTCTATGGTAACTCGTAACTTGTGTTCTAGGGACCTTCTATTGTAACTCATAACTTGTGTTCTAGGGACCTTCTGTTGTAACTTGTGCTGTATGAATGACTACGCTATGCTATGCAACGTTATGTTCATCTCCCTGTGTGTGATGTGTTCCAGGGAGAGTTGGGGAAGGAGGGTCGTGGTGGCCCCCCAGGCCCTCCTGGAGATGCAGGCATACAAGGACCCCCTGGCCTACCAGGGAAGGGCAAAGACGGACAGAACGTAAGACACGGAAACATCACTCTTCATAAGACGTTCAAACCTCGATGTTACGTTCAAACCTTGAGTTTCTCCTGTCTGTGTGGCCACTATAAGCAAGGTCAAGAGTTTTGCCCGGTCTTGTGGCGTAGTCAGGAAAAGCTCCTGACAACAGAGTTAACACATATAACTTGCTATTCAAACTCTAAGAAATATGAACCCAAGTTTGTTGGCACTTATCCAATCAGGCAATTAAGACCTCAGGCTTTGGAGTTTCAAATGAAAAGCCCTTGTACGGGTGTTGTCTATTTATGTACATCAATCAACATGCATTTAAATACAACAATATTACAACATGACTGGTTATGTTAGTGCGGTACAACTCACATCATAGTTATGCCAGTGATTTGACCTGGAACCTCTTTACTCCTTTTCTACACCACAGACATATGGTGATAGTGCTGAGAAAGCAAACAAACATAACTTTCTGCTTTATCACATGAAACTAATGAAGGAACCCAGCAGGAAGGTGTACGGGTGCTGTGCTGGTGTGTGGTTCATAAAAGTACAATTTTACTACTGTCAGCTGCTGGCCTATAACACATAACACATAACCCTCATGCATACACCAGTACAGTACACTATTTGCACAAATACATAGTGATTATTCTCCACTATGTAAAATTGTTTCCCTAGTCCAGGGAACTGTAGGACCATTTATTTTATGCTATGAGACTTTAAATGCCAAGTGTTTGATTTGACCAGCCAGTGGGCTCATAATAGTGTTATGTGCGATATTATATTACAGGGCGATCCTGGACAGCAGGGAATTGAAGGACCGCCCGGCCAGAAGGTAATGTCATTTTAAAGTTGGGTTGGGGGTGGAGGGGAGGGAGGGTAGAGAGAAACATTAGTGCCTTGAAGCCAGGGGTTGATTCTATCTGGTGACAAAAAGGTTTTCTTTTTATCTAGCTTAGGAAGAAAACAATCAATTTTGGTTGGACAAAAGCAATTTCCTGTGACCACCATGATGTGACACACTGATTTAACAACAACTTTTGGGGAGCAGGAGATTGGTGATGTTTTTTTTTTGGGGGGGTGGGGGACTTACAGTAATGTAATTAGAGAGTATTGGCTATTGCATTAAGAGGACACAGTGTCCCCTGGTTGGATGGTGACCAAGGTTCTGTTGGTGTCTTATTGGATGGTAACCAAGGTTCTGTCTGTGTGTTACAGGGCCAACCCGGATCCCAGGGACTTCAGGGGGTTCCAGGGGACAGGGGTCCTCCAGGAGAAGGCAAAGTTGGACCCCCGGTATAGACAACCATGCCACACACACAACCACATCACAAACACACACATTCAGTCTTGCAGCATATATTGAACATTGAGAACATCTTCATCTTTCACAGGGACCTTCAGGGCCCAATGGTGCAGTTGGACCGCCGGTAAAAACATTTTTGGCGTAATTATGCTCAGCCTTGGAGTGAAAACGTAAACTGAGTAATGTTCAAATAAAAGGTAAACTGACTGCTGTTTGTTTCCTGGTTCAGGGCATGAGAGGTCTGCCAGGCGTCGCTGGTACACAGGGACCTGCAGGACACAATGGTTTAACAGGAAGACCGGGAGAGAAGGGATCCCCAGGAGAGCCAGTAAGTTGACCAGTACAGCAAATGGGCTTGGAAATGTCCCAACATCACTGCAAACTGAGACCAAATACTGTACCTTCACTGACATGATGGCACACCTATGGGGGTGTATTCAAACTCATGATGTGATAATCAGTTTGAAGTGTATAATTCCAATCAATCTTTGTATAATAATGTACGAAACTAATATAAGCCATCTCTTTCAGGGAGCAGCAGCAGACTTGTCGGATTTGAATCTGAAGGTAAGGAGGAGAGCGCCATTACCGTAGTACTGTTTCCTCCATCTTGTTAAATGATACAGTATATTCTGACACAGACAGATTCTTTCATCACTCAGTGTTTCTCCTTGTCCTTCAGGATCTGTGTTCAGACTGCCCAGCCGGAGCCCCGGGACAGCCTGGTCTGCCAGGGACACCAGGGGACAAGGGACAAGCTGGACCTCCAGGGAAGAACGGGCAGGACGGGTACCAAGTAAGGACAAAGTCAATGCAAATAGTCCGGTAGCCATTTGATTACCTTTTCAAGAGTCTTATGGCTTGCGGGTAGAAGCTGTTGAGAAACCTTTTGGACCAAGACTTGGTGCTCCGGTACCGCTTGCCATACTATAGCATAGAGAACAGTTTATGACTAGGGTGGCTGGAGTCTTTGACAATTTTTAGGGCCTTCCTCTGACACCTCCTGCTATAGAGGTTCTGGATGGCAGGAAGCTTGGCCCCAGTGATGTACTGGGCCATACGCAGTACCCTCTGTAGTGCCTTGCAGCGGAGGTCGAGCAATTGCCATACCAGGCGGTGATGCAACCAGTTAGGATGCTCTGTAGAACTTTTTGAGGATCTGAGGACCCATGCCAAATCTTTTCAGTCTCCTGAGGGGGAATAGGCTTTGTCGTGCCCTCTGCACGACTGTCTTGGTGTCTTTAGACCATGAACTTGAACTTGAAGCTCTCAACCTGCTCCACTACAGCCTTGTCAGTGAGAATGGGGGCGTGCTCGGTCCTTTCCTGTAGTCCAAAATCATCTCCTTTGTCTTGATCACATTGAGGGAGAGGTTGTTGTCCTGGCACCACACGACCAGGTCTCTGACCTCCTTCCTATAGGCTGTCTCATCGTTGTCGGTGATCAGGCCTACCACTGTTTTGTCGTCGGCAAACTTAATGATGGTGTTGGAGTCGTGTTTGGCCACGCAGTCATGGGTGAACAGGGAGCACAGGAGGGGACTGAGCACGCACCCCTGAGGGCCCCCGTGTTGAGGATCATTGTGGCAGATGTGTTGTTGCCTAGTATTAATATTGATTAATATGATTAATATGATCCTCTCCATACCACTTCTTCATGCTCTAAACACTACAAAGAGAATTGAGAGAACTGTTCACCCCGCTATCATCCAGAAAGTGAGGTCAGCACAGGAGACTGAAAAATAGCTTCTATCTCAAGGCCATCAGATTGCTTAACAGCCATCACTGAAAAACAGCTTCTTTCTCAAGGCCATCAGACTGCTTAACAGCCACCACTAACACACCAGAGGTTGCTGCCTATAGACACTGATTAGAAATCACTGGCCACTTTAAGGAATAGAACACTAGCCACTTTAATAATGTATCCGTATCAGCATCACTCATCTCTATGTATAAACTGCACTCTACACTATTCTACAGTATCTTAGTCATTTAATTTGTGTGTACATATTGCATCACCCATCTCATATGTATATATTGTATTGTACTCTATACTTCACCACTGACTGCTAAACAACCATATCTAGCACATCAGAGACTGTTGCCTATTAGAAATCACTGGCCACTTTAAGGGAATGAAACACTAGTCACTTTAATAATGTTTCTGTATATTGCACTACTCATCTCATTTGTATAAACTGTACGCTATACTATTCTTCGGCATCTTAAGTCACTTAATCGTGTTTACAGTACATACTGCATCACCAATCTCTTATGTGTGTACTGCATACTATAAAGCTTACTATGCCACTGTATCTTAGTCCAATGCCACCCTGACATTTCTGTATATATTCTCAATCCATTTCTAACTTTGATGTATGTGTATTTGGGTATATGTTGTGAAACTGTTAGATATTACTTGTTAGATATTACTGCACTGTCGGAGCTAGCAGCACAAGCATTTCGCTACACCCGCAATATCTGCTAACCACGTTTATGTGACCAGGCTGGCTCTCTCAGCATCGTTAGGCTTCCTGTCCTCTGGGGGGTACAGTGAATGATCAGAACCTGAAGACAGGGCTGTCTTTTAGAGAGCCAGAGATGGGGAAAGGGAGAGAGAGAAAGAGGGAGAGGGAGGGAGAGGGAGAGAGAGGGAGAGAGAGAGAGAGAGAGAGAGAGAGAGAGAGAGAGAGAGAGAGAGAGAGAGAGAGAGAGAGAGAGAGAGAGAGAGAGAGAGAGAGAGAGAGAGAGAGAGACCAGAAAGAGAGAGAGAGAGACCAGAAAGAGAGAGAGAGAGAGAGAGACCAGAAAGAGAGAGAGAGAGAGAGAGAGACCAGAAAGAGAGAGAGAGACCAGAAAGAGAGAGAGAGAGACCAGAGAGAGAGAGAGAGAGAGAGAGAGAGACTAGAGAGACTAGAGAGAGAGAGAGAGAGACCAGAGAGAGAGAGAGAGAGAGAGAGAGAGAGAGAGAGAGAGAGACCAGAAAGAGAGAGAGAGAGACCAGAAAGAGAGAGAGAGAGACCAGAAAGAGAGAGAGAGAGAGACCAGAAAGAGAGAGAGAGAGAGACCAGAAAGAGAGAGAGAGAGAGAGATAGCCTTTAGCTAGACAGAGACTGATGGTGCCTCTGTGTCGTTATCATTGCAGGGTCAGGCAGGCCCGACCGGACCCACTGGACCCTCAGGAGCTAACGGAGAAAAGGCAAGTCCTCCTCAACCACACCTGATTATCAACCGCACACTTTTACCTTCCATAGAACATTAATTATTGAGTTGAAGACCTGAAAACATCCAGTGGTTTGTGTCTGTTATGTCACAACACAGTGGCCAGAGGTGATATGCATGATTTATTTACTGTTCATCCTACAGGGTGTGAAAGGTGATAGAGGACCCCAAGGAGGACCTGGAGACAAAGGTGAAATAGGCCACACCGGACCCCCAGGCCACCCTGGTGCTGCTGGCATCATGGGTAATCCTGTGAGTACCTGTACCTGCCTGGTGGTACTACCACTACCTACCATAGGGCATAATCTTTGCTATTTAGTAGCCTAGTCTCATATCATTGTGTTCTGTATCGCCAACTCTTATTGTCATTGCAGTAGGATGAATGTTCTTTCTGACTCTTCCCTCTTCGTCTCTCTGTAGGGTAACAGCGGTCAACCCGGCCCCATCGGTCCCCCAGGAGCCCCTGGAGAAAAAGTCAGGATGTTGTCAATGTGTTTTATTTCTAGAGAGCATATTATACTACAAGTCATCAGTTTTATATTGGCCTCGTTCCACTGGCTATCCATATAGGTCAACTGGGCTGTTGTGGCAAAGGTCATTAATCATCATAGTGTTGTAGTTAATTTATCATGGTTGAATCTGAGGAACTATCTTGTGTTTGTTTTCACCCTGCAGGGCAAGGAGGGGATGAAGGGAATCCAGGGGCCACCAGGTCTACCAGGCTTAATGGTGAGAAACGGTGTTGATAAAGTTTTGTGAAAGAGTAGAAATTACCTGCTGAAGACTTAAAATAGTATTGATAGTAACAATACTACTATAACCTCTATCTCAAGCTGTCAATGATAACATAAGTGTAACTTATGGAGTGGACTGTAAATAAACACTTTGAAAATCAAGTCTAAATGCTAAAAGCTGAATGTTCCACAGGGTCAAATGGGTAAAATTGGCAAAGATGGCCGCCAAGGAGAACAAGGAGAATCTGTGAGTACACATGATATGGCCAGGATGTTATTCCCAGGATACTCTCTATGTCCTGTATATCCTATTGGGGATTCATTTCCGGGGATACATTCTGTACGTAATCAGTCCCTGGTTATACATGGCACAATATGTGTCCCTTGCATATTTACCTGCACATCATTCCCTTGGTGTGTGTAATCTAACCGTGTGTGTTGTGATCTCAGGGTAAACAAGGAGAGCCAGGACCACCAGGACAACCAGGACTCAGGGGAATGCCTGTGAGTCACTAAAACTGTGGGAAGGATGATTTAACTGTGTGGTTAATGGAAATATGATTTCGCTAGTAATAGTTGTGTATTCATGTTGATGATTCTCTCCATACAGGGCTTCAAGGGTCACAGAGGAGAGTCTGGACCACCAGGGTCAAAGGTCTGTCCATTGACTCCCATGTCACAATAGTCAACACATTAGATGACTAGGCCGTAACGTGTTGAATATGAAAGTGTCTTCCCTGGTTTGTCAAGTTCAAATCATCTCACAATCATCTCACTCTCATTAAATCTCACTCAGCTCTCAGCTCTAGGATACGATATCTGCTACAGCAGTGTGACCGATAGCATGTCTCAATATTGTGTGACCTATTAGGGTGTGACCAATAGCATGCCTCATTACAGATACCACTGAGTCACTGAAACACAGTGCCAGGCTCACATCCCCTCCAGCCTTTTCTCTGACAGAGATGGACCAAGTACCCAAGTGCATCACCATAACACCTCTCTTAAAACAGAGGATTATGTTGGATTGACTCCTATCTACCTCCACGTCAACCTATGGATTTTATAAACCACATTGGATGTTCTGTATAAGAGTGTCTCGCCTTGACCCCAGACTTGCACGTCCAGGCCATCAAGGTCAAGCGGTTTTGCTCTAATCCCCATAGATTTGACCATTGGAGCCCCTCTCTATAGCCATAATCCCCATAGATTTGACCATTGGAGCCCCTCTCTATAGCCATAATCCCCATAGATTTGACCATTGGAGCCCCTCTCTATAGCCATAATCCCCAAAAATGTTTTAAACTAAATTAGGAAAAGAGAGGCCTACTCTGAATTGATTGGTTGCATTGATTAATATATTTCTGTCCTCGACCAATCAGGGTGAAGATGGAAAGGAAGGACGTAGTGGACCGGAGGGTAAACCTGGCCAAGACGTGAGTGAGAATACCAATTTAACCAATCATAACTAATTATCAACAAACAGGGAATGTCTTACTAATATATGCGTTGTGTTTGTTTTTGAAGGGTAATATTGGACCACCTGGACCAGAGGGCCTGGCTGGCCGGAGAGGGGAGAATGTAAGTCACCTTTATACTGCAGTAGACAAGCCTTTATCTGCTGGCACTTAGTACACCAGACTTAGTACACCAGATTTAGTACACCAGACTTACCTGGTTGATAGAAAGTGACACTAATGTCTGTCTGGATTTCTCTCTCTCTCTCTCTCTCTCTCTCTCTCTCTCTCTCTCTCTCTCTCTCTCTCTCTCTCTCTCTCTCTCTCTCTCTCTCTCTCTCACTCTCTCTCTCTCTCTCTCTCTCTCTCTCTCTCTCTCTCTCTCTCTCTCTCTCTCTCTCTCTCTCTCTCCCTCTGCACCTTTGTCTATTGCTCTGTCTCTCTCCCACCATCCCTCCCTCACTACCACTGTCTCCCTCTCTATCTCGTTCTCCCTCCCTCCTTCCATCTCTACCTCTCAACCTCTCCCAAGGGTAAACCTGGTGAACCGGGACCTTCAGGAAAGTCAGGAGCCCCTGGTACTCCAGTGAGTGATTATTTAAGCAATTATGCAATGCAGAGTGCCTGCATACAGGCCTTAGCTGTGGTATATTGGCCATATACCACAAACCTCAGAGGTGCCTTATTGCTATTATAAACTTGTTATCAATGTAATTAGAGCAGTAAAAATAAATGTTTGTCATACCCGTGGTATACGGTCTGATATACCACGCTGTCAGCCAATCAGCATTCAGTGCTCGAACTACCCAGTTTATAATTATTTATATACAGCAGTACCTGCTCTTAACATTACAGACATCGTAGTCCTAGCTTCTGTGAAAACAGAAACATGCACATACAGTGAAATGCTGTTTGTATTTCGCGGAACACAGCAGCTTCCCTCTACCCTGTATTTGGTACTCTACAACCAGCTAGATCAAGCCCCGCCAAGCCCTCGGAAATAGTAATATTAATCGCTTGCAGCTGTTTCATCTTCCACCGCAAGATCTTTTATGAGATTTACCTCCAAGAATAGCAACGTTCATAAGAACATCAGATCGCTAAACGTTAGGTTCATCTTACCCAATCCCTTATAACGAGTGGGGCTGCCTGTGAGTGTTCAACTACAGTATGACTACAGTGTAACTACAGTATGACTACAGTATGACTACTCCATGTGAAAGTCCCCATGTTTCTGTTTGCATTACAGGGTTCATCTGGAGCCAAGGGAGACCCTGGGAATCCAGGATTACCAGGCTTTAGTGGTCCCAAAGGACCGTCGGTAAATAGGGATTCCTGCTCCTTTTGATGTCAACGGTATCACTAGCTTGCTAAGCTACTGTTGCTCCCCCTCCTAGTCCTACCGCTCATGTTGGAACCGTCTGAGTTGATGTTCTGCCATAAGAGGATTTGAAGTTTCTGATTTGATCAAATGTATTTATTTTTTAAATGTCTCTGCCTTCGATCTCTCTATCTATCTAGGGTCCTGCTGGTCCTGTCGGCCCAGAGGGGAAACAGGTAAGAACCATTGATTGATTGATTGATTCGTTTGTTGATAGATTTTTGGAGACGTATTTCAATTTTCATCAGCTACTTTTAGCATCTTTACACTATGAAATGGACATGACGTGGAACATGGATTGGGAGGTGTCTTGCCCACAATGCATTAAACCAACTCCTTGTCTGTTTTACAGGGTATGTCAGGCAGAGCAGGAGAACGTGGAGTCAAAGGAGAGAGGGTGAGTAAATACAGGAGCCTGCCCAACCATTGTTTATGTTGTCTCTGAGTGTGTTTTGTTGGATGTCTTTGTAGGGAGACTCAGGAGGGAAGGGAGATAAGGGACCTGTTGGAGATCCAGGTATTCCTGGTAACCCGGGGCCCCCAGGCCGTAAGGGCCACACAGGGATGATGGGTATGTCCGGGCCCCCAGGAGAGGTGGGACTTACCGGGCCTCAGGGAACACCTGGAAACCCTGGACAACCAGGACCACGGGTGAGTAGTGACCTGAATACTTACATTAGCTCTCCCGAGTCAACCGCCAGGTTTTAGCTCAGCAGGCTAACACAGGCTTGTGGTTTACAAAATACTCTGGTTCAAACCCAGTCACAGTCAAAGTGCTGTAGAAAATAGTACAAACATCTAGAAATTGATGAAGTAAACATGCTAGTTTCTCCTTCCAACAGGGAGAGTCAACATCACTGGAAACAATGAGAAGGCTGATCCAGGAGGAACTAGCTAAAGCGTTAGATGGTGAGACTGGAGTAATGTTAGGGACAATGGGACATTAGTGCAATCTGCAATGTATGTAATGTACTGTATGTTTGACCTCATATGAGCTGTGCAAGTCATAATCGTCTGTGTCTATGTGTTCCATCTCCAGCCAAAATGGCGTACCTGATGGCCCAGATCCAGCCGACCCATGTAAAGAGCACGACAGGTCGGCCAGGACCTCCAGGCCCCTCAGGGAAAGACGGGAACCACGGTCGCCCCGGACCCCCAGGGGAGCCTGGCATGCCTGGGCAGAACGGAGGAGATGGCATGAGGGGACCCATGGGCCCTAAAGGTATCTGATCCAAAGTGAAGACCCATTGTTATTGGTCACACATACTGTATTTCTTGGTTCAGATATACAGACACTGTGAGAGCATAATATTAAAAAGCGTATTATTGTCAAACCAGATCAGGTTTCCACTATACCCAGAAAACACATTTTTCCAACCACTGATATTAGTTGCCTTTGGTGGTTTTGATTTAGGTTGTCTTGATTCAGACGCTGTCTGTAAGAACATCATTGTGAGTGTTGTCATCTCTGGCATGTCCAGGTGAGAGAGGATCCAGAGGAGACAAGGGAGAAAACGGAGTTGGACAGAGAGGAGAGACTGGACCGTCTGGTCCGATAGGTACAGTACTGTTCCTCTAATACAGAAATATATAAATGTAATGTCTCTATTACTACAATATCATTCTAAATGGATGATTGTTTGTATCCATCCTGAGATCCGTAGTTGCTAAACTATGCGCTAATCTAGCATGAGTGGCGTGAGTGACTGAGTGACTGACCCTTGAACTTCCTAAGAAAGCAGCAGTTGCTACAGTGTGACACTTTGCCATTCACTTTGCCATTTAATGTGATTTTGCTATTCTATTCCCTCCAGGTCCAGCAGGTATGCCCGGCTACGGTAAGGATGGGCAGCCCGGGGCTGCTGGAGCTCAGGGAGAACCAGGGAACCCTGGCCCCCATGGCCAGACAGGCCCCAGCGGACCCCCAGGACAGTGTGACCCCTCCCAGTGTGCCTACTACGCTAGTCTGGGATCACGACCCCACACCAAGAATGTCAAGGGGACTTAAAGAGACAGAGACACACAAACCGAAATGGCAACCTATTCCTTATATAATGCACTACTTTTGTCTAAAGTAGTGCACTATAAAGGGAATGGGATGCCATTTCGGACGCAGTCAGAGAGCTACAAGTCCAGCTATTTATAAACTGGGATGTGTCAGGAAGAACCAATACATTTTCTTTCTGTAAAGATATATCTCCTCAGTTCGGAGGGAGCTCGAGAGAAGTGTTCTGCCGGTCTGCCGGTCAGAATTTGTTTGTTTTTGTTTTTGTTGTTGGGGTTGAATGACCAGGGGAAGTGAGTGTGGAGGGTTGGGGGTCGCTTGATTGAGCTTGCCTGGCACAATGGAACCAATGGAATAGTCCCTAAAAGTGCAAACCCCGATCTGGCACTTTAGACAGGCTCAATCAAATGCTCAAAACTATTTCAAAGAAAACAATACCATCTGTACCCAAGTCTGGTAAAAGATGGAGCCACAGTTACAGAATGGCAATTTATACCGTAATAGAGTCGTCACTCTCCCAGCGTACACTGTCGTCAGCCTGGTATGGGTTTAATATCAGATGTAACTTCAGCCAATCAGTCAGTAGCCACATCATTGATCCAGCAGTAGGCAGCTCATCTGGAGTCAACTGGTAATGACCCGGTCAAGTAATCTTTTTTTGATGGGAAGGGATTATTAGCCTGACTGAAGCACAATCTGAAATATCAATATTGAGTTTCATGGAAGGATCTTTAATGAGCCTGCATGCTTTGATTTGTTTTGCCTTGCCTGTAAGCTTCTAATTGCAATTCTCTTGAATAATGATAGCCAGGCCACCAGTACTGGTCACAGTGAATACTGAGCTCTCACATTCTCTGGGTATCTGTAGAACTCTTATTACTATCTTGACCTTATTACAAACTAAGATACTGTGTCAACAACAAAACCATTTGTGACAGCTTTAATTGCCTATTGTACAGTGTTTGTTCATTGTTCCTCCAAAGGGAATGCAACTTCCTGAACGCGTATAAAGCCGTCAAGTAGACAAGTCCCGTAAGACTTTCAAAAGGTAATGTAAAACTACAAAAGGAAAACTGCATTTTCCCTTTCGTTTCTACCCAAGTGTCTCCGGTGATTCACAGAGTCTGCCAGTAAACAGTCTGGAGAAAGGTACTAAAACCACAGCCTTTGTTCCACTCATTCTTCAAACGTTGCTTGTTTCCTGGTTTCACGCCACGTTCTCTCTAACGTGTCACTTCCTCCTGCTTATTAGCCAGTCCCCCTGTGGCACAGGCAGGCTGGGGACACAGTGACTCAAATAAAGACATTGTTTTAACTAAATCGTTTAGTGCTATACAAAATTAGTTCCTTCTTCCCCTTGTATTGTGTATTCTGATTGGTAAAGTCAGTGAGTATTCTTCCTCACTCATCCCACGTCCCTGGTGGACCAATTATACCCTTTCTAAAACTTACAAGATGAGTCGAGTGAGAGAGAGTCAGTAAACAAATACAATAGATAGCTCACTGCTCACTCTAGGGGAATTATTCTGGCTTGAAAAAGGAGAAGAAATGTAACACATCAATGTTGAGGTTCCGAAATGTTCATCAGGTCATCAATAAAGTAAAATAGATATATTGTATTTTAGGCTTTCTTTATATGGAGGTGAGCCTGGATCCAGAATGTATTTCTAGAACACAGTAAGAAAACTAACAGTGTTCCAGAACCCAGGCCAACCCCAACAGTGTTCCAGAACCCAGGCCAACAGCCACAGGGTTCTAGAAAGCATGGCAACACCCACAGTGAAAACACTGCTTGGCCATCTGCACCTCAGGTCATTTCATTGAAGGTCATCCAAAGTGCTCTCCTGAATATTTAAAGCTAAAAATACAGTGCCTACATTGCCCATTGTACTGTAGCCTATAAAACTGTGCCTCATGATCCATAGCAGTCAAAGGAACAGATATACTCTTCACAGACTTGCATACACTTTACTACCACATCACAGTGGAGATGTGTGGGCTTTGTTATGAATTACGTTTCAGAATGCCAGCATGCCAAATAGGAACTATGTAACAGTAACATAATGGTTTTGTAAATGGGAAACGCTTGTTAGCCCATTGATATGAGCTGTACAATGTCTGATGTTTGATGTCAGAGCTCCCCATAGCAAATAATGCATAAGGTGCTAATTTATAATTATGTTTGGCTTCTTTCCTCATTTCACATTTGTGATCGTTCAAAACAACCACCTTTATGTAACTGATTTAGAGTTTTTGTTAATTGTACTGTTAAATTATTCACAGTTTGAACTACCAGCAGCTTACCATATGTGGAATGTTAAAAATGGGACCTGTTTATCCTAAAAGATTGGTACTAAAATATGCTAAATTAGTGGCTGGTATATTTGTACGTATTGGAAAAGTATGTTATGTACTGTATCATGTTGTAATAAAGACTGGAACTGATCCATTTTTTAGAAAAAGGCTTTTCCTTTCCTTTGTGAGTAATCTTTCTGTGTCCTCTTATACGTGCATGTATGAATTTAATTCTCAATTGTTAGGTTTCCTACAATGTCTAACACTACCAGCTAATTTACCAGTAGACCCTGCAGTCTACAGACCCATTGAAATGAACAGTAATCGCTCAGTTTTACATTTTCTTCCGGCATCATTTGCATAGCAAGCACGATTGCCAGGTCTGTAAAATATCTAACCAAAGGAGGGGGGGGGGGGGGGGGGGGGGGGGGGGGAGGAGGAGGAAGAAGAAGAAGAGGAGGAGGAAGAGGATGAGAAAGAGGAGGAGGCTAGTTCTATCCTGCAGTAGCCCAATCTCCTGTTTTCAGCCAACGGCTAGCAGCCTTCTAAAGGTAATATTGACTCAATAAATGAATCTCTGGTGTAGAGACTCAGAGGGTGGGATGTTGACTCTCCTCTCTCAGTAACTAGGCAACGGTGGACCGGAAGACCCTGCAGACGTCTGTAACAAAGACGGACCAAACTGGTCCCCTGGAGGTCTTGGTCCATCCCCTGGATGTAACAGCTTCAACAGATAGAACTCTCCAATGGTAATCATGATGTCACAAAACATCTCTCAAATGTTAATGCTGAAAGTCATAAAGCTGTCAATACATAGTATTTTGGTATTCTGTGAATGCATGTTATATCCAGCTTGAAGGACAACATTACATTTTTTTACTAATGGTTTGTTCTAAAAGTTCTAAAAACAACTCACGGGTCTGATGTGAAATATTTCCCAAACAAAACAGTTTATTACATTGTTAGAAAAAACAACAACAGGGAAAAACATGTGTACTCATACTGTACAACCTCTGTATAACATAGATTATCCTATGTTCAAGTGACTGAATGAACTACCAATATCTGTCTATGGCTCGTCATGCTAGTGGACTTTTGCCGTTATTTATTGTTTATTGATCAATATTGATTCCACAGTTTGAGTTTTGTTATTTGTGAAAGGCTGAACTTTGTACTGTACATGGTGCTGGAGAGGACATTTTTGATGACTTTATTTAAACAAGGAATTAAACAGTACATGCATAGAAGAAAAATACATACAGTATTTACCGTTGTATTACTTGAAAACCAACATATTGCCCTATGTGTCTACCTGAATCTGTGGGTATAAATTGAACAGCATGAATTGAACAATATGGTCATTTTAGAAGTTTGTGTAATTTGTATTTGTCTTTGGCACAGCACTTGGGCCATGATGGGCCACTCGTCAGTTGAAAGGCTAGCTTAAAATCAATAGCAGCTGTCTTAGAAAGCACAACATCAGATAAGCTCTCGCTACAAAAAACGACGCATCAGTCAAAAAGATGAAAAGTTAGAAAAATATCTATACAGTACTCTAAATTACATTTGCCTCTGTTTCTTTTGGTTCCGTGGTGTGATGATGGAGACATGTGAAGACTCCCATGTATTACCCCTCCAGAACTGGTTACCTCACACCTCTCTTGCTGCTGCTAGAGAAGGAATGTGTTCCAAGCTTCTGTCTGTGTTCCTCACGGCCCCTTGCTGTAGCTGGAGGATTTCTTCCCTCCACTCATCATATAGAGAGGTGGGAGCCTGCCTATACAGTTTGAGGGGTCACAATACCCTGGGGCTCCTGTAGCTCCTCTGGGACCAGAGGCACCTGGGCTACCGTTAACGCCATCTTTACCGGGAGCTCCATCTTTACCATCCTTCCCGATGCCAGGGATGCCAGCCACACCTGAGAGACAAAGGATGAGGGAGATGATGGCAACAGGTACTGAATGACGCCTCCTCATATCAATGTGTGGCCAACTGGGTACAAACATCAGACTGTGTTAGCCCGCTGAGCTAAAGCATTGGCATTAACTCGAGGAGCTAAAATCTTCAGGTCTTAGCCAAGATAAGGATGGGGGAGGGGGATGTGTTACCTTGTGTGCCTGGCTCGCCTGGACTTCCTGGGATTCCAACTCCGTTTTCTCCCTTATGTCCTTTATCCCCCTTCACACCAGCGTCACCTACAGAGAAGAGGAAGACATTTCCTTTCACATGTTGTCCATTGACTGTCTGAAATGGGCTATTATCCCCACAGGAGGTGTGTTGTGTGTGTGTTTGTGTGTGTGTTGTGTGTGTGTGTGTGTGTGTGTGTGTGTGTGTGTGTGTGTGTGTGTGTGTGTGTGTGTGTGTGTGTTTATATGTGTGTGTGTATATATGTGTGTGTGTGTGTGTGTGTGTGTACATGTGTGTGTGTGTGTGTGTGTGTGTGTGTGTATATATGTGTGTGTGTGTGTGTGTGTGTGTGTGTACATGTGTGTGTGTGTGTGTGTGTGTATATATGTGTGTGTGTGTGTGTGTGTGTGTACATGTGTGTGTGTGTGTGTGTGTGTGTGTGTGTGTGTGTGTGTGTGTATATATGTGTGTGTGTGTGTGTGTATATACAGCGGGTGAAATAAGTATTGAACACGTCACCATTTTTCTCAGTAAATATATTTCCAAAGGTGCTATTGACATGAAAGTTTCACCAGATGTTGGTAACAACCCAAGTAATCCATACATACAAAGAAACCAAAACAAATAAGTTCATAAATTAAGTTATGCGTAATAATGTGAAATGACACAGGGAAAAAGTATTGAACACATGAAGAAAGGGAGGTTCAAAAAGGCATGGAAAGCCAAGAAAATAGTTGAAAACTATCAGTAATTAAAAAGCAATCCAGCCCCCTGTCAGTGCAAATTATTAACAGCTGGTTCAGTCCCAACTGATGGCCTACAAAAAGGTTTCATTGCCAAGGTGTCACATAAGACACATCTCATGATGGGTAAAAGCAAAGAGCTGTCTCAAGACATTCGCAACCTAATTGTTGCAAGACATAATGATGGCATTGGTTATAGGCGCATTTCTAAGCTTCTGAATGTTCCAGTGAGCACTGTTGGGGCCATAATACGGAAGTGGAAAGACAATCATTTCACCATAAATTTGCCTCGACCAGGTGCTCCTCGTAAATTTGCCCATTCATCCTTCCTTCAATTATGTGTGTTTGCCAGTACCATTTGCTGAATGTTCCCACCTCCAAACTTCACTGTTGGTATGGTGTTTTTAGGGTGATGTGCAGTGCCATTTCTCCTCCAAACATGGTGTGTATTATGACATCCAAACAGTTCAATTTTGCTCTCATCTGACCACACTATATTCTCCCAGTATTTCAATGGCTTTTCCAAATGTTGTGCAGCAAACTTTAAACGAGCTTCAACATGCTTTTTTTTCCAGCAATGGAGTCTTGTGTGGTGAGCGTGCATACAGGCCATGGCGGTGGAGTGCATTACTTAATGTTTTCTTTGAGACAACAGTACCTGCTAATTGCAGGTCTTTTTGAAGCTCTCCACAAGTGGTCCTTGGCTCTTGGACAACTCTTCTGATTATTCTTTTCACTCCTCTGCCAGAAATCTTGCGAGGAGCACCTGGTCGAGGCAAATTTATGGTGAAATGATTGTCTTTCCACTTCCGTATTATGGCCCCAACAGTGCTCACTGGAACATTCAGAAGCTTAGAAATGCGCCTATAACCAATGCCATCATCATGTCTTGCAACAATTAGGTTGCGAATGTCTTGAGACAGCTCTTTGCTTTTACCCATCATAAGATGTGTCTTGTGTGACACCTTGGCAATGAGACCTTTTTGTAGGCCATCAGTTGGGACTGAACCAGCTGATAATAATTTGCACTGACGGGGCTGGATTGCTTTTTAATTACTGATAGTTTTCAGCTGTTGTCTTGGCTTTCCATGCCTTTTTGAACCTCCCTTTCTTCATGTGTTCAATACTTTTTCCCTGTGTCATTTCACATTATTACACATAACTTAATTTCTGAACTTATTTGTTTTGGTTTCTTTGTATGTATGGATTACTTGGGTTGTTACCAACATGTGGTAAAACTTTCATGTCAATAGCACCTTTGGAAATATATTTACTGAGAAAAATGGTGACGTGTTCAATACTTATTTCACCCGCTGTATATGTGTGTGTGTGTGTGTGTGTGTGTGTGTGTGTGTGTGTGTGTGTGTGTGTGTGTGTGTGTGTGTGTGTGTGTGTGTGTGTGTGTGTGTGTGTGTGTGTGTGTGCGTGCGTGCGTGTGTGAACAACAGGGATGCAATGAAAAGTAATTAGCAGAGAGGGGTTTAAGTGATGTGTTGTCTGATTCAGCCCTGGATGTGAATGTGTGAATCAAGCCCATCTACAAAGAACAAACTGTACAAACACACTGTACAAGCTCTTTCAGAGCACTAAGCTACTGTACTGTGGAGACAATGAACCTGGTGGCCAGACAATACTGTATTTCTCTAAAAGATTTAAATAGATTGCATCCATTAGTCCATCTGTGGGCCCTCTACAGAAACTATAATGGACAAATAGAAGGTCATTCAACCAGCGTGGTGAGCACTGAGTACTGTCTAACTATTTGTACTGTCTATACTTTTCTGTTTGCAGTTTCTATGTTTTGTACTGTATGCAATGAAATGGGCATTACCAAGACAGCCCAAGTAATCCATTGGAATGATCAGTTCTTTATATATTTCACCTTTATCTAGTAAGTTATTGATACATAATTCCCCATTATCTTTGAGCATTTTTGAATACCTAGTCCTACCTTGTTTTCCAGGTGTGCCTGGTAACCCAAAGTATCCAGGTGGTCCCTTCATTCCCATCAGTCCTCTGGGACCGGCCTCTCCTGCAGTCCCTGCTGGGCCCGGGGGACCTGGGGGGCCCGGCAGTCCTGCCATGCCTGGGGCCCCGATCGCTGCTGGTTTCTTTAGGACCTCTTTCTTAAACTCTGCTAAGTGTTCTAGATGGAGAGAATGATAAAAATGTTAACAAAGCACCCTACATGGCAGTCTGACTTAAATTACTGTTACAGTGTGTAGGCTACACAATATTGACGTACCTTCAACAATTGCTGAGCATAGTTCGCGAAGTTTGATATCATTCACTTTAGGACCCTATTGGATTTGGAAGGGGAAAAAGTATATTAATTAACACCAGTGTGTTTTACAGTCTTCCTTCACTTGCTTGGAAGAAGGCACTTACAGCTAGGCCTCTAGGCCCAGGTTAAAGGTACTTACACGGTAGGCCTCTAGGCCCAGGTTAAAGGTACTTACACGGTAGGCCTCTAGGCCCAGCTTAAAGGTACTTACAGGTAGGTCTCTAGGCCCAGGTTAAAGGTACTTACAGGTAGGCCTCTAGGCCCAGGTTAAAGGTACTTACAGGTAGGCCTCTAGGCCCAGGTTAAAGGTACTTACAGGTAGGCCTCTAGGCCCAGCTTAAAGGTACTTACAGGTAGGTCTCTAGGCCCAGGTTAAAGGTACTTACAGGTAGGCCTCTAGGCCCAGGTTAAAGGTACTTACAGGTAGGCCTCTAGGCCCAGGTGGTCCATGTAACCCTCTCTCTCCCTCCAGTCCATTGGCTCCCTGGGGACCGGTCAAACCCTGATGACCCGGCTGCCCTGGTCTACCATTTTCCCCAGTATATCCCCTCATGCCCTTCTCTCCAATCTAGTGGACAACACAACATTACTTAAATGTTAACTGTATACCATACAACATTCAATTATTCTATCAACCAACC
Source organism: Thymallus thymallus (assembly GCA_023634145.1). Lineage (NCBI taxonomy): Eukaryota > Metazoa > Chordata > Actinopteri > Salmoniformes > Salmonidae > Thymallus > Thymallus thymallus. Next base: position 14,123,219 of record CM042395.1, on the reverse strand, counting down.
AACCAACCAACCAACCAATCAACCAATCAACCAATCAACCAACAAATCAACCAATCAATTAAACTGTAACATTGTTCTGTACCTCTCCTTTGATTCCAGGAACACCAGGAGGACCCTATAAAACAACAATAATCGACTGAATTAGGACCAACGGGGAATACTAAAGCTAGATCAAATGTATCTCTCAGTAGAACATATACCTGGTCTCCTTTGACTCCAGAATCACCTGTAAGACCTGGATCACCCTGTGGACAGAGGTAAGACTGTCAATACAAATACTGTATCTTCCAAAAAGAACACTGTCTCATTGTTGACATGATATTTGGTATTGACGTGAATAGATAGACTTACTTCACTTCCCTTTGGGCCAATGGGACCAATAGGACCCTAGGAACAAGACACGGGAAATTAGAAGTCATTCAAATCCCTTTATCTATTACCAAAACAATAAGGTACACATCAGGACTCACCTGGTCTCCCTTGTATCCAGGGTGACCCTTCAGTCCCTTCTCACCAGTGTCGCCCTTGTCCCCTTTGTCACCCTGCATGCCTGTATCACCTGTGACCCCCACCGGTCCCTGCTTTCCGGTCTCGCCCTGGGGAGAGTGAAGCAGGATCAATAAAACTCGCGGTTATCATTAAAGATACTCTAATAATTGTAGGTTTATGTGAGTTTAGCTATCAGCTCATTGTTACCGTCAGATAGGGATTGTTATGTACTACTGCCATGTAGATTCAATAACAGACGATTATAAGAATGAAATGTTACAAATTGTCAACTTACAGTAGCTCCCTTGTCTCCAGGTTTTCCATCTTCTCCTGCTGGTCCACTTGCTCCCTAAACAACCAATATAGTCTTATTAAGCATCTTCAGCACCACCAGTAGAATATGGATCCACAGTCATGGCCAGCAGTGTTGAGTGATAGTAAACACTAAAGTGTGAAATTTGATACTCACTGTTTTCCCTGGAACTCCAATTGGTCCTATTGGGCCATCAGCTCCCGTGTCACCCTGTATAAAAAGCATCCTGTTAACAATAGACAAACACAAGGAATGAAACTGTACCCAAGACACGCATGCACACAGAGACACACACGCACACATTTTACCTTGGCACCTCCAGCTCCAACCAGCCCCTGCTTTCCTGGTAACCCCTGCAGAAACACACAGGATATCCTCAGAATACCGTACAGTATATTGTTATACAGCATAAGGGATGGACTACTTCCTTGTTGTGTCGATTCTGTTTGCCCTGCTATGTCCTGTGACCTGTATAAACGCCAGACAGGCGAGGATGGGAAGGTTGTGGTTTCTGTACTGGATGGTTCCTTCTGCATGGCTGTTTGCTTATAAATGTTTTATTAATCTGGTCCGCAGTGTGGTTTGACTGGAAGGCAACCAACCGCTCTATTGATTTTCATAGCTTTTGCTTTCCTTTTAATACCAACAAAACCTTGTAAGGTCATCTAATCTATAATTATATTCGTAGATGAATTATATTTATTTTAGACAAATGTCAAAGATTAATATTAGACTCACTGGAATTCCGACGATACCCCTGATTCCGACAATCCCGGGAACGCCAGCTTCTCCCTGTTGGAAAGATGACAGGTATGTTCACAGGATAACAGATGGATTTCTTGACAGATCTTGTAAGACTGGATATGTTCTGTTTATTTAAACTCTCCGAACTAACTATACTAAACTATATACACTACCGTTCAAAAGTTTTTCAGGCTGTGCTAACATAATTGCAAAATTGTTTTCGAATGATCAATTAGCCTTTTAAAATGATAAACTTGGATTAGCTAACACAACGTGCCATTGGAACACAAGAGTGATGTTTGCTGATAATGGGCCTCTGTACGCTTTAGTATGTAGATATTCCATAAAAAATCTGCCGTTTCCAGCTACAATAGTCATTTACAACATTAACAATGTCTACAATGTCCAGTATTTCTGATCAATCTGATGTCATTTTAATGGACAAAAAATTTCAAAAACAAGGACATTTCTAAGTGACCCCAAACCTTTGAACGATAGTGTATATGTACAGTAGTCATAAAACGTAGACTGACCTTAGCTCCATCTACTCCAGGGAGTCCATCCATGCCGTCTGCCCCAGGAGTTCCCTGTAATCATTAACCACAACAACAACAACAACAATAACAACACCTCAGCATCATAATCAAACTCATAAAAAATAAAAGAGATATGAATTATTCAGGTCAATCTAACTACACAACTAACACTACAAAAGGATCTTGCATCCATCTGATAACTTATTAGTAAGGAAATAAGATCAACTTATGTTGTATTGTATATTTACGCACAGTGTCTCCCTTTGTACCAACAGGACCCTGCTCTCCTTGAGGACCGATGGCTCCCTAAGAAAACGCATACGCATTGAAACATCCAACAATTTAGATGAAAAGAAAGACTTGGAACAAAACCATAGTTAGAACGCCCAGTAAAAACGCTAGAGATACTGTAGAAGGGAGGAGATACTCACATCATCACCTTTTTCTCCCTCCAGACCCTGACGTCCACGAATGCCCTCCACACCCTAACAGAAAACAAGTGGTCACTACAGAACATAATGGCAGTGATGTTTGCTGATAATGGGTCTCTGTACGCCTTAGAACATAATGGCAGACATTTTGGAAAACACTGTTCAGCCCTAGGTAACGTCAACCACAGTCTGTCCTCCAGTCATTGAGTAGTGCTTACAGGAGAACCCGGTGGTCCGGTGGGTCCTGGGATGCCGTTGAAACCAGGCAGACCCTGAGAGGAGGAGAGAACACGGATGGTAAGTTTAAGACCCTAAACACTAAAATAGAACATCAACAAGATGTGTAGTAAATCTTGTTTTAAACCCTTACCCTGTCTCCTTTATCTCCAGGACTACCAGAAAAACCAATAGGACCTCTTTGTCCCTGGAATGTATTACAGATGTTAAAATGAATTATATTTGATATGATTCACAGTGATGCACAGCAAAACATTAAACAGTTATAAATGGCTGGTTGTATGACCAATTTGACTTGAAGCAGAAATGTTATGTACTATTTCTGAATGTGCAAGATACAAATGTTGTGCTTTAGGCAGAAATCCTGTGTAACATTTTAGTATGCTCAAGATACCAATTTCCCAGAAATCCTACGTAACATGACGATATGCTCATTACCTATGTTCAGTTTGGAACAGGAAAAAATAGTGAGTGAGATTTTCATTATCAGAAGGTGAAGTAGAATATCAGCCTGTATGTGTTGGTATCTGTCAGAGCAAGGATGGTTCTTACATCATCTCCCATCTTGCCTGGTTGGCCCTGCACCCCTGATGGTCCTGGCTCGCCCTGTGGGTTAGCAACATAGGAAAACCCCAAATACTCACATGTAGCGATTTGTTTGCTTGTATAATCATCCTAACCACCCAATGCACTTCTTGACTAAACATTAGAATTGATTGTTTGTCATACCTTTTGTCCAGCTTCCCCTGTAGCTCCATTATCGCCTGGTAATCCCTTGTGTCCCTGGAGATGACATAGCAATCCAGTTTAGACTGTCATCTACTATCAGAAGCTCTACACATTGGTGGTTCATACAGTGATATTCCTCCTACAGTTTAAAGTGCTTTGAACATCTGGAAAAGCCATACATGAATCAATTAAATTATCAGATACAGGTATCTGAGAGAAAACCAACGGCCACAATGGTGTGAATAATGATAAGGGCTCTGTTGCCCAAAGCCAGGTATGTATTCATTCAGTGTCTGTTATTAACATTCCTCACCTTCATTCCCGGTAGACCTGGGTTTCCCTGTGGTCCTGCTGGACAGGCAGCAGGGCACTGCAGACAAACATAGACAGACACAGATATAACATTATCACTACAGCTGCAGGGGGCTCACCTCCTATTCAATAGCTACTGACTGAAGAACACTATCGCTACCAATTTTCCACATGCAGGTTTGTCAGAACTAAATGGCAGCAACAACAACAGTTTCTAAAAGAAGTGTGAATTAAGCTGAAGTTTAGTTATTAAAACAACATTAGGCTCTGAACCACCTTGTCCCACCCTCTAGCAGACCCTGTGAAAGACGGTTTAACCCTGCGAAAAATGGTTTAACCGTGCAAAAAATGGTTTAACCCTGTGAAAGATGATAAAAAGAGACTCACATCTTCCCCACTCCCCTCAGCTTTGCCAGCCCCAGGTGGTCCCTTAAAGACAACAGAGTGACACAGTACATATCTCTATGGAGTGCCATCTAAAACAGAGTGTAGATGTCCACAAACACTACAGCAAAGATCTCCAGTGTTTGAGGCTGTGCACTCAACGTCCAGTAATGCAGAAGAGATACTGATTATCACTCTGCATCAGGGTTAAAATGCCACACTAAAATTCAGAGAGAACTCTTATGACAACATTGATTTAATAAATACTTAGGTTAATGGGAAAAACCAAAGAGACAAAGTCACCACAGAGAGGAACATAGGTCAAGACTCCAAGTCGGGAAAACAGATGTCAATTCACACAGAGATGATACAGATGTTGAATTAATCAATTTCTGGTTAGATCCAGAAGTCAGAGGTTAGCTTACCACAGGTCCAGGTGGTCCTGGTTGACCAGCGGGACCAGGGAGACCCAGACCCCCTCTAGGCCCAGGGGGACCCTGATAACAACATGGACAGTTACAGTCAGACATGAAACACATAGAGAATGTCCTACTAGATGCTGAAAAGTCTGTCATATTAATAATGTATGTTACAAAATGGTCCACAGACTATCAAAATGACCAATGATAAAGTAGCACTACGACTGCTATGACAAACAGTGCAGAATGCAGAACATATCCTGTATGTTTTTATTGCTGGATGCGTTCTGTTTAATCAGTCTTTTATTATAGTTGTGTAGGATGTGATCCTTATTTGAACACTGACCTCAGGCCCAATGTTCCCCTCGTCTCCTGGACTTCCTGCTTTCCCAGGTGGGCCCTGTAGGGAGCAACATACACAAGTTATAGGATTCTTCTATAGCATGTTAGTAGGGCTCAATTAAAATACTGTCTTAATGCTGTTAAGAACACGGGGTGAAGATGATCTAAAGATGTTGAAGACTTTGTAGTACATACGGGGGGTCCAGCTGTCTCAGGTCCCTGGGAAATGAGAGAAAAAATGATCAGATAATCATATTATTTAGCTATAGAAATGAAGTGGTCTAACATGTTCCATGGCTTGATGGCTAAAAATATCAGCAAAATGTTCCCATTAATATATGATGATCTAAAAATAGATACTTACGGGAGAGCCTGCTGGCCCAGGAAAACCTTGAAGTCCCTATTATTAAACACAGAACAGTAAAATATTTGTCCCTGCTGTAACAGTTATTAGCAAAATATTGTTTCTTTAGTAGGTTCCGGGAAGAAAAATAACTCACTCTCTCTCCCACAGGTCCTCTTGGGCCCATTAAACCAGGTACTCCCTTAATTAAAAAGAGGAGAATTCATTGATCTACAAACTAAAACGTTCACTCCTCACTCGTTTGAATTCTAATAATATCAGTTTAGCGGTGGATAGATGCTGTTAATGCTTATTGGCCAACAATAATAAATAAGGTGATAGAGAACAACCCTTTATTGCTCCACAAGACAAAATAGAGGTTGAGTGTGTGACAGGTGGTGTGTGTGGTAGGTGGTGTGTGTGGTACAGGTTGAGTGTGTGACAGGTGGTGTGTGTGTGGTACAAGCTGAGTGTGTGACAGCTGGTGTGTATGGTACAGGTTGGGGCCTGGAGAAATTAAGGCAGTTATACAGATTTCACAACATACTAAGTGTGTAAACTCAGGCCCCTACTCCACTACCACACAAAATCCATGTGTACGTGTGTGTATAGTGCTTATGTTATCATGTGTGTGTATGCATGTGGGGTGGCAGGTAGCCGAGTGGTTAGAGTGTTGGGCCGCAACCGAAAGGTTGCTCGATTAAATCCCCGAGTTGACAAGGTAAAAATCTGTCGTTCTGCCTCTGAACAAGGCAGTTAACTCACTGTTCCTAGGCCGTCATTGTAAATAAGAATTTGTTCTTCTGACTTGCCTAGTTAAATAAAGGAAAATAATAAAATAATAATAATACTAATAATAATTGTCTGTGCTTATGTTGCTGTTCCATAAGGTGTATTTCTACTGCTTGCATCAGTTACTTGATGTGGAATAGAGTTCCATGTAGTCATGGCTCTATGTAGTACTGTGTGCCTCCCATAGTCTGTTCTGGACTTGGGGACTGTGTGACAGGTGGTGTGGTACAGTTTGAGTGTGTGGCAGGTGGCGTGTGTTGTTTGTGGTACAGCAGGAGGTAGTGATCCTTACAGCAGCTCCTGGTAGGCCAGGCAGGCCTCTCTGTCCAGGCAGACCGATCTCCCCCTGGTCCCCTTTGGTCCCCTGAGTTACAGACACAACAGATGGCTGAGTTACAGACACAACAGATGGCTGAGTTACAAACACAACAGATGGCTGAGTTACAGACACAACAGATGGCTGAGTTACAGACACAACAGACGGCTGAGTTACAGACACAACAGACGGCTGAGTTACAGACACAACAGACGGCTGAATTACAGACACAACAGACGGCTGAGTTACAGACACAACAGACGGCTGAGTTACAGACACAACAGATGGCTGAGTTACAGACACAGACAGCTGAGTTACAGACACAACCAAAGCCATATACAACCACAGCTAAGTATTGCTCTGTACTAAAAAAAACAGACAAACAGCTTTATCATCCGTCTGCATCGCTTGTCACCGTTGCTAAGACACACCGTGGCAGTGCCAGTCAGCGTTTAATCAATGAAAGATTCTCGACAGAGAGATAAGGAGAAGGCAGGGTGGAGTAGAGAACACTGATCTATTTTTGCAGCTGAATTGATTGTAAGTAATGACACAGTTTGAGCTACTGGATGGCAACAAAGAGTCAAACAAATACTTAGAGAATGAAACACGTTTAATAATATGACATCTTGTACTTACAGTAGTACCAGCACTGCCAGGTGAACCTGGAAGGCCCTGCAAGAAAAAAGAAACATTGGTTATCCAATCTAGTCATTGAGAACAGAGAATTAAGAAAAGTGTGTACTGTCTGTCTAACATATCCTAACAATTCATGCAGTTTGAGGCAATATCCAGCGAGGTAAATAACATAATGCTATGGTTAATTTTTCATCCTAGTTTGGATGGGGTGGATAGACTTACATCTCTCCCATCTCTGCCGTCCTCTCCTTGTGGCCCCCGGGGCCCCTCTGGGCCGGTGGGACCGGGAGGACCAGGGACAGGCTTGGGGTCAGGCTGGAGGGAGAAGAGACAACGCAGTCGATGAGTACATGACAAGGAGTGAAGGCCACTCTGAGGGGAGTGGAGAAATGTCTTACTCCAGCCAGAGTTTGATTGTGCCACTAAAGTAACAAAGCATCGAGGCAACAGAGCAAGTCGATCATTTGCCCCAAAAACACCAAGAAAAAAAGAAGGTAGAAAAGATAAATACCTCAGCATTGGCATACATCTGAAGAAGCAAGAGAAATAAGAAACACGCAGAGTTAGTGAAGTAGCCACACCACCTTCACCCAAAGTGAAGTAGCCACACCGCCTTCACCCAAAGTGAAGTAGCCACACCGCCTTCACCCAAAGTGAAGTAGCCACACCACCTTCACCCAAAGTGTCAGAAGAAGCTACAGCACCTGTCCAGAGACAAGAGCTGTGAGCAGAGTCATATAGGCTCTATCTATGGCTCTGGCTGTGAGCATATCATGCAATCATTTACATACAGAACTCCATAGTAAACATGTAGTCCCTGTAATATATTTTAGAGTTGATGTACTGAAAGGGTACTGCTGTACGCAGAAAAGTTACCCTCAAAGCTAGAGGGAATAGACCATTGTCAAATTGATAGACATAATTGCATCACAAAGACAGACTGGAGCTTTTCATCCTGCAGTCTACGGGGCAATAGGACTGCACCCACTCATAACAGCATGTAATCTAATCTACAATTCGGACCCAAGGATTCACACTTTAATATGCTGCCAAAATGGAGCCACTTTATGAAATGTGTCTAGTCTAAATTGAGAGTGAGAGCTGGCAGTATTCTCTCTGTATGACCTTCAGTGCTTATTTGACATATTTGTTGTAATTATGGCACTCCTACAATAGTATAACAGGGCATCCTATCTCTTCACAATTGTTCAGGTGCAGATTCACAGAAGCCAGTTAGTGAAAGCTGTGTTGCTGGTCAATATGAACCCAAACCCAAAGCAAGTAAAGACCAGGAGCCAACGTTGTTGTTGTTACCTCTGTGGCAGGCAGCTCCTGACAGTTCTCTCTATTGGCCCTCTTTGGGTCGCAATGGATCAGCATCCACTGGAGTTCAAACTAGAAAGAGACAATGGCATGATATTGATCATTTAACGTAGAATAGCATGGCATGGCATGGTTAAACATAGCATAACATAACGTAACATACCATTTTTCAACTTCAATCAAATATTTCTTTGATAGAATCATATGACACTAAAATGCTTGCCTATGGTACAATTATTCTAGTTTTGTTTATGTTCTCTACGAGCTGTGTTTAAAGCTTGCATTTTCCTCAAGGTAGATTTTTGAGTAGAGGAACATGATTTTGTGGCAGTGGAACCCCGCTGAGCTGCAGTTCTGCTGTGGCAGCAGCACTTTAGAATTACAGCAGTGCTCAGCACACATATAAACCCATACCCTGTACGGTAGAAGAGCTTCACACACTCATATGATAAAGCTTACTGTATAAGAAAGCACTGCTGGGGAACCTACACCTTCTCAGCCTTAGCCTGATCCCAGATCTGTTTGTGCGGTTTTGCCAATTCCTATGGTTATTATCATCCCAAACAACGACAGTAAAAGTTGGCAATACAGCACAAGCCGACCGGTGACTAAACTATCCCTGTCCTACTCACCACAACAGAAGCATCAGCGTCAACGTCCAGCCTCCCAATAAGTGTATCTCCCTCTGTGTTGACAGGGCCTTTCCCCTTGATGGGCTTGTTGTCCACGGGCTGACAGTCCACATACAGGGTGACCTGGTCTCTCTCCACCCCAATCATCACCTGTAAGGATATGCCATAGGGTTACTGTTGTTGATCCTCAGGGGCCACTGTAATTGATGTCATCGGGAGACTGCTAGCTAAATAAACACATTTTGAAAATGCTAATTTGGCAATCAGTCATCACTAATTACATTGTACCATGTGTGCACATTTCCAGGAACTTCCTCAAAATTCCCAGACTTTCCAGGATTTCCTGCTTATTCCCTCCTGATTCCGGGAATCTTCCATCCAGGATTTATGGAAAACCTGGTCGTTTTGGGATTGTTACTGGATTTTGCAAAGCAAACCAGGAGTGCCATCACTCATTCCATCACCTTGTGCCACTTGGTGTTGAACAACACAGAGAGCCCTGGGAAGGTGACGGTCTGCAGGTTGCCGTCCTGGCCCATCAGGAAGTATTCCAGCGCTTGCTGGTCTCCGTTTAGCCTGAGCCCCGCCTGCTTCCAACCGTCCTCGTCCACCACCTGCCACACGTTCCACACCTTGTTCACTGTGTTCTTGATCATACGGAACGTGACCATGACGGAGTACTCATCAGGGAAACCCCGGGGGAAATTGAGCCTGGGTGAAGAAGAACAGAAGATGAAGATAAAGATGGGAGGCAGAGGGAGGAGGAGAGGAAAGGGTTGATACATGAAGGAGTCCTCAACAGGGAAGCCCTTAGGGAAGTTCATCCTCAGTGGGAGAGGGATGGATGGACAGAGGAAAGGGTTAAAACTTCTCTTTACAAATATGTCATTTAGATGATTCTCATAAAGAATGCAGTTTGGTTAGAGTCATAGAGAAGAGGGCACAGAGGGCAACATCACGCAGTGGGTAAAAAAGCAGCTTTCCATCACATACACATGGTTCTATGATTTCAGATCTCTGATGGCGGCTAATGTCAAAGACACTCCATCATCACAAAGCAGAGGTAAAGCTGCTGCAGGCCACGATCACAAAGCATCACACACAGCGGTTCAGTTCCCTTCCCGCTCCTCACGCCCACGATAACATTATGACTGGAGACATCAATCAAACCCTAAGACTTTTATGTTCAAAGCTCTCTCTCTCTCTCTCTCTCTCTCTCTCTCTCTCTCTCTCTCTCTCTCTCTCTCTCTCTCTCTCTCTCTCTCTCTCTCTCTCTCTCTCTCTCTCTCTCTATCCCTCATCTCTCCCTGTCTCTAATGCATGATGCATGCATAACGCACCAGTTACAATTACTCCAAAGGAACAATGAGGCCCTTTATTTCCCCATCAAACCCTTTAAACAGAAGCAGAGCCCCAGTGGCTCTGATCAACAGATCAACTAAGCAGTCGACCCGTCTCAGTTTCTAACACTCAGACTGCTCTCCAGTCTCTCCAGTCCTAAACCTCTAGGCTGGTATTCATTAAGTGTATTCGATGCTGCTCTCAGATCAGGGCCCCTCCGGTCTGTTCATTATCATCTAAAATGGAAAACTGATCCTAGAGCAGCACTCCTACTTAACGCTTTAGGAATACGAACCCTGGGGTTTTAACTAGCCAGGCCAAGGGCTCCATAGGTGGTGCCTTTATGGATGGGAGCTGCAGAGCTGCAGTCGGCTTGTAAATAGATCAAGACCAGGCAATAAAAAATGAGTTTCCTGTAAACCAATAAAACAAATGAAGACCACTCTCTCTAACATTCCTGCTGTGTGCCTGTGTGTGTGTGTGTGTGTGTGTGTGTGTGTGTGTGTGTGTGGGTGTGAGTGCACCTTGGGAGAAAGTCTCTCAAAGCCTAGGCCAAAGTTTGAAGTGTGTTGTGTTGTAGGCCTCTATCCCCTGCAGTGGTAAGGGCACATGTATCGCAAATCAACCTTTCTGATGACAGACTTCAAAGCCCAGACAGACTGGCCACTGGACTCCGAGGGATACATGTTTTCGTGATTTGTGCCACGTTGTCCTAAGTGGCATGAGGCAGACTGGAAAGTGTCAGTATGTTACATGACAGAATGTGAAAACAGGCCCACTACAGGTCATTAGCCAGACCAGACCAGCAGTGAAACACTAGAAGACAGCTTAAAAAGTGAACCACGTAAAAACAACTTCTAGCCTACTAAGCAATATACAAACAGTCTAAGATGAAAATGGCAGATTGTGTAATGGTTTTAGATCAAACAGATTACAGGGTACAGTACCAGGCTAAAGGATCCCCACACATTCACTGCTAGATCTAGGCAAGACACACACACACACACAGTCTCTCTTCACACAGGAAGCTGCTCAGGCTGTCACCACCTGTCTCTTTTGATTCCCAGAATCCTTTATGAGCACATATAGAAACAAGATAATAAAACTACAACTAAGAATGCAGCATGATGAGAAATGTCTGTGTTTCCGGGAGGAGATATTTCATGGTTACAGGGGGGTCTGGTGGGGGTTCCCCCCTCGTCGCCAAGTGATGCCAAATAGGTTCAGACATGTTGTGCTCTGCCAATTACAAGCTGTTTCACAGTGTGATAACACCTGTCTGGAACCTGTAATAATACAACACCTGCATCGACCCAGGGGAAACCATTTATTTGTGTCTGTGTGCATGTGTGTGCATGTGTGTGCATGTGTGTGCATGTGTTTGTGTGTTTAGCGATTATGTGTGTGTTTCTCTTTCTGGTTTCTTCATTCTTTCTTTACCTGATAGGTATTTGAAAGCTTGCCTCCCTTATCAAGCCATAATAATACAACACCTGCATCGACAAGCTCCAGCATTTTCTTTTTCAGTTTTTCCTTACCTGGTAGGAATCTGGAAGTTGGCCTCCCTATCGAGGCGGTACGCCACCTGGAGAGGAGTGGAGCCCTCCACCTTCCTCACCCCCTTCAGAGGAATAACATCCAACTGAAACTGGGTAATAAGATCAAACCCTAAAAGAGAGATAATCTGATTTTTAGATATCTCCTGTATTGTTCTGAATGAATTACATGTTACATTACTGTACATACAGTATATATCACTTGAATCATTCTAGTAAAAATGTCAGTGAAGACACTTGCCAGTTGGTCTGTGCATGCTTTGAGTACACGTCCTGGTAATCTGTCTGGCCCTGTGGCTTAGTGAATGTTGACATGTAGAAAGGTCTTGCTGACATCGGCTACAGAGAGCGTGATCACACAGTCAACCGGAACAGCTGGTGCTCTCATGCATGCTTTAGTGTTGCTTGCCTCGAAGCAAGCATAAAAGGCATTTAGCTTGTCTGGTAGGCTCGTGTCACTGGCAGGTCGCGACTGGGTTTCCCTTTGTAGTCCGTAATAGTTTTCAAGACCTGCCACATGCAACGAGTGAACGAGACGGTGAAGTAGGATTCAATCTTAATCCTGTTTTGACGCTTTGCCTGTTTGATTGTTCATCTGAGGGCGTAGCAGGATTTAATATAAGCACCCGGATTGGTGTCCCACTTCTTTTAAAGCGGCAGCTCTAGCCTTTAGCTCTATGCGGATGCTGCCTGTAATCCATGGCTTCTGGTTGAGATATGTACGTACGGTCACTGTGGGGACGACGTCGTCAATGCACTTATTGATGAAGCCGGTGACTGAGGTGGTATACTCCTCAATGCCATTGGATGAATCCCGGCACATATTCCAGTTTGTGCTAGCAAAACAGTCCTATAGCGTAGCAACCGTGTCATCTGACCTATCCTCCAGGAATCAGGAGGATAGAATTATGGTCAGATTTGCCAAATGGAGGGCAATGGAGAGCTTTGTATGCATCTCTCTGTGTGGAGTATTGGTAGTCTAGAGTTTTTTTTCCTCTGGTTGCATATGTGACATGCTGGTAGAAATTAGGTAAAATGTTTATTGTGCCTGAATTAAAGTCCCCAGCCACTAGGAGCGCCACTTCTGGATGAGCATTTTCTTGTTTGCTCATCAGTTTGTGGTGGTAAATAAACGGCTACAAATAATATAGATGAGAACTCTCTCGGTAGATAGTATGGTCTACGGCTTGTTATATACATACATTACAGTTTTTAATGTCCCGTTGGTAGGATAGTCTTAATAATTTTCCAATGATTGCAAGTTGGCCAATAGAACAGATGTTAGTGGAGGTTTACTCACTCACCTACGAATTCTCAGAAAGCAGCCTAACCTACGCCCCCTTTTTCTACGTCTTTTCTTTATGGAAATGATGGGATTTGGGCCTGGTCTCGAGAAAGCAGTATGTCCTTTGCGTCAGACTCATTAAAGAAAACATATTTTGTATCCTACACACTATATATATAAAAGTGTAAGGGCATATTTCTGGTTCACACACACAAGTCATCTAAAGTGGACATTTTGGAATTTCAGTGTTATCCCACTTTACTATGTTTAACAGTTTATTCTTATTTCATAATCTGTATGAAACACTGGGTGCAGTGATATGACTAGCTTATTATTCTAATGAATTGTTCTCTTGCCTGGGCTGGCAACACATAGTACAACATGTGCTTTGAAGGCTGATAGTGCATCTGTTCCTACCAGGGCGCTGGTACACAATTAACATCTTGCTGAGCTAGAATTGTTCCTACTAAAATCTGTCAGGCTTCAGCAGAATATTTTATAGGGCTCATTAGAAATCTAAAGGTGTCTCAAGTCATTTAGCATTTAGACAGCCGAGCCCAGTTCACCAAGCAATCACAGCAGCTAGCTTAATTGTGACATTCTGTATTTCAGTAAACCAAGGATGGTGGTTTTCTGGTCCTTTAAAATGTAAGTATTTTCTGTCTAGCGAAGAGAAAAACCACAGGGACTATAGTGTTGAACTGTTGCTCCATATGGAGCCCCTTCTGACCTGGTGTCTTGAAGAGAGGTGAGACTAAGTTACAGAAAGATGTCTCATTACTACTGGCTCCTGAGATATCTTGTAGTGTATAATACAACATTGAGATGATGTAATATGTCTTCCCATACAGGTCTCTTTTGATTACATCATAAACTTAAGTATATCCACATCTCCTGGTACAGGGCGCAAGAAAGCTGTGACCAAAGTCAGACAGTAGTGGAAGCAAATTGTTGCTGCCTTATGTCCGAGCAGGGATGAGTTAGTACGCATATTTACATAGTCAATATTTCTAAAAGACAGCATGTGATTGTTACTATCTACTGTATATTTTACCTGGAAGGTCATCTTGTCCATTTCTCATGGGAGGGCAGACAGCTGTGTCCCCATCTAACCTGTTGAGATCTAACTCTGATGGAAAACACACAGAGACAGCAGCTTGGTTAGGATGTTTCTGTTCACAGCACCAACCAGACAGAAAATCACAATTCACAGTGGCATCTCCAAGGGAAAGCACAGGGAGATCGGTCACAGGTGATAAAACAAGGTAGGAACGCCATTTCACATTATGCTCATGATCCACACTGGATGCATTTTTTATGTTGGTTATTCTTAAAGCCGCAGCATCTATATTTCTCAAGTTAATTACACAAGCACAAAATCAACAGCGTTTTTATTGTACTGAAAATAATGGATGCATATTTTGATGTGCTTTAAAAAAGTTAGTATGGGATGACAGCGGTAATGTTGGTGAATGTTGTGTGGCTGAGGATTGGGTAAGGCCATACCCTGTAAAGCCTGCAAAGAGACTAAAGCAGGTCAGACTGACATGTAAAACCTCTTCTCTGTTCATTCATTAATCTACCTGTGATTTATTGAGATGCAAGTCCCTCTGGGGGCTAATGTAAGAATCTATGAATCAATCACACTATTGTGCTTTAATTTCTGCCTTCATCCTCAATGTTTTTCTTGGGTGATTGAGTGACCTACAATATTAGTCTTGTGTCTTTAGTCTTTGTTAATTTACTATAGCCTACATATTTGGCTGGGATTCTACATTCTTAACTGTCATTGGATGGGATTAATTGAAAAAGAGAGCTACTGGAATGTAACTAAAACCTGCAGTGATTTTTTACATTTCCTTCTCAACTAAAACTTTAAGTGAACCTTGAAACTTGAAACAATGACAGCGGAAACATTTGATAATGCTTCATTAAAGAGCCTGCCTTGCTCTACTGTAGAAGTACCATCTCAATGTGAAGCTACAAAAGTATCAAGATTAAGAGAACAGATCTCCTCCCCTCCTCCTGTTTGATATAAGGATGAAAACGCATTGCAGGGGAAACTAGGAAACAAGGATCTGGAAGTAATGAAACAACACTGGGAGCCGGAGGGCCTCTAGCCTCTACTACCAGAGTCAATAACCTGAGTCAGCTTATTTGGATGAGTGTGGAGGCAACACATCTGGAAGCCCCTATCGGCTCCACCATAACTGCTGAGTAAAAGGGATACTTTGGGGAGATGGTATTTATCCTGTGTGTTTAGTGGCCATAAACACTTCTCTTGCTGTGCAGTGTGGGCTGTAAGTAGTTAACGACTCCCGCTCCAACACCATGGATTATGTCCCAAATGGCACCCTATTCCATATATACATTAGTGCACTACTTTTGACCAGATCCCTATGGGCTCTAGTCAAAAGTAGTGCACTATAATGGGAATAGGATGCCATTTTGGATACAGCCAACGTGTTTTAGTAGCCTAGTCATTACGCTAAATGAGCAGGAGATGGAGATGGACTTCAGCTCAGCTCTTACGACACCGCTGTCACGCGTGACTGAGTGCTATGAGGATGACTAGTGGATGTAAGCAGACCATTTCCAAAAGCAAAGTAATCTAGCTACCTTTTAGACCACACATAATGTGCTTGTAGTGCGACAGTAAACCGTGCTATAAGATGGCATTCACTTTACATGCAATAAGAATAACCATTATGTTTGTTTACTGCTGTAAGTATACCCCAAGTCTGTAATGTATTTGTGTTGATGGTGAAAAACATCCCGTAATGTAGATATATGTGTTATTGTATCTCTCTGACAGCTCGGAAGAGAGGCGTGTACAGATGTAGGATCTTAATTTGAGCCAGTTTGCTACAGAATGAAAATATTGTGAATTATTATGTGGATTATAATTAATATACATTTCTTGTAGCGGTTGATACATTTTTCATTAGGGCAAATCAAGCCTTTGTGAACCTCATATACATTACAACTTTGCATTTCTTGCTGTGCAAGAAAATTCCTGCAAAAAGATCAAATTAAGATACGGCATCTGTAACAATTAAGAAATTAGAGATAATCTGAATAAATCTTACAGACTGGTACAGTAGGCTACACTATGTCTGCAATTTCTGTATTAATAATAGATTTGCGTTTGTAATAAATGGAATGACCTGTGATAGTATTCTGAAACAACTTCTGTGTTTTGATAATTAAAGGAGAGTTAATTATCCATATCAAAAGTAGTGCAAACAAACATCACATCCCAGTAGTACACTGTTATGAGGAAGTGATGTGCACATCACGACCCTGAAGACTTCTGGGTAACTTACGGCCGAGGGCAGGAGAGAGTAGCAGAGATAGGAGGGCCATGCAGGTAGAGGGGTACAGCAACATTGCTGGGTGCCATGGTCGCTTCCTGAGTGGAAGAGAGAAAGAGACAAAGAGACAAAGAGATAGAGATAGAGAGAGCGAGAGATAGAGAGAGCGAGAGACAGACAGACAGACAGACAGACAGACAGACAGACAGACAGACAGACAGACAGACAGACAGACAGACAGACAGACAGACAGACAGACAGACAGACAGACAGACAGACAGACAGACAGACAGACAGACAGAGAGAGAGAGAGAGAGAGAGAGAGAGAGAGAGAGAGAGAGAGACATACTAATCATTAATGCTTTAATGATTACAATCAGTATGACAGATGAAGATCTAATGACAACACAAACACAGAAACCCATACATTTCTACTTTGAGAGGTAATGGGGGAAACTGTGTCATGATGATGTTCATAAGTGCCAGACACCAGTGTATATTGTCTAACACATTAGCTCAACTAATGAAAGCAGAAACAGTGAAAATGACTGTGGAGAGCCAGCCACTGAACATTGTTGTCATACACAGGACTACATCACAGGAGGCTGCTAAGGGGCGGAAGACTCATAATAACGGCCTGAACAGAGCGAATGGAATGGCAAGCTTAACACAAAACAACAACATTGTGCTGTGTGTTCTCAGACCTCTCCACTGACAATTCTCTCTCTTTCCCTCCCCTGGCCTTGTTTTCCTCAATTCTCCACAGCCTCTTCATCAGCCCTATCAGAAGGCTGACAGGCAGGGTGATATGGAGTGATGGCCAAGGCACCAAGGCAGTGTTCGACGGCAGAGACAGTATACATGGAGGTATTAGAAAGAGAGATCTCAGGACATACTCTGCTGTTCTATCACGCGAGCAATGATGTGCAATGATGTCCGGCAAAGAAAATGAACTGTTTGTTGTTTGAAGTAAAGGCTTTGTTGTTGTAATATCGCAAACGAATGTGGCAGTTTCAACACTATGGATTCCAACTTTAAGGAGACAGGGAAGACAGGGAGAGAGACGGGGGTGCTGTCAGAGAAATGACTAATGGCTTACTCAGGGAGGTAAGAGGCAGTTAGCCACTAACATATGCCCTTCACCATGGAGGATGCTGCCCAAATCACTACAGGCGGGCAAGCCCGGCATCTCCCCATGGCCATCAATCTATCTACCAACCTGGCAGCCAAGAACAGCCCTGACGTTATAATGGTTATGGGGGGGGGCAAGAACTCTGGACCACAGTACCCTCACAGTAAAGCTTTTGTTTGCTTTACTGTGAAATGATCCTGCCCTGCACTTCCATATGTGGCCACAAAGTTATGCAGTGCAGTTCTAGTGTGAGACATGAGAGGGAGGGGAAGGAGAGAGAGAGAGAGAGAGAGAGAGAGAGAGAGAGAGAGAGAGAGAGAGAGAGAGAGAATACAATGTAGCACTAATTGGGGTTAATTCACAACAGAGATGTCCTTGTACATTCCTTCTGTGCTTTCGGGCATTTCAATTAGCATTTGTCCTTAGTTCCAGTCTGATGCTGTGACATACAGGAAAGGAAAGCTTAGTGTTCTTTAATGCCTTGTGTACCATAGACTCCCAACCCCTGGGGATCAACTGTCACAACAAGCAATAGCATCAAAAACGTTCTGACACTGATGGTCTGGGAAAGCTTGACAGCACAGCTCTTGAGCTGCAGAAAATAACTTTGAAAAAGCAATTGTGTTTAGACTTTTTCCCATGCTATGTTGTCAGACCACAGACAAAACTATAAAGCAAGCCAACAGGGCAACAACCTCAACAACTCTATTCTCAGGGGAAATTGCTAAATCAATATGCTGCATCTCAGCCAGAGTTTCTAGTCTATACTACTGTGTTGTGAAAGAAAGGGCAAGGGCATTACTGATAAGAACATAAACATCTTTAAGATTGTGCCTCTTTTATCTTTCATCGAGAGCAATTACAACTCAGTGATCAGTCATTACTCTCTCTGAGTGAAAAGCACAGTGTGTTATCTCCAGCATCCAGAGCTTGTTTAAATGTTTTCTCACTGTGCCTCTGGTGTCCCCCATATGGTCGTGTCCCCCAGCGTCCCAGAGCCTGGGACTGTGTAGTAAGCCAGCTCTCTAGCTCTCCTGGCGTGACTTCGGTTGCTCTCATTTGTCTTAAATACACCAACTGGAACCTCATTCCACTATGCAGCTCAGCCTTACAAATTAAACCCTGCAGTATCACTCACTTTAATTAGTAAATTAATAATTTGGTAGCATTCTCCAGACAAAGCTTTATGTCAAAATGTGTGTGTGTGTGTGTGTGTGTGTGTGTGTGTGTGTGTGTGTGTGTAAGTGTGTGTGTGTAAGTGTGTGCCACTCTCATTGCCACAGGGGTCAAAAGGTGACAGGCCAGCATGCACACACTGACACACACACACACACACACACACACACACACACACACACACACACACACACACACACACACACACACACACACACACACACACACACACACACACACACACACACACACACACAGCTAAGCAGGCAGGCAGGCACACACACACCCCATTGCACTGTCTATGTGACAGGGGCTATTCGAGAGGCCAGGTGGATTTTTAAAGGAGCTCTAAACCATGACAAAGACACAGTTAACCAGCTGGAGAGGTAAGGAGGAGAGGAAGCCTTCTTAAGGCTTAACAGCTTTTATTTTTCCTACGTTTGAATGCCCACAAAACAAGGTTTATAGTTTGTGTGTGTGAGTGTGTGACAGATTATAAAGCTGTGCTATCTCAATCTTGGCCTCTGGCCTTTGAGTTTCTATGATCCATGCAGAGCAAAATATTATAACGCTACTGCACCAGCCCACAACATCACTGGGTTATTTCAAGGCTGTATAAATTAAAGCACGAATATTTCCAATTTCTAATAAAAGGTACTGTATGTGTAAGTATTTTTTTCTTATATAATGTTATTTCGTCATCATGAGTCAATGGTTCAGGTGAATCTGATACTAGAAATCTGATGATTTTACTGAATTTTTCAAAATGTATCCGTGATGAAAAGAGTGGATTCCTACCAAGCAATGTTTCCCAAATCTCTCCTCTAGTGCCCCCAGCCATTCCATTTATTTGATTTATTTGAGTTGTGTCACACCTGATTCAACTAGTCCGCTAATCACCAAGCCTTTATTTACAGAATTTGAATCACATAATTGGGCTCTCTGGAATACATCAGATAAGTGGAATGGCTGTGGATTCAAAAGGACATTTTTGGGAAACACTGCTACTGAAAGAATGTCATACTGTTCATAATTTCTTGACTAGCAAGTCTTCAGACTAGAAATATATTACATCAAGACAACAGTAAGCCTGACTAAACTCTGACCTCGTGATTTTCCCACAACAAGGTCACACAAGTGGATCACAAAAACTTTCCAATCCAGATATTACCACTTCAGCATATAAATAACTACATAATACATGTATCATTCAAAAAGCTCTTACCTTGTCAAGAGAGCACAGTGGTGCTCCATGTTTTGCTCTTGTCTAGGAGCAAGGGGCGACACAGGGCTTTAAGAGCAGAGAGACAGACAGACAGAGACAGACAGACAGCAGTGGGTGAGGTAGAGGAGCAGAAGGAGCCACAGACATGAACCTTAGGTTAGTTCCCCCTGAAGATCAGTCCTGGTGCTGGGAGAGCATGGCAAGGACTGACTGGTGGGACCAGGGCTGGGGATGCTCAAACTGGGGCTGAAGACACATAAAACCTGTTTCAATGGGTTCCCATTGGACAGGAGATATTCAGGAGGTGGCGACTAGGTTTTATTACCACTTAAAAGTCATGTTGGAGACTGTAGGCTTCCCTTCCTCCCGTTACACCTTGTCTTCTCCTCCCTCCATCCCTCCCTCCCTCCCTGCCTCTCTCCTTCTCTCTCATTCACTGTGCTCCATAATTATATGTGTTGGCTGTGTGTAATTCTGTTAATAATTATGTTGCAGGTTTGGAATAGGGATGCCCTAGGAGAGTGTAGAGTGATGGAGGAATCAGGATTTCATAACCGTGTAGGTCCTTTACAGTACCTGAAGAATGCCTCTGTAGGGTTTATTAGAAGGTCCTGGTCCACACAGACAGGGTTGTTTGCTTGTACACGTCTTACGTAATGGAGTGTGTGATTGGCTTTTAAGAAGACTTGGTGATAGATATACTGTATGTTTAGCTGTTTGTCAAGTCCTAGGGAGAAATAGAAAATGCCTGTAAATGTAAAATTACACAATAACAACATATTATGTTTGTCACAATATTCTGTATTACATAGCCGTACATACATATATTGCATATCTGTCACGTGACATTGATCCTAACTGATTCAAGTACTGTATGTTTAGTCATAACTACGTAATAGTCAATCAAAATACAAGCTATCCTATCAAGTATCAGAAAGATTCCTAACCTCAAAGCCAAGTTTCATACTGTATGCCCACTAGGCTAAAAATAGACCAGCCCATATGGCACTTGCCCGAAATGCCAGATGGCCAGTCCACCCCTGCTGAGAGGAACTCTCTGGCCTTTCACAACAACAAGTTTAAACTTTAGCTCAGTCTTTTAACCCAGTCTTGTGGCACGCAGGAGATTCAGGTTTGAACTGAGTTGTTCCAACACAGAAGTTGTTTCTACTGTTGTGTAATTCTACACTGTAAAATATAAATACGCAAAACACCATGATTGTGTAAAGAAACTATGAAAAGTAATACACCTAACCTGAGATCTGGTGTTTGGAGGGTGTTTGAATATAAATCCAATGTAAGTCTTATAATACACAGAAAGCGTAATACAAGTAAAAGTACTGAATATTGGTGTTTTTAAGAGAGTGTTGTCAGTGAATTTAAAAGACAGCATCACACCAAATGTTTTGAGGAGACTGTGTCTCTCATACAGTCAAATGTTTAAGAAATGCAAAGATTAAATATTGATTGATGATAAGGTCCCATGGAGAATATTTTGTGTGGAATTCCACCTTTGTTTTTAGATTAGTAACAGGAGGAGACAGAGAAGGGGTGAAAGTGGGACAGGCAGAAGCGGAAATTAAACCCACGAATTCTGGGGCAGTAAAATGGTTCACTTCATTGGAATTTCTAAAATTATACTTCTATATTAGTATTATGCAGCTTGTTGAGCAATGAGGTGTAATGGACCATGATGAACGGATATCAAAACCATCAGGAAAATTGACGTTAAATGATGAGACGACCCATTCCCATATAATGCTTGAACACTGTTCAACAATGCCCGCCAAAATGGGTTAAACTGGCAAATGATCAGATACATAAACCAATGTTAAACATTAAAGTACTTCAGAAGAAGTGATCTAATTCTGCACTAGACAGGATATGAAACACCATAATAGTGTTTAGAAGCTTTAGAGAGAGGAAACAACACCAAAAGGGAAGTTATCTAATTCTGCACTAGACAGGATATGAAACACCATAATAGTGTTTAGAAGCTTTAGAGAGAGGAAACAACACCAAAAGGGAAGTTATCTAATTCTGCACTAAACAGAACTTGAAACATCACAATGGTGTTTTCAACATTTTCCGGTAGTGCTCTCAGTCCCTGCCAAAGTGTTGTGCAACACTTAATTAAGTGGTGTTACAACACACCATTTAATGTTTCAAAACATTTCAGGATGATGTGTTTTAATACTCCAGCAAAGTTAAAATGTTGAATCTTTCCCATTGGTGGCAGCTCAGTTGCCACTCATTTTAACAGTCTAAAGGGCTGTGTGTAAATCATGCTTTTATAGATTGCTGGCAAAGGCTCTATGATACCCCGCCATGTAAATGTTTAACTTGTATGACCAATTTCCACTTGAAGCAGAAATCCCATGTAACATTTTAGTATGCTCAAGATACCAATAACTTATACATCTGTTATAGCCTGGTGTAGGAACTTTGACCTATGAGTAGCCTGGCCCTACATAGTAAAGGAACTATATGCAGCCAGTCAGTCTCAATGTCAGCTCTGATGATGGTCTTGCTAAATGCAGGACTTCTGTTTGAGAGAGAAACACATATTTCACTCCACATGTCCTAACAGCACATAACTATATAGATAACTACAGGAAGTGTTTTATACCTTTAGCAGATGGTTCTAGATGCTTCTGGTCACATGACTCCATCTACACACCTGCAATCCCTCTTCTGTCAGATGCTTGGGGGATAATGATGGGTAGAACCTGTTACAGATGAACACTGGGCCCTTACATAAGACTTGTACTATAGAGAGAGGGGGAGAGATAGAGTGTGTACGTGAGAGAGAGAGAGAGAGAGAGAGAGAGAGAGAGAGAGAGAGAGAGAGAGAGAGAGAGGGAGAGCAAGAGAGAGAGAGATAGAGAGAGAGAGAGAGAGAGAGAGAGAGAGAGAGAGAGAGAGAGAGAGAGAGAGAGAGAGAGAGAGAGAGAGGGAGAGCAAGAGAGAGAGAGAGAGAGAGATAGAGAGAGAGAGAGAGAGAGAGAGAGAGAGAGAGAGGGAGAGCAAGAGAGAGAGAGATAGAGAGAGAGAGAGAGAGAGAGAGAGAGAGAGAGAGAGAGAGAGAGAGAGAGAGAGAGAGAGAGAGAGAGAGAGAGAGAGGAGAGAGAGAGAGAGAGAGAGAGAGAGAGAGAGAGAGAGAAGAGTAACTATGAAAGTGGAAATGAGTTGCACAATAGCTTGCTGACCTACAGATGTTGAGTCGCTGGGAATGTTATTACTTGTACCTGACATAACTCCATGACTCTAAGGAAGCCATGTGACGTCAAAACGTCAGTGGGCTATACCTGATCATGGAATAAAGCCTGAGCGTGATAAGCTATATATCTCTGCCTGTTTATGAGTGCTCCAACCTGTTTCCCAGGAATTTGTCTTTTTTAAACGTTTTTCTTGGGTAAACCCTATCACTAGATTACTGTCATTGTTGTTGAGCACCCCTCCTACTTCTTTTGTTTACTGAAGCACAGAGGCCTACCTGAACTTATAACTCCATGACTTGTTGGCTATTTTGCTTCTCCATCCCATAATAGCCTAGTTGTTGTTGGATACAGCAAACTAAGAAATGCTAACAAGCCAATGACTGAAAACATAGCATATTGTATTTGTGTTGATAGTGATGGTGAAAGTTGTCAGGTGGACCCGTGTTTAATTTCTCAGCCGGCGGTGACGTCAGCCCTTCAATTGTGCGCACAATGCACAAGCATGCAGCAGCCACGGCAGGACACTGGCCCACCCCGTGCGTGCTGACTGTTAATATTCTCCCGAAACGATGTGTCAACCACCAGACAGAGAATAAAAACGAAGCTAAACCACGAGACAGGCCAGGCGCACCACTTAGACAAATTGAACATTACAGTCATGATGGGGGAAACGTAAGCTAAGCTAGGTTTGCACTGCAGAAGAAGAGGATACAGGGGCTGAATGGATAACCATGGCAACAACAGCAGCAGCAGCAGGAGAAGCGGTGACCAGCAGTTTACAACAGTGATATAAACACTGAACACAGACAAGGCACCATACATCCGCAGACCGGAAAGGCAAGGGTCGCTGCAGATTGTGAAGCCAAAGCCTTTTGGATATTAGACAGTGTTGGACACTGGGTATTGCATGGGGATTCGCAGCGCATCAGTGAGCAAGGTAAGGTTGGTTACATTGTAGCTAGCATCCTTATTGCCCAGCACAGTGCAGTGGGGGACAGACGGAGAATATAACGGTCCGGTTGTTGCTTGCTGCTGTATTGTGAAACTGGGAATGTTGTGAAAAGATTGTAACAGACCTGGCCGCTACATTGTGGCCAAAGCGCCCGCTCATAATTTAGTTGCGATTAAAAGGTGGATGAGTCTATAATAGCAGCGTTGGCTATATCAGCATCACTAACATACTAATACCAACAGTAGAACGTTGTGTCTGCCACACACGCACGCACACACACACACACACACACACACACACACACACACACACACACACACACACACACACACACACACACACACACACACACACAGAGCAAATCATTTTATGGAAAACATTTGGCAAACTCCCATAGCTGCTTAGTGGAGGGAAGGTGCTTTGTCTACTACACACTGCATGCAGCTGTCCTCTTGGTGAACAGCAACCTCAGCAGACCCCTACAGCAGATTCCTGAAGTGATAAAACAAGGATTTTCCAGCTGACTTCAACCCACCCAGGTCCATCCGCTCCATGCAAAATGTAGTCAGAC
This sequence comes from Thymallus thymallus, assembly GCA_023634145.1. Classification (NCBI taxonomy): domain Eukaryota; kingdom Metazoa; phylum Chordata; class Actinopteri; order Salmoniformes; family Salmonidae; genus Thymallus; species Thymallus thymallus. The sequence goes on along the minus strand of CM042395.1, from coordinate 14,098,465 downwards.
CACAGGGGACTTTTGTGTGAAGACAGCATTGATGCTTTGCACAATCTGCTGTTAGACATCTTATTCCACCTCCCTCAACCCTCCAACCACGGTACCAACTGCCCCAACCAGCACAGAGGCCACAGCAATGTTATGTTCTTTGGCTAGTTGGCTGACTTGATGAGGTGAATTGCTGTGATATATTATATTACAACCTTTGGATAAATGCTATACATTGTTATCAACACAGAACAGAAGTTCAGTAAGACACTGCAACCCCCCACCCACTCTCCACCATTCCTCAAATGTACGGTATGTGTGACTGTAATCTAAACTAGTATTTCTACAGAAGCTAATGTCCTTAGAAGAATTTGGCTCAGAGTTCACTATCACATGATTTATATAATCCTTTCTCTCCTTTACACAGTCAGTCAGGCTCTCTCTGTATCACATCTGTTCACTGCAGCTCCGACTGGTATTCTTGTAATACATTTAGGCTAATTTGTCTTAAAACCAAGAAAATAGCCATTTATTTTATTGTGTGGCATACAGTATAAGGATACCAGTGCTGGAGTGTATTTTCTGTGGGATGATGTTGTTGTATTCCAGTATGTTGTATTTATTTGTAGGGACGGTGCCTTTGCCTTTTATTCTAGTTTGCTTCATGAGATGGAGGTTAATTATGAAGTGAGTGTGTGAGATTAATTTCCTGTCATGTGACGATGTTGTGTAAACATTCAGGCGGTTTTCATGACACTGTGACTCCTAGGATTACACCTACGCTTGGCCCGTTGTCTCAGTTATGCCTCTCCAAATACTCACTCCAAATATAGGCTGGTAGCTACAGTAGGCTGCTACACTCTGAATAATGTCCCCCTCTGACCCTGAGATAGTGGTCATACTGTCAGAAGTAGACAAATAGAAGGTAGCGTACATGCAGACTCTGCAGACTCAGCATTGTGGTGAAAAATAACATTTGAATCCATATTTTTTCTAGACTTTTTCAGGTCTACCAACTACTTGTAGGCTAATGTACGAAATGTCAGTCTATTTGCCAGCTGAACATACACGCCAGGTCAGTGAGAGAAGAGCCAGGGGCTTGTTGTGCCTGTTGTGGTTGAGAGATTAGTGGTGACCAACTCAAGTCCCCCGTAGAGCCCCAGCTTGCAACCTGTAATAGCCTCATTGAGCCCCAGTGTGTAACCTGTAATAGCCACACAGAGCCCCAGCCACAGTAGTGTAACCTGTAATAGCCACACAGAGCCCCAGCCACAGTAGTGTAACCTGTAATAGCCTCATAGAGCCCCAGCCTCAGTAGTGTAACCTGTAATAGCCTCAGAGAGCCCCAGCCTCAGTAGTGTAACCTGTAATAGCCCCATAGAGCCCCAGCCTCAGTAGTGTAACCTGTAATAGCCTCATGGAGCCCCAGCCTCAGTAGTGTAACCTGTAATAGCCTCATAGAGCCCCAGCCTCAGTAGTGTAACCTGTAATAGCCTCATAGAGCCCCAGCCTCAGTAGTGTAACCTGTAATAGCCTCATAGAGCCCCAGCCTCAGTAGTGTAATAGTACTCTGCATTAAATAGTAATCTGAAAGTGTCTTTAACCCAAACAGGTGGCACTTTGTCATGATTAGGGTTTAATGATTTTTACCTGCTAGCTCATCAGAACGGCATAATATGGCCACAAGCAGCAGCACATTAAAGGTCCTTTTGTAATTGGATATCAGAGCATCCCCATCAGCTACTAGCATGGTAAATAATGAAGAGCTTATTAGGGCTCACCCCTCAACTGGTCGATTGTTTGGTCGATAGGCTGTTCGTCGACTGAGATTTCTTTAGTCGAGCAGTAGCAATACAAAATGTTTTCATGGTGTACAAGACACCTGTCTGATTGGTGCCTGTCTGAGTGAACTCATCCATTGTGGAGGCCGGGGGGATGGCACAGTCCACCAGTCTAAGACATGTGCTACTGAAATTGTATATGGTTATATTATGTAAAAAGTATATTATTTTATAACAAATGCGCTTTCTCCTGCGTTGGATAGTGGTCGCTGTCCGCGGTTCTGAAACACAGTGTGCTGTTGAATTGGAACCTTTTCCTAGATCATGTTGCTATGTGCATAATAGCAAAGTTAACCAGCATATTGTTGCTGAGAACAATGCGGTGGAGGCAGCAGCAGAATGAGGGGACGAGAAAACAACTCTTGCCTTATTGTCCAAGAAAAGTGAGGAGAGAGGAAACCCCATAGCATATGATAAGCTATAGGCCAGGCCATATTGGTCATTGCATACATGTGTCACGTAAAGAGAGCAAGGGTTGAGGAAATAGGGAATGTTTTTCCTGGTAGGAGCTGCGGCAGGGAGGAGAGAGAGACAACTGGTGCTCGTCATAGTCACTCGCTGTCTTTTTTTTTAAGACTGCGCAGCAAGTCTGAGCCCGGCCCGGCACAATCAAATCAATTGCTGGTCGGACTCCCTCTAGTCATCTTTGTGTCTTAATTATTTAATCAAACAGTGTGCTTAAAACATCAGACAAGCTTAGTGAATATAGTTGATTGGATTAAAACACATAGAATGTATCTATATATGGAAAAACTGACTATAGAGAACTCATTTTGATTAAACAGAGAGATCTGGTGAGACAAGGCCACAGCAGTTGACCCATCTGGAGCAGTGTAGGTCAGGGACAATGTTAAGCTGGAGCAGTGTAGGTCAGGGACAATGTTAAGCTGGAGCAGTGTAGGTCAGGGACAATGTTAAGCTGGAGCAGTGTAGGTCAGGGACAATGTTAAGCTGGAGCAGTGTAGGTCAGGGACAATGTTAAGCTGGAGCAGTGTAGGTCAGGGACAATGTTAAGCTGGAGCAGTGTAGGTCAGGGACATCTAGCAGCACCTGTTCAATTCTATGGTTCAATGCCATTCATTCAGCATGTGGAATCTTTGTTACCAGGCTAGTACAGTTTGTGCAAGCAGTCCCACACATCTCTTCTATTGCTATGACTAACACACTACCGTACAGTCAGCAGTCTTTTTCACGTCAATAGTAAACTTTGAAATGGAAGCTGATGGCTCAACAGAGTAGTAGAGACGAGATGGTAAGGTCCTTTTTTCATCATCATCATCATCCTCCTCCTCATCATCGCCATCCTTCTCCTCATCATCATCATCATCATCAGCGCAGACAGACGAGCTCAGTAGAAATAGGGACGTTATTTTAGACATGTAATACCCTTGAAACTGTTTGTGTGTGTGGAGCACAGAGATCCTATCAAAGTTCTATGTAATTATATGGTCTGTAGAGACTGTGCCTGTGACTTAATTATGTTCAATTATTGATCAATTTCTGCCGAGGTTGATTAGCAGGGGAGAGAATGCAGCCTGCGCCATATACAGTACTTCTGCTGGCAGTTAACATGATTTAGCACTTACACTGGGATTGTGTGTGTGTGTAACAGAGAGAGCGAGAGCGAGAGCGAGACAGAGAGAGAGAGAGAGATTGAATGATATGCAACCTCCTGTGTTTCTGTAAGGCACACCATGTTCAGTCCCAGCTGTAGCCTGTATGTCCCAGACAGTGAGGAAAATGCAGAGCTCCTGCTTTTGACTCAATGTGATACAGCTGACAACAGCTGACTAGAACTGGGCTCAAGCGAGACTTGTGAAAAATGTTACTTAACCAAATCAATTCCGCATTTTCCATTGTGTTATACAATTTAGACAAAAGGTGCTATCTACAGTAGAACATAAAAAGGGTTTTCGGCTGTACAAACCTTTGAGGAACCCTTTTTTGGTTCCAGGTAGGACCCTTTCCACAGAGGGTTCTACATGGAACACAAAAGGGTTCTATGTGGAACCAAAAAGGGTGCTACCTGGAACCAAAAAGGGTGCTCCTATGGGGACAACCGAAGAACTCTTTCATAACCCTTTTTACCAAGAGTGTAGCTAACTCAACAACAACACACTGTTGCAGAACCAACACTGATGTACAGTACAACACTGATATACAGTACAACACTGATGGACAGTACAACACTGATGTAAAATACAAAACTGATGTGAAATACAACACTGATGTACAGTACAACACTGATGTAAAATACAACACTGATGTACAGTACAGCACTGATGTACAGTACAACACTGATGTACAGTACAACACTGATGTACAATACAACACTGATGTACAGTACAACACTGATGTACAGTACAGCATATTTTACACAGCATTACAATATCCTCCACATCCTCTCCCTCCACCCACTGTCCGAGGCTGCAGGCTCAAGGCTCTGTGTCAGGACAGGTCACGGTTAATATGACCCACGGACTGACACAGCACAAACCTCAGTTCCCTATCATAACCTTTATTAAAGTAGCCAGTTTGGGCAGGGGTGTGTGTGTGTGTGTGTGTGTGTGTGTGTGTGTGCTTGCATGTGTGTGTCTGCAGACACATGTCAATGCAACACAATAAGTCATGTCAGCAGAAGGCAGCAATGCTGTGTGACATATCGCTTCCATCCCTCTAGGTGGTTTTCATCAGCAGTGGGATAATGGACCATACAGTACAGGAAGTGGAGGCTTTGTTATTGTGTTTCTCATGCTTACTTATGAGTAGTTGTTATACACTGTTCTAGCTTCACAGACCATTAACGGGACAAACAGCTTTTTGTATGGTTTTTCATTGTTTTTGGAAGTAGATTCTAATGCAGCCACATGTCACATAGGAAATATATTTTATTTTTTAGCGTAGTTTACTGATAGATTATGTCCTACAGGTGTGGCTATGCTGTCATTTAACTGGTCCGTATGTATGGCTCAGTTGGTAGAGCATGGAGCTTGCACCGTCAGGGTTGTGGGTTCAGTTCCAGTGGCCAATTATATGCTAAATGGCATATATTATTATTATTTGATTTGATTTGGTAGAGTTATTAAATGGGGATCAAACAAGCTCAGTGGATCAACTGTTTAATAACTGTGACTCGTTAGTAGAGGTTTATCAATTAAATCTTAATCAAAACAGAGACAATAAACACGGCTACTATGTCACTGTAATAATGCATCGCAATAACAATCTTACCCATGCTATTGCTAACTACTTCTACTACTATCATGATAAAAACACTAAAGAGAAGAAGGCTAGGTTTCTTTATTCATGACTGTGAAACATATGTGGTGGTTTTAACTACCTAAGTTGAATGCAGTGACCGTAAGTCGCTCTGGATGAGAGCGTCTGCTAAAGGACTCAAATGTAAATGTCTTAAAGAACACAGTCTTCAACATGATGTCATTATGATTAGAAAACACATGAATGGAGCAGACGGTTAGATTGTGAGTCAACACTTTCCGTCCCATCAATTTATAACCGTTTTTTAAAACTTCATCCCGGGTGTCTCTCTCCATTCGTCTCAATGTTCCATGCTGAGGTTGTGTGCAGTCTGTTGACTGTTGACTCTGTCAATAGCTTCCTGGGAGATGAAAGGATCAAGGCAAACGCTTCCTGAATGACTCATTGTTTGTCTAATTAGAAACCATGGTGGAGGAGTGTGCGTGGTGTGTGTGTGTGTGTGTGTGTGTGTGTGTGTGTGTCTGTGTGTGTGTGTGTGTGTGTGTGTGTGTGTGTGTGTGTGTGTGTGTGCGTGTGTGTGTGTGTGTGTGTGTGTGTGTGTGTGTGTGTGTGTGTGTGTGTGTGTGTGTGTGTAGAGGAGCTTCTATATCCAGTCTAGGGTTTCCTCCGGAGGTCAACTGAGTCACAGAAGCTCTACAGTGAAGAAGACAAATGACTATGTTCAATGATCAAATGATAAATGTCATGGTTTGATTCGATTTTGATTCCCTGTGAATTCCTTTTTTTGTTATTTTGTGAAAAGATGCGTCGTTGGCCATGAATTCACGGATGAATGATGAAGGTAATGCTGGCTTTGTCATTGTAATCATGAAAACAATGGGGGTAGTGCAGTAGAGCATTGTCCAGTGTGTTCCTCAAACTGCACTGCAGTATGCATCCAGATGTGTCTATTGTGACAACATTTTGACCCAGCTTATATTGATTGATATACTCTCTTTCCTCTGTCCAGGGGATGACCTGGAACATATCATGTCTGAAGTACAGGGAACGTTGGAGTTTTCTGTAGAGCTGAACAAATTTCACAATGTGGATCTCTTCCAGAGAGGGTGAGTATAATGGAGGTGGATCGGTGAACCCCGCTCCTGTGATGAGTAACCTTGCCTTTAGACCTGAAGAATGCCCAAGATAATCATTAGGCTTTAGCTCAGATGGCTAGCACACTCCCGTGGCATATAGGAGACTTGGGTTCAAACCACAGTCTGACAGTCTCCACCTGTATCTCTGGCTGCTTCATAGTTAATATTAATACCCACTGCACTGTCGCTGCTGTGGTATTGATAACGATAAAACAAACAGTTATTATTTAGAAAGTGTCATCTTTATGCCATACAGTAGGATGTGTCTGAGGAAAGATATGGGCCCTGGTAGTGTGCTACATAGGGAATAGGGTGCTATCTGGGACACAGACACGATGTAGAATAGGGTCAGCTTTATGCTGTACAGATACAATGTATCTGCTGAGAGATTATAAGGTGGCATCTGGCTAGCCTCTGGGATATGACTCTGGCTGACTGAAAGGCCAGCTTTACCCAGATTAGATTTTCCTGGCTCCAAACAGGACAGGGAGGGCTAAAGCTTTTGTATAATATAATCCTCCTTAGCTGAGCCTGAGTGCATTAATATATTTGTTTTTGTGGATGGCCATGTCTGCCATGTTTCTGCTCCGAACAGCAACATGGAGGGAGTAGGTCTGATGGGAGGACAGAACAGAGGGACAGAGAATCAGAGAATCTTCCTACATTTTATTTATTTTGATTTAACCTTTATTTAAATAGACAAGTCAGTTAAGTACAAACTCTTATTTACATTGATGGCCTACACCAGCCAAACCAGGACAACGCTGGGCCAATTGTGCGCCACCCTATGGGACTCCCAATCACAGCCAGATGCGATACAGCCTGGATTCAAACCTGTACTGACACTTCTTGCACCGAGATGCAGTGCCTTAGACCGCTGCGCCACAAACATCTATGCAAATCTTATATATAGCCCTGAAAAAGCCATTCACTTGTAAGTTTTATACAAACCCCATATACGAGTTATTGAGTTAAATAAAGTCTGTTTTTGACGTTTTAAACCAGGAGATGGTGATAAGAGCAGCTTAGGCCTTTTAGTTGAGGTTAATGGATGGTGAATTAGTCACGTCTAACGTTGCTCTTGATGCTATAATCTGGTTTGATTGATTATCCTGGCTGTAGTTTCTAGGAGCATGTCCATTTGAAGTACATTTGAAGAACTGGTTGCCAATACATCCCCAGTGTGTGATACCTAGAATGCACAACCAGGAACCATCTGTTTCTGACGTTCTAACTAGCACAATTAATGAATGTTTATTGGAAATGTGTTCGTATGCCATAATGATGTAGTGTATGATATCAAGACAAACTACAGGTATACTGTATATCATACATATCTCTTGTTCTCTCTTTGTTATCTTTTTCCCACAATACACTCTAACCATAACAGGTCCTACAATGGGTTTCACACAGTCGTGCTGTGATCTGCTTTAAGCTTTGTCCAAACGAAGACTATACCCTTATTTATTCATCAACCTCCAAAACCTTTTCCCTGCTATTCGCTGTCACGCCTCCATCTCCCAGAGGCGGTCGCCCGCTAAAACCCTGATGATACCATGTCTGTGTTCACAGCTAGGATCTGGCGGGCAACCGCCTCTGGGAGATGGAGGCGTGACAGCGAATAGCAGGGAAAAGGTTTTGGAGGTTGATGAATAAATAAGGGTATAGTCTTCGTTTGGACAAAGCTTAAAGCAGATCACAGCACGACTGTGTGAAACCCATTGTAGGACCTGTTATGGTTAGAGTGTCTTAGGGGACGCAATGTGTTTTTCCACAGAACCACATCAATTCACACTCCAATACTCAAAAGTGATCTTTGAAAGATGCATGTTTCACTGCACTTTTCTTACCCATATCTTTTTGACGGGGGAATTCTGTATGCCAGCATTTGCAGGATGATAGTGGTATGATAGTACTCCAAATGATAGTATTCCAAATGATAGTATTCCAAATGATAATTCCTATTCCAAATGATAGTATTCCAAATGATAGTATTCCAAATGATAGTATTAAAAATTATAGTATCAGTTTGATCAGCTATTGCTCAGAGCTCTACTACCGTTGACCTTCAAGCACAGACAGCAGCAGACTTCGCTGAACGGATGTGCATTATTATGAGTAATTAATTATTTATTTGCCATTTTATCCTGTCCTTGTTAATAATTAAGGTACATTTGTACAATTCCTTACCAGCTGTGTTTAACATGACAGTGCTAGCCCCGGGTCTGATGTAATGGAAAGCAACAGTTCTTTCCATTCCATTCTGAACATCGATTTCATATGCAGTAGTATGTGTGTGGTATGTGTAGTGATGTGTAGTACCGGTATGTGTGTAGTAGCTATTTACAGATGCCGTATGTAAAATTGATCATCCTGTTGTTGCAGCAGGAAATGCAAACTTGTAGTACATTTGAAATTTAAAAAGGCTTCTAAAGTTTGTAATTTCCACTTTAAAATGTCAGACTTGATTTGCTCTAATGATAAATGGATCATTAATTATAATCCACATAATAATTTACAGTTCCTGTTGCTGCAGGTTTATTTTTCTGCTGTTGCAAACTGGCTCAAATTAAAGATCCTACATCTCTGAAGTAACTGAAGGTATTGTATTGTTTTCTCCCTTCAGATTCTACCAGGTCCGAGCAGGGCTGAAGGTCTCTCCTCGTGTACCACACAGGTTGATAGCAACAACACCAGGGAATACAGGTATACATGTTATCACATTGTGTCAATCTGAATGACTTTGGGTGTTTTTCAAGGATAGTTTGAACTTTGAAGCAGCAGTAAGTTTTCCATTTTCCATAGATTGGGCCAGGAGTTTTTGTCCTGATCAGGTTCTGGTCAGGTTATGCTGAAAAATACCATATAACAGTTTCTTAGTTTTACAAATACTAATTCCCACACTTACAGTATGAATCTCACAGATTCCAGCAATGAGCAGGTGGGCAAGACCCACACCAGCTTGTAGCATACCAAGACTTCTATACAGGTAGTTTGAGTTCATGCATAACTTGCTAGTTGTTGGGACACTGTCTGTGTCTATGTAGTCTGTTAGGCCAGGGACTGTGGTGGGTTGAGTGTGAGATGATCATGCGTGTCTGACAGAGAGAATGTTCTGGTTACCCTACTACATGATTACGATCATCTTCTGTGATCCACATTCTTAGTCCCATTGGCACACATGCTGCTGAAGTACAGTTTCCTTTGATGTATCTGAAAACAGTAATCTTTCACAACATCTGCTTTTTATAGTGTATGGCCACTGAAACTATAGTGTATGGGAACAGTAGTGTGTTGGTAGTGTGCTGGGCTGAAGCCTTGTTCTTGACTGTTATCAGGGGGCTCAGGCCAGGGATTCTGGGTTGAAAGATACATTATGTTATTTTATAGTCACTCTCTGGAATCTGAAACATTTAGGAGTCTGTACCACATGCTATCTGTGTGTATGGCCCATATTATTTATATTTCTGAGGTGTTATACCATCTGGTTTGGCCTCATACAACAGGCCACCATTAGCACCTAACTATGGATGCTTCAGGGTTGAATAATGTGCAGGAATCTAAGACAGCAATGAGAACTACCTATCTTTGTCTTAGAGATTTGAAACGAAAAGGTTTATTGAACATCATTGTGTTGACTAATGATTTAAACAGTGCAAGTGTCTCAGCTGGCTTTAATAAATCCAAATTAATTTGTATTGCATTGAGTTTTGATATAGACTATGCATGTTCTGTACCAGAGAAGATAAAGTCCCACAGAAAGAGACGTGACAAAGTTCCCATTGCAACCGAGTGTCTCCTGCCTGTTTTACATTGTCTCAAACAATCAGTTTAGGGGTGTAAACGTATACACAAGCAGACCAAAGGATTTTGTTATAACATGACAGAGTTAAAAACAGAGGAAAGCTGGCCTTGGACACACCAAAAGAGAAGTAGCAGCGTGTTACATCTAGCTGACAGCTTCCTCTCGTGTTCTCTGTTTAATAGTAATAAGCCTTGTTGTTATTGGTGGAGAGTGTTTTCTTCTCTCTCTGTGAGGAAATGTGAAAACCAGGCTGATAAATCTAGCTTAAGGGCATGATGTAGTTTCTCCCTTTGTGTTGCATTACAACTACACCTTTGTTGACTTCAGTCGCTACTCCTAAATGTTTGTGTTAGAATATGCTTTCTAGGTACGCAAGACTGTTTAACTCTAATGTAGTCCCATCAGCATTAGCAGACAGATGGTCTCACCCTGACGTTGAGATGTGACACTCAGGCATTTATTCACCTGTTCCTATTCTCCTACTAGTAATAATCTGGATGTCACTCTGACCTATGTAGGGAAGTCAGGGAGGTATTGATCAGGTCAGTGTGACCTGTTGTATGGAGCAGCTTCACATGGTGCTATGCAGTATAGACCGCAGTATCAGGATTGCCTGAACGCACACAGTGCAGCAGTGCCATAGTATCTGTACACAGTGAGCGCCGTTAGCTACATTGCAGCAATGGACCATACAGTAACATTACAGTATGTATCCATATTCTAATTGGAGGACCTAGCCGCATTCCCCTTCCCCATCTCCCTCCCCTCTCCTGCAGCTCCTCCTCTACAAGGTCACGTATTACGGCCATAGGCCTCGCAGAGAGACAGGACAGACAGGGCTCCCAGACATACATTCACCAGCCAATGACACGCTCAGCTCCAGCCAGCCAGGACAAAGACATTTATCAACCACAGAGACTTGGGAAATGATCCAACCAGTGTACTGTGGGAAATTAAAGTGCTGTGTGCTTGACATTTCAAGCAGACAAATGAAAGGTGTGAAGGATTGTCTCGATTCTGAAGCCCAGCCATTTAATGACTGTGATTCATATGGAAAAACAGTGTGGTGTGTTAAGTCAGGAGGGTGTTTTATGAATTAGTTTAGCTAACTGTTCTGCTGCCTCCTTACTGTAGCTTAACTCTAAAGGTATTATGTCACACAAACAGTAGGATAATATATGAGAAAGAAAGAGAGAGAGAGAGAGAGAGAGAGAGAGAGTGAGAGAGAGAGAAAAAGAGAGAAAGAAAAAGAGAGAAAGGGAGAGAGCGAGAGAGATACAAGAGCAACCAGTGAACCATTGTAAATACATCCCATATTTATTTTCCCTTTTGTACTTTAACTATTTGCACATCGCTAGAACACTGTATATAACCATAATATGACATTTGAAATGTATTTATTATTTACTTATTGTTTATTTCACTTTTGTTTATCCATTTCACTTGCTTTGGCAATGTAAACATATAATAGCCCATTGAATTGAATAGAATTGAGAGAGAGAGAGAGAGAGAGAGAGAGAGAGAGAGAGTAATTGTATGTGCAGCAGTTAGCAGGTTACTTCTGGTGCAGAGGCACAGTGGTTGAAGGCTGAGGGTCTAACATTATGTGATAACTCCCATTATGTGATAACAGCCACCAACCATGTTTTTCACTAAATGTTGTACAAAATAGTCTGCCACTTGTGCTGGTTGAAGCGACTGTTCTTTCTGGAGAGGGCTGAAGAGGGAGTGAGAGAAGGGGAGAACGCAGAGAAGAGACAGAGAAACCGAGGGAGAGAGAGAGAGAGAAAGAGAGGAGGGGGTGTAGAGTGTATGTAGAGGTAGATAAAAGGAGAGCACCTCAGTGGGGGGCTTCCTTCAAAGGCCTATCACAGCTTCACACCCAGAAGCCAGATGCAGCCAGGAGCTTCTACCTTACAGAAACAAACAGAAAACAGCACTGACTATATAGAGATTTGTTGGAAAACCATTTATTTTTATACCCAGAGAAATGTCAGATTGTATATAATCCATTCAGCTATGCATAGTCACTGCTTCTGAGTCTCAATTATGTGGAGGACATGAAATGACAGTGATGGGAATGTTGATGTGTTTGTCATGTATGATAATGATGATCAAGGCTGCCTTTAGCCTTTGTGGGTCCTAAGCAAGATCTGGTTGGGACCCACCACCCCGCGGGCAAAACATTTAAGCTATTTTACTGCAATTCTACACTTTGCCATGGGGCAGAGAGAGCAATTTGCTGCAATTCTACAAATTTGACCATGACTTATACCAGGTTCATATGATATCTGAGTGAGAGTGACTAACAAAATCAATGTGGGCTCCCAGGAGGTCAGGGCTCCTGGGCATGTGCCTAGCTTACTTGGTCAGTAATTCAGTAATTCACTCATTCTAATTGAGTGACTGTCAGTGACTTACAAAACAAGAGAAAAACTGTTGATGCACTACAAAATGTCGCAATTGCATCTTGTGTAGTCTACTATTCTAACGCTCAACGGTTAGTTGAGACCCCAGCTGACTTCCAACATTTTCTTTACAAAAATTGTCAGACAGACAAGTTATAATTTTTGCGTCGGGGCCTCTTAGCGACCACTGGCCCTCCACGCAGCGCCTAGTCTGCATATAGGCAGAGGCGGCACTGATGATGATGATGATGATGATGACGATGATGACGAGGATAGTGACACTGCTGCTGCTGATGCTCTCTCGCCTCCTTCCCTCCCTCCCCCCCAGGTGACTGTAGTTTCAGCTCTGCGGGGGTCCATGATGGGGTCCATGATGGGGTCCATGAGGACAACGCAGTGTTCAGCCGGATCTTCCAGATCCTCTACCGGAACGAAGAGGTCAACATCAATGACCGTATGCTCTTCAAGGTCCACCTGCTGCTGGACGGGGAGAGGGTGAGACACACACACACGCAAACATGCAAACACACACACACACACACACACACACACACACACACACACTCACACACACACACACACACCAGCTCAATTTCAGGTTCAAGTCCAGGCTCTGGCTGGGCCACTCAAGAACATTCAGAGACTTGTCCCGAAGCCACTCCTGCATTGTATTGACTGTGGGTTGTTGTCCTGTTGGAAGGTGAACCTTCGCTCCAGTCTAAGGTCCTGAGTGCTCTGGAGCAGGTTTTCATCAAGGATCTCTCTGTACTTTTCTCCATTCATATTTGCCTCGATCCTGACTAGTCTCCCAGTCTCTGCCACTTAAAAACATCCCCACAGCATGATGTTGCCACCACCATGCTTCACCTTAGGGATGGTGCCAGGTTTCCTCCAGATGTGACGCTTGGCATTCAGGCCAAAGGTTTCAATCTTGGTTTCATCAGACCAGAGAATCCTGTTTCTCATGGTCTGAGTCCTTTAGGTGCCTTTTGGCAAACTCCAAGCGGGCTGTCATGTGCCTTTTCACTGACCAGTGGCTTCCGTCTGGCTACTCTACCATAAAGGCCTGATTGGTGGAGTGCTGCAGAGATGGTTGTCCTTCTGAAAGGTTCTCCCATCTCCACGGAGTAACTCTGGAGCTCTGTCAGAGTGACTATTGGGTTCTTGGTCACCTCCCTGACCAAGGCCCTTCTCCCCCAATTGCTCAGTTTGGCCGGGCGGCCAGCTCTAGGAAGAGTCTTGGTGGTTCCAAGCTTCTTCCATTTAAGAATGATGGAGGCCACTGTGTTCTTGGGAACCTTCAATGCTGCAGACATTTTTTTATACCCTTCCACAGATCTGTGCCTCGACACAATCTTGTCTTGGAGCTCTACGGACAATTCCTTCGACCTCATGGCTTGGTTTTTGCTCTGACATGCACTGTCAACTGTGGGACCTTATATAGACAGGTGTAGTCCCTTCCAAATCATGTACAATCAATTGAATTTACCACAGGTGGACTCCAATCAAGTTGTAGAAACATCTCAAGGATGATTAATGGAAAAAGGATGCACCTAAGTTCAATTTAGAGTCTAATAGCAAATGTTCTGAGTACTTATATAAATAAAGTATTTTCATATTTTATTTTTAATACATTTGCAAACATTTCTGAAAAACTGTTTTAACGGATGCCCCACCTCACTTTTGAAAAAATAAATAAAAAAAATAATCAGATGTGTGCAACTCTTTGTTTATAATGCACTGTCCGCTCTCCCTTGAGGCTTTCCGAAGTTGATGCCCAAGAGACCAAACAGCCTCAGATCACACACTCAGATCATGTTCGAGCCTCGGATTGGACAGTGAAACAAACACGCTTGCACCTGCAGGCGACGTGCAGATGTTTAATTTCTCTCTCATGCCGTCATGGCTGAAGCCAGCGCAAATTCCTACTATTTATGCGCCCAGGTTAAATGTGGGACGTACCTCATTATAAACAAACAGTCGGTTAAATTCATGGTTATTGCATAATTTTCAGATTAATAGACGAAACAACAATGTCATTGAACCAGAGATCAAGGCATTCATCAGCAAAGATTTAATTCAAAATGTAAGTCAAAATGATTGATGGAATCGAAGTGTGTCAGATGTATGTTAAATTTGCGATTCATAACTTACATTTTACCGGTACTACCAGTAGTAGTAGGCCAATCGATAACACCAAAACGGAATGCGTTTAAAGTGACGATGCACCGCCGAGAACAGCTAGCATGTCCAGCAAAGTACAGTACATCGCCAGTGGAACGCACACACTTCGTGCAGATCAGCAGGTGGGGGCTTTTCGTGGCAGCCAGACGAGACAATCGAAGGAGGATGCGGCGAGCAAAGTTATTCACGCTTGCTCTATATAGATTGATGCTTCTAATTGATCATGTTAGGTTAGATGATGATAGGTTATACTCTACGGCTGGATTTATGTATTTTTTCCAATGCTACATTCATTTGTCAGACCTAACATGATTGACCCTCTTTCTACAAGGCCTAGTCTATGAGAGGCCTAATCGTATTTTTATGAATATTTTGTTAAAGCCTAGGCTATAGAGATGCATTCAGGTAATTAACTAATTATTATGCATCAACATTTTAATTTGATTACAATTATTTATTGTCAATCATTCTTGAATTTGTTAAGACTATACAATTCAGTAGATTAATGCAATGATAATAAATTCATACATTACTTATTTTTGAATATGATAGAATATTGCATTCAAATTTACATCCTATGTGAATAATGTTAATTAATGTTAATTTGTGTATTAATAATAATAATCTGAAAATCAGTCTGAAATTGAATATTTATCCTATTGTTCATGTCCATGTAGCCTAGGACAATGTGGTAAAGTACTGTTACTCCTTATTCACTTAATATATTTTTTTATAATAATTTTTCTGCGGGGGAAATCCGTTAAACAGTTCATCGATTTTGTCTGGCCTTACACTGTAAAACATTCCATGTTAGTTTAACTTGGAAATTGTGATGGCTTGGTTGTGGTAAGACCTCTTACTCCCACCTAGGGGAGGAGAGAGGCACACAACCAAGTCATCACACCCTAACTAGGGAGATTATCATCCCCAATCAGAGACAGCTGTCTAGCGTTGTCTCTGATTGGGGATAGTATATAGGCTCCATTCATTTCCACCTGTGTGTGGATCATTGTTCGTTTGTGTTTGTCTGCACTGCCTGCAGCATACAACGTAAGTCACTGTGTTTTTGTTTCGTAGTATATTTGGTTTCATAGAGTATTTAGTTTCAGTCATTTCCTTTTCTGTATTTAATGCTTCGTGAGAACACCTCATTAAATAAAAAAGGATGACACTTCACCAGCGCTCCGTCTATCGTCCCTTATATCCGACGCACCGTGACAGAATGATCCACCACCCTGGGACGCAACGGGGGATAACTTTGGGAGACATCCTCCTCGGTATGGGGAAAATTACAGAGGAGGAACACTCCCATTATCGTGCGGTGGAGGAGGGCTGGTGTCCGGAGCAGAGGCGCCGAAGACGGGGGAAACGTTACCGGGCTAAAGCGAAGGACCAGCTTGGAGCCCAGAAAAACCCCCAAACTGATTTTGGGGGGGGGCTATGGGGGTGGTCGGGAATCGAGGGAGAAGAGCCCCGACCACTGCACTCGTGGGGGTTCCAGGAGGAGCCCCTACAGCCGTGGGAGCAGGAGTACAGAGAGGAGTCGGAGGAAGACGACGACGATGTGCTTCTGTTCCCTCACTCGTGGGGGTTCCCGGAAGAACCCTCACAGGATGGGGATTGGCGTTGGAGTAGGGACGACAGGCACAGACGTGCTCCAGCGTCAGTTCCCAGTCCGGTGCCTCCAGCGCCGGTCCAGAGTCGGAGGAGGAGGAGACCGACTCAGCGCACCAAACCATCGGTGCGCAACAATAGCCCGGTACGGCCCGCGCCTGCTCCGCGCACCAGCTCTATGGTGCGTTTGCCCAGCCCGGCGCGACCCGTGCCAGCTCAACGCACCGACCCAACGGTGCGTTTCCCCAGCCAGGTACAGCCCGTTCCAGCTACTCGCACCAGACCAGTGGTGCGTTCCCCCAGCCCGGTACGGTCTGTACCTGCTCCTCGCACCCAACCTATGGTGCGTTTCCCCAGCCAGGTACAGCCCGTTCCAGCTACTCGCACCAGACCAGTGGTGCGTTCCCCCAGCCCGGTACGGTCTGTGCCTGCTCCTCGCACCCAACCTATGGTGCGTTTCCCCAGCCCGGCGCGACCCGAGCCAGCTCAACGCACCGACCCAACGGTGCGTTTCCCCAGCCAGGTACAGCCCGTTCCAGCTACTCGCACCAGACCAGTGGTGCATTCCCCCAGCCCGGTACGGTCTGTGCCTACTCCTCGCACCCAACCTATGGTGCGTATCTCCAGCCCGGTGCGACCCGTGCCAGCTCCTCGCACCAGACCTATGGTGCGTGTCCCCAGTCCAGTACGCCCCGTGCCTACCCCTCGCACGGAGGCTACCGCGACGGTCGCCACCACAGGGCTGGAAACCCTCTCTGCGTCGGTGCCCAGGGTGGGCACGACGTTCAGCCCCGCTGTGGAGCAGGAGCTCCATAGCGTGTCGGTGCCCAGTCTGGGGCCGACAGCCAGCCCAACCACAGGGCTGGAAACCATCTCCGCGTCGGTGCCCAGGGTGGGCACGACGTTCAGTCCCGCTGTGGAGCAGGAGCTCCATAGCGTGTCGGTGCCCAGTCTGGGGCCGACAGCCAGCCCAACCACAGGGCTGGAAACCATCTCTGCGTCGGTGTCCAGGGTGGGCACGACGTTCAGCCCCGCTGTGGAGCAGGAGCTCCATAGCGCGTCGGTGCCCAGTCTGGGGCCGACAGCCAGCCCAACCACAGGGCTGGAAACCATCTCTGCGTCGGTGCCCAGGGTGGGCACGACGTTCAGCCCCGCTGTGGAGCAGGAGCTCCATAGCGCGTCGGTGCCCAGTCTGGGGCCGACAGCCAGCCCAACCACAGGGCTGGAAACCATCTCTGCGTCGGTGCCCAGGGTGGGCACGACGTTCAGTCCCGCTGTGGAGCAGGAGCTCCATAGCGTGTCGGCGCCCAGTCTGGGGTCGACAGCCAGACCTGCGACAGGGCTGAAAACCACCTCTACGTCGGTGCCCAGGGTGGGCACGGCGTCCAGCCCGAGGTCTCCGGTGAAGGCCAGCTGCCCGAGGCCTCCGGTGAAGGTCAGCAGCCCGAGGTCCCCGGTGACGGTCAGCAGCCCGAGGTCCCCGGTGACGGTCAGCAGCCCGAGGTCCCCGGTGACGGTCAGCAGCCCGAGGTCCCCGGCGACGGTCAGCAGCCCGAGGTCCCCGGTGACGGTCAGCAGCCCGAGGTCCCCGGTGACGGTCAGCAGCCCGAGGTCCCCGGTGACGGTCAGCAGCCCGAGGTCCCCGGCGAAGGTCAGCAGCCCGAGGTCCCCGGGGAGGGTCAGCAGCCCGAGAGCTCCGGGGAAGGTGAGCAGACCTGAACCTCCACCGGAGCCCAGTCCGGGGCCGGTCGTATGCGTCACTCCAGTGCTGGAGCAGTCCGCTCCACCGGTGCCCAGTCCGGGGCCGGTGGTCAGCCCCTCTCCAGGGTCGAGGGCTCCCACACCAGGGTCCAGACAGGACTTGGTAAATGGCGGGAGTACTGAGAGGGGAACCATCGCGCTGGGGTCCGGACTGGACCGGGCGTGCAACAGAGAGGTAGGAGAGAAGCTACTCTCAGAGCTTGCGCCACGCCCGGAACCAGAACCGGAGCCTCCACCAGCAACCATCTCAGTACCCCGCCATGTCCCCCCTAGTTTTTTGGACATTTTTTTTTTTCCTTTCAGGAGAGGGGGGATTTATTGTGCGATCGGGAGTCCGCACCTTGGGGGGGGGTACTGTGATGGCTTGGTTGTGGTAAGGCCTCTTACTCCCATCTAGGGGAGGAGAGAGGCACACAACCAAGTCATCACACCCTAACTAGGGAGATTATCATCCCCAATCAGAGACAGCTGTCTAGCGTTGTCTCTGATTGGGGATAGTATATAGGCTCCATTCATTTCCACCTGTGTGTGGATCATTGTTCGTTTGTGTTTGTCTGCACTGCCTGCAGCATACAACGTAAGTCACTGTGTTTTTGTTTCGTAGTATATTTGGTTTCATAGAGTATTTAGTTTCAGTCATTTCCTTTTCTGTATTTAATGCTTCGTGAGAACACCTCATTAAATAAAAAAGGATGACACTTCACCAGCGCTCCGTCTATCGTCCCTTATATCCGACGCACCGTGACAGAAATGCAAGTTCACCTGCTGCCTTGAAAACGCAAGTTAACTCAACTTGAAGATTGCCTTTGTTTCAACTCACAAATTCAAGTTTATAAAGTTGATGTAACTAGTGTTCTAGTTTTCTCAACTTTTTTTTTTGTTGATTAAGCTTTTTATCACTTGTTTCAACTTCATACTTTGAGTTAAAACAAATAATTACTTTACTTTATCGATGCAAGAAAACCTCCCTTACCTAGTATAACCAACATACATTTTTGCATTATTGTAACTCACAATTTCAAGTTAGAACAACTTAACCACATTTATACTACTTTCTATTTCAAGTTAAGAGGAGCTTAATTCCAAATTTGTTTCAATTTACATGTATTAGCTATCTTGATTGATAATTGCAAGTTTGTTATAATCATCACACTGTATACTTGCAGTTCATCACATTTATTTGAAAAACATTACAAACAGAAGGTGGGGGTAGTCCACAGGCATACAGACCGAGGGTTGGGTGGTACGCAGACGTTACATGAACATTGCTACATTAAACATGCCTTAACATCAAAACCGGTGTGTGTTTTTACACATCAGCACCACATGTCAGCTGGTAGTAAGCAAAATAATGACAACAAAATTAACAGGAACAATGTTGCACATTATCAAGACTTTACTTTTTCGTACTGCCGCTCTATGTATCATGTACCGTGTATCTGTCTTTTGTGTATTTACCACAAAAGTGTTTTTTATTTGAAATTTGAATCTGTAGTGCATAATTATTTGATTATGTCCATGCTTCAACTTTGCCATGGTTTAAAGAAGACATTTTCTCTCAAACTCAAAAGACCCGGCAACTCTTTTTTTCTCTTGCTCCCATCCCCCTCCACACCCGCCTTTTTTTCAACTGTTAACTTATATACCCAAGTTCAATCAACACATGCATATCTGACAAAAGTCAACACAATTAATTAATGCAAGTTTATTTTTCGAAAACTCATACATTTGAGTTGTCAGAGCTCTTTGAGTTAAAAAGAAGACGTAAGTGGACATGACTAAATGGGGCTGTAATGTTTTACAGTGTAGGTTGTAACGTAACAAAATGTGGAAAAAGTCAAGGGGTCTGAATACTTTCCGAATGCACTGTACAGGTATCTTACCTACAATCTAACCTACAGAGTTAAACAGAAACTCTGGTTCAGTCAGAATGTGACTATCAGATTCATCTTCAGCTTGTTGGCTACATGGCAGGTCTTCTCTCCTGATTTATTTATTTCATGTCGGCTACCTACCTTTGAGGTCTCCTAAATTTAGATTTTTTCATTAAATGTATTACATATTATTTATGTGAAGGTGGTGAGAGAGAGGCTGTGGGTTGGAACGTAGATCAGATTTCAGACATCCCTTCTTCTCATTAACCTTCCAGAGGTTAACTCCATTTCTCTCTGTCTATCCCTCTCTCTCTCCCCTCTATCCCCTCTCTCTCTCCCTCCCTCTACCCTCGCTCTCTCCCTCCCTCTCATTCCTCTCTTTCCCCCCTCTCAATTTACATTTTCAATTTAAGGGCTTTATTGGCATGGGAAACATATGTTTACATTGCCAAAGCAAGTGAAATAGATAATAAACAAAATGAAATAAACAATAAAAAATTAACAGTAAACATTACACTTACAAAAGTTCCAAAATAATAAAGACATTTCAGATGTCATAATAGTATATATACAGTGTTATAATGATCTCCAAATAGAAAATAAATAAATATAGGTTGTATTTACAATGGTGTTTGTTCTTCACTGGTTGCCCTTTTCTTGTGGCAACAGGTCACATATATTGCTGCTGTGATGGAACACTGGTATTTCACCCAAAAGATATGGGAGTTTATCCAAATTGGATTTGTTTTCGAATTCTTTGTGGATCTGTGTAATCCGAGTGAAATATGTGTCTCTAATATGGTCATACATTTGGCAGGAAGTTAGGAAGTGCAGCTCAGTTTCCAACTTATTTTGTGGGCAGTGTGCACATAGCCTGTCTTCTCTTGAGAGCCACTTCTGCCTACGGCAGCCTTTCTCAATAGCAAGGCTATGCTCACTGAGTCTGTACATAGTCAAAGATTTCCTTAATTTTGGGTCAGTCTGTTCAGGTCCAAATAGCATTCTAGTTTTTTGGTAAATTCTTTCCAATGTGTCAAGTAATTATCTTTTGGTTTCCTCATGATTTGGTTGGGTCTAATTGTGTTGCTGTCTTGGGGCTCTGTGGGATCTGTTTGTGAACAGAGCCCCAGGACCAGCTTGCTTAGCTTTTCCAGGTTCATCGCTCTGTAGCTGATGGCTTTGTTATGGAAGGTTTGGGAATCACTTCCATTTAGGTGTTTGTAGAATTTAACGGCTCTTTTCTGGATTTTAATAAGTGTCGGTCTAATTCTGCTCTTCATGCATTGTGTTTTACGTTGTACACTGTCTCAATTTGGTGTTTGTCCCGTTTTGTGAATTCATGTTTGGTGAGCGGACCCCATACCTCACAACCATAAAGGGCAATGGTTTCTATAACTGATTCAAGTATTTTTTGAAAGATCCTAATTGGGATATCACATTTTATGTTCCTTTTGGTGGAGTTGAAGGCCCTTCTTGCCTTGTCTCTCAGATCGTTCACAGCTTTGTGGAAGTTACCTGTGGCGCTGATTTTAGGCAGAGGTATAGTATAGTTTTTTGTGTGTTCTAGGGCAACAGTGTCTAGATGGAATTTGTATTTGTGGTCCTGGCAACTGGACCTTTTTTGGAACGTCATTATTTTTGTTGTACTGAGATTTACTGTCAGGGCCATGGTCTGACAGAATCTGTGTAGAAGATATAGGTGCTGCTCCTTGGTTGGTGACAGAAGCACCAGATCATCAGCGAACAGTAGACATTTGACTTTAGATTCTAGTAGGGTGAGGCCGGGTGCTGCAGACTGTTCTAGTGCATCGCCAACTCGTTGATATATATGTTGAAGAGGGTGGGGCTTAAGCTACATCCCTGTCTTACCCTACGGCTCTGTGGAAATAAATTTGTGTTTGTACTGCACACTTGTTGATTGTGTACATGGATTTTATAATGTCGTATGTTTTTCCCCCAACACCACTTTCCATCAATTTGTATAGCAGACCCTCACGCCAAATTGAGTCGGAAGCTTTTTGGAAATCAACAAAGCATGAGAAGACTTTGCCTTTGTTTTGGTTTGTTTGCTTGTCTCGCTCTCTCTCTTTCCCCCCTCTCTCCCTCTCCCCCACTTCTCTCTCTCTCGCTCTCTCTCTCTCTCTCTCTTTCTCACTCCTTCTCTATCTCTCTCTTTCTCTCTCGCTCTCTCTCTCTCCTTCTCTATTTCTTAGTTTCTCTCACTCCTTCCCTCTTCTGTGTGTGTTTAACCAATCAGAATATCAATAGCATTTGGCAATGTGTTTTGTTCTGCTACACAGAGCATGTTGTGTATGTGTGTGTGTGTGTGCGTGTGTTTGTGTATGTGTGTGTGTGTGTGTGTGTGTGTTTGTGTGCATGTTGTAGGGCGATAACAACAAAGAGAGTGAAACGAGAGAGAGGAGAGAGTGTGAGAGAGAGGAGAGAGAGGGGGAGAGAGAGGAGAGTGAGAGGAGAGAGAGAGGAGAGAGAGAGGGTTAGAGAAAGAGCAGAGAGAGAGAGAGCGAGAGAGAGAGAGAGAGAGAGAGAGAGAGAGTGGGGGAGAAAGAGAGAGAAGTAGGGTGTGTGAAAATAAATGAGAGATTTCTTCCAAATAATTCTTAATTTCTCTCAAAGGAGAAATATAACTCCATTTCCCCAGTGTGTGTGTTTAACCAATCACAATATCAATAGGATTTGACAATGCTGTTTGTTCTGCTACACAGAGAATGTTGTATATGTGTGTGTTTGTGTGTGTGTGTCTGTGTGTGTGTGTGTGTGTGTGTGCATGTTGTAGGGAGGTAACAACAAAGAGAATGAAACGAGAGAGACAGTAGAGAGAAGAGAGAGAGAGAGAGGGAGAGAGAGAGTGAGAAAGGAGAGTGAGAGGGTGGGA